>JAPQWN010000006.1:79526421-80726421 GCA_028538565.1 Umbellularia californica | reverse complement strand
ATTTTCGCTGTAAGAGAAAAGTGTATGAAGCAGGAGCCTGACCAGAGAGAAATTAAAAAAATGCTCACCAAAATTATTAGTCCCTGTTCTATCATCAGAACCAATGCCTGGAAAATTGTTTGTTTGCAGTGATTTTGATCCCTTTTGAGAACACTTGGGATTCCTCTCTTTTGCCCCCTTGCATCTTCTCTCCACTGGGTCATAATTCCTAGAAGAAGTACAGTTAGGAGACTGTTCCATCCTATCTATCCCAAGCATTCAGGGCATGCAAAAAAAATTTGTAAACTTCTCCCAAAAGTGAAAGTCGCATACTCATTCATAATGCCACCATTGACAGAGTCGCAGTAACGCTTTAGCCACTGTAGGAATTCCAAATTGTCTAATGGTCGTCCTTTAACAAGCTTGTTGACTTCAATATGCTGCATGGTTCCAGTCAAAGAAAAGAAAAAGGAAATTACCATCAGAACTAGGAGTAGCATTAATAAATTAGGTCATTAACGCTTCCGAGTACCGACCATGATATCATCTCTTAGTGCAGGTATTTATCCAGTACAGTAATAGAAAAACTAAACAAGAAAATAACAATATGTAGAAAGAACATGCCAACCACTGAAAGAATCGCCAAGAAGGCGAGGCACTAAGATAATTGCCGAGAAAGCAAGGTTTTACATAACATGAACATGTCCACAAAGAAAGGTCAAAACAATTGTATATGTCAAGAACATAGAGATGAACCATAAATAGAAAGAGGAAAGGCAAGCTTTACAAGACTTCAGCATATCTAGTTCTATTTAGACAACTAGGAAACTATTGGTCAGATCCATAAGTCCACACCAGCTTTGGAGCAAATAGACTCTCTCACCTCTCTCAACCAGGAAAAAATAAAGAAAAAGAAAATAGAAACCCAAAGCCACTCATCACAATCTGCAATCCTTTCCCGAACCAACAAAAACCAAACTCCAAGTCGACACTAGCACAGTTGGAAGGTCCTAAAAATAGCGGACAATAGCACAGCAAAAAATCATTTTGAGCCCTTACAACTAGGGGCTCCAGGCCAATGTTTTTAGAAGTCTCTGTAGCTCACACCTTGGGCCCACCACAAGGTAGGGATTTCCAAAAATGCCCCAAGCCTCAAAGTTAGTGTTGGTTGCATTTAGGGTGTATGTCCCACCATACAAGGCATATTTGAGACATACGCCCCAGAGGAAGTTTGCACTTCACTCACTCCACATCAGGGGGCAGCATATATACTGCATCAACACAACATCTTTCTAAGAAAAAAGGAAAGGGCAGTTTGAAATATTATGAACTTATATTTATATATATATGAGCAAGGTTCTCCTAAGCTCAAGCTTAGGATGAAATCTCGTAAGCTAATGCTTGTGGGGCCCACCTTTGGTCCATCCAAATGGACTAAACACATGACCCTCCTAAATTGCACTTGTCTACCAACTTTTAGTCAGATCCGAATTTACTGGACTGTTGGATCGACTATGTATCGATCCAAATGATTGTTGACCATTAAACTTTTTTGGGCCATATGGAGATGATAGAAATTACAGTTGGGGCTGATTTTTTGCAGAGAGTAAGATCCCAGGGATTCCTTGAAATCCCCCTCACCCCCATGCACATGTGGGTCCCTAGATGGGCCCCACCACATACTTGAGCTTACCTTATCCTAAGCTTGAGCTAAGGATATATATATAGGGAGGTGCTCTTGTGAGAGACACTCTCACCTTACTATGAGATGTAAAGGTAGGGGTCCTCACATTTAAATTATTGGCATTGGATATGGATGTGAGGGCCCCCACCCTATCTCTCATAGTAAGGTGAGAGTGTCTCTCACAGGAGCACCTCCCATATATATATATATATATATATAAGTTAGGATTGTTGTAGCTAGATTTAACATCATTCAACCCTAGTTAACTCAGTAAAAGGCTTAAAAAAGACAAACTTTTATATTCTTATACCATATGAATTTTAATGTTACTATTTATTAAAAAGAGAATATTCATGTGCATCCATCCCTCACCATTGTGGTGAAGGACACCCCATTTTTGGGAAGTTTCAAGTACAAAAGAGAAGTGAATATCCCCCTTATCAAAAAGGCATGATCTTAAGGCTATGCCCTATGCATTAAAGATTACACCCTACTCTTTGGACAGTTGGAGCACCTTTCTTCATGCCTCAATAAACATTGCTCATTCTCACACCTGTTACTTCATATATATTTATCTTGTATAATTTTGATACAGTACAAACAGTACCATTACGTTTTTTTTTCAATGTCCGCCAAATTAATATTCTTGCCACACCCTATTATAAGCATTCTCTAAGTTAATAAACATATGTAAATCTTTTCTTCTCTCTCTAAACTTTCAGTGAGTTGTGTTGAGTTATATTATATTATATCAACATATGCCATATTTCATATCTTTGTTTTTGAAAATTTTCAAGTTCCTTTTTTCCTTTTGGATCAAACAGACTCTCTCCAATACAAAGTAATGACAAATTATGGCAAATAATTGATATCTTATAGCCCATATTGCCCAGATACTTCGAAATAGGCCAAGTATCATGTTGCATCATATCTGATGCTTCATACTCCACTTTTAATGTGTAAAATCTGTGTCCCTACCATATCTATGGCATGTCCCTGCCACATCCATGTCGTATCTGGGCATCATAGCTTATATAGTTAATATGGCCACTGATACTAATATTTTGAACCATAGTCAACATCCCTGAATTAAAGATGTGTTTTTAAGTTTTCAATTCCATCAATGTGCACATTTTGTATCTTGGATTCAAGTAAAACCAGAAAAAAAGTGTAAATACAACTTGATTTAGTCTTTATACTTAAAAAAAAAAAAAGCCATGCACAATGCAATTCTCTGATCATGTGTACCAAGAGATGAGCTTTTGGAAATTAATGATGCAGATTAATTTCCACAAACAAGCAGACACGGAGATAATATTGACATGTAATGACTCTGAAAACTGAAAAATTAGATATTAAGAAAGTGGAAGCCATCGCATGGGCTAAGACAGACTAGAAGGATAAATATGAGAACAGACAAGATATAATGGCCATCTTATTTTGATTAAGAGACAAATACCTTATCTATTTTTAACTTGTTGAAAACTTCTTGCAGAATTTTGTAGTTCTGGATCATATCGTACTCCGTCTTTGCCTCAAAATTCACCTGAATAAAACAAGCATTAAACACCACCAATTAGACACTAAAAATAATTCAAACAAGATGAATATAGAAACAGCCACATGATTCCTACCTTGTGCATTGGAACAACTCCCAGATGAGTCATGTCCATCATTTGACATTGAATAGCACCAGATGCAGCCTGTCCGTATGATTTGAATAAAATTGAACAGTAAAATTATAAGAAATCAGATACACAGGATAGGTTTATATTACGAGATACAAAAATTTGAAGTTTAAACCAGCCTTTGCATGATAAGAAGAACTATTCACAAACCAAGCCATTTTAGATTCAGACATTCGGCGTCATACATGCACACAGATATACATACCACAAACAGCCCATTCAATATATCATGCCTAAGATACCATCTTCAATATAATGAAATCACCATATGCATATATATATATATATATATATATATAGAGTTTGAGGCATTGGTGTTTTCTGCCATATCTACATCCACATAATCAATGGCATGAAGCACCCTATCTGCTTGGAACAGAAGAAATTCCTCGATAAACCCCTTAACTATTTCTCCCCAACACAATTTCCAGAGGTTACCAATGTAGCCAGTAATCCAATCTAAAAGATTGAAAGAATAAAATGTGTATACACACACACACGAACACGAAAGAAACAACAAAGAAATACACAACTTGAACAGGAAGAAATCCCCAAATTCCCAGATTTAGCTCTGAACGCAACTTTTCTTCTGGTTCCTTCAATCCAAAAGAGAGAAAAAAAGAATCCCAATAAGGGGGGACGAGACACCCAATTCCCAAAAACGGAAAAGAAAAAAAAAGCATAGAAATAATCAGGATTCCTACGACAACATGCAAATGCATTTTTTCCTTCTTCTTCTTCTCTCAGCCATCATTTCACTTAAACCAAAACAAGAAGAAGAAGAAAAAAAAAGGATTGATCATTTATTCGCCCTAGAAATACATTGAAGATAAAAACAACAACAACAATCATGAAACCCTAAAATCGACCATATATTTAAATGAAAAGAAGAAGAAGGAAAGAAACCCTAAAATTCCCCCCCAAACACACACCTCTTCTACTCTGGTGAGTTTCAGTTGAAGAGTGGCATTGATCCACGAAAGAATCTCGCTCCTCCCCACGAAATACGCCCCGTCCATCATCCCAATGTTGGCTGCCACTCCCGCCATTTCTCCTCCAATTCCAATTCCAGACACACCTCTCTCTATCTCTCTATCTATCTATCTTCGCATACAAATCGAGAATACCTACCCGCAGTTTAAAAAAGAAAAAGAAGACTAGATGATTTCTATATATAAATCTCTAAGAAGATCGATAGCAAATGAATGCGAAGAGATTGCGATTAAAGAAGAAGAGAGAGAGAGCAGAAAAATCGAGACTTTAGGGTTTTTGTGTTTTCGGAAAGAGAGAGAGAATGATTTGTTTTGAGACAAATGTGTGAGGGAGAGAGTCGAATAAATGCACCCGGGAGAAACAGCTTTTTGAAAATCAAAAATGCTTTCCGTCGTTACCGTCACTAGGGACAGATGGACGACCCGTGGGTTATTGTGGGCCCACCGATCTCATCGTACTCGTTCAGAAATTACCTAGTTTCACTCATCTTTTGCAAATTGCAATGCCAGCGGAGCATTGTATATATTATACATTTACGGTCCTGATCCGATGTCTTAATGTCTTGATGTCTTTCATATATTTCTGTTTTGAAGTTGAAGGCATTGGCACGGGGGGATGGGATATTCAAGTGATTCAATAAGTGCATCTATCTCTCACTACTGTACCGAGAGACACCTTTTGTTTTTTAAAGTTTTCGGTACAAAAGACGGGTATAAAAGAGTACACACCCTCTTTTTATACTTGAAATTTTTCAAAAAAATAGGTGTCCCTCACATGGTGAGGGATGGATGCACTTGAATATTCTCCTTAACATAAATAGGCCATTTGGCTAATAACAACATATATCAATCAATGTATATGTGATTTATTTAATCCCGAGAGATAGTTCAGTTGGTCTAGGACCACGGTTTGCACCCGGAGATTGTGGGTTTCGAAACTGCACTACCACACTGGGGCTACAGGGGAATTTTATCCGGCTTTCTCTCCTGGGCCCTTAGGGATTATTCTGGCCCAAAGGACTGGAACTTGCGTTATAAAAAAAAAAAAGAGTATATGTGATTTATGAAGCTAATAATAATTAAGGTTTTAAAAATGGGCCAGCTGACAAGTGGGCCACCAGGCCGTATTTTTGCGCCACGTGTTGTACGCTAAAAATATAGAGCCAGCGTGACTACCAAGAGAAATTCGTTGCCGGCGCTCCTTTCAAATTCAAATACCAAATACAAAAAAAGGGTCCACGTCTTGTTTAGTGTTTTAATTAATTACCATTTATTATAGTAATTATTATTATTATTATTAGGTCCGTCGATGGACGCCAGGTGTGTCTGTGTGTGAGTGTGTCTACATCTGAAGTGACTCTACTGAGTAAAATCCATCCATTGGACATTCTACCCTTTTTGCTTTATATGATCTCACACAGATTTTACACTTAAGGACTTCTGGATTTCTTGATCATGATTGATTAACTTTTTTTTCTCCTTTTCTTAAATGTTTCTTTTTTTTTTTTTTTAACTGAGCCAATGGGGGCTGAGAAACCCTAGCCATGGTGAGATAACACCCGCTCACACGAGGAGAAAAATCTGCTCGCATGCCGGAGAAAGCTCAATGAACGATTCCTAGGTAGCTGTTGGGTGAGAAATGAGAGATTCAACCAAGTCGGCTACTCCTATGTTCTTGATGACCTGCTTCGTTCGAGGGGCCAGATCAATTGTAGCATTCGTCAACCCAAACAAAATTTAAATTATCAATCCGTGCCTGAATTTCAAATTACGATGTAGGATGAACAAATTAAAAACCAAAGCTTTCCATATTAATATACAAATCCAGGATTTCCTCCTTTGCAAATAGGATTTCTATTCAATGATTTCAAAGTTTCACTATAATTAGAAATTATAGAGACAGCTGGGACCTTTACATCCGGTGATGCAAGGCTTGCATCGATACCCATTCGTTTGATCTGTTTTATTGCCTTTTTCTTTTTACATACACATTCATCCACAATTTAAGATCCATTAACTGATGGCCATGATCCAAAATGGTCTAACGTCAACTTCAAATTAAACAAAAATAGTGGGGCATAAAAACTCAACCACGGACACAGATAGCTAGGAGGCCTACAAAAAGATCTGGATTGAGATGACACTTTTCAGATTTAGGCTTCAATCGTATTGATTTTAAACCTTCACCAACAAAATAGTGATCTTTCTGAGATGATACTTTCTAGATTTAAGCTCCATTCTTATTGATTTTAAACCTTCACCAACAAATATAGATATAGTTGTTCCATCAAGGGGATGGAAATGGACTCCAGCACCATCAATCTTTCAGGATCAAGTAGGTTTTCCATCTTAACAATGTGAAAGAAATCTAAATAAAAAGCTTCTACTGTCTAATGGATAGGACAGAGGTCTTCTAAACCTTTGGTATAGGTTCAAATACTATTGGACGCAATTTATTTCCATCTATTTTTGTAGATTGCTATGTCAATAAATATATCGTGAATGATTCGAATAGGAGACATTTCTCACCGAATGGGCTTGTCCTACGAGTGATCAATGTCTTTATTTTTGTTCTTGAAGCAGAAGCATTTTTATCTTTTTCCAGAATAGGGCTTTTATTTAAGAATACATTTGTGTGGGGACATTTTTATAATACCCACATCGTTCTAGTTTCAGTAAAAGTACCAGCTAGGCGTGCCTTGGTCTCAATTTATTGCATCTCGGCAATAGTGTCAGAATGCATCCATGTTAGTATCATACTTGACCTTGGTATCGTCTTCAGTTCCGTTCAAGTTAGCCGAAATGAGTACTGACGCTTAGTCAGTTACAACTGTATTCCTATAAAGACTCAATCACGTTACAGAACGTGTTGAGCCGAATAGAGATAAGGAGTTATCCTTATCCGGTGGTTACGTCCATAATCCCTGAAAGATCGAGATAGGGTCCGAGTGAGACATCCGAGAAATCAGGACGAGAGTCATGGGACCCTTGGCCTATATATACAAAAAACTAGTCCAGGAAAGGCATACACCCAAACTCTCCCCTTTTCGCTGCTCACTCAACCTCTATTTAGTTACTGAATTGACTTATGCATTGGAGTGTCTTTGGCTGAGTTCAGCCAGGGTCTCTGACCTTTGTTTTCCCCTTCCCTTTCAGGTTTCAGGCATTCAAGCTTTCCTAAGAAACTTTACAATGATCTCAATAAGCCCATAACAATTTAGGCCCATACAACATTGTTCCTCTTTCCAAATACTTTAGTAACCTTTCAGAATTCAGATATCAAAGACAAGAAAAGAACCGTGATAAACTAATTCATGTTCTCTGATTCAGACTGGTAAGTAAATCTCAAATCTCCAGTCCCCCCCGGAGCTTTCTATACTTTTTTTTTTTTTTGAATGGTAGAGCTTTCTATACAACGGCCATATCATACATCAATGTGATGAGTGACTACAGTTTGGATGAAATTTGGCACAACAGCAGATAGAGCTGCTCATTGCCCCCACCAGCTACACCTGGGTCAGTTTGACCTGAGCCTATCTTAAACTGGGTTGGATTTGGGCTCTATTTTTTAGCCTATAAGCTACACCCAGAGCTAATTTAAAACAACGGGTGGTAAATTTGGCTATTCAAAATAGAAAGTGTGCATATAATTTGCAATTTGACCTTATAGGAACTAACGTCCATCCATGCCAACTTGTTTGTGCAACAAAAAGATCCTTCACATAATTTTGTTTTTTTTACAGGAATCCTATATTCATATCAGTTTCATAGAAGAAAGAAATCCCATTTATTAAGGAAAATTGATCCTTTTTTTTCCCACTCTGCAAAAAAGCTGTTTTGCAACAAAACTGAACAGCAAACTTTATGTTGTACAAAAAAATCAAAATAATTTTTCCAACCCCCTCCCATAGGAACCAGTTTTCCACAAAATCCCAGAAAAACTCGGTTGTTTTTTTTCCCCTGCTTTTCCACGAAAAAACATGGTTTTTAACTACACAACTCCAAAGACAAGGTTTGACCCTTGGGATCTTGGAAAGGACAATTAATTAACACTTACCTCTATTGAAACATTCTGTGAAATGGGCCAGTCTTCTTCGACTTAATTGGAATTCTCAGAGGCATGGAAAGGCCCAAAGCAGGCATGGAAAAGAAAATCCATAATTCAATCTGGGTTTTCTGTTTCTTATTCAGGATTGCTTAAAGGATATTGAAGGTGGACTTGATATGGTCGCCTCCCAAATTTGGAAGCCTTTTGAGAGAAAAAAATGTTGGGAAGACTATACTCATTATCCACATAATACATGGTTTATAGATCCTCTCAATGAAATCATCTTCAAATATCATCATTTGGGGTTTTCAGTTCATCATGCACAAGCAAGACAAGAAGGCCCTTTTGGAGAGGAGTTGTGATTATAAAGACAAAGTGATGGTTCTATCAAACTCTCTAATAAATAAAGACATGCAATCAGATGGATGGATGCAAGGAAAACATTACAATACCATTCAAAAAAAAAAAAAAAAACATTACAATGGAAAAACATAGAGTAGTTATCTTTTTTTTTTTTTTTACTTTCTTCCCTTCTTTTATCATATACACACCTGAGTAGCTTCCTCAGGCAGTCTCTAAGATATTAGTCCCTTCACATCTTGATTTGAAATCTTAAGCTCTTGTTCCTGTCTATTCAATAACATGCAGACTGATAATCAACAAATCTCAGAACCTCTCATCCCCGAGAAAACTAATAGCTCTGTAATTCCAATGTGCAGAGAGAGAGAAAGAGAGAGATCTATGCCTCTTGACAAAAACAAAATAGCCATAACTATATTCTTTTAATGGAGTCGGTAATTTACTATTGAAGAACAATGGAAACAGTATTTCTGTTTGCTTTAACAGTAGCTTTAATAGATGTGAAGAGGGCAAAGTCAAGTGGGGGATCCTAAGTTCACAGTGGGAGGAAGTGGTCTAAAGTTAGGCTTTAGGTCGTTGTTTGGGTTGGAGTCTGAAGTATGAGTCATTGTCAATCCTTAATGATGTTTTTATTTGCAACAATTTGAAAAGATTTGGAAGTGGGGAATTCTCTACAAGATCCACATTTTCGAAGCTTATCCCATTTGTTCAACGGAGCCCAGTCTGTTCAACAACTTGTAAGAGCGTTGCACCATCCAGAGGCAAAGCTTCTGTCAGTGCGCTTCGGTGAGAAAAGTTCTTACAAGTTCTTACAGTTGATGTCCAAAGAGGGAAGGTGTATAGTTTCAAGAAGATACTTCTCCTGTTTTCGCTTTAAGCAAGCACGCAGAATCAGGGAAAATCACTTATTTCTGTCCTAAAATTTTCCAAGTAAAACTAGTATGGTCTGATTCACTTAATCAGTCTAACATGGCTGGGAGCATTGTCATTGCAGTAGTTCATTTGCTCTTGGGGAAGGGGACCATTCAACACACATGTCAAATTTTGCGGGGTCAAGTTCCCTGGGCAATTATGAGGTTTCTATTGAAAGAGAGGAATGAATATTTTCTATAGTAATGAATTGACAAAAGAGGATCCTCTTCCTCATGGGCTAAAATTTGATGTTGATGGGCAAGCAGAGCAAACCAGATCTAGCAGGGATTGGTAGGGTGCCGAGAAACTACATTGGAAAAATCCTATGCATTTTATCTGGTCCAAAAGGGAGTAAAGGAATCAAAAGATGATGCGTTTATGGTGATAAGAGAAGCTTTGAATATATTCAAGAATATTCTATAAGAAAGTTGACTGTAGAAAGAGACTCTAGAATTGTTATAGAAGGTTTGTTTCAAAGGGGAGAAAGGATCCATCGAGGTGATTATTCACAGTTGGTTTTTTTTTTTTTTTTTTTCTTTTTTTGAATGGTGGTTATTCACAGTTATAGAGATTTGTCTCTTACTAGCTCAGTAGCTTGTATTAGATATGAAGGCATAATGGTAGGCAAGAAAAGAAGCCAGCAAATGTCTTCACTAAGGAATTGACAGAACTAGATTGCTTTTAGTGAAGAATTGTCTGTGGAATGGGAATGGGTTAATGAGACACATTTACCTTTCTCTCTCATTTCAAGTGGTTAAAAATGAAGATCAAAGGCTAGATATTCAATTCCCATCTTTCTTCAATTCTATTTTCATAAAAGGAAAGGTTGTTTTTATGCTCATTTTCGGAAATTTACCTTTGATCTTCATTTTCAATCACTTAAAAAAATTCCTATGTAAATGCAAACAAACAGGCCATAAATGTCAATATATTTTAGCTCATATTGTATATCTCTTTAATGCGGATAAGGGCTGTTGTATTCCTTTTTCCTATACTTAGTCTTTCTTCACTAAAGTTTTGCCATTATCAATCCAAAAAAAAAAAAAAAAAAAAAAAAAAAAAAAAAAAAAAAACCACTCAAGAAAGTCAAACAACCTTACCTTCCCTTTAACTAAAAAAAGGAAAATACCAAATTTGAAAGCAGGAAATGAAAAACATGGTTGTCCTAAAAATAAGAACATGATAGTTCAAAGTACAAGATATTTACTTTCCACAACAGCAAATCAATAGATAAAAGACTACTGCATTAGCCCTTGAATGAAAATTTAGCTTTTAACAACAAAAACAGCAAAAAATTAGCTTTTAGCAACACATACAGCGAAACGCAAATAATCTATGGGAAAATATTTATATCTCTATCTTTCTATTTCAAGTTTTGGATATAAAATAAACATCCAAGGTTTTTTTTTATTTTTTAATCTCACATACACTTTAAGAAGCATAATTAGCACTTCGAAAACATCCTTGATGTTACTACATGTCATGAGATACAACAAGGCCAGCAACCGACGTGCCATATATAACTAAGGAATTGAAAAGAAGGGCAACAGACAGAGAAAAAAAATACCACACAAGTTGATAGCACCACCATCAACATCTGCAAAAGAAAATTGTAAGTGAATAAATATTTTCCTGAAATTGGTCGACTGATACCCACCCAAAGTGCATGGTATCACTAGGCCTTAAGCTTGTAGCTGTAGGGGATATATAGAGTTCATCTAGATAGACCTCAAGCTAGTGGATAGACCACAACAAGCTGAAACCTAAAAATGTTCGTCGAGGTATTCAGCTAGTTTATGCTGAATGGGATCCATTGCTTTATTTCTTTTTCAACCGATACCTTTAAGATTGGCCAACTGAAGAGTTGGGGAGATAATGGTATATGTATGGTGGGGCCCTTCAAATCAACACCCATAACCTTGTACAAACTTAAAGCTAAATGATAATATGTCAAGGATCATAAAATTCCTCTTTGTAAAGAGAGTAAATCAGGGTTATCAAAGACACAAGCACGACCCATAGCCATACCTGATGATGATATTTGGATCACAAGTGCTTGAATGGGGTATGACAAAAATCTCTCTCCTCAATTTCCTTAAGATTCAACAAGCTCTGCAAACTCAACAACCAATACAAATTTTTATTATCTTTATAAAGAACAGTCTTATTGTAAACTGTCAGGCACCTATCTTCCCTTGAGATTGTGCAACACCATTTACCACATCAACTGATAGGTGCATGCAAAGCAGGAATCCACTTGAAATTGTGCAACACTATTTACCACATCAACTGATAGGTGCACGCAAAGCAGGAATCCACTTTAATTTTGCACAGGACATCTACTAGGGGTGCTCATGGATTGGGCCAGACCAAGCAGTCCCAGGGCCAGTAGCATTGGGTTGGAATGGCCTCTGCTTTTAGGCTGGTGGGTTGTACCCAGGCCTAAGTTTCTATCTCAACTATTAAATGGGTCGGGCCTAGGACTCTATGTAAGTTTCTATCTCAATTATTAAATGGGTTGGGCCTAGGACTCTATGTCCTTGTAAGCCCGGCCTAGCACAACATATTTAATAGAAAGGACGTATACATATATTTCTAAGTGGGCATGAATAGCAGGCTCAGTAATGCAGTAACTAAATGGGTTGGGCTTCAATAGGCTCTGGCCTGGCCCTATCATGAATGCCCCAAACATCCGCCCACCACCAATGTACGGTAGAGTTTCTATCTAACAGTAGTATGGGCAACAAAAACTCATTGCCCTTAGTATTGAATAAGCACAGCAAGAGAAGCATATAGAGCAAGGAAAAAAAAAGTTCTGAATGGTAGAGCAAAGAAAAAAATTACTAACCTCTTTCAACCACACCATTCACGGGCATTCTGAAACAATTGCAACCATGGACTAGGTCCTTTCCTGTCCACATCCCATTCCTTAGGATACCATGGGAACTGCCACATCATAAAACAACGTTCTGGATGAGGCATCATTGCAAGATGTCTCCCATCCGGCGAGCAAAGGGCTGCCACCCCCAATGGTGACCCATTTGGATTAAAAGGGTAAACCTCTGTCACACTACCATCATCATTGCTGTATCTCAGTGGTGCCAAATTTGACTCGAGAATACGATGGAGAACATCCCCATCTGGAAAATATGCCCTCCCCTCACCATGAGCAGCCCACACACCCAATGTACTACCCTCCATTCCTTTAAACATTATTGATGGAGAATCCCCTATTGTCACACTCGTAAACCGGCACTCAAAACGACCAGACTCATTATGGACAAATCGAGGTTGAGATACATCCCCACCTGAGCCAAGAACGCCCCCAACTTGTGCTCCTGGGACCCACCCTAGTAGTGCCATGAGTTGGCACCCATTACAGACCCCGAGACTAAAAGTGTCAGGCCGTTCATAGAACTCCTGGAACTGAGTCAAGAGAGGCTGATTGAAACGTATTGCTGCCGACCAACCTTTTGCAGAATCTAGTACGTCCGCATAGCTGAAACCTCCAACAAATGCAACACCGCGGAACTCATGAAGCGAAACACACCCATTCAGCAAGTCCGACATTGTGACATCCCATGGTTCAAAACCGGCAGCATAAAATGCTGCGGACATTTCCCTGTCTCCATTGCTTCCTTCCTCACGTATCACAGCCACTTTTGGTTTTGAACTTCTTGTCATCCATTTCTTGTCCGTGAATTGAGTATCAAAGGACAATGCCCACAAAGGTGCATGCCGACTCTTCAAGCCATCCTTTTCTAATTCAACACAAGAAGGAAGTCGTTGAAAGCTCTCGAGCTGAAAACTAGTTTCCTCCCAAATGTCCCTTAAGTAGGATGTTTCCTCCTTCAGTTGAGGTGACCCATCAATCCGTAATTCAATAGTAGGTGATAGCGTGACATGCCCTATGACCTCAGCAGCAACACCTGCCCCATTAAAATTTTCTATTACAGTATCAACATTATGCTTGCTTACCTCAAGAATGAGGCCAAGCTCTTCAGCAAAAAGAGCTTGTAAGAAGTTCAGTCCTCGAGATGTCAAGTCCAACTGCACCCCGCAATTTCCAGCAAATGCCATCTCAAGAATACAGACTATAATCCCACCATCACTAATGTCATGGCCCGCCGAGATCAAGCCTTGTGAAAGCAACTCCTGAACAGCCTCAAAGACTCTTTTCAGGTAAGGGACATCATCGAGATCAGGGCATTCATCACCAACCTGGTCATAAACCTGAGCAAGAGCAGAACCACCCAGCCGCCGCCGTTTTCCTTTTGCTAGATCGATGTGTAACAGAATGCCATCATTTCCAAGCTTCAAATCTGGAGTCACGGTCAAAGTTATATCCGGGCAAGTAACATATGCACTGATGACAAGATTTCCAGGAGCCTTAACAACCTCACCCGCGGCACGGGCTGCCATCGATAGGCTGTCCTTTCCACCATCTATCGCTATACCCAATTCAATCATACATTCCGAGAGGGAGACGGCAGCATCATACATAGCTGCTCCTTCACCATCGAGCTTGGCAGCATACATCCAGTTTCCACTTGCTTTGACATCGGCAAGAGATGTCACTTTCGCCCAAACAAGATTTGTAAGAGCTTCCCCAACAGCCAACCTTGCCATTGCTTTAGGATTTAATAAGCCCTTGATTGGCTGCTCCCCTATGGCACAAGCACCACCAGTCAAGTCTGTATACGTCTGAGCAATGACTGCTACATCAGAAAGAGGAAGTTGCAAAGCCCCCACTGTCTGTTGCTGTGCTACAAGACCTGTTACACACCTATCAACTTTTGTCGTCAAGAATCGTTTAGAACATACAGATGGAAGTCTCAAAACCCTCTTCAAAGAATCAAGCAATGAGGTCCCAGGAGCAATGTCCAGTGGTTCTCGCACTTCAATGGTACGCCTGAACTCAAAGCACTTTTGAGGCATGTCACCAAGTACCTTTTCAAGCTCAAGATCAACTGCAGGAGGAGGAGGAGGAAGTCCGCTTGAAAAGCTATGCTCCATGGCTAAACTATCTATTAACACAACCCGCCCATCACCACTAATTGTTCCAATAATGGCCATAGACACCCTTTCTCTCTCGCAAATCGAGTGTAACAAGCTCCGGCTTTCAGGCTTCACCAAGATGGCATCTTGCTCCTGGTACTCAGCTCCCCATATCTCTAGCACTGACATCGTCTGGTCACCCACAACTATTGCCCGAATATCAATCTCAGCTCCCTTAGGGTAGATTATTTCCTTCACAACATTGCAGTTTCCCCCAGCACCTTGATCGTGGATGCTGACAATTGGATTGCTCTCTCCCATTTCAACACAGGCTCGAACAACACGGTATAATTTTTGTGCCATTTCTGCATCCCCTCGTTGGACTGCATTGAAATCCAACTCAGCATCATTCTGCCCACTCACCATGCTAGATGCAGCACCACCCCCCATCCCAATACGATATGCAGGACCGCCGATCTTTACAACTAGCATTCCAATGTCAGGCTCTCCTTTGACGATATGGCTGTGATCAATCTGCCCAATTCCTGCACTGAACATTATAGGCTTCAACCATTCACGTCTTTCCCCACTCGGGAGTCGCATTCCAAAGGTTCGTGTGTAACCTTGAATCAAGGGCTCTCCAAACTTGTTACCATAATCAGAAGCACCATTGCTGGCATCAATCAGTATTTGCAAAGGGGACGCCAAGTTAGAAGGATACACAAAAGATGAATCTTCCCATGGAGCAAAAGACCCTTCTACCTGAAGGTTCCCAACACAATAACCAGCAGTTGATGCTACGACAAAAGATCCCCGTCCCGTTGCATGAGTATCCCTGATGCGACCACCGGCACCAGTTTCAGCACCTGGGTAAGGAGCCACAGCACAAGGGAAGTTGTGGGTTTCTGCAGTGAATAGGATATCAAGGTCACGAGTAGAAGCAGATAATGGAGATGTCGAACCCGAGGACACTGGACGCAAAAGATTCACAGAATAGCCCTTGATAGCACTTGAATTGTCCTTAAAGCCTATGACAGAGTTGTTTGGGTTTTTCTTTAAAGTATTCTTCACAATTTGCATAAGCGTATTATCCACAGGATGCCCATCAATAACAAGCTTACCATTGAAAAACCAATGTCTGCTATGCTCACTATTCGACTGTGCTATATCAAAGAGTTCAACAGTTGTAGGGTTCCGTTTAATATCATCCCTAAAAAGCCTTGTGTAGTACTGTATATCCTGCTCATCAAATGCAAGGCCCATTTTCTCATTGATTTCTTCCAATGCTTCCCTTCCTCTCTCAATAACAGGTACCTGGCTAACTGCCTCAGGAACTACACTTGTCCGAAATGACGCAAGCTTGCAGGGATAGACACACTCTGTCATTCTATCATGAACCATTGCTGCAAACTCACCCCTCAAACTTTCATGTGATAAACCACTTCCTGACCTGAGATACAACAGATATCGTCTTGACCTCTCCATGCGTGTCACCTCAGTCAACGTGCAGGACTGGCAAATTGATACAGCATTTGCAGACCATGCTGTTGTAAAAGACATCCGCGGTCCAACCTCCACAAGCACAGTAAACACATTTTTCAATCTCTCTTTATCAAGAAAACTCTCTGTCTGCAAATTATCGGGCTCATAGGTCTCTCCAAGAAGCCATTTGAGAATGCTGAGTTTCTCCTTTGACAGAGCAGCACTCACCTCAATATTGAAACATTGTTCTGTCTTTATGTCAACTATTTCATTAGAAATTTTTCGTTGAACCAGCTTCAAAAGCTCCTGTGTCGCATTGTCTTGTATCAACGGTACACGGTAAAAATGCACAAGTTCCCCAACATTAGATCCTTCGTCGACTACACTTGGTACGACACCCGGAACCACAGCTCTTCCATTCAACACAATTTGAGCCCTTGATGCAAAACATCTACTGAAAAAAGGATGTCCACCAAAGCTAACAACACGGTGCTTCTGCTTGTAAGAACTTCTACGTGAAATCAACTTCTGCCTTTGCAATCCCTGAAATAATTCTGCTGCAGCAATCTCTCCGCTTATAGCCATTGCCCAACTGCATGGAAGTAAAGATGAGTTTCAGACATTATTATTGCATACACTATCAATGTACACTAACGAGAAGTAAAATTCATAGGAATTAAGTACCGTATAAAAGAAACTAATCTGTAAAGGGTAATCTAAACAATAACTATGCAAACCATGACCAAGAGGACATGGCACATAATATAAAATATTAACAATTCTTCAAGAGGAGTTTGATTCCACAATGAACATGGCATGGCCCAAAATATAAGGTGGCCCCGATGAAGGTACTGGACCAATGAAGGCACTGGGTCCCATCAAGTGTCCAGACCCTCCAATCTGATTTCTAAACAAGAGCGTGACATAGGCATTTTTGCATGATTAATATTTCTTTAAACACATTAAAAAGAATCATAGAAAGTTCATTCTTTAAGAGAATGTTTGTCCAACATAGCTTTCTGTGGTATTCAATTATCATACTGATTTTATTTTCTATGAGAATGATGTTTGTGCTTTCACTTTCTACTGTTTGGTGAGAAGAAAAATGCATTCCAACTTCTTGAACAAAAATGCCAAATTGGTTCTCTAATTCTGGTCTTTTTGTGCCAAAAATTTAAAATTCTTGTGTTTGAAATTGTTTTCAGTAAAAATTAGAAAAAAAGAGATTTCACTTAAAAGCAAAAAAGAAGTGCAAAAATGGCAATATGGTTTCTCCTTTAAACACCACTTCCACTGCCAAGACACTCATGTTAAGTGGTGTTGGCACTCTTTGTTTCACACACACACACACCCCTGGGTCCTCAATCGCTCCCAAACTTAAGGTGCCTGATTGTTTGCATTAAAATACATAGGAATTCAATGATTGGTTAAAAATGAAGTCAAAAGGCTAGGTATTCATTTCCCATATTCATAAGAAAGAAAGGTTAATTGATGCTATTTTTTAGAAATTCACCTTCGATCTTCATTTTTAATCACTTCAAAAAAAAAAAAAAAAAAATTCTTATGCATTGAATTCCTGTGTATTTTAATGAACAAGCAGGTAATGTTACTTTGACAACCTCCATTCATTTGCTAACGAAAAGAACATTTCAGACCTAAGCCCCAACTCGATCAAATAAAACCTGAAAATACTCAGACCCAAGCCCCACCTGAATCGTTAAAACCCAATTTTCACTTCACCGGAAAAGAAAATTTAACAAAAAAGGACGAAGAAGAAACCCTAGATCGAGGAGAAGAAATACCTCCAAAGGAGAGAGAGAGCAGAGAGAGAGAGCACAGAGCACAGAGCAGGCTCTGAAGGACCGATAGAGAATATAGAGAAAAAGCGAGTTCTAGTCAGCGGAGAGTGGAAGCCTTGTAACGACGGATCGATTTTAGGGTTTTGGGGGCTTTTGCCGCGGGAACGGACAAATGGGGTCTTGGCCTTTTTGGGATATCAAATCATGTTTACACCTTGGCGTTGGGTTCCATCGCCCGGGTCGAGCCGGCCGAGCCATATCCCGGCCTAGCCCGACTTTAAAAACATAGGCATGGCCCAGTAAATATCAGTCCAGGGCTCGACATTTAGTCAATTGGGCAGGGCTGAACCTCTTTTTTTTTTTTTGCCCTTTAAAGGCTAGGATGAACCCGGTTTTTTCCTTATACTTTTAAGGGATTTCTAGCAATTTTTGGACAAATATTAGAACTCGTTCGTTATATGGGATGGGCTGGTGGGGTCAGCCTCCCGGCTTTTCAATCACTTAATCCAAGCCCGGCCCAAAGCAGGATGTGCCCGAGCTGGCACATCCCATATGCACTCCTCTCCAATTATACCTCTATTTGATTACTGATAAATGACTGTTGATAGGGGCTTTTTAGATAGGAGGGTCAGGTCCTACTAGGCCTCGTTTATCCAAGCTTGGCCTCCAAATTAGCAGACTTATAAAAATTCTGTCCACAAAGGGCCCTCAGGCCTTTTTAAGAAAAATGAAAGCCAAGCCCTCGTTTTACGAGCCAGGCCCCCTCATCAGAGGGCTCAATCGGAACATTTAAATGAAATTCCGCTGCTATTATTATTTATAAGCATCATTGCTATTTGTTGATAGTGCTTTTTGAAAAGTAATCGGATATTAAAAATCTCTGCTCAATGATACTGTTCTTGCTGTTGATTGAGTGGGATCTCCATTAGATTACATTTCCAATTGTAATTGAGTGGGATCTCCATCAGATTACATTTCCACTTAGTGGAATAGATTAGGTATTCAAAAATTCTTTGAATGACATCGACGTTTTTTACATTGATTGATTGCTTTCAAGTCTTTTTGTCTATTACCTTTTTTTCCCCTTGGGCCATGATGATTCTTCTTCTTGAGAAACCTATGGATCTACTGCATTTGGAGAAACCATCAGCTGTTGTTTGTGGCTTTACTAATAGAGTTGAATTAAGTAAATATAATGTTGAAAATATATATATAAATTAGTTATTATGATATTGTGTTTTTAGTTGTTTGTTATGGAATCTTTTTTACTTTTTGTATATAAAAGTAAAGGTTTTTTTTTTTTTTAAGAGAATGATGGTTGCTTTTTTACGTTTTTTGAAAAATATGGCGGAAATTTTGAATTAAAGTATTTTTAATGTGACTTTTTTTATATATATAGAAATGAGGACTTTACTTTACTTGACTCTATTAGTAGAGTTGCCGAACAAGCTGACGAGTTTTATTGTGAAGACCCTCGCTGAGTTTGAAGCGATTTATTCCCACGAGGATGGGAGATAAAGCTCCAAAAAAATGAGCCCTTTTCTTTTCCATTAACACACATATTATTATTGAGTTTTGTGTGTGTGTGTATATATGGGGAGAATATTTATGTGCATTCATCCCTCATCATAAGGTGAGAGACACTTACATAATTAGAAATATTCATATACAAAAGAAAAAAAGTCATATATGATCATATACAGAAAAATAATGTTCATATGCTAAAAGGGAAAGCCATGTAAGTGTCCCTCACCCTATGGTGAGGAATGAATGCACATGAATATCCCCCTATATATATCATTAAATATATATAAATTCTTATACCTGCATTTGTGTACGTACGCGCATGGATCCGGCCTCAACTTACACTCATTGAACTTTTCCTGACGGGTGAATTGAATCTCAAGAAAATCTTTAGTCGCTAATGGATGGTAGAAAAACATTGAAAAAATTTGAAGCTCTACAAGTCAACACTCGGTTGAAAGAGGGAAATTTCTATGGATGGTAGAAAAACATTAGACAGAAGTTTCATGCATGTGGCTTGCCTGCTGCTCTCATGCATGTTGGATGCCCACCATTTCTATTCTCGATACACAATGCACAGGAGAAAATCATCAAGCTTATGGAGTCGAAGAGCGACTTAGTTTCCATTGTTCTTCAAACTGAAATTACCAACTCCATTAATAGATAAGATAATTATAGCATTTAATATGAGAAAGTTTAACTTATTTAAAAATTTGACTCAAGTAGTTCAAAATGGAGAAACAAAATTTGTGTAGCCGATTTCAATATAGTTGGGACAAGACTTTGACGATGATGAATTATAGCATTTAACATTGCTATTTTGTTTTTATTAGAGGCGTAGTAGTCTATTCAAATGGCCAGAAATCTCTCACAAAGGATTAGAATCAAAGAGATACAGGTTTTTTCAAGGATGAGAGATAGAGATTTTTTGTTGATTCTCAGTCTGCATGTTGAAGAGCGGGCAGGAACAAGAGCTTAAGATTTCAAATCAAGATGTGAACTCTTACAACTAATTTCTTAGAATGCATGGGGAAGTCAGGTTTATGGTATAAGAAAGACAGAAATAGGAAAAAAGAGAGTAGCATTATGTTTTTACACTCCAGTGTTTTCTCTGCAACCATCCATTTGATAGAACCATCACTTGCCTATGTAATTGTAACTCTTCTCCAAAGGACACTCCTAGTCTCGATTGTGCATGATACCAAAAAAAAAAAAAAAGAATCCCAAAATGATGATATGTGAATCTATCTCATCGATAGGATCTATAAACCATGAGGATAACAAGTACAGACCCCAAACATTCCTCTCAAAAGGAGATCAAAATTTTCAACTTGGGTTTTTCCAATTTTCTTTTAGACATGCCAGCCCATTTGTGCAGCTCACGTGGTGAAGCAGATTCTCTCAATGGAAACAACAAGAGATCTGTAGTGCTGAAGGTGTTGGACTCGAGTAGGGTGCTCAGCTGATGCTAGAGTATTGAACAGAGCAAAAAATATTTAAAAAATAATAAATAATGATTTTCAACATGTGTAATTCACATGACCATGGTGATTTTCTAGTTAGTCAACAGAGATATAATAAATCATTGCAAGCCACTTTGACCGGATTGATGAAATTCAACTTCTCTTGTAAAAAAACATGAAAATGAATGAACTTGTACTTACTGGTTTCAGAGCACAAACTTCGAAAACGAAACTTTCATCATTTTACAGACTATCAACCGGCAGCTCCCCAATGTTTTGTTAAGAAACATCGATAGTATAAGAAAAAGGCAAATGATAGTATTAAGAAGACGCTGGTAG
This sequence comes from Umbellularia californica, assembly GCA_028538565.1. NCBI lineage: Eukaryota > Viridiplantae > Streptophyta > Magnoliopsida > Laurales > Lauraceae > Umbellularia > Umbellularia californica. Next base: position 80,705,153 of record JAPQWN010000006.1, on the reverse strand, counting down.
TTATTGAAGGAAATTAGAGATCCAAGCCACAACCAACGCAGTTTTTCTTTAAAATCCTCTTCTTTTTTTTCAACTTTTTCTCAAAAGACTTTTTATCCTACAGCAATAAATTCCTGCACATGTCTGAATTTGAAATTTGGTGACAAAAACTCAAGAAAATACAATCAAATTAATTAAAAAAAAAAGACAGAAAGCAGACAAACATGGGTCCAGTAAATTGGGGAAAGCAAACACCGGTGCAATTTTTATCTATAGCAGGTAAATCTTGAACGAAAAACTAAAATAGACAATCTCGGACCATTTAAAACAAAAACAAAAACAAAAACTGACTTGTCTAACTGATATGACTAGTCATTCATGCCGCACCAGTGCACCACATATCATCTGTTATTCACTCTCCATAACTTGAATCAAATATCCAACACGCCTAAAAGACAACACCTTCCTCGACCAAGAAGGCAAAACAAGCATTTTTCTAACTTCAAAAATTCAAGCAAGTTTCTACAGAGACGCAACAAAACTAATAGTCCTGCCATTAATCCCAATCAAGAAGATCTGATTTGGTGCTTAATCTTCCTCATCCTCATCACCATCACCAGAGGCCTTCTTGGCAGCAGCCTTTTGGTTCTTTCGCTTCACCCTACCAGGGCGTCCTCCTCCAAGTGGACTCGTCAGCGAGAAATCAATGTGCTTCTGTGAGTCCACCCGCACCATGAAAGAAGGAATGTTCACCACCTGCCTTCCAACCCTGCAAGTCCAAATCTATACATTTAGAAGAGAACTATGAACTAATAAATCCATCTCAAAAGGAAAAAGGACAACTCATTTTTAAAGTCAGATGGCTTTTCCATTGGGATAGCAAAGGACATTAATTGACAAAGTGGTTTTATTATGGTGACAGAATGTTACTTATTTGGAATTTTCACACATTATAACCTCCCCATCCCATGCCGGCCTCATTTTTCCCCTCTCATCTCATTTATTGCTTTAGATGATGTTGGATCACATCTCCCGTAGGTCAGGAACCCAATCCCTAGAGACCAAACCGTGATCAGACTACATCTGGGACCCGTACAAGGTGTTGTTACTCGCACTCATCCCACCTGTAGAAGTTACCATCAAGTGATCAAGTGGGAGATTTAGGGGTTGAGAGGTCACACTGACGGTGAGGTAAGGTTTCAGTGGGTCCCCTGAGCAATGTTTATTTTTCAAGTGGTAAAGTAATATCAGTCACAACAAATTTTACTTTACCATGTTTGATTGGTCAAAACAAATGGGAAAGTAAAGTTTCAACCATATTAAAAAATGTACTTTTACTTTACCAACCATCAAAAAACTTTACCCCATAAAACTCAAGTGTTTATGTCACCAACTGCTGACTTCTCATCTCACACTACATGTTATTTTACCTCAAGGAAACAAATTCATTTTCACTTTACCAGAAAGTATACTTCAGCTATACCCAACCAATACCTTACCCACTAATTTGACATTTACCTTACCTTACTTTACCATTAACTAAAACTAACAAAACAAGATGTAGCAAAAAAAATTCTAGGTGCATCAATTTGATCATATATCCAGTACAAGGAAATGCTATGTAATAAAATGGATAGCATTTTGATGACTAGAAAAGAAAAAAATGAAAGCCATTTGTACACATACAGAGCCTCTCAAATGCATTTCTGCTTCGATGGAGACATGTATTAGAGGGAGAAATTCTTGGACAACTGTGTACAGTTGTAAGCTGAAATTCACTGATGAACATGCATATGATAACCTCAAAATCAGGGTTCCGAACAATCGTACTCATCCCTCGACTTGGCCATGGTCAAGTAGAGTCAACTCAGCTCGATTCACCCAAGATAGGTTCAGTTTGGATTTCGGCGCATCATTTTTGTCCCCCAAAAAATCTTTAAAAATAAAAACAAAAAAAATGGTGTCATGCAGATAGTGGATTGATCAGAAGCGAGAAAATCTCTCTCTCTCTCTCTCTCTCTCTCTCTCTCTCAAATGTGAGCAAAGAATAGGAGAGAAGAACGGGGAATTCCTGTTTTCACCCCCACCAAGGAAGGAATGAAGCCCCTTTCATCATAAGATTTGAAGAATGCTTTCGCCTCGATTAATATACCCTCTAAATGAAATAACAGGACCATATTATTTATAGATAAAGAGAGAGGGAAGTGAAGGATGAGGGTTTGATAAAATTGAAAAGTAGAAAGGGTTGAAAGAGTTGGGAAATGGAGTTGACTTGAAAGTGAAAGTGGTAGGGAAGTGATGGGGGTTGGAATATAGAGGTTGGGAAGTGGAAGGAGTTGAAGCCTTGAAGGAGTTGGGATTTCAGAAAAGGAGTTAAACTATAAGTGAAAGAGGTTGGAAAGCAAAAGGGGCTGAAGGAGTTGGGATTTGGAAAAGCAAGTTGAGTTGGAAGTGGAAGAGGTTAGGATGTGAAGGAGTTGGAATAGAGATCAAGACGCAGAAGGGGTTGGGATTCAGGGAAGACGGAAGTGGACGAGGTTGACAGGAAACGAAGGGGTTAGGATATAGAGATTGGAAGCACTAAACCTGGGGACTATGAAGTAAAGAGCGCCCCCCCCCCCCCCCCCCCCCCAAAAAAAAAAAAAAAAAAACAAAAGACACACACACAGCATCAGCCATTTTGATAGAACTCTGACCGAGTTTTCTAACTTCGATCTAAATGTGAGCCTTCCCGCAGAGGAAGCATCATTGATACTTGGACATTTACAAATGCCGAACATACCTGTGTGTGACCTACAATATTTGAGCCCTATAGAACAAATCTGTGCACATTCCAAGCACCAATGGAAAGCATTTTTCAGTGGTATAAACAGACAGTAATGACGGTCAATAGTAACCAAGCAAGATACATAAGCATTTTTCAGCAGTATAAACAGCCAGTAACGACAGTCAATAGTAACCAAGCAAGAAAAGTGCAAATGGCCGCTAGAATAACACTTTCTATGAGTTGAGCTTCATCAACAATAGGCCCCAGCAAATGAGTTGGTCAGCACAATGCAGTTGAATAACTAAAAATAAAACTTAGATAGATGCACTTAACAGTTACAACATGGCAGGCAGGAGAGAGTTATACCTGATATGCCTCTGCCTGATGAGGACGCGGGCGTGGTGAATTGACTTTGCCATGCCTGACTTGAAGACGAGTGTCTGCAGGCGGCGCTCAAGGAAGTTCTCGACGGTGAGGGCCAAAACATAGTCAAGCTTGTTCTGGCTCTCGTCGAGGAGACCATGACGGTTCATCCTACGAAGGAGGGCCTCTCCCTCAAAGATCCGACGAGGATTCTTCTCATCAAGGGTGAGGAGTTCCCTGGCAGCATTCCGGATGCGGCTGAGGGCATATTGCACGCGCCAGAGCTCTCGCTTGCACCGGAGGCCATACTCTCCCACCAGCTTCAGCTCTGCATCCAGACGCTCCTTCTCGTACGGACGGCGGGGCTTCTTGAACGTCTTCCCATCTGCAAAGCCTTCTGTGTTAGTGGTTTAGATAATGAAAAAGAAAAAAAAACAGAAATCCGCCACAAACCCTAGGGAGTTGTTTGGATGTGCTCTAACTGGAAACTTATCTGAATGCAGTCGGTATTAGGGTTTTTTTTATCATGAAAGGCAGAAACAGCTATAAACCCTAGGGATTTGTTTGGATGCAGTTTAACCATCTGAATGCGATCATTGTTAGGGTTTTAGAACACGGAATGCAGATATCGACCATAAACCCTAGTGATTTGTTTGGATGTACTTCAACGATCTGAATGCGGCCGCTGTTAGGGTTTTAGATCATGGAACACAGAAATCGACTATAAACTCTAGAGATTTTTTTGGATGTGATCTACGTTGAAAACGATCTGAATGTGTTGGTAAAAAGATCTGACTTTCACTCGTAAAGGTAATCGATCAAGTGCATTAAGTAAGATTTCCGGTTATTCCTACTCAAATCACGATTTGATGCATCCAAACGCATCGTAGATCGAAAAAGAAAAAAAAAACACTAGAGAGGAAGCGAGAGAGATTACAGTTTCGGTAGAAGCTGACATGCACCATGTCGTCTTCTTCTTCTTCTTCTTCTTCTTCTCTTGTGTTGCAGCGCTCCTCCGAGAGCTAAAAGAGGAAGGAGGCGAGCGAGGGATTGGAGACGAAGATGAGAATGAGTATTTTATTTATATATGAATGGTGGTATCGACCTAAAACCCTAGTTCCTGCTAGGGAAATTTTTAAAACAATCCTTAGGTTTTATATAATTTCAAGAAAGGGTCCTTGGATTGTGAATCTAATTTAAGGGCCTGTTTCTTTACCGGAATTTATGACTAGAATTTGGGAGGTTGGGGTTTTTTGGAAATAATGTGACATCTTGTCCCCTGGCATTTGAAATGCTGTGTTTCTTTCATTAGAATTTCAAATTCCAACCACCCAAAAGACCTTTTGGAAGTCTTGGAATTCCACTATCTATACCATTTGTTGGAATTTCAAATCCTCCATCAAAAAGAGGAATTTGGAATTCCACATAAGGGGACAACTTTTGAAGAATTTGAAATTCTCCCAAACATGAATTCTTGGAATTCTAATAAAGAAACAGGCCCTAAGTGTAATATATTTGCTTTGAGAATAAAGAGGCAGTTAATCTCACCCAAATGCTCCGGGTTCGAACATAGTAACTCTCGTATCAATCAAATCTCTTGAGGTCCACCTACCTTTGATGGAGAAAAAAAGGAAAAAAAAAAAACAAACAAACAAACTCTTTCAACAACAAAAAATAATAATAGTAATAAATAAGGATTTGATATATTTAAAAATTACTTCAAATGGATCACTTTAACCAAATAGAATAGCCATGGGAGACTTTGGAAAAAAGTTTTGTTTTTAAATGATAAAATACCATCCCATGAAAGGATTAAAAGAAGTATTTTTTTTTTTAAGAAAGTATAAAATTTGAGAGCAATTATTGGTAGAGCTCCACTTGCTCATTTTGCATCCCCTTTTTTCAAAACCTGAGCACCCCTTTGTGGGAAATTCCCAAATTGCCCTCTCCCCCTCTCTCCTCTGTCCTTCTCTCTCTCCATTTTTCTCTCTCCTTCTCCCCGCCTGTGCCTGACCCTCTTCCTCTCCTCTTCTCCCTGTCGAATGGCACTATAAGGAGAAGGAGAAGGGGGAAGGGGTCGAGCCGCCTGCGGAGGTGGGCGAGAGTGGGCGGTGAGCAGGGAGAGGGAGAGGGTCAGGCATGGGCGGAGGTGGGGTGAGCAGAGAGAGGGAGAGGAAGAGAGACAGGAAGAAGGAGAAGGAAAAGAAAAGAGGGTGAGAGAAAGGATGCAGGCACCGAGTAGAGGTGGGCGGCAAGCAGAGAGAGGACGGGGTAGTTTGGAAATTTTCTACACGAGAGTTTTGAGAAAAAGGAACGTGCAAATGAGCAAGTGGAATTATGCCAATAGTAGCTCCCTAAAATTCTTGGCTTATTTTCAAAAAAGCACATAAATACTTAAATGTTTTAAGAAAAATATAAAAGCTTTTCACAATTCTTTCAATCAAGTCTTTTCCAGACAATTCTTTTTGATAAATGACAAAATTACTTTTATACCTCCTTATCGATAAGTTTATACTGATGGCATTGCAAAACATTTAAGTGCTGCAGCCAACACTCATTCATTTTGTCAATCTACATCCATTTTTACAAGTTTTCACTAATTCATTTTGTCAATCTACATCTATTTTTACAAGTTTTCCATTTGTATTGGAGTTTTCATCAACTTTAACACCACCAGTTTTCCACGTCTTCCAGCCTACGTTTCTTCATCTTCATTAGAAACAATTATCTGGCTGTGGGTTTTGGCCAATCATTAAATATAACCATCAATATTTTCCTTAATTTCTGTTTTTTTCATAGATAATGAGGAGTTTTAGAATGCAGGTTGTAACAACTGAGTGGATTTGATTAGAGTTTGATGCTCGGTTTTGGTGAAAAAATGCCCAATATCACCGACATGATTATGAAATGACAATTGGAGGGATTGGAGGGGTGGCCATCAAGGGTAACTGGTGAATGTGATCCAGGAGAATCAAAATCATATGTTTTTGAAGCCTACAATGCACAAATATTTTAAAGTGGACAACGTATCGTGTCCGATACTTCACTTATTTGTCAATATCTGTGTCTCTACCTTATCCATAGCGTGTTCCTATCGTATCTTTGCCGTATCTAGGCATCATAGAGAAGGAGGATCTTATTTCCTACAGTTTCAATTTCTATTGTTTGTTGATGATGCAAATGATTTTCCATGGTGATGTGTTTCTGCCACTTGTTTGTAAGACTGCAGAAATTGGTTCTCTACCTCGTAGGACTAAATCTGCTGCTTTCCTCAAATAAAAGAAAGGGAAAATATTTTCACCTCATAAAATGAAAATTGCGGAAAAGTTAAAAAAAAATGAGACAAATGAAAATCTTTCTTACATGGAAATGATCCTTCCAAACATGCTCATGTGGTCATTGTAAGTAACAGTTGGAGAAGAAGTCCAACCACTGGATTACATTCAATGGGCAAAAACTTTCTATTTGGGTTATTGGGATTGGGGTGAGGCCCATCCATTGGAAGAGCTCATGGTGGTCTAGGAATTACACATGTATTGCTTGTATGTGGGAATGAAGGATATTTAAGTAATACAGGTGACTGACACCAGACCTTTTATCGTTTACAGCTTCCTATTTACTATTTCTCTTGGTTAGATGGATTGCTAATTACATGTGGCTTGTTCTCTTCGTTTTATAGGTTGATGTTGAAAATAGAAGGAAAATTATGGAAAAGTGTGTTGCTTCTGGTGTGTTGAATGCGACATTTAGTTTTGCTTTTCTGATGGTAGAATTGTGTATTTGGTTGTGATAGCAAGCACTTGTGTTTCTTGGATTTAGTCAAAACTAAGGGTGGTAGAAAAGCTTTGGCGGATGTTAGTAACATTAAGAGAAATAAAGAACTGCCACTTACCATAGTGGTAAGAGATGTGAGTTCTTCCCTGTGTGTCCTGGGTTCAAACCTGGACAGGCAACTTCCCTCACCCAAGGGCTGTGCTACCTCGCTGGAGGTCTTCTTCCCTCATCAGAGGGCTCCCTCACCTCACCAGTGGGCTTGGGTCCCAGACGCCTAAGCTAGGTACCAAAAAAAAAAACCATTAAGAGGAATACATTGGGAAATTGACAAGTGATGGTTCCAGACTGAAGTGAGTGAACATGCTTTCCTTTTATTTTCTCTTCTTTTGACGTAGAACTCGACTTGTGTCACATGACAAACTTTGCTCATCCAGAATGGGGCATTGCTCCTGTGCTATTCATGCATTGAGAGTTCTTACACTTTCTGAATCTTTCAGCTGTCTGTTAAAACTGGAATTGGGAAACCATCCCACTTTGACTTTCATCACAAGATACGCCAAGAGTTGGTGAGATGAAGCAGGACCCAGTTCCTTTCATCACAAGATACGCCAATAGCATAGCTTTTACTACAGTTTTTTTCTCATTGGATTATCACCTTTAATGACATTGATATTATTATCATGTCTAAAATTGGTTCTGTTTTTCCCTTTGAAAATATTTGTTCTTGAGAAGTAATCTTAAATTATGTTGAGATTGTTGTGTTATCTCAATTACCATCCATCGAGAAAGATAATTTTAGAAAGTTAATTTTGTGAAATGGCATTTTTGTATTGTTGCTTTTGTCCCTTTTCATCTGTTCAACTTGAGAAGGAAATATATGCTCATTATTTTGCGTCTTACCTCAAATTTCTTATTTGTGTCTCCATACTTTCTTGTAGCAAGGCTCAAACTGCAAATCTCTGTTGACATGGGGGAGAGTTATTTTAGATTTTTTATTTATTACTTTCTAGTCTTATCTATATGCAAACCATGGTAGCTCTTCCTCTCATGTAATTTATAAATTTCTGATACCCTAATTTAGTCTCCTTATCCCCACTTATTCCTGGTAATGATGTCATCAGGTAGTTACCAGTGTAACCCAATTAACTGAAGAACCTGATTCCTCCTCAACATCATCAAAGCCTTGTTCCAATTACCTGATTTACCTGAAGAACCCAATGGACAACTAAAAATTACCACACTATAATGCCATTATTTCAAGAAAGAGAGAACACCAACATCACAAACTATCAATGTTGCATGGACTCCATGAGTGTGACACAGTAGAAAATTAAAGGAATAATGTTATTAAATAGACTAAGATCCCATTAAAATTATTAATTAGTGTTCCACAAACATTCAAGAGAATTACAGCGTCTGGGGTGGGGTCAGGGTGTTTACACCACAATAGAGATGCCTTCCTTCTTGGACGCTTTATTTCCTGGGAATGCCTCGCGAGAAACATCCACGAGTGCCTTGAAGCTATATGGCTCATGCATGGAAAGTTCCGACAGCACCTTCCTGTTGAGCTGGATGTTCTCCTTCATCAGCCCATGCATGAAGTTACCATAATTCACCTGACAAATAAAAATAATTAGAAAGAAAAAGTGAATTCTATGGGTATCCTCATGGTAAATCAGTAGATGGATGGCATTTCCCTCTCTATAAATTGTCCAACTTTTCATGTAACAATTTGGAAGAACTTCATGAAAACAGAGACATGCATAACACCTTGTGACTCCTAGTAAGGACAAATCATATAAATAATTGACATCCAGTACTGCATTTTTATCTCACGTATCACAGCATATATGACATTAATCTCTAAAGCGACTATGTATTTCCATCACTGTAGAGACATCTTTGTAATATAATTGAAATATACCATCAGTATTTAATGTTATATTATACTATGTTAACCTCCACAAATACATGCAGGCGTATTAAGGTTCTTGGAGTATCATGTTGGAGAACCTCCTATCAATATCCAATGTGATATCTGTGGGTTTTAACCCATACAATGTCTTCATCCCCAGCTGTAGCTTACCTGATTAGGGACAAAGCATGAGTGCAAGACTATGCAAGTTCGAGTCCTTGTTCCGGAAAGATTCTTTTGGATAAGGAAGTGCTCCAAAAAGAATATTAGACCACATATATCAAGAGCAATGAAAGATGCACCTATTTCTTTTAAGAGTTTACTCTTTTTTTTAATAGTAACTATTAATGGAGAGAGAGCTTACAAAGACAAAACAAACTACAATAAACTCGGTATAAGGGACTTATACCCTGTCATAAAAATCATTACATAGTAAAAACAATCAAAGGAACCTCCCTATCCACCCTTGCTTCACCAAAGAATCCCACCATGACATTTGCTGACCTCCCCTCATTCCACTTGGCCTAGGGAAGACAAGACAAACATTAAATTTGTGATAAATAAAAATGAAGCCTCCAAGGACCATCCATGGAGGAGATCCAAGATATAGCATTAGAGGAATCACTCTTAACAATCAACCCAACTTGAAAGTAAGAGAAGAATAACCGGAGAGCTTCCAAGATGGCCAGCACCTCAGCTCATTTGACTCTTTGACTCCCACCTTCTTAGAGAACATAAGCAATACATCTCCTTTATTATCCCTGAGCACACTGATGACCAATGCAGAACAGACGAGCCCGCACGTGGGACCACCCAAGAAAGCTTGAAGATTGTCTAATTTTATTTCTTTAATTAATTGTCATTAGTTTCTAATTCTATTTAGAGTTGCAATTAGAGTATTTTTCCAAATTGCTTAATTTCCTAGTTTGAGTAGGAACCTTTGTTCCTAAGGTTTCTTTTCCTATTTATATGGGATTGTAGAGATTAGTATCTAAAACTTTTTATTATTGGAATAATATTTGTGGTTTCTATCCCTTTGAGGCGTATCCTCATGTGTGAAAGTCTCTGTGGAGACCATTATCGTGCTTTGGCACTTGTCATGCAAACCCTAATCCTAGAGTCTGCTTCACACACCTCAAATATCTGCTAGCCCTGGCTTTCCTCTTGCCGCACCATCCACAATGAACTTCAAGACTCCCATAGAGGAAGCACTCCAAAATGTCACCTTTGAGACCCAAGGCACTTTATAATGAAAATAGGCATCCTAGTTATGAATAATCTCATCAAGCCTCAAATTAACAAACTCCTTTTAATGGAAGCCACTTTGCCACCCTCCAACTCACAGCTAACAAAAGATCCATATAGTCCATCCTCTCATCTTTGAAAACTCTATCATTCCTCTCTTTCCAAATGGACCACGCTACGGTGAAGGGAAAAAATCTCCTTAGGATTGCACCACAACTAGAAAAAAGACAGAAACTACAAGCCCCAAACGTGCCAATCAAGCCACATTTTTGAGAGTTTACTTTTGAAGTAGAATTCATTCATGAAAGCCATTACATCTTCTTCGGGAACTTCCCAAAACCTTTGAAAAGGCAATCACTTTGATCTGTTATTCCAATGTATGCTACCATGATGGGTAATGTTGTGATCTCATGTGTGTGTTCTCCATTTGCATTGAACAAAGGGGATCCGTCAGTTGTCCTTGACAAGCAATTGTTTCTAGAGAACCTATTCTGTCCTTAATTACATCATCACAATGTTCTTTTGTAGGAAAACGCTACCTAGTGGATGCTCAACATGTTAGTGAGAAGGGTTTCCTTACACCACATCAAACTAATGAATATCACTTTAATGATTGCAAGGGAGATGCACCGATGATGGTGCTTATTGGTAGCGTCTTCGTCCCAAAAGATGGCAAAGATAGAAGAGTTCGGATGGCTTGAGATGTAATGGTGTCGCATTCTTAATTGGCAAGTCTTTGAAAGACCAAAGCTCCACCTAGGGTCATAGCATTTGGGTGGTCTATGCTTCTTGGTGGAACTTTGACAACAGGCAATTTAAAGTGCCGGACATTGATGATTGTAAATGCATGTCCAAAGTGTTTGGAGGATGAGGAGTCCATTAACCACCTTTTGCTTAATTGCAAAACATCGTAGTCTCTTTGGAAGCTGATATTGGGGTGGTTCCATTGTAGTGGACCTCTTCCTAATTCTCTACCATCCTTGTTTCAGTATCGGAGGATGGAAGTGGCGTCCAAAAGAGGCAAGACAATGTGGAATCTTTCCTTCTAGGCGATTATTTGGACTATCTGGAAAGAAAGGAATAGGAGATGCTTCGAAGATTTATCTTACAATGGTAACCAACTAGGGGAAAAATAAAACACCTAGTGGCAGTTTGGGCTTCCTCTTTGCCTCATTTCAAAGGTATCTCGGTGAACTCCATCATCCACAACTGGAAGGAAGTGGCATTCTAATATCCACTCAAACCACACGTATCTCATAGGTGGATCCTGCTACCAACAGGTGCAATGAAGCTAAAGTTTGATGGAAGTGCTTTAGGCATTCGGGGAACGGCGGGTGTGGGTGGTGTAACTTGTAATGATGAAGGTATCATTTTGTTATCATACTCAGGCACAGTTGGTTTCTGCTCAATCAACAAAGCTAAAATTCTATCTTTATAAAGATAGGTCTTTTGACGCTTCATGGTTGAATGCTCGGCGATTGATTATAGAAGGATACTCTCTATGTGCTATACAATGGGCTTCCCAAGCATCCAACCCTCCTATGTTATGTATCTTGCAGATATCATAGAAGAAGTGGTAGAGATCTCAAAAAGTTGGAATGTCTCACTTAATCATATCAAGCGTACTGCCAATTCAGAGGCGAGCCTAGCCAAAGAGGGGGTTTCTAGACTTTCTTTGCATATTGTTCCTGACTGTTAATATACTAATTTTCTTTATCCGGGGTTGATACCCAATTTTTGGGGGCTTCAGCTCCATCTTACTAGGATTGATCGCCTTGCCCTATTTTTTTGGGGCCTTTTTGTTTCCGTATAGATCTCCTACACTGTAAAGTTTCTTTTGTGAATGAATACAATCATCATTTTCAAAAAAAGAAAAAGAAAAAAAGGGAGATGCATCGATGAATGCAAAAGAGTTGTTTAAGATGAGGCATTCTTCACTATCCAATCAAAAGGAACACACATTTGGGGTTTTTTTTTTTTTTTTCAAATTATTACACACTCTGACTTGGAAATTCAAATCTAGAGTGGACTGGACCCGAACCCAGTTATCAATGGAATCCAGAAAACGCGTTCCATGCCCCCATTTTTGTGTTGGGTCCTTCCAGTGACAAGTAATCGGAGGTCCATTGACACCCCCAGTTAACCCTACCTCTCCTCCACTGAGATAATTTGCATTGAAGAGCTATTTGTGGCTAACAGAGAAGGAATTCAATTGCCATAGAAAGACATAAAAAAGAGAGCTTTTAGCTCCATAGGGGGTAATAGTAATGCCCTGCATCACACATGCCCTAAAAAGTACATCTTGATCTTATAATAAGATGGACACTATGCTTCAAATAATCAAGTCACTGAGCTGTTCACTAATAATAATAATAATAATCTTTTTTCCCAAAAAAGCAATAACAATTTTTTAATCTTGTCTATCATCAGCAACTAAGTCATTTGGAGCAAATGGGAAATTTGATGTAGTTGTATGCTTCCTAGAAGGTTTCAAGCAAATGGGCAACAAGTGTTTGACAAAATGCCCCATCAATTACAAGTGATATAAAACTCCCAATGTTAGCAATTGAATTGGAAAAGCAAGCATTAATCTGTTTCAGTGTTTCCCATCTGGGGTTTATTCAAAATACCAGGTATCGAAAGCGAAACGCAATCGAAAGTAACCTATGAGTTGGGAACGAAATCCAAAGGCTTTCATTGGAATGGAATGGAAAGAAATCAAATCGACATAACAAAAAAACTAGGATGGATGGTATTGATTGCAAGTAAAGTGTAAGCTTACACCGTGTAATCGAGTACCGGCGTTGATTCGTTCGATCCAGAGGGACCTCATGTCCCTCTTCTTGTTACGACGATCCCTGTAGGAATACTGCAGAGCCTTCTCCACGCGTTCTCGAGCGATCCTGATGCAGTTCTTGGCCCTCCCTCTAAACCCTTTTGCGAGCTTAAATATCTTATCCTTGTTCATCTCTCTCTCTGTCTCTCTCTTACTATTCCTCCTCTTCTTCTTCGTCTTCTCGTGAATCAGAAGAAGAAAATGTTTCCGTTTCTTTCGCAGTTGCTTAAACCCTCTCCATCGCACATACGTTCGATTAAACCCTACTACGATTTGGGAGTCTGGATAGTCTGAGTTGCTCACTCAGAGTGAGTCAAAAAGAAAAAAAAACAAGAGTAATAAAAGATTTCACTCAGATGGAAAGATCCATATGGGTAGACCTTAGATAACAAATTTGGAACCAATCGGATGCTCCTAATCGTTTAATCCAATATGGCCCATAAGTTTAATGGCTTTATTTTTTAAAATATTTTGACCATGGATTCAACTGTCATGCAAACTTGCATGTGAATGGTTCGGATGAATCATAATGTAGGTCTGGCCTATAAAATGTGAGAATATTTATTTTTTAGGTTATATTGATAAAATAATAAGTGGGCGGCACAGAGGAGGAGCTTCACACTTGTTTCATGGACAATGAATGAAGGCTGATTACTTTAAAATTTAAGCCACTCAATATAAAAGCCATTCTTTTTTAATGTTAAAATTTGCCTCTAATATTTATTGTTTGGGCACATCAAAGTTTATTCATAAAACACAACACAATCAGATAAAATATTATAAAAACAATGACTTGTCTATAGTGGGGCCACCTATTTGAAATCTGAACTAACACACACAAAAAAAAAAGACCTTGTGCATGGAATATGGCACTTCATCCTAATATTATTGGCCTATGGTAAGATTTTGAAGGGGTTGCGTTGCCCAGTTAGTGAGGCACCCCGGCCCACGGTTTGATCCCAAACTAGCCTTTCTATTTGAGGAAGCTTTCTTCCTGTGGCTGCAAGTGATCTTCCCATGGCTGGCTGGGGCTTCCTTCCTCCATGCGTCAGGTTCTTGTCTTACAGGTGGGGAAACTAATGGGTCCCAGCTCAGCTCCCTTGGCAACATATTATAAAAGTTTCGTGTGCTTTATTCACAATGGAGTCCACTTATTTAAAATGTGAATTGCTTTTCTTTCTATAGTGATATTTAATTTATTTAAAACTTGCTTTTCCTTCTATAGTGATATTTAATTTATTTAAAACCTGAAGAAGTTATCTAATTAAGCCTTTTTTTTTTGTCAGTTTGTTGTTTGGTTGATTCGACGGACCACCTGACATGGTTGGTTGCAACTCCACCTTCCATGTGGGTCTCTAATTCTGATGTATGCAGATGATGGGCCACGCTACCATATCCATCCATGGGGATTGAAGTAAAGGTCCCTAGCTATCTATCATAAAACTATATAGAGATAAATCCAACCCCGAGGGGTAGCTCAGTTGGCCTAGGACCACGGTTTGCACCCGGAAGTTGTGGGTTCGAAACTGCACTACCACATTGGGGCTATAAGGGAATTTTATCCGGCTTTCTCTCCTAGGCCCGCAGGGATTATTCTAGCCCAAAGGACTAGGAACCCTATATTATCAATATATATATATATATATATATAGAGAGAGAGAGAGAGAGAGAGAGAGAGAGATAAATCCAGTGCACTAGTTTCAATCTTAAGGAGTGCCTGTTCTCACCTATTTGGATGGAGCACATGGGACAAGTGAAATAAAGCTGTCGGGTGACGTGGCACCCCCTTTTACTCTATTCAACCCATCAAAATTTCATTCCAGTCATCCTAAAAAACTTGTTTACTTTACCCAACCTTTACTCTTTCCAATGAAAGTTGCTACCCCTCGCTTTCATCTTACTTTATTCCAACAAACCAAACACATTTAAAGTAATTCAATACTCATTTTATTTCAACCCACTCCACTTTAATTTTATTCTAAATGTGAGATTTACTCTACTCTTACTCTATCCCTCTCAGAAGGATACAAGCCCAACTTTGAGCTGGTAGATAAAGAGTTAGGATAATTTGATCAGGCTGATTTTTGTTTTTGGGTTAAATTTGCCTAATCCTTTTATCTCTGATGGGCCTGTCCATCCTTCCTATCGCAAATGATATGCATGCAGCTTCTAGGAGTACCCCACAAGCAGGACAGCACCTGCAGGAGAAAATCTCCCATGACCAGAGATTTGCTGTAATGTCAAGTCCCGACTTCTTGTTCTTCATGTCATGACCGGGATTTGAACCCACAAACTTGTGGTTGCAACAATGAGCACTTTGGTAGAAATCTTCTTCCATATTATTACAACGAGGAAGAAAGGAAGAACTACTTCAACTTCCGATTTTACAAACATAAACTCAAGTACCACAATAGGATCACCCATTGGATTGGATTTGAAAATGAATAACACAAAATGAAAACATATGCCTATTCCCATCGCTTAATCTTTTGATCTACACAATTGAGCTTTTTCTTTTTGCATGATTTACAACACTCTTTTACTTCCCTTTCTACATCTACAAAGTGAAGAAAACTATCCTAAAACCCAAAATATGGAAGTTCACTTGAATAATTCTTTTCCATCACAGTATTCTTTATTCAATAAGCTTAATCAATTATTAGTCAAATCATAACCTTGTTCATTGGAAGTTTCATTTAAATCCAAGTCCCACATTTTAAAAAACTCAAACCAAGACCAAAAGAGAGATCTTTGACGCACATGGTCGTACAGGTTGGGCCCCTGTAAGAGAGGCGCCTGTTCATGTGGACCACACCCTCATACGTCCAACAGTGAGGAGAGAAATGATTTTCAGAAGAATCAAATGCAGACAGGAAGAAATAAAGGGGATGGAATGGATCAGAAGGGAAAGCAAAGGGTGAGAAGTTGGAATGAAAGGAACTCGCGAAAGCGATAGATCAAAATAATCAGAGATGAGTGGTCAAAGAAAACAGTTTGTTTATGCATCTGTCCTGGTCAAAGGAAAAGATAGCCGCTCTCCATCCAATCCACATTTCTCCATCACAAATCAAATGTCGGCAATAGATTAGAGAAAGATAAATCAAATCCAACACAGCTCACCACAATAGACAAGTCCAGTTCACTTTTTTTTTTCCCAATCGAAGGTAGATTTCTCTTTTGGGTGTATAAGGATAAAGATAAGATGATGGATGAGGTCCACAGGACATGTTTGGATGTCCCCAAGAAAGGAAATTACCAACTTGACCAACCAACTGAACCCCATCCTCTGACCTGGAAATTCAGAATTTCAGTGCACAGTGGTCCACCTAATCGAAAGCCAACCCCCCATCATCATCATCATCAAAGCC
Source organism: Umbellularia californica (assembly GCA_028538565.1). Classification (NCBI taxonomy): domain Eukaryota; kingdom Viridiplantae; phylum Streptophyta; class Magnoliopsida; order Laurales; family Lauraceae; genus Umbellularia; species Umbellularia californica. Next base: position 80,688,906 of record JAPQWN010000006.1, on the reverse strand, counting down.
TCGTCCTAACTATGTTGGGATCAGCTATGTGAATTTTGTTTCTATTCAGAGCTATCTTGAGCCATACCCGAGGATAGATTGCACTTCTCAATATCTATTGTTACCACTTCCATCAACATCATTTTCAGCCAACCCCTTCCCCTTGGAGGTTATCCAAAGCTAACCCAATAAAGCCATTATTACCAAACACAAAACAGAGTGTGAATTTTGAGGCGATCTGCATGTAACCCCCAAAGTAGTTATGAAGATGTTGACTTGTTTCTTTTGCCAGGTTTTGGTTACCATAACCCCGGCCCAGTCTCAGCTTCGCCATCATTAAAGACCTGTCCCAACTATGTTGGAGTCATCTGATAACCTTGGATTCAGCTTCTTCTCCATCATCTAAATTGGTGCTGGATGTGTGACAAACAGGTCCAACATGCTACGAACAGGTCTAGACGCATTGAAGATTTCTACACCAAGAAGTGCTCTGTTTCGGCCCACCTGCAATTTTCTTTTAACAAGAAACCTAATAAAGATGCTGATAAAAGAAAGAAAAAATTGCTCTAAGACAACCCACTAGTTACACTTCCAAAAGCAGGGCTACCAAGCATAAAATCAAGAATAAAGACCACATCAAACTGTTCTGAAATGCCGGGAAATCCACTCCAGATCGATGCTCTAATAGGATGAATAGATTCCACTAACCCAAAATCTGTAGCACTTTTTTTTAATCCACAACCATATGAATATTTCTTCGCTCTATGAATTTCATTTATTTTCATCTGGCAAAGTGCTATAGTTCTTCACGCATCCTTTGAAAGTTGGAAATTTCTTTCAAGACTTCTTACTAGATGATGCTCAATCAAAATTCACTGATTAAACCCATCTCGAATTATGAACCATCCTACCTCAATATTTACCTGAGCCATTTATCTGTTAACCTTCTTGATGCCTAGGCTGCTGTCACAAGGGTCCAAAATAATGCACACAGTATTACTTGAATCCATAATATCATGATTTGACCAAAGAAGAAGAAGACCACAGTTGAGCACATTTTCAATCAAGTGACATGGGAACTTACTTTCTACCACACTGGAAGAAGACAAAGATTCAGTTTTTTCTGTCATCATCATTATTAACATAATCAGTCTTTCCACGACATGAATTCGTTTATGTATACCTTAAAACTGTCAAATAAGCTGAACTTGGGAAAGCCAACAGACCAAGATACAGAAGAATGACGTTGAGAAATTGTAGTATTACCAAAAAATTTAAAAAAAAAATCATAAATGCATAACATATGGAAAAACGTTGCCACCAAGTATTCTTTAAAATGATTATTATTCACCTTTCGATGCCTGTATAATTCCTCTCCTAATTATTCCTGAGTCAATGGGGTTCATCGTGTTACCACAACAGGAACACTCGAATGAACATCTAAGGTTGCCCTGTCTGTTTCCTTGGGATATGGCATAAATAAAAAAAGTCCACCAATGCTATAATTCTAATTTGAGGAAAACTTGAGGTTTCCCACAACGTTGCATTCTTTGAACATATTCCATACTTACAAACACCTGCTTCCACACAGTTTGAAATCTATGAATGCTCTAAACATTATGCCAGCTGAAAGCTCATCTGATCCAAAAGCCAAGTCTTCAACAAGGACACTTTCAGTGTTGTCATCCCATCTTGGGTTGAAAAGTTCCACAAAGGTTGCTTCAGAATCTGGTCAAGTTCTTCCACTAGAGTTCCTTCATTGCATTATTGTTCACTTTTCTTTTTTTTTTTTTTTTTTTGAAATGGAATTGTTCACTTATTCACTCATAATAAGTAACCTCAAAGCTTCAAGGAAGCTTCCTCTCTTCTTCACCGGCAACGAACAATCATTAAATGTTCCAGCCAAAAAAAAAAAAGGAAATTCACCTGGTTGGCTACTATCTGACATATAAAACATGAGATTTGGACCCTCCCCCCGCTAGAAGAGAGCCAATTGGATGTAAATGGATCTATCGAGTGAAAAACCTAACTGGACGGGTCTTCGGAACAATACACATTTAGTGACAAAAAGAGGTAGAGGAGAATATTGGATTGGCCATGAAGAAACTTTGCTCTAGTTGCCGAAGACATTGTTGTTTAACTTCTTGAAGTTTACATGCAACCTAAACCTAGCAGACCTCATACCTCTAGCATGTTTGCCATTCAGAAAAGGTTCTATATGGACTTAAGCAAGCTTCACATGCTAGGTTTGCTAAGTCTACTGAGGCTTGGAGGGAGAAGCCTCAAGTTTATGAACGGAGAAGGATGCATCTTGATGTAAGCTCAGATACCAAACTAATGTAGATTCAGCCTATTTGGACAGATTTAAAATTGTTGAGGGGGCTGTCTCTAGATTTAGACAGGGCTTGTATGTTGCAACCCACCAAAACATAACAAACACATAGCAAAATCAATGAGAAAATAGCACAAGAAGAAACCACTCACTAAATGAGAGAAATAACATGTCAAATGGTTAGCTCAATTACAAATGCCTCACGGAAGTGTGTGTTTGCTAGAGAATAAAGGAGAAATAAGCCAAAGAAACTGATCAGGGCCTTCATAGCACAATATTTACATGTTATAAGGATAAGAAGCCCTAAAACACAACTAGTTCCAACCATAAAATCCATAAAGAAAATATAAATCTAAACCCGTCATGTTAAGGTATCCAAAACAGTATAATAGTAACAATAAAGAAACGAAAGTGGAAGTCTCCCTCCACAAGGCAGGCTTGCACCCATTGCACAGGCTTGAGCAATGTGCAACTTTGCCCAAGTACAAGGCTGGGCCATGTGGCTGGGCACAGTGGGGGCAGTTCATCTAATCAAGCCTAGCAACAGGCCTGCTTGGCTGGTCTGGGACAGTTAGTAAGCCATTCACTGATCCTGCCCATCAAATCTGCATCACAACTTCTCACTCCTTTTCAGAAAAAAAAGGGTTCTCCTGGTTACTAACAAGATCTTGGATGATTAGATTTGTAGTCAATAGGTATATATTAGTGATTAGTAGGCATAACGAACTTGTCTATTAGGGCCTGTTTGTTTGCATTAAAATATGTAGGAATTGAATACATAGAATTCATACCATAAATGGTTAAAAATGGAGACTAAAGGTTAATTTTAAAATTGACCATCACATGACCCTTTCATTTTAGGGAAATAGAATCAAAAGAAGATGGGATATGAATTACTAGGGTAATAGCTAGTTTATTCATCTCCAATCTTCTCTGGATTCTATTTCTATGAAAGGAAAAGTTATTTGATCCTCATTTTTTAAAATTAACCTTTGATCTTTAGTTTTAACCATTTATGGCATGAATCCCATGTACCCAATTCCTATGCATTATAATGAAACAAACAAGCCCTAAGAGTATTTGTGTATCAATTCAGTGTGAAACTCCCTTTTCCGTGGTTGTCAGGCTAGTCTCAAATTATGTATGTCTTGGCCGTGCCAAAACAATCAGTACGGGTGGATTCACTTTATTACATAAGTAATATGTTCTCAGGCAAAGAGGAGAGAGGGACTGACTGAAAGGACAGAAATGGACTAAGTGGAGTAACTTACCTACTTTCTTTCATCCAGTTTCAGTTTCATTCTGCAGAAGAATATTCCTAGGTTTTGGTTTAGACGGTTTAGGATCATCGGAAATTCTGTATAGGTTGCCTTCAAGAATCCATACATGTAACATGCATCATAGGTTAGAGAGGGGCTATGGAAGTAGGAAAAAAAAAGGAACTTCTCTTTTGCATGCTTCAGCAGACTACATTTTGCATCTTATTTCCATGTAGTCCCAAAGACTACTATACTGCATAACATCTTAATTAAGATTGATAAGATTATAACAAGATCATAAAAGCTATCGCAATTCACATCCATAAAAAACAGTGGCCTTCTCCACGGATAAGCACATGAAAGAAATCCAACAACTCTCTTTGACCTCACCTATCTTTTCTCCATGTTTTAAGTTTTGTGGCTCTTTGGAGTGAGATTAGGACTCCATCTCCTAATCCAAGATAAATCTGTGGCATACATCATTAGAGATCATCATTCAATTAGGATGGGTTTTTCCCAAATCTTTTCCACAGCGCACCTTTCAATACCACATCCCAAAGTGATGGGAAGTGGTCACAAATGGGCCCCATAATGAGGCCATGCGCAAGTAGTTTTATACAACATCCCTATGTATGCCTTATCTAGGTAAAACACACTTTTTACAGAACGACCTGACTGTTGAAAAAAAAAAAGGCCCAGCTTGTGAGGCCCAGCTAGGCCCCCCCTATGATCACAATTCTACCCCTTCAAACTCAAACCCAACCCCCCCACCCCAACACACACAAAAATCAGCAATCACCTCAATGCAATGATCATCAACAAAAAGAGGGAAAAACATAACAGACAATTATTCATCCAACAGCAAGCAACTGTCCAACCCGTTGAGGCCCTTAAGCCAAGGGTTAGAATGATCATTATTAATAAAAACAAATTAATAAGAGCAATTTCATACTTAAGAGAAAGACGTGAAGCTCCAGGACAATAGGTGATGGTCACCATAAGAAATTTTTGTGCCACAGATCCATACTGAATAAAAAAACAACGGAAAAATGACACACATGGGAACAATTTGCATATATACATATAGAGAAAAATTCGGCTAAGAACCAGCCACAAAAGGTATCATGCAAAACCTTGATGTGGCCTGTGGGAGCCACCTTGACGGATGCATATCACATGGGTATAGCGGATTGGAAGGGCTCACTGTAGATTAATGGTGGGCCAAATGCCCAAATGTCACTACAAGCTGATAATTGTAACCATAACTTTAAAGACGTCAGATCTTAGCTGCTATACATGCTCTTACAAAACCCTATGAAACCATTTGAGCCCTCAAATCAATGATCACTACTAACTATCATCAAATCATAGTGATATTTGGCTCGCCTCCATTCTATAGCAAGGCCTTAGTATAATGTAAGAGAACACCACATACAATGATACAAACATAGCCTAATAATGGAAATATGTAATCAGATCTCAAAAACACGACCCCTCAATGGAAAACATAAAACTAGTACAGAAGCCACAGGACAAGAAACATAAGAAAACTCACATGCCACAGCCTCAATTTTTTCTCCACACAAAGGAAAGCAAACTAATAATAATAATAATAACAAGGAAGCCGACGACAACTTCTGCGGGGCTAAAAAGGATTCTTCAAGTAATCATGCTGTTCAAGAAATGTATAGGTTCTCTGAATTATTAACCTATCCCTGAATTGCATGATGCCAATCTTTGAAAGATCTCATGGAAACATACAAGGGAGGTGGAACATTATCAAATTGCTACAAAATGTAAATTTAAATGGTAGAAAATAAACAGAAAAGAACATGAAAAACACCTCTGGGTTTCCTCTGAAGAAAACATTCTATTGAATCTCAAGTAAAATCTGAATTTTCAAAAAGGGCAGAGTTTACCCACTTAGCGAGAATCCTGTGCTCTTAAGAAAACCAATCTGGTACATCCAACGGCAAGGATATTACAGTACATATGGTGCCATCAAAATCCACCTCAGCAGCCCATCACAGCGCAGTTATAAACAAAACTCCCTGAATGCTTACTTGCAAGCATGTTCCACTGCGGTGGCCCATTATTTGGAACCCATGAGTTTAGCTCTATGAACCCTCCGCCTACTGCCCTAGGCCCACCAATGACTATAAGCCGTTCCCCGCATGCTCTAAAAGCAAGACCCCAGCCATTCGTTGAAACTGCTCTCTCAGGCAATCTCCCGAGAGTGAACCACGAGTTGTTCTTCTTGTCATATTTCCTTAATTCCTTCTCTGCATAATCAGCGGCATACAGCTCATTATTCACAACTGCAACCAGTGGAGGTGCCTCTGTTGCGGCACTTCGAACTGGGGACATGTTAGGAATGATCTTCCAAGTCTTTGTCTCCAAATTATACTCCTCCCCACAAGTGTATGACTCTTTGTTGCTGACATTTCCTCCTATAACGTAAAATTTTCCATCCATAAAAACACCAGAACACATCTTCCTCGCTTTATTCATGCTCGGAAGACTCTCCCAAGTCCCGGTCTCCGAATTGTAAAGCTCTGCAGAACTCAATACCGTGTTTTGAACACAGCCACCAGCTACAATTGCAATCTCTCCAAGGCTAGCAGAGCCAAAGAGGCATCTCGGCTCATTCATTGCCATGCCAGAAGACCATGAGTTTGTTAAGATGCTATATCTCAATACAACGTGAGATGTGACCTCCTTTCCAAAAACAAGGAGTTCAGTGCCCACTGCTAATGACTCCTTATCTGAGCACATGAAACATTCATTTGAGGGCATCGGTGGCAGATGCATCCAACGACCGCGATCAGGGTCGAATGCCTCCCACTCAAGGACATTGCAAGAGAAGTAGACCCAGTGTTCCGATATACCCGATTTTCGCCTATGTCTGTACAACTCACCACTTCGAATAATATTATGGAAGTCCCAATTCAGGGATGCAAGCGTTCCATACTCGGACCTTGGGCAATGGATAAGACAGTGGATTGACACATCTCTGCCTAAGGCTGGGATGAGGGAATTTGTATCCCAACTCTCTCCTCTGCGATCCCCTTCATCTGACTGCTCCTCTCGATTATCTGGATTATCTGGATTCTCCCCTCCACCATCCCCCCCTTCTTCCGAATCCTCCCCTTCACGGTCACCTTCAGCTTCGAGGGAATCCTCCCCTACACCATCCCCCCCTTCTTCCGAAACCTCCCCTTCACGGTTACCTTCAGCTTCGAGGGAATCCTCCCCTACAAGATCACCTTCACCCAAAATTTCAACACGGGTTCGTGAGATCTTGGGGAGTTTTCTCTCTCTGGTTTCTTCTTCGTTCCTTTCGCCGGCGTGGCGCTTGCTGTTGGAAGGCTCGATGAAATTGTAACTCATGTAAACCCACTTGCTTTCTTGCTCGCAGGAGCTAGGCAGGGATCTCGAGACCAGGCACGACTGACCCTCCAACATGTCTCTGGAATTCGACCAGAGATGGGGACAAAACCTACAATCCACACCAACCGCAGATCCTCCTTCCTTCCTCTCCAACACAAAATCCACAACCGAACCAGCGAAAGCCAAAATCCAAACAAGTATGGATGCTTCGGTTTGGCAGAGCTTTGTGACCAAAAACCAGTGAAAAACACAAAATCCTAGAACTTTTGGCTGCTACGATTCCGCTGAAGTTTGCGAGCAGAAACCAGCCCCAGATCGGAAAAATGAAGACTTTCGAGCGAATAAGATCGAGAAACCCTCTTTCCTGATCAAATTCATCAAAACAAAGCGAGACCCGGAGATCAAAAACCAGAAGTAACAACAAGTGCAGGAAAGAAGAAGAAGAAAAGCTAATATTTTTCACCACTACGATCTTCCCCAAAACCCGGATCGAGAAACCATGATCCGGATTTACATAAAAACTCCTCCTTTGAAACGAACAAGACCCAAAAACCCACCTCCGAAATCAAATTCACAAACCCAAAACCAAAACCAAACAATCAAAACAAAGAGAAAAACCCTTTTAAGAATCTTTCAACCAATCACCACAAGCCCCAGATCTCGTCCTTTTCTCGATCAAAATGGGAGAAATTGGTGGGTCCTTCAACCCCGATACGAAAAAGATCGATTAATCTAAAAAACCCACATGACTTTACTCAATCAGGACAGCTTAAAAGATCACCAGAGAGAAAAAAGACGTACTATTTAACAATTTTCCCCCCTCTTTTTGATTGATAGAAGACAATAGGAGTGAGTGAAAAAAAAAAAAAAAAAACGGAGAAAGGGCAAAAGAAGGGGATTGGATGAAGAAAGAGCCTTACTGATTGGACTAGAGGAGACGAGGACTGAATTGGAATTATGGGTTTTCTTCCTTTCTCTTTTCTTATACGAACCCTTCTTCTTCTTCTTCTACTTCGATTCGATTCTCTGCAAATCGCGCTTGAAATCTGGAGCTTTGAGGGCTGCAAATGGGGCTTTTATCTCCTCTCTTTTGCAGGAGATGGCGGGGCCCACCAACGGAGTCGCCGGGCGATGGGAACCGCAACCGCAACCGGGAGCTGAATTCCGTTACGGTCCGTAGCAACGTGAAAACGGCCTTTTCAAGGAACGGAAAAAAAAAAAAACAAAAGATTTCGGCCGCCTCCGTTTTCTCTCGTGGTGTTGTGTTTTTTTTTTTTTTTATCTTTCCTTCTTTTTCTCGGGAGTTTCTCGTGGTGGTCAATGGGGCAATTTCTCGCTCATGGGATTTTCTTCTTTAGAAATGATTTTGTTACATGCATCCCTCAATCACAAATCACAATGTGGGTTGGAGTGTGACAAGTGTCATTGATCACAATATATATATTTTTTTAATTTACAAGTGGGCCACAGTTTACTTCTAATATTCTATGCCCTTGACATGCTTTTGTGTTATAATGAAAATTTTATGAGTTGGAATAGGAGATTATAAACTTTTGATAAATTGAGTCCTCAATTAGAATCATGTAAATCATTTGATATATAAATCTATAGAGATGATATCAAGGTTCAAGATCAAGATTTAGAGTGTGGGAGTTTTAGCATACATTGGATGTTTATATTTTTCAATAGTTATTTTGACTTCTATTATGCCTTCAGTCAATTTAATCCTTTCACACACACTCCACCTCCCCGTAAATTGTCGAAGCCCAAAGTTTCCACGACTTCAAAGATTTAAAACTAAGGATTAGAATCATTAAATTGAACTGATATATCATACTTTAATCATTTAGGTTCAAATCTTTCTATCTAAAGGCATCTTGATTAGACCCACTAAGAGGGGTGGATTTCTTTCTCACAAAAAGGCCAGAAGATTTTGTATTGCTCTCCATATAAGATACATATGACAATGAACAAAAAGTAAGAAGTCCCAAATCCATCCCTTCCAGCACTGACCCTGTTGTTCCATTGATTAATGGTAGTCATATGGGAACCCAACATGTCCCACTTATAGTTATGTGCAAGGTACATACCTGAGGAAAGAATTGCCACAACCACCCTTGTTTTAGCATGACGTCACAGTCTGTCATGAGATGCAGCTAATGAAAGGTCCAGATTTCATACGGTTGCAGCCAAGGACAAGAAATTATACTTGTCTAAACCTGTGCAGTATCCTGATGCACCCAATTTCCTATATTGGGGCTGTAATTCATTTACAAAAGGTTGTTGATCCGAGAATTCCTCTGTGGATCTGCAGATGCTGCAGAAAAATTTTCAAGATTGGATGGAAGAATGGTTGAAAAGTTATTACAGTGGACAGGAAAGGTGCCACATATTGAATGGCTCCATTCTTCAAAATATATGATTTAAGTTCAACCAAATCAAGGGTCTGAAACACCGGATCATGGAATGATGGAACCATCCTGTGAAATGGATGGGATTGATTTGAGACAGCCAACTGTTAAGGGAAAGCTTCAATGGATGGGATTGATTTGGGACAGCCAATTGTCAAAAGGGAAAGCTCCTGATGACGTTTCACTGTTCTTACTGCGGACATAGATTCTTAACCATCAATCTGTCCTTTTATTATTTTATTACTTATACAACAGTAGCAGGTGTGTAAAGGACTTTCCTACCTTTCACAAAAGCAAAAGGTGAGAATAGTCTATACTCAACCTGGTTTTGATCAGGTCAAAAAAATGAAAAAGAAAATCAGGGAGAAAATTTAAAAAAATGAATCCCATGACAATTGATGAGTGTAAAAATTGACTTAAGCTTTTGATCCTTTGGGGTTGTTTGCTCTTTAAGCATGGAATGAAAAACTGGATTTTACATATGTCATTGTTGCATACACAAAATTTATTATCATGCTGGTCAAAATTACCATTTTCACACAAGTAAATGAATACATTGGACGATTTTAAATGTATTTACATTTTTTTAAAGTTTTCATAAATTATTTAAAACACTAAGAAGAACTAAGATATAAAATTAAATGTCTCGATGCTTATCGTTATTATGAGAATATTAAACAACTCGAATCATGAATCGAGAACACACAAAAGTAAAGAAAAACCAGATCTATACGTTAGGACTTTTTGGATTTTCCTACAAAAATTTTAAAAATTTATGAAGATTTAAGATAAAAATTAAATTTCATAAGATTTATTAGATCAATAAAGAAGATGAAGGCTTGTATTACTAATTTGGGGCCTACGAAAGTGACAAAAAGAGTTCAAATGGGCAAAAACCAAAAACCGACCAATCTTGGTGAGGCACCTCACTTGCACACAAATAACTAGGGATCAATCCCTCATTATAGTGTTGGTGGCGAGGGACTTCGGTGGGTGGGCGGGTCAGCAATTACCTTCAAAAAAGGGAAACGAAAAAAATAAAAAGGGCGAATATCCTATTGCAAATTATCCATTGTTTATTCATTTACATGTATAATCAATCCCATCTTCTTAGGTACATATATGAGAGGTTGGAAAAGGCATCATTAACACATCACATATATAAATGAATGCAAACAAACGTGCATAACTACTATGCATGTGCACCATTTACAAATGCAAATGAGTGCACACAAATAATCGCTTATTGTTTTTGATAATCACATCAAGTTCCACCATCAATATTAAGGTTTACCATATACGATATATTCAAAATAAGCTAATTGTATATATAAAAAAAAATTCTTGCAATATTGACAGGATATATTCAAAAGGTTTACCATATAGGACTCAAAGTCAAACCAAGTATAGGATCCAGAAAACATGGTTATGAAACCTACTTTCGGATTCGGGGAAAATAAATACATATGGGTTGCGAACAGAAAGGAGGATGAGGGTGCTAGTGAGTTAGGAAAGAAATAAAGAAGGAAAAAGAGGGAGAAACCCTACTTTTTAATCTTTGACGGTGCATTTTAATCATTATAAAAATATTAAAAAAAAAAAAAAAAAAACCCTCACTGGGCAATGGGGTTTGACCATCGAGAAAGACTAAATAACTTACCATCCTTTTTAAATATGCAATTCATAAAAACCCTTTTTTGAAAACTACTAAAACTTCAGGAATTTTTGAAAATTCCCTAAAATATTATAAGCATATACTCTTTTTTTTTTTGGCAAATTATAAGCATATACTTGAAAGATATGTTTTAAGATCTACAAAACATAGAGTCACGTTACTTCTCATAATCTAAGGAGCATAAGAGTCATACTTGCATAGCGAAATTTTCTCCTATAGGAAATTGCATAAGTGGCAATATGAAATCTTCAATATCCATCTACCGAGAAGTTGGTGGAGTGACATAAAACATGGACTTGCTCATCCCAACGTCTTGTATTTGAAACCACCGAAGCAGCCTAGGGGGATTAGTCTTATTGGATCAAAAACCTCATAATACCCTCTTCATTAAAAAATTATAAAAATAAAATTTCAATACCCAATGTCCATAAAAGCAGAACCCTCAAAATTAAATCCGACCATTAAAATTCCCACATGGGTTCGATGTAGGATTCCATAGGAGAAAATCTCTCTACATGTATAATCAATTCACACAGCCAGCAGCATTGATTATAACGTACTGGTAACGAGGACTACTTTTTAAAATTTTATATTAGATACGAATTCTAATTTGGGTCTTTAATTTTTCTTTAACTTACGCACCAAGCTTCAATCCACTGCATAAAAAATCCATACCAAATAATAAAAAGATCCGAAACTCTTTTCTTTTCTCTCCTAATTTTCTGCAATGAGTAGTACCAAACACAACCTTTTTTAGGCCCGTTTGGTAATTTTACTTATAAAGTCAAGTAAAGTAAAGTCAATTTAAATATCCAATCAAAAACACCTTTTATCAAAACTCCCTCCATCTTTTCCCAAAAAAGTCAAAAATCAACTACCTTTACTCACTAAAAGACAAAAATACTCTACTTTTCCATATAAAAAGTCAAAAATATTTCATAACAAACAACTAAAAATAAAATTCCATCATAACCCACTTATAGTTTATTCTTTCTTCAAAATCAACTTTACTTCACTTGACTCAATTAGTATAGTTACCAAACGGGCCTAAAAAAAAAACACTATCACTTTCCCAGCATTCTAATTCAACCCATGTGATTGACTTGAATGTCGTCCTCTTTTTCTTTCTCCATTCCCCATACGGCCATTCCCTTTTGTCTACTATTGTTATTATTTTCAAAGAGAAACCTACATGAATACATATATTGACAGAAGTCAGAGAAGCCCATGGCCCCTTTGGATATCTGATCATCACCACCATCTTCTAATTCTTCCTCTTGTTCTCTTTTAGTACGTCTGTACAGCCTTACAATAAACTAAAAGAAAAGTAGAACAAGATCAAAGACACGGTAAACATAACATCCACCTGCCATTTTAGAATTCGCAATCTTTTAAATCTGAAGTTTGCAATGAAAACAAACGCGGGATGCATCATGCATTGAATTGAAATGGAGAAGAGAAAAGGGAGACTGCGCGTGTTGCGTGGTAAGAACATGATATATCACGTGGTTCACGGCGCCGCACAAATGGCTTGAAGGACCACAAGAAACGAACAAAGAGTTATTACTTCTTCCTTGTATTTGTGTTGTAAGGACCAACAATTCAACAACTTCGCCGCAGAGGTGACCAAGTGGGTGGTGAAAGACAAGAAACCATTTAATTTCTATTTGCCAACTGGTCTGCGGCTCATGCCAATTGGAACATTGTTGCAAACACATGTACACCAAGCCAATCTTCAAATAAATTTAAACGAGTACAGCTGAATGGGATAGTTAATGTGTTTTATTGCTTCTTCTTTCCTTTTTTTTTTTCTTTTTTTTTAATTCATTTAGATGTACGTACGGCCAATCTGTTAAAAATGCATAGTATTCAAGGGGAAAAGATCATTTGTTTAATTCTCATTAAATTTAGATTTGTACAAAGGAAATGGATATATATCTATCCCGTAGGGGTGGGTGGTGGGGGTTTGAATTTTATTGAATTCTTAAGAATTCATATTAGATGGTTAAGTACTAAAGAGTTGAATAGTAATAAATATAAATAAACCCGCTTTCTTAGAAAAAGAAAAAAGAAAAAAATTGAAAAAGAAGAAGAGTAGAAGAGTGAGGGCTAGTTTGCTCATGTGGAATATATAATAATTAAATTATAGAAATTTATGATTACATGGGCAACACTCCAGGTTTATTAAAGAGGCGAGGGGCAAGGAAATGAGATGAGAGGTGAAGGATTTGAATAACTATGGCGATATTTCAGTATTTATTTCTCATATCTCCTTATTCATATTCCATGATAATTAGATGGTCATTTAAAAAAAAAAAAAAAACTCACTTTTGTTTCTCAATTTGAATCAAAGATAAAAGTAGAAGTCTTACTATTCTTATATATTCAATTACACAAAACAATCAGGTCATATAGAATATAAAGTTGAATCGTCATTTTCTTAGATTCAATTAACTACCAAACGAGAAGACAACTTGCCTTTTTCAATTCTAAGCCATTTGAGAATAAGGCATTGCTTATAAATGCTTAGTACATAGTTCAATCTTGGACAAAACAAACAAATGCATTAAGTATGAATTGGAACATCAAGGGGTCAGTTGTTTGTTAGGTATTGAATTATAGGAATTAAATTTAACTAATAGCTTCTTATTAAAAGAAGCGGAAGAGCAAAGGTCAAGATTTACAAATGATCATCAAATATCCGCTTCAGGTACATATTGGTTTTTCAGCATTTAATGAGTTCTTAAGAAATTTAGGAGCAAGGAGCTAGCATCGAGGTCTCCTTTTATCATGAGTTTAGATCTACCAACTTCGTGGCGGATGTGCTAGCCAAGCAAGGAGTTGATAGGCTTATTCCTTGGGTGGGAGTGATTATGTAATTAGGTGTCTTGTTTTTTGAGGTTGGGTGTGTTGCATCTCTCTTACACCTTTTTCATTCATCTTTTATGTGTCCTTTTTGTACTCCTTACTAGATCATTATTTTTAGTAAACTCTTTTGTTATTTTTTCAAAAAATAATAAATAATAAATAAAGTTTGTAAGAAATCAATACCGAGTAAAAACAAAAAATGCCCAAGTAAAAAAATTCATAAAGCAACAGTTGAAAATAAAGCAGGTATTCCCTGGCACTAGAAAGTAAGAAATTGATTTTATTTTAGTATACTCTAAAAGGATAATTCTTTGAAAAAAAAAAAAAAAGAAATAGAAGCAGCAGAAGAAGAAGAAGAGGAGCAGGGGCGGATCGACATAGTATTGACCTGGGGGGGCCACGGCCCCAGGTCAATATTGAGATTACATAAGATTAAATGGGCCAATCATGCCAAACACACATCTAATAAATATTCGCCCCATGTTTAAACCTGACGATCGCCCCACTTGTCATAGCAATGGAAACACCATATTCTATTTCAACATCTTCTTCCACCAAGAATACGAAACCGTCTTCGCATCATTCTCTTTCAAAATCTTCTTTCATCGGGAGATCGGCTCCTCATCGCCTGTCCTTTAGTAGTTAGTCTCTCTCCCTCTCCCCCTTAGTATAATCCTGATCACTCTATATCTAAATCTGAACCCTTAATTTCTAAATCATAATCCGAACCCTAAGCTCTAAATCACTGAATCTAATAATATATACAAATTTGAAGATGACGGGATCACCCTTGGGCATGCTTTAATCTTTAGTTCATATGTAAATCCAGCCTCAGGGTTCATATGTTTGGATAGCTTGAGTTACAATTAAGTGAAAATTTCTCTTCTTTGCCATAACCTCATGACCAACTATAAGGAATTATTTTCACAGCTAAAGTAAGTGGAAACCATTTTAGTGAGAGAAATGTATATCAATTAATGCAATTAAATATTTTGTATCTCTATAAATGCAATACATTTTCTCTTTTGCTATTGTTAATGTAAAAAAAGTCCAACAAAATCGAGCAAAGTTTAGCCCCACCCAAACAAAAATCCTGGATTCGCCACTGAAGAGGAGGATCACAACAGCCATGAATGATTATCAACGTGTTTCTTATTGACCCACAATATTCAGCTATTGCTCTTAACAATGGCATATTCACGCATTAACATGCTGGTGGCAAGCATGTGCAGAGAGAGAGAGAGAGAGAGAGAGAGAGAAAAGAAGGATTCTAACTTAACTTTCCAACTACACATTCTTGTTGTCCACATTAGAAAACTGAGTCTCATTGACCCAACCTGACTGCAAGCAGTGTACAAAGACAGATAAAGTGCATCAGAATGCCACCTTATTGCACAGATGCATGGTGTAGTGATGTCCACTTAGGCAGTTTTCTAGAGTTATATTCTAATCATCTGGTGAATTTCCACTTAAGATGGATGAGTTATCTATACTAAAGACATGTTTCTTTCATGTAATTGAATACATACTATATTCATAGCATAGTGGTGGAAAGTGATTCCTTAAATGCGATTTTTTGGATGTCTTGTTTGGAGAAGGGTCCATGGAAATTTCAATTTCTTTTCAATGAAATCAAGACTTTATCATCATCTTTGAATGTTGAGTTTCATCATGTGCTTCGGTCGGGGAATGGCATGGCGGATGCTTTGGCTAAGTTGGGGGTTGAAAGAGAGATAGCTTTGCTTGCTCCTTTGTAATTTGTTGTTTTGTGTTGGTATTTAGCTCTAATACCTTCGCATGTTTTTTCTTTCCATCTTTATTGTACTTTTTTTAAGTTTTTAATATATTGTTACCGTTACCGATCAAAAAAAAATACATACTATATTCAAATCATCTGGTGAATTTCCACTTAGGATGGATGAGTGATCTATACTAAAGAGACATTTGTTTCATGTAGTTGAATAAATACTATAAGATTTCTATTTCTTAAAATGACTAAAACTAAAGAAACAAATGTGAATTTTCAAAAATTGACCATCAAATTATTTTTCAATCCAATCTACATTGCTATTATAATATATTAAAGCCAAGGGGTTTGGCTTCAATTTTGACCGGTGGTTACAATTTTGATTAACGGTTATAACTTTTTATTCAAATGTTTCACATTCTCTCTCCACAACTTATCTCATAACTGCCGACTCATGTTTTTTTTTTTTTTCACCAAACCACTAACCTCTACTTTCCACCAAATAATCATTGTTGTCTACTCTTCACCTTTTAAAGTTTTAGTTCTTTATTTCTGTAAAAACTTTCTTCTTTCAATTCTTCATTTCTGTAAAAACTCTCTTCTACCCCTCATATTTTCTATTCTATTTGTGCCATAATTTTCCTATTTCTATTTTATGCAACTTGCTCCATGGAAAGAGGTACTTTCATAATCTTTTTAGTCTATGTTTATTTATTTTGAAATACATGAAAATACCATGCTAAGCACGAGTTATTGTGCTAGTATATATTATGTCATTCACCCTTCGTCTCTTTTAATTATCTTTTGGTGGAGCTCAATTCACCTTATATTCTTGCGTGATAAACTCTAGTTTTCCGCGAAGATGCCCTTTATAGTGTCCTAGACCTTGTTTTTAATCAGCAGTCCGAATTCGAAGTACCCTACAAAACAAGTAACGCTTGACACGATCTCCCAATTCCCCCAAAGTCGTCTATAAACTTTATCTCCCCGTGACTAAATTGGGGCTGTTAAAGTATTCTGGTTTAAAGGAAATAGTCAAGATCATAGCCCACCATTGCTGAGCTGTTAGCATGTTATTATGATTTATGTCTAACAATGAACTTTAACATGGATCACGTCCCTATACTACATTTTACTTTTCGAGTCAAAAAAGTAGAGCCCTGATTAAGACCAGGGTTAGGGAAAATGGAATGCGTGGGCCTGTAAAGTTTTTATGGGGTGTACAATTGCTCTATGGAGTGGGACCCACCCACCCACTATCACTTTCCCACAGAGGAGAATGCCAGCATTTTCCCATTCCTAATGCAAGGCTTAGAGAAAACTCAAGAGGTAGGTTTTCTGCCTCAATTGGTAGATATTTCTAGTTGAGGTATGTTCTTTGGTTGTAGTGCAGCCACAAATGAATTTAAAGAACCAAGGGAAGTGCTCCTAAGCAGATGTCTCATACGACACTCAATGTAGAGGGCGTTGTGGGGGCCCACATGGGCTAGGACAATCATGAGAAAGTTGGGGATCAAAAGACTAGATGAGATACTTGTGTGCAAGATTTTAAGTTTGTGAGACCATCATTGCTAATAACCACAAAAATCACAAGCCCGAATAGATGGACCAAACAGGTGGAGACATGTCTCCCAGGGGTTTTGAATTCGTGAGTTTTTATTCTAATATCATGTTAATAATTAGAAACACCAAAAACTCGAATTGTTAGTGAAAGACATAACAATGTATATTAACAATCACAACCTCTTGATTCATGGACTTTAAGTTTAACGATTTGAGAATGCATTATTTCTATGTCAATTTCAATCCAATGGTCTACCACACGATGAGTGTGAAAAATTTAAAACCCATGTATCAAGAGGAGATAGTGGTGTGAGGGGGTTGGATAAATCATTATAGAACCCACAAAGAGTCTACATAGACGCTTTCATGGGAGACATTAATTGCACCATTGCGAATCCCAATAAATATAGAGGCTGTACTTGAATTCTTTCACCAGGTCTCTATCCTCTCATGTGATACCACTATACCAGTAAGTGGAACAACACCAAAGAGCCTATAACCAAACTTGTGCTTCCCATTTTCCACCCACTAAGTTTGAGTTTCCTGGACCCACCAACACCAAAGGTACCTCAGTTGGCTTACGACTACGGTTTGTACGTGAAGGTTATAGGTTCAAAACTTGACTACCACACTGAGGCTATAGGGGGGGTTTATCAGGCTTCCCTTCGGGCCTAGAGGAATTAGTCCAACCCAAAGGGTTGGGAACCCTCCAAGTGGACTTGTTCCACTCCAACTGTTGAATCTAAGGTTTTGGAATGGCTGATTATTTAAAGTGTAACTCGCTCTTTATCTATTAATCTGGATTTTAAATATTTAACAATTTTCCATTTAACTGCCAATTTGATGCGCACCAGTTGAACGATCATTTTTACTCTCTTTTGGAAAAAAAGGTGTATGAAAACGTATTGATTTCACAACACTTTCAGAAAAATGGTGTGTGAAATCCTAAATCAATTCGGATGTGGATCAAACAAGAAGGTCTCTAAGCTATTTATTTTAAAGGTGATTAAATACAAGAAATGAGAATAAAGTGTTTATCTCGATCACACTATTTGGATAGCTAGATATCGCTGATCTACAGTCGTGTCAAACCCATCAAGCTAGCATTCTCAATTTAAACTGCAGGCCTGAACTTTGACTTGGACCCTAATAAATGGCCTTGAGCTAGAGCCAAAATCAGGCTCTATATTTGTTTAATACAATCAATATACTTAATGTTTCTATATAAATATATATAATATGAGCTATGGATCAACCTAGATTGAAATTACAACCCAGTCCTAAAATTAGACCCTTCCTTAAAAAATTTTTCCCTTCTGACACTTGAGAAGTGATTGGATATTCAAGACCTCTTTGTTTAGAGGCATTTCTCACCAGAACTGTGGGTGGGTGTTGAGAGTTTGTGAAAATGGCATCAAATCATGTTTTTGGGGGGGCATTTAAACTCACCTAAAAATTTACTTTTAGCCTTTTGAATTCTCGTAATTTAAGCTTTCTAAATGATAAATCACGCGCAGAATTTTTAATTGAATACCATAATTTCTCTAATTGAAATCACAAGTCATTGCAAGGGTGGATTTTCACACTTACTCTTTTCTCCAGGAAAAATGTTTTGGACCATGTTTTAGCCAAAAGTCTCAAAATCCAAAATCAAATCACAAACAAACAATTCTACCATAAAAAACTCACAAACAAATGAGAGAGAGAGAGAGAGAGAGAGAGAGATAGTAAACGCCGTCTGGAGCTGTAACTGATTGCCAGAAGGCCATGTGGCCTCTGCCGACCTGCTTATCCTCATCATCCTTCCCGCGTTGACGGCAAAGTTAACGGCGTTTGTCCGTAGTGCGGCGCATGTGCGGAGGAATTTTTTTTTTTAAATTTATAATGTGCGCCGTGAGTGCACTTTTTTATTTCTCATATTTCTCTCTCGCGCAACGACATCATCGGGTAGGAGTGCGTGCCAGGTGTCGGCGCACGTGGCGGTGGAGTTTCCAAAAGCACCACAACTTTTCACACGCCCTTTCTCAACTTCTCAAAACCCGGATCCAGGTACGTCCGTTTTCTTTTATTAACCTTTTTTCCATTGATCCACACCGTTCGATCAATGGGCCAGCCAGTTTTGGATGAATCAAAATCTTAGAATAAAAAAGTTGGATGATCGAAGTGCTTGGTCATCTGCAGGAAGGAAGTGAGTGAACTCTCATTTAGTGTCCATTGAATTCTTCAAATGTTGTCTATCGTTTGATTTTATTTTTACGAAACCTGGAACAGTATGATATACAATTTAGAAATTCAAAGTCTTAGAAGATTGAAGGGCAAAATGTCATATTTAACGTCGGTGATTTATAGAAACTTTTACCATTCGAAGAGGAGATTCATAACTCTGAGAGATAGTAACTGTGACAGTGGGAAGAAAAAGTACCGCACAGATCGGCTTTTGAGTGATGATAATGTGTCTCACTCTGATCCATTTTACACATGGTCGGCCGTTGCGTGTGTTGGGGTATGTCATGCTAAGCAGAGATTTCTTTTGGGTCCATTAGAATCTAGATTTAGAATTCAAGGTTATCATTTTCCATCTTTGCAACTTGTAAGTTGTAACTCTTACCCAAAAGGAGGAAAAAGAGCAGGAAAAGAAAGTATGTAAAGCGTGCTTGATTAGATTTGCTGTATGTACATGTGCTTGTGTGTTGATCGCAACAGCATCATCCATACAAGAGGTGGCCCACCATATAAACTAGCTGATTTACATAAATATGGTTAGGCAGACGGTGGATGCTATCCGATGATTTAAGGCTTTTTCTATAAAAATTGACCAAACCACCTCTCAGTGTAAATTGAACGTAGTTTCCCAAGTTACCAAACCAAAGACGTAACCAGTTCAGCTCCTTTTTACCAAACAGAGAGAAAAGAAAGAAGAAGACGGCGCCGACCACATCAGCTCCTCGTTCTCTGACTGGATGTTTTTCTCAAGTTTGGCATTTTGGTGTACTTCCGTTTCCATCATTTTTGTCATGGCTATCACTCTAGTTTTTCTCTTTCAGAGAGATATAGGTTTTGGTATCGGCCCCCCCCATAATTCAGGAATCAAAGACTGAGTCTATTTGTGCTACCACCTAGGGGCCGTAGGGATTTTACCGGGCTTCTATTAGAATCCGAAGGGAATAGTCCAGCTTTTGGAAACTCTCTGTTAACGAAAAAAAAAAAAAAAGGCACTTTATTATATATAGATAGATCTTTTTATGTCCAAATAGTACTGTGTTATTGAATAGGTACAAATGGTAGTAAATAGAAGTAAGAAGACATGCCTATGCACATTGATTTGGACTTGGGACTTCTTGAGAATGCTCATGCTTTTCTTCTAATTAAACCAAAGTACCTGGTGAATGGATGCTTCCAAAATGGTTTCTTGAATGTGAAAATGTTATGTAACCGGAGCCTTGGAGGATGGTGATAAACTTGACAAATATTGTGTCAGGTGTATGAAATATACAATTTGTTTGCAAACTTTTTAACTCATTTAACTCCACTAGGTGTTTTTTTTTTTTTTTTAACCGTCGGTCCCAAGTGTAGATAAAGGAGGAGGATTCTATCTTATAGGTTAACAGCCAACATAAAACTTTTGTTGCAACTACTAAATGAATTCTATAGAAAGTGAAATAAAATTCAGGTAGCTTACCTTAATAAAATAAGGCAGATTTTTATGATCCCGACAATGATTGCAACTACTTCCATTTTTGGGGGGAAGGCTTTGGATGGAGGACATGAATAGAAGCCCATTACAAGAATAAGAAGAGAGAGAGAAAGGGAAAAAAATCTAATGTATGTGAAAAAACGCTGCTATCGTAGTAGTATGGAGAAAAATGGTGATGTCACTCATTTTAAGACTTAGGTTGATGGTAATAGTGACTTTAACTAATCCCTCAAGAAACCAAGTCATATGTATTTTTTATATTATATATATATATATATATAAAAGCGACAGCCTCTTCGCGGGAGTGCAACACGTGGCGCATCCTCAATTTTCTTTATTTTTCAAGGGCGCCATATGGGCATAAAAAAAAAATGACACATGGCATTATAAATAAAAGTCCTAAATCTTCTCCAACTTCCCTAAAACTCCTCCAATTCAATTTTATACTTTCTAACATCACCTCTAATATACTACCTCCTATATCACCTCTCTCTAATCTATTCCATTTATTTCCCCCTAAAATCTCTCTTTATGCCTCTCTAATCAATTTCATTTACCTTCCGTGGAATCCCTCTTTCTACACACGATTTCTCTTAATTAATCCCCAAAAATTCTCCCTCTACCCCTAAAATCTCTACCTTATCACATAATTTCTCTCCTTATATACAAGTTACATTCAATGGGTCCCACAGATTACTAAACAAACAAAAAGAGAAAAAAGAATAAGAAAGGTTATTTGTCTTTGATAGTAGGCTTTACAAATTAATGAGAAATATAGAGATCAAGTTGGTAATGACTTTTATGATAGGTAGATATGTATATATTAAATTTTAATATAAATCAATTTGGGGGACTCTCATACCAGATCTAAATTATAAAGATCTAAGGCCCGCTTGTAGATCATAGTTCATTTCATCTTTATTGTTTTTTATTAATCTGTGATGCCCACTGTCAAAGCCATTTTTTTTCTTTTTTTTTTTTAAAGTTTGAATAATATATGGGTCTCATTGTAAAAGCTATATTTTATTCCTTTCCAAATGAACAATTAACGGGGCCACTTTCATAAGTTGTGTAATTACTGCATTTTTCTCCTTATTTTCCTTTCACTATTGGTATGATTAATATATGAAGCCAATTATGAAAGCCAATGGATTTCAAAATCCACATTTAATATTGACATTCAATTCATGCCTAAGCACAAATATAATCAAATCAAGCTTCTAAAATATATACTATGTACTTGATATTCCCCCAAAATCTCACGAGTTTCCATCTTTATTAGAATTTTTTTGTTATCATAATTATATTTACTAAATTAACTAAATAAATCTAAGGGCCCTATTGCGAAAGTCGATTGTTCTTTTTCCAAACTTACAATTAAAGTGGGCCACTTTCATAATCTATATTTACTCTCTTTTTTCTCCTTATTTTCCTTTTAATATTTGGTATGAGTTATTTGTGGGACCCATTATAAAAGCCGATTGGTTTCAAAATTTACATTTAAGTCATTTTAAATACTTATAAATATTTTTAATTAATTAAAATTTTACTATTTATTTGATATTCCCCTAAAATCTCATGAATTTCCATCTTTATTAGAATTCTTTTTGTTATCATAATTATATTTACTAAATTAACTAAATAAATTTAAGGGCCCTATTGCGAAAGCCGATTTTTCTCTTTCCAAACTTACAATTAAAGTGGGCCACTTTCATAGTCTATATTTACTATTTTTTTTCTTCTTATTCTCTTTTCAATATTCGGTATGAGTAATTTGTGGGCCCATAATGGAAGCTGATTGATTTCAAAATTCACATTTAGATCATTTTAAATACTTATAAATATTTTTAATTAATTAAAACTTTAATTATTTTTTTATCCCAACGCAGGCCTGCTGCACCAGTCTAGTAATTATTTTAAAAACATTCATTTTATGACACTTTAAGGCCGCAAATTGCCACGTCATCCAATTAACAGTGCTCATAAATGAATTGATGTTGATTCCTTTTGATGAAAGAAAAAATAAACAATGGTCCTATCTCCATGGTCCCTTTTGAGGGCTCCACTCCATTCGTCCATTTTGATGGTCCCTTAATAATGAAGCCATTCATTGAGCAGATCAAAGGTCCCTTCAAATGCTTAGCTTCTAACTACTTATGTTAAAAGAGGGTGAAGTCGAATTAAAAGTGAATAACAACAACTTGGCTAATAAATTTTGGTTCTTACTTTTAGAAAACTAGCACTAGATCACCTCCAATCGGGGGATTTTTTTTTTTTTTTTGCTATCAAGAGGGTTTCCAACCATTTGGGCATGACTAATCCCTCCGGGCCTAGAGGGAAGCTAGTTAAACTCCCTTATAGCCCCATGTGGTAGTGCAATTTCGAACCTACAACCTCCGAATGCAAACCGTGGTCGTAGGCTATCTAAGCTATCCTTTGGGGCTAAAGCAGGGGAATAAAATTGTATGAAAAGCAAGATAAATAGAAATATTCCTAAAAGTATCTTTTTTTGATAAGATGATTTTGTAAATAAGTGTTTTAATAGTAATAAGGAATTATTGCTTGCCAACATATCACAAGGCGTGTACTACATACATAAGAAGTAGGGGCCTGTCCTTCCTGACAGAAACCATTGAACTTATTGGAAACCATTCTCAAAGAGCTATGTCCAAAGCACCTTCTAGATGAGAATATCCCAATATTTTATCTTTATACCTTAAGAATAAAGACTATTTTGATAGTACAGATCAAACAGCTTAGATTAAGAAATTTAAGGAAGACATTTGCCTCAACTCAATCAAACCTTGGATGCCACCATTCAAAAAAATCTCTAGGACAGGTGGTTGTAATAGACATTCTCCCAAATTGAATCCTTGTTTTGTGTTCCTTTTGTCTGCATAGTGCTCTCTGATCTTGGGTTGGCCCCAATTTATTTGTTTCTGATCCAAATATCATCCACTATATTAAATGTTACCAACAAGAAAATCTCATATTATATATTAAGCCAATGAAATTTAAAAACCCAAATTAATCAAGGTTTAGAATGATTCGATGGGATTTAATCAGCTTTATTCTTGTCTATTGTAAAGAAAAGAGTCTTGGCGGCCCTCAAATGAGGTAAACATTTTTGGACTACATGTAAAAACCTTTGGCTGAAATCATCAGGTCATGGGCTCAAGGCACTACACCAACAGAGGCTTTTAGGTAATTAGAGTTTAATAACTATGCATTTTGAATAATTTAATGGTGATTAACGTACACATGCTAATTCTAGAGATGAAAGTGTACAAAAGTATTGAATTGATCATGGCTGGCCACTTTTGTTCACATATCAAGACTTTTCATATGAGGGGGAGTTCAGAGGAACTTGGCGATAAGTACGTGTAAATATCGCGATTCTCTCGCAGAGATATTGTAACGCGCGAGATATTGAAAAAGGGGAACAAATAAAGAACTTGAAAACCAAGCAAAACCACCCAACCAAAGAAAAGATTCTCGCGTGCACTAAATAAAATAAAACATGTATAGTACCAATCGCAAAACGAATCAGAATCCGACGCGTGTCTTCCTCTAAGTTAAAGCCGCGTTGGCATGTGTAGCATTATTGGAGAATGAGAAAGCTACTCATCACTATTTTAACAACCGAAATATACAAAAGAGGAAGAACAAAACACACAAGAATTTCCCAATTATTTTTAAGTTTCAATACAAAGCCAGAAAGGGCTCCGAAGGATCTCAAAAGGACCAAATGAAAACTTCTCCTCATTTGACTATGGACCGTTTCATTATATGAGCTCTCATCTTGCAATAATACAGTAAAATATCCTATTTTGATAATTTCATATGTGAGAGAGTGGGACTCCTTAAATTTCTCATGGGCTTACACAACAATCCGCTTTAATATGAATGAACTGGAGAGCGAGCGTGTGGAAGAAAATCACCCTATGGTGGGTGAATATTAGTAGGGGGTTGGGGTTATAACCCCTCTCTCAAACACATTTATTTGGATCTCCGACAAAGGTGGAACTCCCTAAATTTCACATGGATTCGCACAACAAATCCGTTTTTATATGAATGAACTGCAGAGCGGTCGTGCGAAAGAAAATCATCATATGGAGGGTGAATATTAGTGGGGGTTGGGGTTATAACCCCTCCCTCAAAAATTTCAAAACTCACCATGGTGTAAAGAGATTTTTAGCAAATTTTTTTTTTTTTACATCTCTTTTACTCAATAATGAGATCCACCTTAATGTTATAAAAATATTTATTTCACATAGTAATCTTACATCGGCAAAATTTCTGGTTGCGCCCCTGGTCGGGTTTGACCCGAAAGGGCTTCAAGTGGAAAAATAGATTTTTGGATGAGTTTTGGAGGACTGTGGGGGCCATTTAAGAGGTGGGCCACATAGGCAAAAGGTAATATGGGTGACAGAGGGGGCAGTTAGGAATGTCTGAGCAGTTATTTTTTTGGGTACCCACCAGATTGGGTGTAGTACATGTATGGCAGTGTGGGAAAAGAGGGTGTTGGTACTCCTTTGGTCCTTTTGGTCCTTCTGCTCAGATACATAAAAATCGGAAGAGAAAGTAGCCAACCTTGCACTATTTGTTTGCCATTTTTTTTTTTTTTTTTTTTTTTAACTATTTTCTGCCGTGAGTGATCCACATCGGCGCGCGCGGCACACGTGTACAAGATTTGAAACGTACAAGAACTGCGACTATTGCATTCATCAGAGCAATCTTGGGCCAATCATCAATCAGGTGATCTTTTTATTGAAAAGCCACACAGCAAGTACCCTTGTAGGGCCATGGCATGAACATCAAGGGAGGCAAGAGGGCCAGACAGATTTCTGGCTTGCACATAATGTGAGTCCAATCAGATAATTATATTTCTTAATTTTGGGTTTATAATATTCACTGATCATCATTGTTATCGTTTGGTCTCACTATAAAATTGAATCTTGATTAAAAATGTAATTAACACAATCTTAAAAACATCATTAATTACATTTCTAATCAAGTTTTTAATCACAGAGTAAAAACTGAGAATATCACATTATTGGAAAGGCGTGCATTTTGAACGGCTCAAATTTCAATGAGTGGGCCTCACCATGGGGTTTCACTTCTTCGACGATAATCTCTTTAAAGTCAAAACATCATGAGACCATGCGGCGAGTAATGTGAGTCCAATAAATTGATCGTTGTCCTTAATTTTAAATCTACATATTCAATCATCATGATCGTCGGAGCCCTACATTAATCTTTCAAAGTGGACTCAGCGAGAAAAACAAATATATAAGTTTTTTCTTTTACAACATTTGCTTTCTATCGCTAAATATCTTTTCCAAACAACTCTACTTGCTCATGAGTTTTATCATCATCATCAAATTCTTATCCCAACTAAATTTAGATGAGATACCTAAATCATGTCTCGCCATTCTAGGCAAATCTCAGAATAGGTTGCATTAATCAAAGGCTTGTGTTGGACATGTCCTTTTTCAGTGTTTGGTCAACATGTGGTTAATATTAAAAATATAAAATGTTTTTTAAGCTTTTTACGGTTTTACTAAATATTTTTTTTCTTTTTTCTTATTCTTTAATTTATCCTAATGTTATTATGGTCAAACTGGGATTGTGCTGCAAAAGATAAAAATGCAATTTCAGATGCTCGTGAGTTTGTGACATTGGTGGTCGGTTTTAAAGCTGGAAATTACGTACACGACATTGTCAATGATATCTACTTACACGGCATGTTTTGTGACTTTTTCCAAAAGCAAAAGCACTAATTAGATGCCCTTTAGACCTTGAATTACAAGGAAGACACGTAACTACGTATTCAACTATTTATATATATGGACTCCGACCATAATATTCAACTGTTTCCAGCTAATTAGGCCGCTGAATTAGCCAACGTGCCGATTGTTGGGGTTTTTCACGTATTCCGGGTTAACTAAATTGGTTCATATGGGTTGCCCAAGAGAAGTGTCGCGTGTTTGGATGTGTGGTGAAGTGATATGAGGTAAAGCCTCCATTATCCGAACAAGAAAAGACATTGGCCATATCAAAAGCACACAATTTCAAAATTCCCTCCATCTTTTAAAAAAAAAAAGCAACCTCCTTTCTCTGCTAAAAGACAAAACAACTCCACCTTTTTATACAAAAAGTAAAAAAAAAAAATTCATATTAAACAACTAAAAATAAAATACCATCATAACCCATTATATTTTATTCTCTTTTGATTTGATGATTCACCTCACTATACTTTAATTTACCATACATCCAAACACACCTGAGATTCCAAAGGTATTTTCATTATTTGCTTTAAGTCTTTCTTTGGGCTCAAGAATACATGTAACCTTAACCGGAAAGAGGGAGAAAATAATAGATTCACGCACACTGTCTGGCTGTGCAAATCTTGTTGTGGATTCTTTATGTGATTATGTGCTTGATTAGATTTGCTTGTGTGATTGTGTGTCGATCGTAAGTTTCCGATATGGCCCAACATAGATATCATTGGCCCATGCATGTGGCCAAGTTCTCAGGCTCTGCCAAAGAAATGGGCTTGGCCCATATTTTATGGGCTGTACTAAGGCCTGGGGTGCCTAACTCATGGAGGCTCAGGTTCCGTGAGGATGTTGGGCATAGGCAGTTTAGCCCATTACAGTTTGAAGTTCGCCAAAATTGTCTGTTTTTGGCCGATTCCTGCAGAATCATACCTACTCCTAGGAATTAATTTAATAGACCTGACTCAAATTAGATTTGGAATTGGGCCTAGACTCTAAAGTCCAACCAAATTGATTCGGGCTAGAACCCAGGCCAAAAACTGATTATAGTGGACCATGTGTGAAGGGCCAACAGGCTAACTCTACACATACACAATGAAAAAGAACCACAAAATCTCACTAAGTAATATGGCGTGGATGCTTAAATGGAATGGCTAAAAACATGAGATCAGTGCGAAAATGTTATCCCAACTGAAACATGAAATCCATTAATAAGAGAAAATATAACATGAGATCAGATATTATAGCATCTATTCCACACTAACACAGATCTCTACTAATTTTCTATTTTGATTTCATCCTTTTGTTAAGTTGAAGAACAAGAAATTGGCCATTCCACCTACTAAAGAGAATCCTGTTTAATCTGCTATCTAGATTGTGATTTTGAAGAGAAATTGGCCGTCCTTATATAATCACTTGTTTTATTGGATATGAGAGAGAGAGAGAGAGAGAGAGAGAGAGAGAGAGAGAGAGAGCATCTTGCCACCATTGAGGACTTTCTTTCATCTCCTCGATTATTCTGTCTTCTAAATTGAAAGGACATGACTAAACAGATACCCATCTACAAAGTTGAAAGGAAAAGGCTTATATTTTTCATGCTTTTGGTTTTCCAAATTCCAAGCCATCAATGATCAATTGCCTACATCACCTCCTATATCATGGATAGTCCCATCAATGAAGAATCTTTCCACATGAAGGAAATGCAGTTTCTAACACTTACAGAGAAGATGTGATTAGAAAATGATGATGGTGAGATGTATTGATTGTTTCTTGGTTACTTGTGCGCTTAGAGAACATTAGAATTGGGTTCCAAAACCTACTATCAGGGGCATGACTGTGATTGGAAGAATTGCCACAAAGACTCCAATTAACCATAACTCACCAGGTGGCGTGGACCACATTATTGAGTCTTCTCGACGTCTATTCGGCCCAACCCGATCGCGATCACAAGGTCAGCAATGCAATCTTTTTCAGACATCCATGTAGCATATCATGCTTAGATTTACTTGAAATGGGTCATTTCCTTTTCATTGCTAGACCAAATGGAATCGTTACGAGCAAGCAATTTCTGAAAAAGATGTTGTGGAGTTTTTGCATCGATAAAACTTTGAAACTCTTCTTTTATTTTCCATATGCTCGAATGCAATAAAACTGTATTGATGCTGATTTGTATGAAAACAGCAGGTGGTAGACTTACCAATAGTCTATACAGAGCATAATTTAATTTCTTCATCATTGGAACTAAAGTAGGAATCAAACATCACACTCATATCACAAGTGCTAATATACAAGCCATCAGTTTTGATTACAGGAAATTGGAGAAGTTGTATTGGTAGAATTTCAAAACCTCATCAAATTCCTTGAGCTTGTGTCTCTTTTTAGGGCCCGTTTGGTAATTTACAAGGTTTTAAAAAGTAATGTAAAGCTTCTATTTTTCGGACAATGTGTGTGGGCTCCTTGAGCTCATTGCAATAACCACACCCAAGATAAGATGGGGTGGAAAAAAAAAATTTCAGAAAAAAAAAAAAACCTCAAATGAATTGGGGGATCCTTTGTGGGGCTCTTGAGACATTTTCGGCCCCTCAACGAAACATCCAAATGACAATCATCTCAGATATCATCATCATAGTAGGGCCCATGGAGGCCACACCTACCAACACGTTTTGAATTCCGGAAGTCAACCAATTTCAAAGGTTTCTTTTCTTTTTTTTAAAGAAAACCATTATGATTGAAACCTCTTCATCAGTTCAAATTTGGAGCAATCTGAAGTCATTTCAACAATTTTTACTGGATCAAAGTTTATTGCTTGTAGAAGTTTTCTTTGTCGAAAGAGACATGGTTTGACTGCAATATGATATCCCAATTAATGGGGCAATCCTGTTGAAAATTCCACTTATTAACGGATGTTAAGACCAATTACCAGTTGACTCTCCTGTTCAACTTCGAAGGCTCCGTTTTAAAGCTTTTCTCTTCTCTCTATTTTTCTTTCTTCAAATGTAATAGCGGTGTGACTTAAACCCACAATCTTGTCGTTCCATGCCAATCACTTTCCAGAAAGGGGGTCTTAGATGAATTTCAAAATAAAGCCACATAGGGGATCCCATAAATTTGTTCTACTTCTTATCCATGAGAAAGATCAATATGTAGCACTCTTTGTTTTGTGCATTTGAATCGTGTTCTACATGTAATCCAGTTAACACCTTTAGACCAATTTTAATTGGAGTTAAAACTTGGCCCAATGCTAATGCTCATGAGATCGTAACTTTAGAGCACTTTACACGCGTGCTTAACCAGTTGAGCAACAGCCTTGTAATCAAAGACGTATCTTTGTTGAATTACTCTCAAAGGGGAGGGTTGTGTAAGGTCGACAGCGACATACAACTTTTATCATGTATTTTGAGACCCTAATCTAACATCATGTTAGGGTGTTCTGGCATAGGATAGATTGGAACAGGAAGCAGAGTCCGTGTCATTGACCCAACATAGTTGGAACAAGGACTTTTTTAATGATGATGATGATAAATATAAAAAACTATGTGAGATAAACGAATTATTACAAGTTTGGGAAAACAAGATTTCGGAAACTCCGCCTTTCACTTTGAGTCAATGCAAGCCAATAGATTTTGTAGACTCCTATAGGACCCATTTGGATGTTTATAAACTAAAATATTTACAGATTTAAATATTTCAAGAATAGGGTAGTATAAAATATAATAATGCGATATTAATATATTGTAATATTTTTGCTGTTTGGCAATTTTTGAAGAATATTACAGATTCAATTAAGTTGTTCGGAAGGTGCTACGATTAAAGTAAGTCTTATTATTAGAATAACTTTTAATTAGATACTTTTAATTTCTATGTAATTTACCACGTCTGCATAAAAAAAAAAGTAGTATTATAAAATAAAGTTCAACTACCACATATTTTTTTTACTATAAGTTGCTTTTCTCTTATAATATGAAACTACAATAAAGTGTAGTAAAGTAAAGTTAATATGAAAAAAAAAAAAAAAAAAAAACTTCTTTACAATTATCTCTCCCACTTTATATCATCACTTACTTCATCCCACCTTACTTTATCTCACATTTTATCGTGATGTGACATCGATCTTTATTTTACTTTACCACACACATGAGCATGCCACTTTTTATTTAAAATATAAAACTACAGTAAAATGTGATAAAGTAAAGTCACACATAAAGAAACTACTTTACCATTTTCTCCTACTTTATTTCACCACATACTTTATCTCACATTTACTTTACCCCACCTTTACTGTGTTGTGACATTTACCTTTACTTTGCTTTACCATATATGTAAACAAATACATCATGATGGATTTAGTGAATTAAAGTATTTACTTTACTCTATCACTTTGTAATCATCATTTTGAAAGATTCTTATATTTTAGAAAATTTTCTACAGAGGGGAGCTATAGGAAGAAATATTGAGTTTTTTGAAAGAAAAGAATATTTTCTTTAGTTTTTTTTTAGGTTGCCAAAAGCACAAGATTTTTTTCTTTAGAAAATGAAAAATTATGTCCTATAAAATATTACTTTCTTGTATTTTCTTGTACGTCCAAACATACATTTGTTTCAATGAAGAAAAAGAAAAATGAAGAAAATTGTGCTACAGACAAAACTCCCTCCTTATTTAATCCGCATTTTTTCTTCTCATGGACAGATTTAATGAGTCGATCAAAAACCCAATATCTCATGTTAATCTAAAAATCCCACCATGTTAAGAGGTCATTTGCATTTTTATCCATCAAGTAAAAGAAAAAAAATGGTGGGGCCCATTTGACTCAGGTGGGTTGGGTTGGGTATTGGCTCAACCCAAGTACAACCCAAATTTTTGTATACCTAAACCCAAACCTAAATGGAAGTCCAACAAACCCAACCAAACTCCACCCAATATGTATTCCCTACCCAAGTGCAATTCAGGTTAAGTTGGCTTTATTCAGGATGGGTACCCAAATTGATGGGTTTAAGTTGCTTTTCAATGGGTGTAAAACTTAGAAATTGTGTGCGAGTCTAATGAAGCGGAGGTGCTAGCAATTTTGAAAGGTCTTAGATTGTTCTCAACAAGATATAGTGGTGCCCTTGTGTTAGAAAGTGATAACCCCACGGGGTTAGCCGAGTGGTCAGGACCACGGTTTCTCCCTCTTCCGGAGCTAGAGGTCTTGGTATCGACCCCCGATTCCCCCCTCTTCAGGAACAGAAGGTTGAGTCCACTTGTGCTACCACCTAGGGGCCACAGGGGTTTTACCCGGCTTCTCTCTGGGCCCGGAGGGAATAGTTCAGCCCAAAGGGTTGGGAACCCTCCGTTAGCAAAAAGAAAAAAAAAAGTTATTCTTCAAATGCGATTGCGTGGGTATCTAACCGAAAGTCTAACCCATGAAAATTTCAATTCCTCTTCAATGAAATTAGGGAAATTTCAGCTCGCATTAATGTCTCATTCCGTCGTGAGATTAGATCCGCTAACTCAATGGCGGATGTGCTAGCAAAGCAAGGGGTGGATATGTTAATTCCTTGGATGGGTGTCATCTTGTAATTGGAGTTGTGGCTGCTACTTCTCTCTTGCACCTTCCAACTCCTTTTTCTTTAAGTTATGATGTATTCTTTTCATCCTTCTTTTAATGAATTCTTTGTTACCATTTTCAAAAAAAAAAAAAAAAAAGAGAAATACATGTACTCCATGTACGGTTCATTGTAAGTTGAGTAACCGAGTTGAACTTGGGTACACGGTGCCAAACCTGAATCTGATCCAAGTTTCATGTAGGTTTTTAAATCCAGGCCCAGCCCAACCAACCCAATTTGAATATGCCATGTGGGCTCAGGTTTGGCCCAGCCCAAGTTGCACCTGTACAAGTAGGAGCAAATGCTTGGGGCCAGGGCCATGGCCAGGCAATGTCTAGGTTGCATTAGGGTTAGGCTTAGCTTGGACTTTGCTTCTGGGCCTGTTAGATGGGCGCAGACCTGGTATTTTAGTCCAACACCTAACATTGCTGAGCATATTGCTCGAGCTTCGTGGGCAAGTTTAGATCGCTAGTCTGGCCTGGCTCGACTTACTTAAAGATAATTGAATGGTATTTCTAAATCGGGCTTGGCCCATCACATATGTCAGTTTCTCGTGCTGGATCTGAGGCTATATTTTATGTCCAGACTATTAACAGGATGGGCTTGGACCAGCTTCAAGTAGGTCCAAAAAACTTTCCCGTCCAGGCCTACCAGGCCCATTTTCAGGCCTTGGCCCTGAATTTAACTCGCAGAGGTTCAACACACCAATATGGAAACAAGCTTGTCAGATCGGGAGCCCAGCCTGAATCCAATCCAAACCCGACTGATTCGTGCTTTGACTCGATCTTAGCTTGTGAATGGGCTGAATTCAAAATGATCAGAATATGACCCCATCCAGTGTGATATCATCCTCAATAAGAATCCTTCAAAAACCACCAAGTTCAACTCAAAGAAGTGGAATTCTCCGAGTCGACCTTGGCTCTACCGATTCATCTTATTTTAACAAAAGACTGAGTCAAATACAGGTAGATATAGTTTTGAACAATTAATGTTTATTTTTTAGTAATTATGTACGAGGTTTGGAGGCAACAATTTATAAATAATGATCAGAATGTAATTTGAAACTTCTATTTGAATTTTTATTGTCGATATCTGGATTGAAGAATTATGTAATATGTATTATTTTTTTTTACTTTTATTTTTCTTATTAAGTATTTTTCTTGCACACATAACTTTATTAATTTGACTTGATTATCATGAATGCATGTACATAAATGTATATTTATATTTTTTAAGTATTTGAGTCATTCTAAAATATATATATATATATATATAAAGATTCTTGAGTCACCATATTACTCTATTCAAGTTAAATTTTTTGCATTGGACAAGTCGAGTCTGAATCGCGGGTTTCTAATCTTGGATTGCAATGGCCAACATAAATAAATATATGTTCTCAATTCACTAAGGCAGGTGATTGTTGTATACAAAATGCCGAAATCTGCTATTGTCCTCCTATCCTTAAATCCCGTCCACATTTTTTTTTTATAGTAATTTAGTTGTAACATTAAGCAAATTTTCTTCCATTAGGGGTGAGAAATGAGGCCCACTTGTGTTCGAAGTATAGGTTCACGGGCTCAAATGTCAGTATCATTATAGCATAACTCGCCGTTCAATGTGTGATAACGTTTGTTTATAGTGTGGGATGGCTTGATATATCACATGATATTGAGGTGCATTGCACTTCCACTCCCATTTGGTGAACTCTACTGCACTTGCCCTGAATACTTTCCTACTGATATGATATGGAGGTACCTGACAAAACCTTATCAATTTTGGACTATGTATTGTATTATGAGTTAATCGGATTCGGATTGGCCTTCAGGTTTAGTCAGATTGTTCATTGTACAAGAGCTTTATTATGGCTTCAAAAAAGGATATGTTAAGAATATTGATTTAGGGAGGGAAGAAAGAGGAAGAAAAGAAGAATAAACGAGAGTTTCTCTTCCCGTGAACGCAGGCATAGTGCAAACAGTGTGATTTTGTTTTGTTATTTATGTAACTCGATGCTTGATTGGATTTTTGCGTGCATCGTGGTTGTGATGATGGCCTACTCCAACACCAAGGTCACTTGTGAAGCCCACATCTGAAATTCAGACAGCTCTGAAAACGCTGCACCTCATTGGCGGCTAACTAAGCTTTTGCAATCGTAGTTGAGCTCATCCTCAAATTGATGTAGTGAATCGGGGTAAATAATGGTTTTAGAATGCGGTGTTGGACATTGTATCAGTCAATGCCTAAATTATGGATCGGTGTGTATAACCATTTGATTTTAGCCGGTGGAGTTCTATTCTGATATTTAAACTGCTCCAAATAAATATCTTTTTATGATTTTAACAAAAAGCCAAATTCTTTTCAAAGAGAATGATTTAGCACGATCTCGAACAATTTCATTCTCTTGAACTTATGAATAGAAATGGAAAATGAGAATGACTTTTAGTAGATATCTTATATATAGACATATAGACATCCTCATGCGGTGAAGCCAATGGAAACATTACTGTCTCCAATGAACCATTTGGTCATGTGGTAAATTTTTTTTTCTAGGCTAGGAACAGTAG
The DNA here is from genome assembly GCA_028538565.1 of Umbellularia californica. NCBI lineage: Eukaryota > Viridiplantae > Streptophyta > Magnoliopsida > Laurales > Lauraceae > Umbellularia > Umbellularia californica. The sequence goes on along the minus strand of JAPQWN010000006.1, from coordinate 80,654,065 downwards.
GGGAATGGGTCTGTTCACTCTTCTTATCTTATCTCCATTGCCAAATCTCTGAAGACATTAAAAAGAAAAATCCACTAAGCAAGCCCACCTCTGTAAATCCATACTCAATCTACCTGTTGAATTGGCTTGATCATGTGTAAACTATGAGGTTAATTCCAAAAAGATAAAAGAAGAAAAAAAAATCAGTAAATCATGTCAAAATTGTTTTGAGAGAGATTATACCATATCAATATTATATTTTCATTAACAAGCATGAATATATCTAGAGTACAATAACCGAAAGACACAGATAATCTATATCTTAAGCTAGAATATCTTATAGATCAATATTCACGTGTTTCACGGGTGATCAATCTCACGGTAGGCCCCGCTCCATTTAGGGTGCGATTGATTTATTGCTAGAACAAATGGGCACATTGAAGGACTCAATCTCTGCTTTGATTTGGACACAATTGCATATTTGAGTTTGTAGGGCCCAATGACTTAGTAGAGATATAAGATGCTTTATATGGTGGTTAGACCCTTGAGAGACCGGATTGACACAGGAGTGAACCCATCACACGCTGAGGTCCACTGGGCTATCCCTTTATTCTAAAAAGGCTTTAGGGATTGAGGATCTAAAAAAAAAGATTACGTCTCTTGGGCGTTACCAATTGTCCCATTCCGGGCATTTATGCAAAGTTTCTATTTTTATTGTTGATCTAATGGTCATTACCAGCAGCATGCGAAACACCGTGTATCTTTAGATGGCTAGATCTCAAGGTCCTCTTATATATACGCCACATATTGCCCCACAAACTTCATCATGTATGACATTCTGCTTGGTAGTTATTTTTCGAAGTCTTTTTTATTTGGTTATAGCACGCTTACTCCCATATGCCTTCTTACGTATAAGAGGGCTTTAGAAATTAGAACTCTTTCTTCAAGTAGGACATATGGCTGAGTTTCTGAAGATATTGACATTATCGGATACAAGAGATCTTTAAGGACTAACCATCACAAAAAAACTAATGTCTTGTTCTAGAATTCTTGCCATTTTTGCGATTCGGGTTTCTTCTAATTAATTGGGTGGGGCTACGTCCACTAGGGCAGAAATCAAAATAAATGAAGGCAAAAAAAAAAATTTGGCGAACCGCTGACAAATCAAGGTATGGCCAATATTGTCATCAAACATATATATATAGTTTTTTTTTTTTTTTTGGTAAAATACATATATTGTTTAAACATGGTTTACAAATCCGTATTGGTCCTAAAAATGGGGCAGTTCTCTCGTTCTCATAAAAAAAAAAAAGGAGAATCAAAACAAATCCAAAAGCCCTGCATCAAAGGATTCTTATAAACTCTTAAATTATTACATGATCACAGGGATAATAGAAGTTTTATTAGTATTGATGAGGCCTGAAACTGCAGGTACGTACGTCGTGCCAGCTTCCCCCAACAACTAAAACATACAGCTTAGCAATGCAAAATAGATAACACCAAGTAGTCCTATCCAGAAAGACTTGAGTATAATACAGCTTAATTTGAGGAGATCACATTTAAGTGTACATGCACATTGTTGTCCTTATGCTCCAACACAGGGTGGAGCACCCATGTTAAATATATGTGTGGGGTCAATCTTTGGAAAATCCAAACCTCTTATAAGCTCTAGCACCCATTTTAGAGATAAAATAATAAATTATTATTCAAATTACTGAGATTGCCACGGTTGGATAATCTAGAAGATGTGACTTTCTTTACTTCCTTCTTTTTTAATCGCCAAAAATGCAAGGAGTTTCTCATGTGTGAAATCTGGAGATCAATCAATCGGTTGGCCCATTAAAATCGGCTTTGAATATTTAGATACAGAGTTTGGATTTTCCAAACGTTGGCCCCACCTATGTTGTTAACATGGGCGCTGCACCATATATACTACCATGCAGTACCCTATCATTACGTAGCTTGTTTTCACCCATTTATGCATATAAAATGATGCACACATGCATAAAATTTATGCATGGTCACAATTGTTTGCGCTCAATAAGATGTGGAAATCTTCATATTTATATTAAAATTTGTGGACCACAAAAGGTGTAAAAGTGTTGCACACTGCCTTGGTTAGAAGAGCATCAGTAGCGTTTGAACTTTGAGATCGCTTTAAAATCGTCTTTTGCTTTTTGCCACGACTACAGGCATGAGAAATTTAGTTTGAACCTCTCAAATTTCTTTATTGACCAATTAAACCCCAAAATATTTAAATTCATATCTTAAAATATTAAATGACTCCAAGATATATTTTTTTTATATTTAATCTGATATTTAATCATACTCATTTGAAAATCATTTAACCGTTGAACGATGTTTAATTCGCGAACCAATTAAACTTGTCCTAGTCTGTACGTCAGCTAGCTAATTGAATATATACCAAATGCTGCCACATAAATGTTGGTAAATCGTAATGCTACAGAACAGGGGTTGCTGTCAAATAGTATGTAAATAAAACAGTAGTGCCTGATTGATGAAGGCTGCAACTGTGATTTGTTGGCGGAAGACAAAGAGCAGCAACGGCAGCAGATTTGTGGCTGAGGCACGTCTGATGGTGCTCTCTTTAGGATGAGTTCCACCCCTTGGGATAAAATCTAGGTGCGAAGGTTCTCAACAGAACTGCCCATAGGATACAATAGCCTTTTTGTCCAGGTCCGGTCACACACGTAGCCTGAACTGTAGACTCCTTTTGTAATGCTCAGAGGGATAGTGCTTAATTTTAGGTCCGGTCCAAAAGGTTGGCATTTCTATATCAGAATATTCGTCTTGGTTTCTAAGTGGATGGTGCTTAATTTATACATTTTTTTTCCAAATCTTGTTTAATAAAGCATTTTAGAAATTATTGTACACATATTTTCATAGTTAAACAAAATTAGATAAAAAATAGCCATAATATACACAATTAATAATTCCCCCATCTCTATTATTTAAGTATAATATGCTTTTGTCCAGAGATTTCTATATTAATCTTTTTCTTTTGAAACATACAACATATATATATATATATGAGAGTTATTTCTAAAACAAGAAAATATACTCGAGGAAACCAACTTTCAAAACCATTGCTTCCACTACAAAACTGTCGGCATGCTTGCAGAAAAATGGGCATCTCCTTCAGCAAGTCATTGTACTGTCAAGCTTAAAATATTGTTTGAAACCATATAAAAGTTATCTCTTCTCTATTTAACTATGCCTACCATCACCTGGGTATGCAACATGCACATCTTATTTTTGAACTAGAGAAATGATCCAGTGGATCAAGATATACCGAAAAGATACAGTTTATTCTTAAGAGATCCCCCACTTGGGAGGTCTGAGTTGCTCAATACTTCAGATGAATTCCAGCCCTGAAAATTATTTACATGAAAGTGTTTTCCTTCAAGGGCTTTTTTTTGTCTTCCATGTGATAAGAAAACGTCATTTATATGTAAGACTCGTATACAAATGAAAACTGCATAAGTAAAACTTACACATGTGGACTGCAATACCATTGATAAACTTACATTCTCATGTGAGATTTGTACGTAAGGTCTTAATAAATCTCAAAATCTATAAAAATGTTCAAGATGAAACTGAATGTCTTGAGATTTTATGGATCAATAAATAATGTGAGCAATTCGGATAAAAAATTCGGGGTCGTTGGAGTTGAATGAATAAAAGTCAATAACAGGGGTTCAAAATCACAATCCATATGAGGTGAAATCTATACCAGCCTCTCCAAATCGAAAGGTGTATATATAATGGTTTCACACCTTTTTATCTTGTTTTGTAGATCTTAATATGAAAATGGCCTCGTACCAGTAAATGAGCATGAACAAATGTGACCATATCTAATCATTATTCATGTGCATCATTCACATATGTAAACGAGTACAAACAAACTACCTCTAATGGTTTGATGGATGTACCCCCTGTGGGTAACTACTTTTCATAAGGGCATGTTTGTGTTGTGTGACTTTATTGATATGGATGCGCAACACACACACCGACTCTATGCTACAGCTTGACACAAACAAACCCTAAATAGTGCAAAAATGGTCATTAATTCCCAATCCACTCAAGGAGGACTTTAGGACATATTTGTGCAATACTCTGATCTTTTTATGATTGCCATATGTTAGTTACCTGCTTGGTGCAGCACTCTTTTGCACATAAATAAAAAAAAATGAGCTATTTTTTTTCTACTCCACGGAACACTATTTCTGATGAGTGCAGCAGAAATATAAAGCTAGGGCCTACCTTTTGAAAATCAAAATAGCTTACCAGCCTTAAGGGCTTGTTTGGATGTATGATGAATTGAAGTATGGTGAGGTGAAGCATCAAATCAAGAGAAAATAAAATATAAGATGTTATAATGGTGTTTTGTTTTTAGTTGTTTGGTATGGAATTTTTTTGACTTTTTGTATAGGAAAGTGGAGCATTTTTGTCTTTTAGTGGAAAAAAGAGGTTTTTTTTTTACTTTTTTTGAAAAGATGGAGGGGATTTTGAAATTGTGTACTTTTGATATAACTCATTGTCTTTTCTTGTCTGGATAATGGAGGCTTTACCTCACCTCACCTTACTTCACCACACATCCAAACACGCCCTAAGACTCATTGTATTCTCTATATCTAATACTCAAGGCAACTTTCAATGGGTCAATCTTTAGATTGATCTTTGGAGAAAGAAGAGAAGCCAATCAAGTGTTCAAGATTTAGTCAATCCAATGATCTCCATCTTTCTGATTGGAATGGTGATTTATATGTTATTTGGTATATGCAAGCAGTTTTGATTTTTGAAAGATAGGCTCCACCCATGTGTTTAACAAAGGCTCTTTGCTTTTCTGCCCTTCATATGAAAGCGGTAGGAATCACTTTTTCATGGCAGATTTGGAGAAGGAACATACATTATCACACAATTCCAGTGAGGTACAAATCTGCCGAGATTTACCTTTTGATTTTGACTTTTTTTTTTTTTGGAAAAAGAAAAACAATTCCCCTTATGGGGGATCCAACGGTTTGAAATGATGGAAAGAGGACTCCATAAATGGAGATCACACCACTGTGCAGTAGATCTTGATACATTGACTCGATCCCTTATTTTATCTAATTTGATTTTCCACACGAGGATTTTGTGATAAAATGGGACCTTATCTTTTTATAAATTCCTATAGATGAGAAATCTAGATTTTCTTTCTTTTATACCACCAATATAAATATAAATATAAGAAAGATGATCAGCCAACTTTGATTTGCTGACCAGAAAAACTGTGTTGTACACGTGACACGCTTGTGCATTGATCAGAAACGTTTGACTTCATGTCTGTCAAATAAATGTGCGATGGTGATCGGATTTACTTACAGATGGTTCGGGTTATTTTAGTATATCTATTTACAGTCGTGAATCTTGGAAATGAGTTGTTCTACGCTCAGCTCTACCTGTAATTTGGTTGCTTAAGGGGAAGATCAAGGTAAATGTGACTCAGGTGAAACTGATGTGAGATTATTGTACAGACACATGAATCATCATTTACACTTAACCAAGTTACTTGCATTGCATTTTAACGAGATTGATCTATTACACGCTTTCGATCGACGAGTGGGATATTGGACCAAATCCTATTCAAAGTAAAATTTGAGGATGCATTACTGTAGGGGTGACATTTAATTTCAACTGTTCAATTCATCAGTAGATGGGCTCCACGGTGAGTTACACATGTGACTCATGGGATGGGAAACCAGACTCACCGAACATGACGGTGTTTGACTAGTCAACGGCATGGCCATATCTTTTATGTGGCTTTAGTTTGGGTTAATAAAAAGCTGCATAAATTCTATGCATTGTCTCGTTCGAAAGTCATAAGCTTTGTTCCAAGAGATCTCGGGTCGGAAAAATCTCAAATTGAAAGAGTGGAATTTTATAATGGGGCTCGCCTATTTCAAATCAGAGCTGCCCACAAGTGAGCGCTCTCTTTCACCAATCACTATGTATGTGATATATTTCTAAATTTTACTTTTATACAGGTTGACTATAAAATGTTATATTTCATCAAATGGTTAATTTATGGACAACTAACTCCTGGTAGAGTTAAATTTGGAAAAATCAGATACACAGTGGGAACCTTCATCTGAACATGCAGCTGTGCATGTGATATGCAGACCTTAGATATACAAGTCAGAGACACAAGAGGATCTGTCAGCATATATGAGGGACTAGATCACGAACTTTCTGGCTTCTTTAAATAACAAAACACACATCCCATATGATCTACAGCCCTTAAAAATACTCATTTCAATGACTCCCATCACCCCCACCTCTCTCTCTCTCTCTCTCTCTCTCTCTCTCTCTCTCTCTCAGTATGACCCTATTTAAGAAAGAACAGCCCATTGCTTTCTCCCATCACTAGTCTTCTACAACCCTTCTCTTCTTGTGATTCTGTTCTTCTTCCTTTCTGTCCTTGTCCTCTTCTAGTTTTCTCATCTACCCATTATTCATTTGCTATCAAATAATCCATCACCGACACATCTCTCCTTCACAACTTGTCTCTCCACACATCTTCAATCTTTGACCCAAAGACATTAGAGAACACCCCTCTGAAGATCGATGTCTAGCGGAAGGTCACGTTCAAGGCAATCCGGGGTTTCAAGGATTACTGACGATCAAATCGTAGAACTTGTTTCCAAATTGCAAACAATTCTACCAGAGAACCAACATAGGAACTTGGATGGGGTATGCTGCCATTTGTGTTTGTGACTTCTTTTCTTCTTTTTTTTCCTTCTTTACAGAGTCCTACGCTTTATTAAGATGTTGAAAGCATGGTGAGTAATATAAATTCTGAATAAGGAGTGGTTGATTTTAGCGATTTGATTGTGTGTAGGCATCGGCGTCGAGGGTGCTACAGGATACATGCAAGTATATTAGGAGCTTACGAAGAGAAGCAGATGACCTCAGTGAGAAGCTCTCTGAGATACTGGCTACATCAGACAGTGCCCAAGCAGCCTTAATTAGGAGTCTACTTATGTAATGCGATAGATAGATCTCTACTTTTGCTTCTATAGTCCAAACTCTTCCTTGTTCTTCTTCTTGCTCCTTAAGAAAGGAGAAAAAATGACAAATAGATGTGGGATGACGACCAATAATATATAATTATATCGACTGCACTTTAGAAAGTCCTTTTTGCAAACCCATGACTTCGTATCTTCAATTTATCATATAATCAGCTTAAGCTTTACACTGAGATATTATATGTTATAATGACACTACAATTAATGAAGTTCAATTTGAATATGACTCCCCACTATCTTGTGTTTGTGTTTGTGTTTGTGGCTGGACAATCTCTTTAGAAAATCTCAGTTACATTAGGAAGATGCCAATTTCTTGTTTCCACCAATTCAATGGAACCCATGTTCCGAATTTGAGAAAGCATTGAGTGCTTGCACTTGTAGGGCTAGTGTAAGGAGATCAAAATGGTACTTGAGCTAGATTCTCTTTCTAAATTACTTTTTTTTTTCGTTCTCTTTACTTATTTTTCCTCATGGGTAAGATTAAGATTAGAGAGGATCAATGACCAAGAACATTAGACCTGACAATTCTTAGAGTTTTTAGTAGCCATCATGCTGCGTGTGGGACCCACTTGTGACCTCCTAACATCTAGAGTTTGAATGAGATCCCTAGCTACTTAAGTGTTTATGAGTCAAGAGGAGAGTATCATTCCTGGTCGGATGAGGAGGATCCAGCGGTGTGATTAATTGGATCCAGCAAGGAGATCATAAAGATTTATAGGTAGGAGATTAAGCGCTCTAGATCCAACTGCATGATCTCAATAAGATAAAGAGAGGTCACCTCAATCATAACTGTCTGGATCACACAAAGTCACAGGTCTACAGCCGCGGCGAACCCATCTGGGACTAGTGATAACCTCTGACCTCAATGTTCTGTGTACATTCCAAAAATTACTACAGCTGGGTCTTCATATATTCTTCAACCTATGGTGAAACCAATTAGTAAATTCCTTTTTTGTTGCACATGGAGTCTGGTTAGTGGGAAGCTTCACAGTCCTTGAATTGGGTAATCTCCACAAAGGATATAGAAAAACTGGGAATTGGCAGTCAATGGTATGTCCATTCCCCAGTCAATGGTACAAAATAGAATGGTAAATAGAAATGGTACAAAATAGTAGGGAAAGCCTTGCTTGGTCAGACTTTTATAATAATTCGGAAATCCATTTACGAATGCTTTGTAAGAGATTAATGTTGCCTTCTAGTTGGTCCAATTGCAATGATTGAGAGATTGTGAGGACTTTCGACCCTTCTTCGTCATCTTCCTCAATGATGTAGGATGAATACTTGTTCTCCCCAACCAAAATGTGGAAATTTTAATGATGACAACGGATCCCATGAATTCTTGTTATGGTGTGGCCAGACACCAACAACCTGGTTTGTGGATCAATGGTCTGGCTTGGTTCAAAGAGTTTTAACGTGATTATGAATGCATGAGAACTGAGACCTTGTCATATTCATAGCTCCTTGAGACATACCATCATTCATGAAATGATGGATAGATTAGCAGTTGGATTCCATTGCTAATAAATTACCATACTTTAGAAATTAAATCTTCAAGAGGCAGAGATTTCAAATTTATTTGGATATAGGCATTCAAAGTTCAAGACAAATTAGCATTTAAGATTCCAGATCATTAAACCAAGAAAGAATTAGTGTAAAGCAAGATCATAAACAATGATGGGGCCAAGATTTTTTGAGGAAGCAAGCGATAGATGGTCGATAATATTTTATATTTATTGATACACTGTAAGTTTTGTTAAATAGATTTTTAATAAACCCAAAGAAAAATCATAAATTTGAAAATAACCAAACATTTTTCAAGACAATTTTCTAAAAACTCTGCGAGGACCGGTAAAATAGGAAATTAATGGAGCTCACTATAATGAATTTAAATTGCTCTAAATAATCATTTTTCCTTATCTTTGCACTGAGAATTGTATCTGTTTCTCACCAAAGTAGGATCCATGTTGTATTGATCAGAATTAAACTACGTACTCCACACATTATTAACTAATAAAAATCAGTTGATTGGAAGGTTGAGAGAGCGGCATCTAATTAACAATCCTTCTACATGGACCGACTTCTTGTCCCGATTTTGGGACAGATGACCACATGGCACTTTTTGATTGAACAATGGATTCAAATCCTTAGTGAGAGGGAAAAAAGAAAAGTCTATTCTATATAGTCGGTCCCAAAATCAAGACAACAACTCGGTCCATATAGACTTTTTGTCTAATTAATGCCATTCATCCAATCTTGAAAAAGATAACTGTGAAGGGCGTAAATGATATATAGGACAAGTGCCTAGAGATCAGATCAGGACATGACTTAGCATTTTCAAAATCCCAATTATGGATGATGCATGTGTTTCTGTTCAAAGGTATGGTACCTTCGAAGTATCTCATATATGATCAGAGTTGTATCATTGTATGCCATATATGAAACATGATCATCTTAACCATCTATCCTACATGGCAAACAAACGGGCCCAGAGTTTAGACACGTAAAATTTTAACGGAACGGAAACCGTTTGAATTCATAAATTTGGTGGGAGAGAACCTTCGTTTCCTCTCATCCAAACGTTTGAATTCCTTCTTCGCCCTTCACGGCGATACGCTCATTTTCAACGCATTCTTCTCTAATCTCTCTAAGATCACCAAACACTACTTCTTATGAAAATCCCCATTTGTCCACTTCTCATCGTTTTTTCTTCTCCCGTTTGGAATTTCAAGCTATTCGATTCTCCTCCACTTCCATTCCATTAACAACACTCTTCTTCTTCCTAATTAGAGAGAGAGAGAGAGGATCGATCGATCGATCGATGTTCTCTTCTAATTCTCCTGCAGCTTAAATTCCCCATATGTGGAATTTGAGGTAATTCCCATGCGAATCCTCTGATTTCCACAAGAAATGCTCGTAAAACGAAGTAGCAAATCTAAATTCCATGAATTCTGAACACATCGCCAAACAAAAACAAAATCTCCTTTCTGCAATTCGAGTGGTGAAGGCTGCGATGGGTTGCGTGAACTCCAAGGCCAAGCTATTTATTCGCCGTCCGCGACGCGGTCGAGGCGCGCAACGCAAACGAGAGGGCTATCATCATGCAGTCGCCTCTAATTCTTCCAATCAAAACCCTAGCCCTAATCGAGCTCCCAACATTGCCATTGTAGAAGCAGCAGCACCAGAAGAAGACAACGAAACCCTAGATTTCTCGAAAGAGCTCTTGCAAGCGAGCGATTGGTCCACGAGCACCGCCGGAAGAAAAACCCCCAAAACCCCCGTCGAAACCCCACAAGGCGAGCCGGAGGCGATCAACACATGGGAGCTCATGGAGGGCTTAGAGGACGACAAAGACGACAACAGTCATCTCCAGCTGAAAAGCGAGTCGGACTCGGCCCTCTCCAAGCCCATCTGGCTCCAACTCACCGAGTCCGAGTCAATCCTCGCCGATCTCGACCCGGAAATCCTCTCCACTTTCAGAAGAGCCCTCCAACAGCTCGGCCCGCCCGACATCTCCCGGCTCAGGTCACTCGAGCCGGACCAAGCCGGGTTGACCCGGACCGGGCGATGCTCTACCGTACAAGAGCGAGTCCGAGCCTTTCAACAGAAGATCGACAGAGGGTCGAAAAAGAGGCTGTTGAACAGCAGCAATATGCCACGTGGACTATACGAGAAAGTCGACATTGTCATCTATTTTACGAGCCTGAGAGGCGTGAGGAAGACGTACGAGGATTGCTGCCACGTGCGGGTGATTTTCAGAGGGTATGGTGTGAGGGTGGACGAGAAGGACGTTTCGATGGATACCGGGTTTAGGGACGAGTTGAGTGAGTTGCTGGGTGGAGGACCACAGAGTATTGGTGGTCTCCCAAGGGTTTTTGTGAAGGAGAGTTATGTGGGGGGTGTGGAGGAAGTGAAGCATTTGCATGAGTCCGGGGAGCTTGAGCAGATCCTGGAAGGGTGCGAGAGATTGGAGGAAGGTGGTGGGGTTGCTTGTGGGAGGTGTGGGGATGTGAAGTTTGTGGTGTGTAGTATATGCAATGGGAGTAGTAAACTTTTTGATGAAGATAGAGATGGGTTTGTAAATTGTCCTGATTGTAATGAGAATGGGCTTGTAAGGTGTCCTATTTGTTGCTTTTAAAACAAAACTTTTGACATCTTTCTTTCTTTCTTTCTTTGAATTGGCCTTTTTTTTTTCCCCTTTTTTTTTTAAAAAGAAGGTGAAGGAAAAATATAAGTTGTCCTAATTGACTTTCTTTTAAATGTTTTTTAATTGAAATAATGACCTTGCTTTAGTAAAAATGAGGTGTTTCTTTCTTTGTTTTAATTAATTTTTTAGGGGGTTAATTTCTCATTTTGAATTTATCTTGATTTTTATTGTAGAATTTCTATTAGAAATGGTCTTGATCTTCCACCATTTTTTCTACTTGAATTAATTTTTTGAATTATATATGAATTCAAAAGTTATTTTTATTTGAATCAAGGTTTCAAGATAATATTCCTACATACTAAATATTCTAGAGAGTTGTTGTGAGAGAAAAGTTGTTATTTTCCAAAATGGCATTCTCCATCTCCAAGTTTTTTCCTCTACGTGGCGGTTTCTAATTACTTACCATCTCCTTCTTGTCCCAATGATATTTAAAATAAATTGGAGTACTTTGCTTGTAAAAGTGATTACTAATTAAATAAGTAATGTGACTGATTTTATTGAGCCTGATAGCATACCAAATAGCTTAATAAATCAAGTTCATAGGATGTGAAGTGGGTGGATTGTGAAGTTTCTATATTTTCCATCTATCCAATTATCTTTGGTAGGGCAACTGGTATCAAATGGCTTGAGGACCCAAACACGCTTAGAACCATCAAAATGATTCAAAAAAAGAGGAGACAACCAACAAGTTTGTAGCCAAGATAAAAACCATGTCTTCTGCTTGCATCTCCATAATCAAGTGTTTTTTTTTTTTTTTTTATCATCATCAATGAATTAATATACTTCATTAAGGATTTTTTTTTCATGACGATGAGATCTATGTTTCACCGAAAGGATAAAAAAGGGTAAGAAATGCAAAATCTACATAATAAATTATCAGTCTAAGCATTAACATGATTGTCTCTTTAAAATAAAAATAAAAAAAAACATGGTTGCCATGCACAAGCTTGCCTAGATTGCCATATCTTCGCATATGTGCTATCTAATTTGGGAATTCAATTCTTTAATTGTTAAAATCTTAATAATCTTAGATAGGGATGTAAACTGGTCGGTTCCGACCTAAATCCGAAACCATTAATGAGAAGGTGGAACCGGAATTAATTTTTTTGTTTCCGGAACTGAATTCGTCAATGAAAAGATGAAATCGAAATAAGAACCATATGGGACAAGTTCAGGTTCAGGTAAAAAATAATGTGATAAAAAAGTACAATTTTTAAAATACAGTATCGAAAACTGAGGTAATATGTTAGATTTCAAGTCCACGCGTTGGAACGAATGTGCAATTGGGTCCGAACTTAACGGATTCGAACCTCGAAAAATAGGAACCCTTTTTCCTCTCTATTGGATATAGAAACTAAAAGGCTATCATCATAGTGAAACCTAATGAGAGATCCACAAGGCCAGCCTTTTGTTCCGGAGACCCATTTACATTTCTAATATTGGATTGGAAATTGCAACCAACCATTGGGGACTAAAATGAATTTAGATCAAAAGATAAGGTCTATAAACAAATTCTCCTATATATAAAACCCTAACCCCCCACAAAACCCTAATCATATAAAGCAGGTTCACCCAAAATCCCCAATGTCTTTGTCCTTGGCTTCCATTTGTTTGCTCACCAAACACCTCACAGAGAGCGAGCGCAGAGAAGAGGAAGAAGAGAAGAGAAATGGTATCTGGTTCGGGGATCTGCGCTCGTCGCGTGGTGGTAGACGCGCGTCACCACATGCTGGGCCGCCTCGCATCGATCATAGCCAAGGAGCTCTTGAACGGGCAGAGAGTGGTTGTTGTCCGGTGCGAGGAGATCTGCCTTTCTGGAGGGCTCGTACGGCAGAAGATGAAGTACCTTCGTTTCCTCAGAAAGCGCATGAACACCAAACCCTCCCACGGCCCCATCCACTTCCGTGCTCCCGCTAAAATCCTCTGGCGTACCATCCGCGGGTATAATTCATCACTTCTAACCACGTAGGAATTGAATACATAGGATTCATTTTACCTTTTTTTTTTTATGGATCTTCTTTCCTTTCTTCATCTGATCTTCATTTTTAAACACTAATGGTATGGATCCTATGTATTTGATTCCAACAATGCAAACAAACAGGTCCTTAGTTTTGTTTTTTGGTTTTTTTCTTTCCATTTTCATTTCGGTGGTCCATTGGTTTTCAGGATGATCCCGCACAAGACAAAGCGTGGTGCTGCAGCGCTCGCACGGCTCAAGGCGTACGAGGGAGTCCCTTCCCCATACGATAAGATGAAGAGGATGGTCATTCCAGACGCCCTCAAGTGAGTGAAGATTGGGGAAATTTCTCAAATAGATCCTTAGCTTCTTCGGGTTTTCAAGAAAAAGGACATTGTAATTGCTCATTTAAGTTTTCCCTGCTTCAATTAGCAAGTTTCTTTAGGCATGTTTGGATAAATGAGGAGTGGAGTAAAATGAAATGGATTTCACTGAGTGAAGTGGAGTGAAGAGAAGTAAGTTGAAATTAAAGTAGCGTACTTCAATTCACTACATTTGTATGCTTATTTTGAAGTTAAGGTTTGGAGTAGATTCCACTTTTAGTCAATGATATTGAAGTATTTTGAGTTGAAGTGAAATGTAGTATACGCGGCTCACATCAGTACTTCATCTATTGGCCAGACTCATCCAAACAGGGTAGAGTTGAAATTTTAGACTGTTAGGGCCCATTTAACTTCACTCTACTCTATTATTCGGCTATCCAAACAGGCCCGGGAGGGAGGAAGATAAAAGATAGGGAAATGAGAAGAAAAAGGAAGATAAGATGTCCTTCTTTGAAGATTTGGAAAACAAAAAAAAAAGGACTTTATTTGAAGATTTTGCTTTTTGGATTTGAGTTGTAGTGGTGAATTTTGATGGGGTTTCTTTTGTTTTTCCAATTGTAGGGTGCTGAGGTTGCAGCCTGGACACAAGTATTGTCTGTTGGGACGCTTGTCTTCTGAGGTTGGATGGAACTATTATGATATCATTAAGGTCAGCTTACTTATACCTTTGATTGTATTGATTTGATTTTTTTTTTCCCTTTCCTGTGATTAGATTAGGTTAGATTAGATGTTTGTATCTGTTGTGAAAATGGATTGATGTAGTTTACCTCTTCCACCCTATTGGAACATTTGTTTTAACCATGCTGTTTGAAGTCTTATCATTTTGCCCTAACATGACCTAAATTTGTAATGGGTTTTCTTCATTCTGTTTGTGTGACCGCTGCACATTCAGTTTTGTAAACTTGGATGACTGGGGCTTGGAAGTTTACCTTCATGAATCTTGTAGTCAGAGGGATCTCTTCTGTTCCTGACCCGGCTTCAAAATATTGGCCCTGTTCTCACTTAAATGATTTTTTGAGAACAAAAATATTAGGCTCTCCTCCTTTGTGTTGTATTAAGTTAGACCTTTGGAGGAAAATGAACCATCTTGTAAAGTGAAATCTACAGGTGAGGAGCTGCGATTTCTTCTTCTCTGTTTGTTTTTTTTTTTGGAGATGGGAGAAGCTCCGGTGCTCTCCATCCTTCCCATTTAGTAGATTTGATAAGAGAAAATTCACAAGATCTGTAAGACCCTACTGATGATTTTGTTTCACATAAGAAGAGGCAACTATTGAGGTGGATGTTATTTGGTATGAGGACTTGCTTAGTGATAATTGAGTTTTGATGCTTCCAGCAGTGATTCCCAAGTGTGCATGGGTCATCCAAATCAGCTTTGACGTGGGTTAGTTGAGTTGTATTGGTATATGTACATTGGGAGTTGTGTCAACTCGTTGAAGGAACCAATTCCTGTGGGGACTAATTTAGTTGCTAATGGGTATGGTTGTCAAGTACAATGAGAGTTGGAACTTATGGATCCTCCTCTAAATCCCACAATCCTGGTATTCGGGAAAGTCAAGACGTTCCCCAACTTGGGTTCAATTGGCTGAAATTTTGACAATATAGGAGCCGAGCCAGGTGATTACAGAATAGGGAGTAGTCCTTTGTTAATAGTTTCTCATGGATGCTTTTGGTGTCTCACAAGAAGTAACCATTTCATATGGAACTAAATGTAGCCCAAGCCTTGCAACAGGACTTCTCTTTCTTGTAAAAGGTAAACTGATGTTTGCTGCATCTTGGTGGTTAGGTATAAGGTGGGCTCCCATTCTCCAAGTTCAAGTGCAGGAATTGGTTTCCACATGATTTCTTAAAATTTATAGAACCTGTTGGCTTCCTTTTTTTCCATATTTTAACTGTGTATTTGTGTTTAAATGAGTATGGTCTCATTAAATTGAGTACCTTGGTGCTCTCTCTATACATTAAATGAGTACTTTGGTGCTCCAAATCTAGGTGTCCATGGAAAAAGTACACCTTCAGTTTCAGCAGCAGTAGAATCCTCTCATTTTTTTTTTCCAAAAATGTGCGCATTCTCATGGTACCTGCATATATCCAAATTTCATGCAAAGAACTCACAATTCACAGGGCGTCTTTTTAAGTTTTAATAATTGAGTACTGAAATTTGTACATGAACCTGACAATGTTTCTAAATTGGATGTCCTAAACCTTGCCATGGATGGGGTTGGCCTACTCTCTCTCTCTCTCTCTCTCTCTCATATGCATACAAAGATTCTTGTTCTTTTTCTTTTTCTTTTTGGTGACTTATCAAGGATGTCATTACTAGAGGCAGAAAGGCATATTCTAATCATGTAATCTTGCAATTTTGTTACAGGAGCTGGAGGAAAAGAGGAAAATGAGGTCTAAAGTTGCATATGAGAGGAAGAAGCAGCTTACAAAGCTGCGAGTGAAGGCGGAGAAGGTAGCTGAAGAGCAACTGGGCTCCCAGCTAGAAATACTGGCCCCAATAAAGTACTAGATAAGAATTTTGTTTCAGAAATTTATCTTTCGGTATGTTGATTTCCATTTTGAGAATTGCCGCCTCAGCTGAGAGGTAAGGTGATTTTGATCATTTTTAGGCAAGGTGGTTTTGGACAAATGTGGTTTTGAGCTTTTTAATGTGATTGGATTCAGTCTTTAGGGCAACGCACATTAAAAGGTTTTCTTTTTTTTTTTTTAAATAATGTTGTGTGTGATGGAGCTTTGTGGTGCTTGAAGAAGCCATAGAAATCTGGTAATTGGCTCTTAATTTGGGCTGGGTTTGTATTGGCATTTCCAACCCGATTGATAAATGGGACCGGGTTTAGGTTGAGTGGATCTTGTTATTTTACATGCCAACCCGCCTAATTAATTAATTAATTTTGAGTTTGGGTTGACCCTTCTGGCTTCTGGGTTGAGTTTGGATTGTAATCTTCCCCTTGAGGGGTTTGGGCATGTGATTTACACTGGTCAGCAGAAACTTATTATGGATAGGATGTTTGGTAACGTTACCATTAATAAAAATGCATTGTAGATTTTGGCTTGCTTTTCCAATGATTGTAGAATCTTAATTTGTTATCTGGGAGGGTGTAATGGGAGTCCCTTGTTTCGTTGAAACAAGGAGATACTGTTTTCATCCCATGGGCATTCGCCACAAGGGATCCCTAGACTCGTGTGTAATGGTTGTGGAAGCAATATTTAAACACTATTTCCTACCCCTTATGTTAGCTCCAAATCCAAAATATGGATGTTTTAATGTACCTCCAATTACCCCTAGATGGTCCAAATCTTTTTTATCTCCAGTTTCAGATGGTACAAATCTTCTTATCTCCAGTTTAAGATGGCCCATTGTTTTTGTTCACCCAGCCCAAATATTATATGGGTCCAAATTTAGATATGAGCCCAGTCGAAAATATCTAGGCATAAATGTTAGATAAAGGCCCATTCTAGATAGCAAATGGCCCAAAGGCTGGAAATAAGCCCAGTTTGCTAAATGGACCCAGATTTTAGATCTTAGCCCAGTCGAGATTAGGTGGGCCCGAATTTAGATTTAAGTCCAGCCCAAATTATCAGATCTGCGGCTAGCCCGTGCTGAAACATTAGGCCTAAATGCTAACCATATCAGATTGGGGTTGAGCTGGCCTCGTCCCATTTGCACTCCTGCTTATGCCACTTACACTGGTAATGTAGAATTTGTGGTTACTTATATACCTTGGGTCCTCTATGGGACCCACTTGACCGTCTATACCTTCTCCGTGAATTGTCACCAATCCAATTTGACAGTCAACATAAACTGAACTTTGAACTCCGAACTAACCATTGGATGCGAAGTCTAACCTTTTAACAGTTGATTTTGATATCACATATGGATCATCGCAAATCTTGTTGGATCTAAAATTTTCTTGGACCCAAAAACAAGTAGCTATGTTGAATGATATTTTTGCCTAATTAGGGTTGGTTTTATGCCATGATATTTGCCGCAGCAGAGAATAAAATCATAAACCATTTTTGGGATGAGGCAGTTCCTGAATACAAAGAACATCCTACCTTCCAGCCGAAACTTAAACCTTCAGCGGCTGCTTTCCAACTACTTCGATACCCAAAAACTGATGTTCATAAAACTAAACATGCAGTGTCTGAAGCCGATTTAGGTTAACGGTATAGATTATTGGAATATTCACGTGCGTAAATAAAACATCGCATCAGGACTGCATAATTTGCATGCGTGGTGGGGGGTGCAGGTCTGGGATGATTTACGAATAGAGCCTCTTTTTTTACGGGCAAGGGACTAAAACCACTGGAGAATCAGCAGATCAATCCATTTTTCAGTATTAGGTTCTGGCTGTCGACTCTTCTGACTTTTGAGAGTTGAACTCACTCCTACATCTGCAGACTTCCTCACTGCCTCAAGTTTCAGCCAATTTCCGGCTTCCCTATCAACTTTCAAGAGCGATCCAATACTTACCAAATCAAATGTGCCTATAGAGGCCCCCACAATCCCCTTAACTAATCTAAACCTGCACCACAAAAGTCCTAGAACAAGGAGTAATAAATTCACAGAACAAGAGAGATTGGAAAATGTAGTCAGTGGCAAGGGAAGGAAGCTGCCCGGGCTTAACAAAATGACACTAGGGCCTAAAAGGAGATAGAAAACCATATGCACGACAAAGTGGGTCCTCCGTCCATAAATCATCATCCTTGCGTCAAAGTACCTTTCTTTGCTCAGCAAACCTCAGTTTCAAACTTGAGACAAATGCCCACGCTGAAAAGCTCCTGGTAGAGAAGCTTCGCTCCGTAAGGAACATTAACCTTCACAACGCTATCTGCAGACTCGCAGAAGCGGCAATATGGTCCGCGTATTTTCTTGCCACCAGACACTCCTCTTTGGATCACATTTGCAACTCGGGTACACTTCTGGCATACAAACATCTGAGAGTAGTCGCTAAGCATGAACAGGCGCTCGTGAAGGTTGGCTGCTGCACCATGGGCTAGAAGGCAGTCACGTTCCATTTCACCAAACTTGACCCCACCAAATCTTTTACGGTCAGCCACTGGCTGCCGAGTAAGAGGGTGCACAGGACCCGTGTTCCGGAATTTCACCTTATCTTCAGCCATATGTATCAGCCTCTGGTAAAATGTTGGGCCCATAAAGATCAATGCCTCAATCTTTTCTCCAGTTTGGCCATTGTAGACTCTCTCCCTTCCCCATCTGGAGTACCCAGCCCTGCATTGCCACATGAAGCAAAAGGAATCGATCACCAAAAAGAAGAGAACAAAGAAACCTCAAAGCTAGAGAATGGATTTCAACATCCACTTCTCTCTAAAACTAGACCTGCTACTGTCAATGAAGTTAACAATTCTAGAAGATATATTGCAGAATGAAACTAGTACTGATAGTAATATCAAATGGTAAGGGAGTAGGCTTCAGCCTCGAATATCTAAACACGATGCTAACAATACTGCATCCAAGAAGACTTAATGCAAGACTGGGAAAGATCACCAAAAAAATGGTTTATTTTACCATTTTGTTTCAGACACAACAAATGAATAGTCATGAAATCATTTGTCTTGATAATTTACCTGTGGAGCTGGTCTTTTATAAGATCAATGGAGGCAGTGGCGAATGGGGTAGCATGCTTTATTGAGCCACCACAGGCAATTCCCTTACCTAAAGCAGCCTCGAGGAGCTGACCTGGAGTTTGGCGGGTTGGAAATGCATGTGGATTTATCACAACATCAGGAACTATGCCTTGGAGCGTAAATGGCAGGTTCTCCTGAGATTCCAAGAACCCCACAACTCCTTTTTGACCATGCATGCTGGAGAACTTGTCACCAAGACAAGGAGATCGAACCTGCACCATATGCCCATGAATTTAAATATGTAGTCATAAATCCTAATATACCAGAATGCGATGGCCCTTTTCTGATAAAGAATCTTGTGATCCATCTTAATGACCACAGTGATCCCTCATGCATGTTTGGTGTTGTTTCTTAAAGAGCTACAATTCTAAATGCCGTGTAGATGCTTCCAAAATCCGACCAAAGATGGAATAACCAAAATTACCTTACCAATACAAAATCACGTATTCTAAGACAAAAAACCTAAAACCAAAATGTCCCCTTAACTATTTTATTTGTGGAAAAAAGGCGATTGCAACCATTAGCTCTTATGGTTAGTGCTACAATTAACATGTCAACACATGAATGCCGTGATTTTTTAACTTAAAGCCATAAAAGATAAATAAGGAAGAGTGAATTAAAATGAGTGGCACCATTCAAACTGTAAGTTTGGAAAAGGTGGCAGTGCAGATGTTTGGCATATGAGTGGATCACAAATGTTCCGGACATGAGCAGTGCCTTTACTAGTGGATACAGTAATTTCAGATTCAATGGCGCCAGTTTAACAGTCAGATTTCACAGGCATCTAAAACTGACAGGCAGCCCTAAGATTATTTAGAGGGAGAAACAAGATTCTTTTCATTCGTTTTCTGAGCTTCAGATAATATCCATTTAGAATTTCCAGTGGAAGATTCTAATGAGAATAGTCTTCCCAGTTTCATGGGGCTCATAGATGTCAGCATCATGTTATCCTGTCTGTCACCAGAAAAGAGAGCTAACCTGTCTCAAAGAAACGACTGCAAAGTTCTTCCCATCATCATTAGCAGACAATACGACCTTTTGCACTTTGCCTCTTTCTGTGTGTTTCAGCTTTATACTGTGATCTGCTCCAGATTCTGCAGCCTTCCCAATGACTATATCACCACTCTGTAGGTTTGCACCAATATACGGAAGTCCATCATCATCAAGGCTGTCAACACGCCCAATCTTACTCTCGGTCTTGGCAAAATCTATCCTATCTTTTGGCTTTAAACGTTTTGTCTCGAAAATCTCCTTGTTGTCAACCTCAGCCTTATAACTCCTGATATGCTCTGTCCGAAACATGCCTCGCTCCAGTGAGGCCCGGTTCATGACCAGGGAATCCTCTTGGTTGTACCCTTGGTGAACATTTACAGCCACAATAGCATTTTGACCATTAAAGTACTCTGGCCTTGGCGCTGTATTCTTGTAGCCCAGTGTATAGTCTTGTCTACCAAGGCAATCAGATGTCATGGTCCTGAAGAGGGGCCTCTGTGGGTAGTATAGCTGGTGAGTAAGGGTATCTACTCGGATATTTGGGTTTGTCGTGCTGAACCCAATAGCCTGCTGAGAGTGCTTCTCAGATTGGTATAACACCCTCCTTGCAAAATTGTGGTTTGCAAATGGGATGATGCCACAGCTTAAGCCCAATAAGAAAGAAAGATCGAGTTCACAGTGAGTGTACTTCAAGGATGGCTGGCCTTTATTTTTATCCTCAGTGAAGAGGTTTTCAATACCCCATGCTGTTATACAATCCTCCTCTTCTTCAACACCTATGAGTTCTATGATTTTCTCTTTAAAAAGAGACTTGAGAGAAATATCACCTCCTTTTATTCTTTTTATTTTCTTTAGATTCTCTACAATTAGGAGAGGCCTCATTATCCTGCCTGCATCAGAAAAAATTCGGACTTCCCCTTGATGCTGATCCCTTTTGATTTCCACCTGTAGCAAAATTATATTAAGTGGTAATTCAGATATAGATCAAAAGGATCAATTCCCAGGAATAGATTAGACACATAGTGCACAAATAATGAAATCCTTCTGTATATAGAATACATGTGTAACTAAAGAGGCAAATAATGAATACCAACCTGAGGATGGATCCACTGCCGGCGACGCATATTTCTTAATTTCTTAACAAAAGTGTGCGATTCTCCACAGATTCCAACCCATTTACCATTCAGAAAAACTTTATCCTTTCCATCCAATGACGATGGAGAAACCTTGTCCAAATTTTCCATTCCACAAAATGTCAGCTTATCCATAGTAGGCTCCGTTATATTCATGCTGACGAGACCAGTGACCGCCATATTTTTAACAAGCCCACAATTTTCTCCATCTGGGGTCGAGAGAAAGCACACCTTTCCCCAATAAGAAGGGTTTCTGCATGCAGCAAATCATAAGATTGACAAGAAAATTGAGCATCTTCAATTCAGTGGCGGCTCCAGAAATTCGAGTTAGTGGGGTCAACAAAAGACTTATTTTCCACAAATCGAATAAATTTGTTTTCCCCTTTATCAACATCTGTTATCTACTTTCGATAATTCGACAAATATAATATAAAATTCTCAACTAATCTATTTCCTACAATTCGACAAAGATAACATCGAATTCTCAAACAAAAATAAATATAAATTCTCAAACAATTCGACAATTCTTCTTCCTTTCCTTCTTGTTTTTTATTCCTCTGTTGCTCGACTAGGGCTGGGAGTCTATATGCCCAAATATAAATATTAGGGTTTTCTCCTTCTAATATGGAGAGAATACCGTATTTAGAGGTTAAGTTAGGGTAAATGAAGAGTTAATGACCGAATATCTAAAAAAAGGGAATTTTCTTTAAAGAACAAAAGTTGGGCCCCATTATTTTTTTTTATTTTGGTAGACAGATGGCCCATTAACTTAGGCATTGAGTACGGTCAAAATCTTCACGTAAGTTCAATTCATTAAAGAATTTTTTTTAAATAATTTTTCAGATCTCAGTGGGGTCAATTGACCCCACTGACACCCATGTAGCGCCACCCATGATCTTCATGCATGAAACAAACTTGCACCAGAATGTATGTATGGTATAAAATATAAATGGAAGCTGACTAAAGAGATTAGAGATAACTTGTAGCATGGTTATAGAGCTAGGCATGTAAATATACAGGAGAAAAACCATAAATGCGTGATTGGAGTAAAAAACTGCTTAGCTTGCAGCATCTGTTTAACTTGACCAGTTCACATCGATCCCTACAATGTATATGATCACATAAGTTTCTGAGAAGGTAAAATCATTAAAAATGAAGCTTGTCATCAAGTAAAGTATTAAAGTCGGAGCATGCATGACATGATAAGCATTTATATAAGACCATAAATATCACCCACAAATATTTAGGACATAGCTGATAGCTCATATGCTATATAGATCTTTATAGTTAACAAAGTTGTTGACTTGATTGCATTTGTTTGTTATATCACATCCTGTACAATATGAGAATTCTGAGCAGAAATATTGAGTTGAGTAAAGGAATTGTTGCACATTCCAGGACGACAGCAAACACAAGATCAAATGGAAGATACAATCCATCACGACAATAATATCCACCAAGAATTGCACAGAGAAGTAGCGCTAGAAATAAAAAAATGTTTATTATTGCTAACAATAGGATAAACCTTTCAATAGCATGCGTATTACTAAAAAGGTTTCATTCTTTAATGAAGAGAGTTTCAATATTGATACTTACGGAAATCTAGCATCACCAGTCTTCCCAATATACAAGACCCGCTGACGAGTTTTTCTCAAGTCGGCCATCATTTGGAGAGGATTTGTCCTCCTGAGAGTTGCAACGATGCCCGAACACCTCTCCATTCTTTTAAAAGGATGAGACCATGATCCAGTTGAGAAGGCTCTTGAAAGACCATTCGTAATAATTGAAGCATCGAGGTAGCGTTCAATAAACTGTAGACTTTTGTCTCCATATAGATCTCGCTGCATGGCTTTGATCATGCGCCTTTCAGCATGTTTGAGATGAACCCACAACTCACGTGAAAGCAACTCACCCGCTAATTCCAACCTTTTGTTTCTAAAGTCATCTCTATTATCACATTTTCGTCTCCCTGAATAGGATAGTAGAAGACACTTCACCATGTATCCAAGAAAAAGGGCTTTTTCCTTATGACTGGCAAGATTCGGAAACAGGTACTTGTCAATGCATTCCTCAATGGACTCTTCAGGAGGAAACTTTGCCTTTTTTATTTGGTCACTGATAAATTCAATAGCTTTTCCCTGTTTACGGAAATCCTCACAGTGCTCATCCGCATCACTAATTGTAGCAAGTAGTATATTCACTAAGCTGGATTCTTTTGTGTCTAGACCAATCATCTGGCACACTTCTTTATCAGATGATACGCCAAGAGCAAAAAACATAATCCAAATCGGAATCGATTGAGAATACAAGAAATGTATGTTAATGATTTTTCCTCCACAGGGACCATCATCTTTTGGAGCTTCTGCAAGTTTTACATACACTCTTTTCCGCTTGAATGATGAAGGGTATTGAACTATCCAAGTTGGCTTATTAGAAATCCAAAGTCTGGTTAAACATCTCTCCTCTTGTGCGATAAATGCCTGCAATAGAAAAGGTATAGCAACACATAAATGAAGTGAGCTTTTTTAAAAAATAATAATAATAAAATACATAAGGAAATACAGTTCTATAAATTCTATGACACTTGTAAATAATGGAGAACAAAATGGCACGGTATTGCTTTAATCAAAGTTGATATTATAATGTTCTCTAGCCTTCAGCTACAATCATGGCAACACGTGAAATAATAATAAGATTATAATGATGCCAACATTTCTTTTACATGAATATAGTTAAGCCAAAATAAGTAATTCAACAGAAAGTAAGAACATAGTATAATCTTGGATTTAAGATAATACTAAGTAATCCAGTCATATTTAAGAATAGAATCAACATTCATATTTAGTTCACCATATTCTATTTAGATAACTATGAGATGATGCTGGTCCAGAGAGCTAGCGGAAGCTTAGTGGGAAAAAACAAATGATACAAATACTCATTCAATATACCATTTATTGAATAACTGACATAACATTCAACTGGAAATCCAACAAAAATAGAAAACAGTTCCAAAATAATTTTAAAAAATATATACGTCAGGAGCCCCCAAACCTTTCACATATGCAGCATGTAAGCCGACACCAGGAAAAAAAGTTAAGTATCATTTAAAGTAACCAAATCAGAAGAATATGCAAGACAATAACCATGCAATTAACAGAAAGCCTAAATGATGCAGGACAAACCCATGGTCCCCATGGGTCGACCTGCCAATGGACCCAGCCCATCCATCTCGACCAATTCTTTGGGCCTAGACCACCTATCTTAGCTTACTTAGAGTTTTATTTATTTATTTATGTCTTAAGTTGTATTTAGGTGGTTGTTTTAATCCTGGCCATCATTGCATTTCAATGGTCCAGATTAGTTTTAGGGTTAGTCTTTTATCTATTTAAGCATTGTAATGCCTCATTTGGCTTTAGTTATTGATTAATGAAATTTCTTACGAGTGATTTTGGGTTTTTCCAAGTTATCTCTTCTTCCTCGCCCGCGATGGGGAATTTGGCATGAGGCCAATTTTCAGACGAAAGTCTGACATATCCCTTCCACCATCCATCTCTTGTCTCTCTGCCTCTACCCGCCCTGCACCTGGTACCCCGCTCCGCATCACTAAGTGGTTATAATAGTTTACCGTCAACCTCAAATCCAAATTTTGCAAGGGATTTGACCGGACATTTCACTTTCATGTGAACTTGACCACATTGCAAGTATCATTTTCACTGATGATCTCCCACCTCGGTTAAAAGAGAAGAGGAAAACTGAACATTAAATTTCATATATAAGGGCATATTTGTTTGATTGAGGAGCGGGATGAAATAAAATTAAGGGTCAAATCAAGAGAAAAAGGAGGAGGGGTTGAGAGTAAAGGCACTAAAAGACAAAAAAAAAAAAAAAACTACTCTTAAAAGGCACTAAATGACCAAAAAGGTATTCTTAAAAGGAAAAGGGAAGGAGTTACTTTTCTTCATTTTGCACCCTTTACTTTCAACTTCCTCCTCTTTCTTTTTCTCTTGATATTTTATTTCATTCCAGCCCTCATGCAAAATATACGTGCCCGAGATTATGTAAGGAAGACCCAGCCAATAATTTATGGAATATTGAGAAAAATGATTCCCTCAAAAAAGAAAAAATGTTCACACTTAAAGATGTCAACAAAATTCCCACTGAACTGGAGATCTATTATGAAAATTCACTGATTCAACCAGTTTTGGACAAGTTCTATGTACCAAGCCCAAACCCCTTTTACAAGGCTCAGCAAGACCACCATCAGATTGATTTATGTAAAGTCAGCAAGTTCTTTCCTGACTGGAACAATTAAAATACGAAAACGCATGAACAATTTCAAGGCCAAATACAGTTGTTTGGACATAGGCTTGGATAATCAAAAGGTTTCTAACATACATGGTATAATTCTATATGGAAATTAAATAGAACATAAATATAAAATGTATTTTAGAATTTATCAAATGTCATGGACCCACTTACTAGCTCTCTGTGTCTTACGAAAAGAAATGACAAAGTTCTTACAACAGTTACCACATTGTTAATCTATGTAGAGAACCAGAGGATGGATTCTGAGCATGAAGGGATCAGATCACCCTTGACAGACTGAAGTGGTCATGTTCACTTGAATGACTTTTGGCAACTTCCTAAGGACCTTTAAAGATTTCATTTTTCTTTATAGAAAACTTGAAATACAATAAAGCCAACATGATTTTCAATAAAGATGAATTGCTATTTTGTGGAAGTATAACTGAGTTCACAATACGAAAACTCAATCTGGTGGATGATAAAAATATTAACTAACCTTTTCCATTCCCTTGATCAAAAAGTAGCCTCCGATATCATAAAGACAATCACCCTTTTCATTCCCCGCAAGCCAGCACAGATTTGATTTAACCATCACTGGTATCCTTCCAATGACTACATCCCTTTTCTCTTCGCTCAATACCTTCTTATTAACATATTGCTCCTTCCCAGTTTTAAATTTGTCGCTCTTAATAAGTTCTTGAGTATAAACCTGATAAAATGAATGATACACATAAGCAGACAAAGAGATAGCAATTCGCATCGGGATAGGAAACCATGTGCAAGATCAATTTGAGAACCAAAAAGAAGTAGTGAAATAAACATTAAAAAGAAGAGTTCTAAAAAAATTCGTAAAATGAAAGATCCACCAGAATTTCATCATTTGTTCATCCATCCACTCCAGTGTAGAATTTAGGAAACAACATGATTTAAAATAGTGGTCATCATGTGACAGGTACATCCATTATGTAATGGTTTGGAGCATTGTTCTGAAAATCGAAATTGTCTTGCAAATCGTTCAAGGGGATGAATCAAATTGTATCACAAATTGCAGGATCATATCAAAAACGATATATATACGATATGTTTAAGAATTAATATATCAATGTTGCAAGGAAAACAAATACGTTGCAATAGTTCTTGTTCTCTTTAAATCATCAAAAACAAAAACAAGGCTTTGATGATGCACAAATATGAATGAATCACATGTGATATAAGCCAAGCTATCAGTCACCTGCAAATTAATCTCTACTTTCATGCGAGCAGAGTAAGTCATGTTCTGCAGCCGCGCATGCCTCGGCGTCAAATCCAAATACTCCTTCCTCAGATCATCCTGAGGCTTCTCCCCTGTCCAAAACTGCGGCTTCTCGATCTTAATCTTCCCAAACTTCACCGATGCGTACCTCCATCCGCCTTCCCCCTTCTTCGAAGGATCATAACCAGGCTCCACCACGATCTCCCCAATCGAATCAAATATCCTTTGAATCCCATTCTCAATAAAATCATTGTAGGAACTGATCTGGTGGCTGATCAGGCCGTGTTCATTGAAGAAGGAACGGGCGGCGTCCCTGCAGAACTCGCTCAGGGACTCCACCGTCGGGCCCGATGAGCCTTCGCCATCATCTTCATCGTCGCTGTCATCGTCATCATCGATGTCCATGTAATCGTCGACGGAGATGTCGAGATCTATCGGATCGGAAGATTTCGGCTTCTTCCCCTTCGTAACGGTACGTAAATCGTCATCATTGACGCTTGTCGTCTTCTTGGAGTCTTTTTTCGCAGTGTTGGAGGAAGAAGACATTGGAGAGGGAAACCTAGAAATGCATGGAAAGTAAGTTCCGTGAAAAGAAAAAAAAAAGTGGGGAAATCAAGGGATCGAAGCGAAATGCAGTGAAAATTAGGGCGGGCGTCAATGTTGGAGAAAGTTGTAATTTCTATGGGTTTTGAGACATGCAATAGATTGAAAACTCATGAAATGTGATTCTCTTCTTTCTTCTTCGGGAGTGGAAACTAGGGCATCGAAGTCGGAGAAAGCCCTTTCTATGGATTTTGAAATGCACAGTAAAATGAAATGCGGGAAAGTAAAGTATGGAAGAGGAGAAAGGACAAGTATTTTACTCTGAAATGCGATTTTCTCTGGAAAAGCTCGCTCTCAGTCTCTCTTTCGCTCGCTCTAATGAGCATGCACAAAGAGAGGGGGAGGGAAATGGCGCAGCGCTGCTTCTGGTTCTACTTTATTTGGAAACAGACGGAATACTTTCCATTAAGTAGAGTGAGAAATGCAGGGGATATTTTTAAAATATCGGGGTGATTGCGATAATATGAGAAATGCAGGTGATATTTTTAAAATATCGTGTCTGATCGCCATTGCAAATATTGGGTTAACTAATGAATAGTTTGGGCCTAGGCTTCACTCTAATGGTTCATGTGCCAAATTTTCATCTAGGTTTCGGTATTTTTGTTTTCTACGTTGGGCGATTCACAGCTGATGCACTCTTATACTCTCAAGTCACGTATCCTAAACTGTGCTACAATTGAGGGAAAAAGAAAACAGTTGGAAGTGAAATATGGGCAGTTAGAAGGATAATACATTTTAACAAGAGTCTCATCACCTCATGATATTTGCTGGAGGACATCTGACAGGTCCGGGATGTTTAAGATTGGAATGTGGAAATAGATTTCCTGTAGTGACTACAACAACAGAGTTGGGGGCTAGACTTCAATGATAATGATGATTTGTGAGGCTCTTTTTCAAATCTAATCATCACATCATATACATAGTATTCTAAGGGAGGCTCGCCTTTTTTAAATCTAAACAACCTACATGCTTTATACTGTTGATAACAGGAACTGCAGGGATAATAATTGAGCTGAAAAACAAAATCCTCCGGGGCCAATTTAGCAACTTTATGATAAAATATAAGTGGATTATGATTGTATTTTATTTTTAGTTGTTTGTTGTGGAATTCTTTTGACTTTTTGTATGGAAAA
This sequence comes from Umbellularia californica, assembly GCA_028538565.1. NCBI lineage: Eukaryota > Viridiplantae > Streptophyta > Magnoliopsida > Laurales > Lauraceae > Umbellularia > Umbellularia californica. The sequence goes on along the minus strand of JAPQWN010000006.1, from coordinate 80,625,386 downwards.
ATGGAGTCTTTTTTTATTAACGTAGATAAAGGTGATTATTTTTTTACCTTTTTTTTTTTAAATAGACGGAGGGAGTTTTGAATTAAAATGCTTTTTATGTGACATCTTTTGCCTAAAAAATCAAGGCTACAATAAAATATAAGTGGATTATGATTGTATTTTGTTTTTAGTTGTTTGTTGTGGAATTCTTTTGACTTTTTGTATGGAAAATGGAGTCTTTTTTTATTAACGTAGATAAAGGTGATTATTTTTTTACCTTTTTTTTTTTAAATAGACGGAGGGAGTTTTGAATTAAAATGCTTTTTATGTGACATCTTTTGCCTAAAAAATCAAGGCTACAATAAAATATAAGTGGATTATGATTGTATTTTGTTTTTAGTTGTTTGTTGTGGAATTCTTTTGACTTTTTGTATGGAAAAATGGAGTCTTTTTTTATTAACGTAGATAAAGGTGATTATTTTTTTACCTTTTCTTTTTTTTGGAAAAAGACGGAGGGAGTTTTGAATTAAAATGCTTTTTATGTGACATCTTTTGCCTGAAAAATCGAGGCTTTACTCGACTTTCACTATGCTAGTACCCCATAGAATTGAATTAAGGGCAAATGATAAGAACACGGCTTTAGAAGTGAATGTGAACCCATATTTGATTCTCCTTAAACCTGCATTTTAATTGCAGGTCAGAGGGGAATATTAGAAAATCCTAGACCATCGGAAATCAAAAGAAATGCAATAAAATAAAGAGATCTAAAAGTAGTGGAGGCCTTTAAATGTCTGGAGATGGAAAAAAAAAAAAAAAAGATGGGTTGGAGAAGAAATGGAAGACACAGATTGCAATTTGACCAAATAAAAAGAAAAAGGCAGTCGGGTTGGAGATCAGAGGAAAAGAAATGAAGACATATTACATAGGTGTACTGTTTATGGTGGAAGAAGGTGGTTGTTTCAGTTGGGATTAGGAAAATTTGATGGTCTGACTCTCGAAGGAATACTATTTAAAGAAACAATAAAAGGGAAAGAGTGGGATAAAAAGTATTTAAAGCTGCCTTCCCTCCAAAAATCCAGCTCAGGTAGGCCAAGCCCAATTAAAGTTGGTTTATGATCTATGTGTTGGGCCTGAGCTTTTTAATTAGTGTAGCCCACATATTAATGTGCCAATTCTGAGGATTCCCCATTCCTTTGAATCTCAAATGATGAATTAAACCAATCTCAAAAAAACTGTGCCACAAGATATTACACTTTGTGGGAATAATATTTAGCATTGGGATCGACTGATAAGGATGACATAATTATTTGACTGGATTACGTGAATATCATTCTGAATCTAAGGGCCCATTTGTTTGGAGGCATTTCTGAAGGGAATTCCCAACACAACATTGATCGATGTTCTCCCTTAATTTTGAATTTCATGTTTAGACGGTGAGAATTCATAAAATCAATATGGTGAAATATTATTTTTGGCCTATAAAATCCTCTAAATTTCAATTTCCAAAATGCTACATTGTACTTGAGCATTTGTGAAACCAAGTCTGTGTTAGAATTCTTGCAAACAGACAGGCCCCCAACAAGTTAGGTACTGCGCTAGAACAAGATGGGGCTTTAGAACCGGCTCAAAGTACTTGCTCCATATGATAAAATTGAACATCAGAATAACTTTGACATGATTTTAGTTCGGTTCAATTTTCAAAAAAAGATGATCGAACACATTGGAGAAGAGGAGAGGACCAATGAAAATGAAAGCAAACTCAATCCATTTTTTTTTTTAAATCTCTACATGGGGTTTTGAACTCATGCACTCTACTCAAACACCCATGTCCCTCCCTAACCAACTTAGCTCAAGCTGAGGGACCAATCCATATTCAATTTAGATAATTAGATAGCTAACGTATACCCTCCTTTTAACTGTGTTTTGGAAATGACTCATTCATTGCACATTGCCCATGCTTTGGATCAAAAAGTCTTTAGTGAGATAGGTGAGTTAAGGATCAGTCTCTAGAGGAAGCTAAGTAGTATCAATTGCAGGGCCGAACCCTGGTGGAACTGGGGTGGTATAGGCTACTACGCACCTGAAAGTTAAGGCAGTTCCATTGACCGAGCCCAAATTCCGGCCATCTATTTGGTACCTGAGAATTGAAATAAATAAATAACCACCACATGATGGCCATGCTTTCAAATTGTTAACAATTTCAAATACAACATTATAACCAGAGTGAACAGATTCCCACAAAATCTGTGTGCATGTACGTGCGTGCGTGAGAGAGAGAAGAATCAGATTTTGAGTTGCATAATGTCAACTCTTATTTACATAAAATGCAAGTTTTTGATAACCAAATGCTGGAATCTGCATTCTAACCAATAATAAGATCCCCTAATCCCACTATCTACAGGATCCAACCAAATTTATACTTCCTGGCATACAGAGTCTTTGGTCCCAAAAGCCTCACTTTGCTGAAGCTTTCAGGACCCACTGAAGTGCCTGAATAATAATCAACACTCATCCACACTACATACAGCAGTAAAGTAGCCAAACTGACAAGCTCCTCCTTCCCCCACCCCAGATAGACTCCATGTTATCCAAACAAACCCCACAAGAAAGCATTCTTCAGATTTCCTCGTTCCCTGCCATTAGAAATTTTTGTTCAAATTACAGCATCCAAGCTCACACCGCCATCAACTGCATTCTTCAGATTTCCCCTAAGAAGAGACATGAGGCCCCCACCATGCACCCTTCCCTCAGGAACCACAAAGCTAAAGCCATTGCTCCCACGGCTTTCTTTGCTTCCCTCTTCCTCCCTTTCAGCACCCAATAATCCCAAAGAAGAGGTTTTCATGGACAAAGGAACCAATACCTGTGGTGGTATGAGCTGCCTCGTCCCAGTTTTCTCTGCTGACTCGATGCAGTCAGAAACAGCACTCAATCCTGAAGTGTTATCATTATCCAAGCTGCTACCCATTGTAGAAACAGACACCAGCCCACGGAAGAGATCAGGCCTTATCAGACTACCTTTCAACGTATCCTGGTCCTGGACCATGCTACCATGAGCTGCACACAGCCCACTCTTTCCTCTTGCAAACTTCTCACACAAACCCTGGCCCCATGTGCACCGCTTCCCTCCACCATGTGCCTTGCAGAAATCTGTGCTTCCCTGTGCGCTCTTACCACAATTCTCAAACTGACACCGCTTGCCCCCACCATGCCTGACGCAGCAATCAGTGCGCCCACGAGCGCTCTTGGTGCAGCCAGCCACAACACATCGCTTTCCACCACCATGTGCAACACAGTAGTCGGTGCCACCATGAACACTCTTTGGGCAGATTCCACCACCTTCAAAGAGGCAGCGCTTCCCTCCACCATGCCCCTTGCAGAGGGGTGTGCTACCCTCAGCACCCTTTGTGCATCCTGCAAACACACACCGCTTGCCCCCACCGTGGGCCTTGCAATACAATGTGCTCCCTTGGGCCCCCTTGTTGCATCCCGGTTGTTGGCACCGACGCCCTCCACCATGCGAAATGCAAAGCCCAGCCTGCCCTTCAGCGCTGCGGTTGCACCCTACCACGTTGCACCTCTTTCCACCGCCATGCCTAATGCACAGACCTGATTTTCCACGTGCAGCCTTGGTACACCCCAAGTGACCACACCGCCTACCACCTCCGTGTGCAATGCAGTAATCCGTCTTACCCTCAGCACTTTTAGTGCAGCCAAGATGCTGGCATCTCCTCCCTCCTCCATGTGACTTACAGTAAGCAGTTCGGCTCTCAGCCCCCTTGTTGCACCCAGGTTTCTGGCACCTCTGCCCACCTCCGTGAGCAATACAGAGACCTGATGCTCCCCTTGCCCCCTTCGAACAACTGTTAAACCTGCACTTCTTGGGATGGTGGCCCCTGTGTGCAGATCCTTCAGATGACATGCCTAGTGAGCAGTCAGTGCCAGTTGTGGCGGAAGGCTCAGGACTTGATTGAAGTTGATGACAGAAGCTATTCCCAAGATCCAAATGACAGGTCTCTGGCAAACTTTTGCTCCTCCCCAGCCTTGGAGCCAAGAGAAGAGAAGGCATGTACCCTCCAGATATCCTCTTGCCTGAAGTTGAACCCTCATCAACAACTGGAATGAGTAGCCGCTTTTCGACAGGAAATTGGTTTTGGATGTATGATGGAATGGGTTCACTATCTGAACCTGAGTATTCGTGCAGACACAGACATTCCTCAGCTCCTCTGGAAAGCCCAAGTTTAAGCATTCCTGAATCGCCATCCGAACCCAATAATTGATTAAGAATGGTGGCAGATTCCTTGTTTCTAACAGTCCCAGTTTGGTAATAATCATCAGGATAAGAGCTTGGAGTTGGACCCAATCCAAGAACCAACCTGCATCTGTCATCTGGTGCTTGGGCAGAAATCATATCAGGATTGTTCTTAGAATTGCTGACTTGGTCACTTCTGCTCATCTTATGGCCAAGGCACTCTAGGCGCAATGCTGTATCACCTAAGTTATCAATCCAATCACAGTTCGTGTTGTGTCCAGTTTCTGCATACGAATCAGTGAGCTGACCTTTTCCAAGGAATGATTGACATGTCATGTTGAGATCCATCCTATCTACTCTTCGAAGGAAAGGTGACAAATCAGATGAAGCAGGGATTGGGAATTGGACTTGGGAGGACTCAAACCCAGGATGCAGCTATTCTAGCAGATATGCTGCTTAGTAGGTATGCACACTGACAGAAAATACACAAGGAACTTCAGTACCAGAACTACACCAATCACAAAGCCCGTTGTGTCTGATCCATCCTATCTACTCTTCAAATGAAAGGTGACAAATCAGATGAAGTGGGGATTGGGAGTTGGGAGGACTCAAACCCAGGATGCAGCTCTTCTAGCAGATATGTTGTTTAGTAGGTATGCACACTGAGTGAAAATACACGAGGAACTTCAGTACCAGAACTCCACCACTCACAAAGCCCGATGTGTCTGATCTATCCATGCTGACTCAACAGATTAAGAGACTTTTTATCAATTTGCTAACAAGTTCTCAGTATATCTGACTACGTTTCTTGGATAGAAGCCTTTAAGAAGAACAGTCAAGATTGATGCACTGAGAAGGTGTGTAGCACGCCTTCTGGTCTTAGATGAATAAATCTTGAGCTTCATTCTCCTAACAGAGAAGAGAAACATGAACAACTTCAAAAAAGAACCATATGCATAAAAAAAATATACAAATGCAACATTTTATACAGTTACTTCTAACCTGTGTGGGTAAAAGTCAGTTATTTTATTTTATAATCCACTCCAAAGGCTACTGTCTGCTAATAAAAAAGGTCAACAATCTAGAAAACAAGAAACAAAAAAGAAAAGAAAGAAAAGGAATAAAAGAGTACACAAAATAACCTTTTACTAACCCTATACAGCAGAATAGAGCTTGATAAGCATTTTAACAAAAGTTCACCCATGGCTAAATTGCTCTATAGTATGTTGATCCTAGCATATATTTGTCTGTCTGAAACATTGTTACACCCCGACCCGAACTAATCATGATTAAGGCTAACTGATTGGGATTAGTGCTAATAAAGCACGAATAATTGGGTTAATGAAGGTTAAAGACCAAAGAGAGACAAATTAGTCTCAAATGATGCATTAAGCATAATGGAATGAATTTGAATGGAATTGAGTTCGTTAAATTGAGTTTAGACTCAAACAAGGTAGGCCAAGGACTTTTTCGTAAATATGAGTTTTCACGTATTTCGTCAAATACGGAAATTCTTGATGCCAACGTGTGTATCTTGAATAGTACGTTAACTTTCATAATAGGCGCGATACCATTTGACCTCAAATGGACCAAATGAGGTTTCATTTGACTCAAAACGTAATAATGGTTAATGAGAAGGGGTTTTAGTGTGAAAGAGCCTTATATTAGAATGAGATGAGTTCATTCATTTATTTCTCCTCAAGCCAAACCCTAGGTCATCTTCTTCCTTTCCCTTCCATTCTTCCTCTTCAAGAGTGACTTTTGGTGGAATGCTCAAGTGATTTTGAGTAAGAAGCTTCATCTTCATCTTCTTCCTCAAGCCATTCCTCCTTTCTTGAAGTGTAGAACTTGAAAGAGAACTTAAAATATCTTTGCTTGGAGCCACAAGTAATTAATTGGCCTTCTCTTAGGATTTCCAAGTTCTATTGAGTAGTGAGGAAAGGTTTCTAGCACAAATAGCTTAAAGGTTGGGTATTTTCATGTTTTCATGAAGTTAGGGTTTCATTTGAGGGTTTTTCATCTCAAAAGCAAGCTAAGCAAGGGACTTTGAGTTAGCTAACCTTCAAGAGGCAAGTATAAGCATTACTTGTGATTAGTGTTAATTATTGTAGAAATGTATAGAGTTTCCATGGGTTTTGTATATTTTCCATTGAGATTTTGAGTTATTTACAGAGTGATTAGATGCTTAATGGATGATTAGAAGTGTTATTAGATGTGAATGGATGATGTATGAGGAGGGAACAGGAGGTTCCAACTTTCATTGCAGGTTGTGGAAATGAAATGGAGAAATAGGAGTAGAAAAAGGAAGAGAATCAGAATTTCGGAATGGATTTCTGATGGGTTCGCTCGAGTGAACAGTAAGTCCGCTCGAGCGAACGCCGTTCTGTCTGGAACGTTCTGATAGGTTCACTCGAGCGAACAGTAAGTCCGCTCGAGCGAACAGCTCTTTGTCTGGGTCCGCTCGAGCGAATAATAAATCTGCTCGAGCGAACCACTTTCTGTTTGGTCCGCTCGAGCGAACATGAAGTCCACTCGAGCGAACCTAATACTGGCCAATACGATAACTGTGAGTGAAAAATTGGGTTTTTGCATGGACTAGGATTACTCTTTGTGAGTACAAGTACTTCCTAAATTAGTTCTAATACTAATCATGGGGTAAACTGAGACAATTGAGAATTAAGGATAGTAAAGGAGGAATCTCATAGTTGATTGATATTGGTCTAAACTTCCATGGGTGTTAATTGCGGGGACCATAATGCACATATCAAATACATAATTGTGATGTCCATCGAGAATAACACGTGCATTTGGTAACCAATGATTACACCTAGATGGTCGTCTAAGATTGAGTAGCACCACGAGGGATTAGTAATTCCCTCATTGTGTTGTGATGTTCCGATCTAATGAGATTGGTCTTATTGTTATTCCTTTCCTTGTTATGAAGGGAACTATTAAATGGAATCGAATCCAGAAATGGATTGCTTACTGAAAAGTATTGACCTTTGAGTATGGTACTACTTAGCTATTGTATTTGAACTCTAAATGAGTTCAATGAATTATTGAGTGAAACAAATGACTAACCCTACTGCAGTAAATGGATTTGGGGGCATTCCGGAGCTCCGTGGTGATACCAGTTGTCCCTGGCCGGGACGCTGGTGAGTCCCACAATTTCTGATCATATCTATGAGTATTGATTGATGCCTTCCATTTGGAAGATGAGTCCTTCCTTTGAGGGAAGATGGTAAATGAAATGAAATGAAATGGAATGGAATGATAATGAATGCTATGGTGGTGACCACCTTATACATATCCACAGGATCGACTTTTATGTTCACATATTGTTATTGTCTAAAAATGGAATTGTTACTAATAGATTGAATGAGTTTAGCTTACTGTTAATACATGCTATTACAAAATCTGTTTATACATTGTTGAACCGTCGAGTTCATTAGTGTTATTGATGGCATTACAAGCCCATTTAACCTTGCCGATCCAGCAGCGACCCCAGCGGCAGCGGAGGAGACCGCTCCGGTTCCTCCAGGAGGTTTAAATGAATGGAAAGGACGGGATACCATTTGATATGGATATCCGAGTGCGAAAAGGAGATGGAACATTTTGAGAAAATGTTTTGGAGAATTTATTTTGTGTAATCATTTTGAAATGTAACTAATTGTCTTTTGTATAGCATTTTGGATATGTAGTAATTGACAAACAAATGATGGATCGATACATGTATAAAGGACATTATTTTGTATACATGTAAATCGTAAATTGATATTGTCAAATATAAATGTTTCCGCAAATTCGTGTATTTGACAGGTAAATTGAGAATGTTATCCCTTGTGGATTCCGTTTAACTTCGGTTAATTCGGGATTTACGGGAGTAAGTATGGGTTCACGGCCGGGATTACCGGATCTCGGGCCCGGGTCGTGACAAACATAACATAGGCTATTTCAAGTTCCAAGCGCATTATCCAAACCATCTCAGATAACATTCATTTATTTTCTCTTGTATTGGATATGCAATACCAATATATATTTGGTTTCCTTTTGCTGAGCCATGTCTCTCATGGCTTGCATGCAAGGAACAATTTTAGCACTACGTGGGACCCACCTACCATCAATAAAACCCTCTCACTCTCACAAAACCCCATGAATCGGCACTCGCCCTCACTTGACACTAAAATCTGAATTATAGTCACCATTGCTCTGAATTTCATAAAAGATGTAACTTAAAAAACCCTAGAAATTTAATGCCCCTAAATCAGTGGTTTTGATGATCTTACGGAGATGATTCTTTGTCCAAAATCATATCCATAATGAGACCTTTCCATCAAACTATCCCACCCATAATTGGAATGCATCAAGTGGGTCCCACAATGGGCTTAGATCTTTACCTGTCATGCATGCCCATCAGAGGTACCTCTTAGCAAAAGAAAATCTACTTATATATACAAAAGCTATCCTATGCACACTTTTTTTTTGTGCACACCTCATGTGGGGCCCACCTAATGACCCACCCAAATGGTCCACACACACAGGACACCCCTGAATTACACCTATCTCATTTTTTACACCCATCCAAGTGGTATGTACAATTGGATCAACGGGTCAATTTTTAAAGGGTTGAAACTTGTTGGCCGTTCATGAAGTAGTTAGGCTGATTAGATGGTGCCCATGTTATGTACATAGGTAAGCCTAGGGGTGAAAATCTGGGCCGTGCCGGCACTGAAGATGGGCCCGGCCCGGGCTGGGCCGGCACGGCCCATGTAATTAAGCGGGTCGTGCCGTGCCTGGCCCAAGGGCTCTAGGGTCAGCCCAGCACAAACCAGGGCACGACTCTTGTCGTGCCGTGCTGGGCCGAGCCTCAGTCGGGCCTGGGCCGTGCAGCCCATGGGCGGCCCACATATCCCCCTCCCCTTTTTTTTTAAAAAAATTTTTTTTTTTAGGTTCTTTCAGTCTTAGAGACTTAGACAGTTAGACTCTTCACTCTTAGTCTTGGAGACTTGAAACCAATTTCATTAAAATAAAGAAATTAAGAGAAATAACAAGTATAATAACACTAATGATATTTTGAAAAAATACATCAAATAGATTGTATTTTCTTGAAATAATAACACTAATACCCCCCCCCCCTCCCTCATTTGACCATTTATAGCTATTGGAGGGGTTAAAAATGTAAAAAAAAACCCCATTTGACACTTTTTTGAGTGAGGGGGTGCAATTTAAAATAAAAAGAGCCGTTGGGCTCTCTGCGGGCCTTGCCTGGGCCAGGCCCAGCCGTGCCTCGTGCCATGCCGGGCCGCCCGCGGGCTTTGGGGCACTGGCCCAGTCCGGCATGGATTTTAATCGTGCCGGGCCGGGCCGTGCCTCGGGCCTGGCAGCCCTGGCCCCAAGCACGGTTTTTTCGTGCCGGGCCCGTGCTGGGCTTGGGCCGCCAGCCCAGATCTTCACCCCTAGGTAAGCCCCAACCAAATGAAAACAAACCCCCCCCCCCCCCCCCCCCCCCCCCCCAGTCCAATCCCCAAGTGGCGACCACACCCCGCCACTAGATAACTTCTATGCACGACTCACTATGGGGCCCACCCACTGGCCATGGGACCTGGGATGATTAAAAGATCTACCTGGGCCCTCCTCTATAAAAAAAAAATAGCCCCATTCAATAATCCGGGGCCCACAAATACAATCCAAATGGATGGGATGTGCAGCCGATCCAACGATTTACCGTCCATTTGGAAGGGTGCAAGCCTAGGGGGCCAGGTGACTAGGGGGAGGGGTGTTTCATGTTTGGTGTGGGTTTACTCAGATGGATCGTCAAGTGGGCCCCACTAGGAATGCGCATCAAAGAAAGGATAATTTCCGTACATATATATAATATGCAAAAGTGCATAATATTTACACTTATCTTTTCCAAATACGCTTACCTTTTCCCAAAAAAGCACGTATTATTTAGCAATATTCGTTAGTAACCAATTTTAGTACACACACATTACTGTATGAAAAGACCTAAATATGGAACTGATGAATAAGTGTGTCCATATGTATCAGTGGAGCTATGTTACGACTCCACCTTTTTTCTCTGAATAGCGATTTTGGTTGGTGTGAAAGGGACACACAGTATAAGAGATTTTGATATTTGATGGAGCCAGCAGGTACAGGGAAGACCGAATCAGAGCCACCACTGCTAACTCAAGAGACAGATAGGGTAAAATGAACAAAATATACAACACTCCTAAATAAACAAGCCTGTCAAAAGGAAAGTTGCATGTCCATGCCGAAAGTGAAGTCCCGATGCACAACTTCCTTTTTTAACAAGAGATTGCCTCCACATTGGCACTCCTCATAGGCATATCTGCACTAATTTCCACACAGATATTCAAGAATTTGCGAGAAATTTTTGGTGATTGTTAAGCTTTATTTCGCTTTCATCTAATAAAATCAGTTACCATTGACAAAAGAAAAGAAAAAAAGAAGAAGAAAAAGAAAAAAATAACTCACAATAAAGTTGACAAAGGCCTTTGAAGAATAAACAAAACAAAATATTCAACTACTAACAAAAAATAGGCAATATTCTGATTAATTAAATTTATGTAGGGTCAACTGCTATTTTTAATATTCAACAGATATTACATAAAGCACACACATAATGTATAAAAGGCTTATGATTTAGTGAGCAGCATGGAGTTAAATTGCAACCATACAATGGCTACGTCAAGTTTGTAATGCGTAATACGGACATGAACATTCCTGGATCATACAATATCTTTAGGAGTCATCATACCCTGCCAATTAACAATAAGCAAAGAATAGAATTACTTCAACATATCTTTCTAGCGGCATTGCTCAATCATCACAACATTCTTCCAGATAGTTGTGTATGCCGCATGATACATAGTTATAATCATCAGAGGCCAACTTATGGTTCTCCGTATTGATGACTATACCTCAGAATTTCACTGCTTCAAGTAATTAAGGAAAAATATAAATAGGCATGCAAATCAGAGGTCTTACAAATCAAACTCAGAGAGATAAGCCATGTCTGCTGGCAACAATAAGAGTTCTCGTGCTTCTTTTCAGGTCTAGAAATTCTTGGATCAATTTCTGAACCCTTTTAATTCCACAAACTCTAGTTATAGCAATTAACAAGTCTAATATGTGACTAAGTTAACAAACCACTCAACAGGGTTCATTAAGAAATGTGACAAAGTTGACAATTGGTTGACACTTAAAAGCAATCTCCCAACCCTATTGAAAAACACGCAACCTATACCATTTTTCTTGCTTTTTTTTTCTCATTCTGTTTTTAAATAAAATAATAAATGGAGCATACACTCCTCGATTAACGTACTCCGTAAACAATTACACATATTGAATCAATTGATCTTAAGCTTCATTGCTTCTAAAAATGACATGCTCCCCCACCATCATTGAGTTCATGCCATCAAATCGTGAGAGAGCAAGCATACTTACAATTTCAAAACAAGACATGTACAGGATTCTTAATCTTAATACAATCAAAATAGCCACCATATCTGTTTTTGAAGGCAACAATAACAGCAGGTGTCACTCCTTGATTCAATGCAAAATCCCAAGTTTTAGAGGATTATATAGACATGAGAAGTAAGGAAACCAGTTAATTTATTCGCCAAGTTTTACTGGAGTTTTAGACTTAACCTGCCAAACACGGAAGCCTTTTTATGATACCTCAAATATTACAATAGATCAACGTTGTACAAGAACCAAAGATTCAGTTCTCAAAATATACTTCAGGCCAAATAACAGTCTGGACCCAATTCAACCTGTGACCTAGTTTAGTATTTGTTCAAGTTGTTTAAACTGACACCTAAAAAGTTTACAAAATCTAACTTTTCTGCTTAGAAACAACAATACCAGAGTCCGAAAAAACGGGGAAAAAAAAAACTATATTGGAATGCATAAAAGATTCCTCATGTGCATTTCAAGATGCAGGGTAATGCAGTCTTAAAAGTGTGGTAATGAGCTGGCATACACTTCTATTTCTTCACTTTTAGCTCAATAATAAATAGGGGCAGGTTATTACATCATGGAAGATAATTATCCCCCCAGCATAACCTGGAAAACATAAACAAAATCAAGAGAGCAAGGAGAATTTTGCAATAGAGGTTATGTTAGACTCAATTCAAAAGAAAACCCAGTCATCTATCTATGAATAAAAAGAAAGAGAGTTTGGCAACTGGGTTGTGTTAGACTCAATGCAAAAGAAAACCCAGTCCCATATCTATATTTATCTATCTATTAATCTATATGAAGAATCTAAATTCATTTTTCAAGGGCCAGTGGTGAATAAACAGAAAAGACAATCAAGTACTCAAATAAAAAGGTAACTATTTTATACCAAAAAAAAAAAAGAGGCAACTATTTATCAACTCAACTAAGTTTACCAATTTCTCAACTAATTTTTTCTTCAGGAGTACAAGCAAAAAACTTAAATTTTAACTTACTGAATAAAATCAACTTATGTTTGTCAATAACTATTCAATTGTAAATCTCAGAAAAACAAAGCATGGCAAGTTCTAATCTATGCAAAACAATCAAGGTATCAAATAGATCAGATCCACAAAAATCAAGCTTACAAATCCAAATCCCAATCCCAATCCCAATCGATCATAAGAAAAAGAAAAAAACACATTTAAACAGATCAAATTATATGCTTTATCCGCTATCGCTTCAGTGAGATAATAACTTCAAAAGAAATTTGAAGCACATCCAAACAAGCTAGAATTAAAATCAAATATCAAACAGCTCTAAGCTGAAACCATTAAGAAACAAACAAACACACACACACACGCACACATAAACTTAAATAGATCAAAATATCTGCTTTATTTCCAGTATGAATGCTTTCTCCTATCCCTTCAGCAAAATCATAACTTCAAAATCGATTTAAATCACATCCAAACGCAGCCTAAATTAAAACCAAATAACAAACATCTCAAACCCGAAAACTACAAACATCTAATTCTCATAAACAGATCCAAAACAATCCAAACCACAAAAACCTTCAGAGACAATCAAGATTCCGCCATCAAAACATCAGGCAGTGAAAGTAGAGACGGAGAAAGCTATAATGAATCAAGCCATCGCAGATTACAAAGCTTTAGCAACTGAAAGCCCTAGTTTTCCCAACATCAACAGCACAGAATCTACAAAAACAAGAACACGAAAATAGCAAAGAGAAAGTACCTGACAGACCATAACGAGATCCAGAAGAGAAACGCTTAAAAAATGATTAGCATATTTTCATAAGAACTGAAAGGTTTTGATAAGCAGTAAGTGGGATATATAGAGAGAGAGAGCGGCACGTACGATCAGCAAAAATAATGGAACTTGGAAGGGTTCGTTGAATTGAGAAGATAATAGTAAAAAACGGTAGGAGGGTTCAGTAGTTCGCTTTACTTCCTAAAATTGTAGGGTCTATTTGACACTTCAGTCCAAGCAACGTGAATGGGTGTGCACTTTTCACCTGGCTGCTTACCCTGCGTTTGGGAAGGGGCCGGGGTAAAATGGGGGGTGTGAGGAAATGAAAATAGGGGCTGTTTGGGAAGCAGGGGAGGGAGAATGAGAGAGAGAAAATTGGGGGGAAAAAACGTGTGGGGCCTACTCAAAAATTTTCCCCTCAAAACAGAGGGGAAAATGAGGGTAAAGAGGGGAATTTTGATGAAATGACTGAAATGCCCTTTGAAGCTTATCTTGTTAACATTTTCCCCTCAAAAGCAAGAGTAAAATAGTATTTGCCTCTCTACCTCACAAACAAACAAAATTATACTTTTTTTCTTTTCTTTTTCCTATTTTTTAACTTCCCAAACAAAAGAAGGTAAAATTAATTTTCCCTCCCCTCCCCTTCATTTTCCTTCCCCCTCAAATTTTCCCTCCCCTCCCCTCCCCCATTCCCAAACATAGCGTTAGGGTTCGAACCCTGGGTACGCAGCCGTATGCCACTTCTTTCTATTTATCTGGGCTTTATTTCCTCTTGTGTAGGCTCCTTTTCTACTTATTTATGGGCCCTTCTTAATATTTCTGCAAAGTTTAAAACTAGGATGTTTGGCATAGTTTTTTTTTTTTTTTTTTTTTTCCTTCTTTAAGATCTATCTTAGCCTATTGAGATAGGAAGGCTTTTTATTATGGAGAAAATAAAGTTCACTTCGAGTTTTTTCAAAGTTTTTATTTTGATCATTCACTTCGTAATCTAATAAATTTGTTTTGTAAACGGTTAGAACATAAAGCTTCCGTAAATCTTCCGTAAGTATCATATGCTAGTGAGCCATATAACTCTAGACGTAAAAGATTTGAATCGTTATCATAATAAGCTTTTGTAAGCAGGGTTGGGCATGGACAGACTCAAGCCAAGTTGAAGCTTGTCTAATCTCTACTCATTCAGTTGTCAGGTTGAAATTCTTTCTAGCTTTTAGGCTGGAAGTGTAAAAGAAGCCTAACCTAATGTGCTTCTGATCTTTTTCTTTTTTTTTTGGACTGTGTTAAATTTGGAAGGTCCAGTCTAGTTGGCGGATCTACATGTTAACCTTTGTCTTTGGCATCAATTAGGTTACAATCGATTTAAGCCTTGGGGGTTTGGATCTTCTTATCAAAATAAGTTCAAATATGAGTTAAGATCATCTCTACACAAAGAATGAATGTCTGTGACCTCTCCCCTCTCGTTAGGAATTAAAGATCAAAAAGACTATTTGGACAAATTCTATGGACAGAATTTGGGACAAATTGTCCACGTGACGCAACGTGATTGGGCTCTCTCAAAAGTTGAAATGCATTGTTCCAATTACATTGCGCTACGTGGACAGTTTGTCCCAAATTCTGTCCATGAGTTTGTCCATATAGACAAACTGATTAAAGATATCCTTTCTACATTCTGTCCATGGATCATGCAACAAAAAAACTAAAATGTTGGAATATTGGGTGATTTTCACCTAGGGGACTCTCACATGGTTGTCTTAAACAAATTTTGGTTGGAGCCTTTAATGCAGGGGTCTCACACCATCCTTGTGCAGAAGTCTCTAAGGTGAAAATTTTGCTTGATATATATATATATATGCCCAACACATAGTGCCATTTAGATCCTCAATTTCATTTTTTTAACCTTAATTTACTCAAAAATTTAATTATATATAGCTCCATTTACCTCTAACTTGTTATGAAGAAAACAACATATTTCACTTGCAGTTAAATGTAAGTTACCTAGATGCATGAACATGATTTGTACAAGCCAGATTCTTTTTTCTTTTTCTAACGGAGAGTTTTCATCCATTTGGGCTAGACCAATCCCTTTTGGCTTAGAGAGAAGCCGGATAAAATTTTTATAGCCCCTAAGTGGTTGCACCAGTGGACTCAACATTCGATTCCTAAAGAGAGGTGAACCGGGATCGATATCAGGACCTCTAGCTCCGAAAGAAAGAAAAATCTTGATCCTGACTCCTTGGCTAATCCCTTTGGGTTTGAACTTAGAGAGTGCATGGCCTCATTTGTCTATATTCCCTGGTACACTGTCTCTGTATGCTACATAGTTTTTGTCGTTGGAGAAAGGAAGTTCTGCTTCTATAACTACACCAGGTTCAAACGAGTACCATTTGGCGTACTTCCTCGAGATGCCAGTGCTTTTTTAAAAGAGGAAAGAAAATAAGAATTCATTGCTGACGTGAACTGCTGCGCTGGAAAGATGCATCGTATGTATCGACTTTCTTCAGCGCGGCGCGCGGCGCTGTTTGTTTTGCCGGCTCGATCGCTATTGGGCCCCACCCGCACGTGGAGGCCAACTGGCCTCATGTTCCCTTCTTTTAATTTTTTCTTGTTCTTTGTTTTCTTCATTCTTCGATGCTGTTTTTTGTCTGTGGCAGCCACGCGCACTTGCCTATTGAAAATGAAATTCTCTCTGTTAAAAGAAAAATCAGCTCACTTCATTATTTAACTGTAGAAATAAGTTCATCAAATTTTTTTAATCACCCAAGGTATCTCTCATTAGCCGAGCCGAGCCTTCGGACCTTTGGCCACCAGCCTAGAAAATTATTCGGTTTTGATGAGAAATAACTATCCTCGGATATGAGCATGAAAAATCAAAATAGTTTTTATCAATACATGGATCATTTTCGTCGTATAAATGCTCCTTAGTATTTCACTCACTCTTTATGCGGAACTAAAAAGTGATGTTCATCTATTAAAATTTTAAACTGCTCACAATAAATATCCTTTTTCATATTAGATGTTGCAAGATTTTACTTTAATGGAAATTTATCCCGCCGTAACATTAAATATATAATCAATTTATATGTTTTATATCTGTTCAATTTTAACATAAGGCTAATTTTTAATGTAGTAAAATTTGACAACTTCTCCTAGATGAAGAGTCCGCTCATTTGACTAGTACATATATTTGATTGGCATGTCCAACTCGTCCACTTTCATCATGATGTGATGAGTGTTCAAAAAAAGCTCGTTTCAAAATGATTTGACTAAACACGCGGATGGAGACAGTATTCAACATTGCAGTCTAAATTACGGATTATTCAGTATTTGGATTTGGGGTGGGAGGTATTGATATTCTTAGAATTTGATTTGCCCGGGGTTGGCGGGGTTTTCATTTTCTACATCTTCTTAGTCCGTTTTCATTAGAGGTGAGATCATTTTATGGTTATTTTTAAAATTTCATCTATTTTCCTTCTATTTTAACCATTTGTGAAAAAACAAAAACAAAAGTGTTACAATTCCTATCTTATGATATGAAAACAGCCTATGAATGAACAGTTTTATACATTTTCCACAACTAACACGATAATTAAAGTCCAACATGTGTAAAGTATGAAAGAAAAACAGCTAACATTAGAATCTTTTCCATTCTTCGATTTGACTTTGGAATCTATGGCTAAATGGATTCCGCTAGTGCCAAACATCAATTAGATACGACCATACGAGCAGTTGAGCACCGACTGGTGAGAGTTGCTTGAATTTTCAGCATTAACAACAACTCTTATGTCCCACACGGAAATTATGAATCGGATTGATGTTTACATCGCCATAGTTAGGTTGCAATGACGAAGCGTCAAACATTAAGGCTGATTTGTATATTGTAATTGAATTCTTAGGATTCTATTTTTATAAATGGTTAAAGATGAAGAATCAAAGGTGAATATTAACCTCCCCACAAATGAAAATTGTTGGATAAGGGATGACGTGAAATAAAAACCAGTCATCACCCTAATAATTCAAATCGTAAAACGTAAGCTCTCATCTACATTTATGCTTTGTATCTTCCTCCTCTCACTTAAGGTCATTTCACCCTTTACCTCTTTAGTAATTAGGGGAGCTCATTTGGCCACGAATTTTTATATATTTAACACGCCCTTATAAGCACTTTAAGACCCGCATATAGTTGAAACCCAAGCAGTTCAAATTTTGCAAAGAGACGACTAGCAAGTTTCTGAATTAACCCTTGGGTGCTCATATGCCTGGCCGGCCCACATTGAGCTTAGATTTTTGGCATTGCTTTTCAGGCTCATGGTCTGTATTTAGGACTATATTTCTACCCCAATCACTAAACGGGTGAGGCCTAAGCCATCTAGCTTTTTTTTTTTTTTTTTGCTCACAACCAGAATTTTTTGGGCTGGACTAATCCCTCCGGGCCTAAAGAAAAGCCGGGTAAAACCCCTGTGGCCCCCAGGTGGTAGCACAAGTTGACTCAACCTTTGGTTCCTAAAGAGGGGAACCGGGGTCGATACCCAGACCTCTAGTTCCGGAAGAGGGAGGAACCGCGGTCCTGACCACTCGGCCAAAAAGGGTATATATTTTGTTAATGGACAGGATTGTGCTTGAGTCATGGTTCTATGTGCTCATGAATCTGGGACCTTATATGAGGCCCAAAAACTAAATGAATCAGGCTCGAATATGCTTTGGCCTAAACCAAAATGGATGATGAGCGCCTATGACCTACCTCTACTTGACCTGCCAACCAACCTCAAACTGGCATGATCATTTTAGGGTTCGATTTGATCTTTTTTTTTTTTATTATTATCTCTAAGTGGACATTTCTATTTCAAATAACAAATGGATTAATTTAAGTTTGGATCCATGATTGCTAGCTGAGGTTGAGATTGACTCCACATCAACTGATTGTACTATATATGACCCGTCAAATGACTTGGATCAAGCTGTTAATTTAAGATTTGTTTAGCCTTCTTAATTTTAGGGTTGATTTGTGTTGAAATTTTGCAACCTGATTAACAAACAAGGTCAGGTTCAGACTGGAGATATACTTGTCAGCCATGTTTCTTAACTCAATCTTACCCAGTGTGATGGTAAATTTGTAGCCACATTGGTGGGGCCACTTTGTGCGGCATTCATAATCATGGAAGCGAGTGACGTATGGAGTTTTAAATTATTTTTATCTTCAAAGTGGGACCACTAAATTAAATGCAAGAGGGAAAGATCTCACCAACCTTTAAACGTGCAATGTAGAAAACACATCCGTGATTCTCTTCAAGTTAGTTTCAATGGCCCCATTTTCTTCTTTCGCCTCTCAACATTTTTTGAACCCAAGCTATGGACTATATCATTGTAATAGACTTTTGCTAGATAGAGACTCTTCATAATGCCAAAGGGCCCCCACTAAAGTAGGCGTGATAATGAAATATCGGCTCAACATTTCAAAATTTCATCCTTTCGTTTGTGGTTGCTGTTGTGAACATTCAAATATCAACAACCTCCACAGAGAGCTCTGAGTAGTAACTTGATGACCCTTTCTTCTAGTCATAGATCCTTTTGAGATTTGATCTAAGGGTGAATAAAAGTTAAATGAGAATAAAATTGGACATAGGGCAAGATCATGGGGGACGAGAGTGTAAAAAGAATTGCACTGATCAAAGATAGGGCCAAGTGGGCCCATAGATATAATGTGTACATGCAGTCCGCTTATGGGAGATAATTCTTCTATATAAATGACCTCAATGGGTTCAAAATCTACTAAAATTCAAGTCTCAGTAATGTATCTAGCTTAAATGGTAATGGTATGCAAGTTTAAATCCTCTACGTATAATAATGATGATGATGATAATAATAATAATAATTGTAAGTGCCTAAATATATACGGGCTTGATTAGATGGATATAAAACTTCTTGGAAATGATTAAAGACTTGGGACCTCAAAGGGGAGAAGAGAGACAAAGGTCAAAGACCCTGGCTACACTCAGCCAAAGACGCTCCGATGCCTGAGTTAGTATGGTCACTGAACAAATGATCAGCAGGCAGAGAGAAAAGGCAAAAATTGGAGTATGTGAGCGTGAGAATGTGTTTGCGTAAATGTGTGTACCTTTTCTGGACCATTTTCTCTGTGTATATATAGATCAGGAGTCAACTCTTATCTTGACTTCTCTGAGGTAGGGTCCCATCGGACCTTACCCTGGTTCCGTGGAGCTAGTTGGAGGTAGAGTCCCATCGGACCATACTTTGAATAGAGTCCCATCGGACCTTACCTTGGTTCCGTGGAGGTAGTTGGAGGTAGGGTCCCATCGGACCTTACCCTGTTTCCTTGTCTATATCCGGTATTCGTCTTATCTATGAGCATGTTCTGTAACATGGTTGAACCTCTGCAGCTGTAATTGACTGAGCGTCGATACCTACCTCGGTTAGTCGAACCGAACTGAACATGATACCGAGGTCAGGTATGAGCGCACTCTGGTACTGTTGCCGAGGTGTAAGGCACTGTTGCTGAGCTCCGAAGACCGAGACCAAGACACATTTAGCCGGTACATTTACTGAAGTTAAGATAATCTCGGTATTAGGAAAATATCCCACACAATAATAATAATAATACACTTTGGCTTTTTTTTTTAGTGTTTCTCATTCTTCTAGAATCTTTTGACACAAAATCATGTTCAAATGATTTCACTTCATTTGTTAATTTATTACTTTTGTTATTTTGATAGGTCTATGGGGAACAGACCTGTGCTCCGTAGGACCGTATCCCAACTGTGTACTTTTTGATTTGTCATTCAAGGCTCGTCGTTTGCCCTCTCATTCTAGTGATGCTCTGCTTTAATCATAATATAATTAATTAGAGTATGTGGGCGTGAGAATGTGTTTGCGTAAATGTGTGTATCTTTTTTGGACCATTTCTCTGTGTATATATAGATCAGGAGTCAACTCTTGTCTTGACTTCTCTGAGGTAGGGTCCCATCGGACCTTACCCTGGTTCCGTGGAGGTAGTTGGAGGTAGAGTCCCATCGGACCATACCTTGAATAGAGTCCCATCGGACCTTACCTTGGTTCCGTAGAGGTAGTTGGAGGTAAGGTCCCATCGGACGTTACCCTGGTTCCTTGTCTATATCCGGTATTCGTCTTATCTGTGAGCATGTTCTGTAACATGGTTGAACCTCTGCAGCTATAATTGACTGAGCGTCGATACCTACCTCGGTTAGTCGAACCGAACTGAGCATGATACCGAGGTCAAGTATGGGTGCACTCTGGTACTGTTGCCGAGGTGTAAGGCACTGTTGCTGAGCTCCGAAGACCGAGACCAAGACACATTTAGCTAGTACATTTACCGAAGTTAAGATAATCTCGGTATTAGGAAAATATCCCACACAATAATAATAATAATGCACTCTGGCCTTTTTCTAATACTATTTTTTTTTATTTTTTTGTATTGAAAATGATTTACCCTTTATCAAATGACACTTGACAAATTTAATAACAGTATTGTGTTTCTCATTCGAAAAAGTCTACTTGTCCCGGGAATCTTGACAAATGACCAAAATGCCCCTCCCATGTGGAGTCGGCCAGTCCCGGGACAAGATCCCCAGGACAAGTAGCATGACTCTTCTCATTCTTCTAGAATCTTTTTACACAAAATCATGTTCAAATGATTTCACTTCATTTGTTAATTTATTACTTTTGTTATTTTGATAGGTCTATGGGGAACAGACCTGTGCTCCGTAGGACCGTAGCCCAACCGTGTACTTTTTAATTTGTCATTCCAGGTTCGTTGTTTGCCCCCTCATTCTAGTGTTGCTCTGCTTTAATCATGATATAATTAATAAAGAAGGCGAACTATTCTGGATGGATGCTCATATCCTTGCCTATGGCCCACTTGGTCTCACCTATGAATTATGATCAATCCAATTTTATAGCCCCACCATGCCCATGAATGGCACTCGCCCCATTTTGCCAGTCATCCGCCCGTGGATTGATGATGTGAAAAGGAAGAAAAAAAGGATAAAATAAAATAATTATCTAATAATTAAAATACAGGGATTTTGATTATATGGTTTTTTTAGGCTTGACATTTGCCCGTCAACAGTAAAGTTTAATAATTTTTTTTAGAGTTAGTTTATACAATAAAAGTACGATATCCTATAGATGTAAGATATCACAGGATGCGAAATGTGTAATATTAGATGGCCCTAAGCTATTGTATAGTGTGATATGTTTGCGACATCACACGGTCCTAGAACATCGCACGAAGAGATATGTAGGATTTTGTTGAACTTCAACTGTTAACATGCGAATGTTAAGACTTAAGGCTCCTGTACTAGCAAAATTTTTAGAAATATGTCAAATTATAAGACTATTAAATCAAGAAGGAGCAATGACACTGCTCTTATTCTCTATACGTTTAGGATCAACACAAATTTATCTCATTGGTCCTTACTTGAGTGTATTAATTTTTCCATCTCTAATTCATTTATCATTTGAGGGGAGACAAGATGGTTGTTGACTCCCCCGAAACCCCACTTCCCTATTTTCCCCTTCTGTCTTAGTCACTTTCTCCTTTCTCTCCTCTTTTACTTTTTGGTTTTGATGGTGATTGACTGATAGTGATGTGCCTTGTGTGGTTCTGTGGAGCAGAGTAGAGCAGAGGAAATGTCGGTACGCGAGTTTCTTGTGGGTGGCTCAGAATGACCTAGTGGGTGCGGAAGAAAAGTTCTTGGAAGCCATTGAGGCCATCCTACCAACACCATTCACGCTGCCAACTACGCTAACTTCCTTTGGAACACTGGAGGCGAGGATACTTGCTACCCTGTCACATCATGATGATGATTGATGATGATCCTGCAGGAAAAAACCGGTGGAACCAGAAAAAAGAAGAATCCCTCCCCACCTCTCTCTCTCTTCATAGCTGTCGTGTTTTGTCTATTAGTAGCTTAAAAGAAAAAAAAAAAAAGGAGATAGATAATGAAGAGGACGATGATGATGGTGATCGAATGTATTACAAAGAAGATTTTTTTTCTTCATTCTTTCTCTCTCTCTGTTTTTTTTTTTTTTTTTACTACGAGGTGATCTCATCAAATGTGGTCGAGGGATTCCAGTAATCTATCTCTCATTTTTTACTCTTTTATTTCTGCCAATGAAATGGAAATGGGGCATATGTCTTTGGAGGTGGAGGCGGTGTAGTTCGGAAAAAAAATTTATGTGTGACTGTACAACGACATCGTTGCTTAATAGAAGCTAGTGGAAGAAAATGTGTATGACTATAAAACGACGCCGTTGCTTCACAGAAGCTTGTGCAAAAAAATGTTTGTTATTATACGACGACGTCGTCGCTTAACAGAAGCTAGTGGAAGAAAATGTGTCACTATATAACCTTAGAACAACCAAAGTTGTTACCTTGATGATTTAGCCACCCAACAATAATTTTAAAATAAGATAATATCATAAAAAAACTGTATATCAAAAGCCCTAATGAACTTTTCTCAAAAAGGTAAACACGAAACTCAGAATTTATGGTAGCTAATGCATGAAAGAACTGTAAAACTATGCTATGCCTACCTTTTAATGGAGATCAACCACCTCCACAAGGAATATATAAGTTGGGGGAGAGTTCTGGTTCATTCAATATTTTATCGTAGATGAAAAAAAAAGGAGAAAAAGGCAGCTGTGACGGGGCAAACACACATATATATAAAACATTAGCGACGACGCCGATACTAACTATTGATATTAAGTGACGACGTCGTCGCTTATTGAAAAAAAAAAAAAAAAAGAACTAGCGGGAATATCACTTTCATACCACATATATTATTGGTACATTTTCTAGTTAGTGGCAATGTAAGGTCTTTTTTTAGGTAAAATTCTCCTTTTCTAAATAAGATTTCCACCTCGGTACAAAATGGTTGATCAAAATTCAAATAGCAACCACAAACATGTGAGGTCCATCTGTAATTTGTAAAACCAAGGGCATTATAGTCATAAAAAAAAAAATATGAATCAGTTTCGCTCCTTGCATGCCAAGCTGTCATTTTGCCTTTAGCGGGTCCCAGTGGTAGATGTATTGTCAGACTCCACCAATTATGGGTACTGACCTGTCCTATCAGACATGGACACGTGTCAGCTTATTGATTTTGATGCCCGCTCTTTTGTCGCTTTGCCTGTGGACGAGTACGGTCGTTTCGCGCCGCGGAACTCGAAAACGCGGCAAATGCGCGGATTCGGAATATGTCACTTTCTTTAAAGAAAAATAATATTTGAACAAACTCTATGGAAGATAAACTGTCCACGTGGCGTAATGTGATTATACTCTCTCAAAAGTTAAAGAGTAATGCTACTTGTCCCGGGACTCATGTCCCGGGACAAATAGACTTTTTGAAATTTAAAATGCATTACTCCAGTCACATTGCGCACGTTTACAGTTTGTCTCAAATTCTGTCTATGAGTTTGTCCATATAGACAAACTGTTCTTTAAACAAGTGGTTTCCGTGATATAAAGAGCCTTTACGAATCAAAGCATGCCACGTCGGTTAAAGCAGCGTTAATTGAACGCCACGTGGTCAGATGCAGAGAATAGGGTGCGAGGAAGCGGAGACAGCACCGAGATGTAGTCGTTTAACTCGGCTCGGCTCTTCTCTACTCGGCTTAGCTAGTTAGCTGACTGGACGACGTGTTTCCTAGTCGAGTGCAACGATGGCGATTTTTATGTGAATTCACGTTTCGGGCTCGTGAAAACCGGTTACGACGGCACTCGTTTGCCAGAAGGTTAACATTATAGAACAGTTTCAGTCACGTGTAACAGCTCACATGAAGTTTGTCGCCAAGCTCGGCCAATGATCCGAATTGCTAGTTCTTAATATTTACCAAAAAACTTGCCATGAAATCCGTAATAGATTTTAAATAATTTACATTCATGTACTCTCTTTTCAGTAGATGTCTGATAATGATAAAAAGTATATTCTTATTTTTTTTTCCTTTCCAATGATATTTCAAATAATACAATAAGTTATTCTTTTTGTTTTTTTTTGCTACATCATCGTCATCAGTTAGATACTATATTTTTAGACATATAAAAGTGATTATTATTATTATTGTTATAATTTTTGACACACCTAATCGGTCCAAGTTTTTTTTTTTTTTGATATGGCCCAGTATTGCTTTTGTATTGGAATATAACTTTTTCTCACAGGGCCTCTCACACTAGTATAATATATATGCACTCAGCTTGGATTATAACCATCTTCAAAGAGTGTTCATTCGAATTTTGATCCTTTTTTAAAACAATACCATTATATCATACATCCATCAATGGCCCTTTTATATTTTTGTTAGGTCTTTTTTTTTCCTAATGGGGAAGTATATTAACAAAATAATTAGAACAACAGCAAGCAAAAGAGAACTTGCCAACCTTTTTAATTTTACTTTTCTAACTGAAGCAAAAAAAAAAAAAAAAGTTAAATTTTGTTAGTGGAAAAGAAAATTTTGACATTTTGTACAAAATCTATGTTTTTTTAAGGGGGAGGTGCTCCTATGAAAGACACTCTCACCAAATTTATGAGAGATGGGTAGGGGCCCTCGCTTCCATATCCACTCTCACTAACTTAAATGCAGGGACTCCAACTTAAATGTGAGCGCCCTCACCCATATCTCACCAATTTGGTGAGAGTTTCTCTAACTAGAGCACCTCCCATTTTAAGGTAAACTAAAACAAAAGGTGTATTTTGTGACAGCCCTAGTGTCCAAATATGAAGTGACGTTAGCAACGCATGGGCTCTCCCACGTGCATTACTTTATGCTAGCGTATGACGTTCAATAACCCATTAATGTTTGCAACATGACAAAATAATATCATGGCCATTCAAAAGAAAGACAAAAGGTTACATTAAGCTGCACAATGCACTAACTTGCTCCATGGGCCAAATGTGACGTGCAATGGGCCAGCTTAAGCATGGTAGGTGTTTTTGCTACTTCACCATCACACAAACTTGTGATTGGTGTCTTCTCGATCGCAAGTAATTTGGAGTAGACCCATTCTACTGCTCTTTTTTATTTTAATTTGTCTTTATTAATTCAATTTGAGAAGAAGATCCAAACTCGGACTCCAGTAGTTTACTGCCCGCTCGTCCCAACTTCTACCGAAAGTAGAAAGATTGCATCAAGTTGATATCTAGCGTAAAACTCTTTTCACATCTATGAAATGATCAAATTTTGATTTTTTTTGTTCGAGAGCATAATTCATGTAGCTAATAATTAATATAAGGCTTTGACAATAATGACCCAAATTCATTAACAAATCCATTATTGAATTGACTATGGATTCAAATCAATTGTTAGTGAATATTTGTTTTCTAACGTTTCAACAATGACAAGTTCTTCTCCACTATAACAATTATTCCCTATCAAAGATGTCTAACATATTACATGCTATATATAAAACATAACTTACTTACTTTTTTATTCTATTAAGTCATATACTCTTTTTTTTTTTGATAACGTAGGTTCCCAGCCCTTTGGGCCAGAATAATTCCTACGGGCCCAGGAGAGAAGCCGGGTAAAATTCCCCTGTACCCCATTGTGGTAGTGCAGTTTCGAAATTAAGTCATACACTTAGAATATTGGTGAAAAAAGAAGTCATATAATTAGCAGATCTCATAAATGATATTTAAGTCTCGAGATGGTAATAGTAATGATATTAATATATAATTTCTCACGGGAAGAATCTTGAAAGATGGGCCACAAAATGGGCCCCATATTTATAAGTTGCTAACGAGGTTGTGGTACCCGCTTTTATTGGTGCCAATGAATGGGGGGAGGGGTGGGGGATCAAAAGGTCTAACTGTAATAAAATTATTAAACTTTGGGGCACTTAAATAGATAGTTATAATGATTCAATGATACTCCATGTAGGTTCCACCTCTAATCCACGATGGACCTTTTGATCCCAACCCTAGTGATTTGCATCAATCGAGATGGGTCCATCACTAGGCCCTTAACTTTCATGGCCTCATTCTCAGCCGATCCTCCTCCTCAGGCCAGCATTAGATTAGGCAGAACAGAACCCATATACTCATATGGCCAAATTTTTGCCTGGATCGTCCCACAGGGTCCAAAACTCAACCCACTTTCAGAAGAAATCAGGTTTGACCCATCTCAGGCTTGAGCTGGCCTGACCCACTTGCATCCAAGACACTTACAAAGTTGAAACCTTGTATTAATACAAAGAAAGCAATAGGAGTTGAAGTTAATGTGCATTTGTCATGCTTTGAAACTTCAGCTCCATTACAATAATAATAACAAGGTCTTCTATCGTTCTTATTGGTTGAAATCAACTGCAGATTCAATCATAGCATCTTAGGTTCCAACTACAAGAGCAACTATTTAAGTTATAATGTATGAACATGGCAAGTTGATTGTCTTCCAAGGAATTATGTTTGGTAGGGAATCCAGGAACTATGATTTACCCACAAAACCATCCATTGATTTGTAGAAGATTGTGTCATTTAAAAAATCTAGAGATTATTATTGGTGATGATTGTATTGACCTTCTCACATGGTTCCAATTTATTTCTTGCATGAAAGGGAGTGGAAATAAAATATAATGAGAGAGATTGCTTCTCAATCAGGGATTATATAACGTGATGAAATTATTATTCATTAAGATAATTAAGGAGAACAATCTATTTTGAGTTTAAGACAAGCTTAATCTAAGAAGTTTGCAAACCCAGGTTAACATGATCGTCTAGCCGTCGTCGTCATCATTATCTAGATTTGAGCCAATTAAACCCAAATAGATGATGATTTGATGTCAGTCAACTTCATCACTCCAGTGTTTAGGCTTATTGGTCTTGGGCCTTGGACTATAAGTGACCCATTGGATACAAATTCCAGGCTAGTGTTTGTTGTTGGGTTAGGTCCATGCATAGTGTCAGGTGTAATCCAACCCATTTTAAGCTTCTCTTTTGGAGGATGGAGGTGCATCAAACGAATGATATTGATGTAGAGGGTTTGTAGAGTGTGTTTGATAAGTAATTAACTTAGATCATGCTCAATGAGGGAACCTAGCTGCTTCCACCACTTTGGGATGGGCAGAGCCTAAACTGTAGGGGTGCTCATGTACCTGGCTAGCCTGGGACCAGCCCACTTTGGGACGGGTTTAGACCTTCGGTTCTAGTATTGGGTTGGGCTAGGACTCAAAATCTTGGCACTTTTTGTATTTGGGCTGAGCTTGGATTAAGTGATAGAAAGGCCAAAACTCTACCCGGCTAGCTGGCATATCACTTATTTAATAATATATTAATGTTTTGACAACATATTTCCACAAAATATCCTGATAAAGTCTAAAAATTTTAAAATTTCAATTCTAAAAGATATTTGCCATTATAATATATTAAGCTAAGAGGTTTTTGCCTTTTTGGATTGAATTTTGGCTGTCAGTTACGATTTTGAATCTTTTCAGTTTTATTTATTTATTTCATTTCTATGATTTATGGCTACTTTTTATAATACATAACTACTGATGATACCTATGCTGAGAAAAGGTTCTTATGCTAGTATTCCTTAAGCAGAAGAATTTGTGCACACCTCATCAGAGTTCACTTTCCAAATCACTTTTCAAAAGTTTAGAAGAGTTGGTGGGCTATCACATCAATTAATGTTTAAGGTGTGGATGAAGTCTCACACCTCCAATCATTGTACAGTTCTGGAAATGGGATTTTTTAAAAATATATTTTCGCCACTATAAAATTCAACGGTTGAGATACTGGGTGATTGGATGAGAGCCAGAGAGGTAAATCCTACTGTGCAGGGCCATTTTGGTTATATATGGTGAGCTATTTACTGGTGTCATTTGTGTCAAGTTAGAAGAACCCTGAACGGCAGATAATCTTCCCATTACTACATCCAATGTCTCAGTTCCTGGTGTCTTGTTATGGGTTAGTAAAGGTCTCTGTTTAGAACATCTGTTTCTAATGAAATTTGTTAGCTTGGAATTCTGTACAGAAATAGATGTAGCAAACAATGTTTCAGCTGACTGTAATTTCATATACATATGTGAAGTTATTTTTGCATTAGATTATTGGATTCATTAGCCCAGTGTGGAAACTCATTTCCTCAGCTTACACATTGGACCTTCTTCCCTCTACTGTAACTTGTTTGCTCTGAAGGGACTTTCATCTACAACGATCCTGCGAACGGTTCTTATGAGAACCGTGCGCAGGAGAATATTCGTCGCTTTATACACATTTGCCAATCAAGAAATTTTAATTTTGATAACAAAATGCAGTTTCGCAACATGGAACAGAAGAATGATGGCATCCAAGTGGGTGGTAGCCTGTCATTTGGTTAGACTATGCTTAGATGTCATCCAAGTGTTAAAAATCATGTGGCCCGCTTGCAATGGGACCCATGTCGGATTAAGCAATTGGTCGTCGTCATCATCATCATCGAAGCCTTGTCCCAACTATATTGGGGTCGGCTAGAATTAAGCAATTGGTAAACACCAAAAAATCTCCCCCGGTGAGTCTTAATCTGCCACCTTGTGAGAGTTTGGATTTTGGAACAAAGTCTTGCCAAAGAGTATTAGGTTGGCATCCAACTCGTTGTGGTGTTTTCTCCCCTTCAGTTAAAAGATAAGGGATTTAGGAGTAGACTTCTTGATCCACCATGACTTCTAGGGATTGCTTATTTAAGGGAGTTGGGAGCCCTTGGCAGCTCATCTCCAAGCATTCGCACCCATCTGGGACTAGCACCAGGTAAACCCATCAACTAGTGTTATCCTTGGTGATGAATTAATCCAACAGCAGATGACATCTGAGTCACAAGATATGCGTTGGAATCAGACGGTGGGATGAGGTGTCTGATTCCACATATTTCAAAACAGGGGAGTTCATAAATTTCTCGGAATATTTTGGAAACCACTTGGGGGACGGCATTTGGATGATACATAATTCTCCTTAGAAAAGAATTCTCAAATTTCCTATATCCAAACAGGCCAATGAGTTGCATCTCTGGTGAGTAAAAAGTGGTCCTTCCGGCAGCTACAATCCATTCACCACCTTCAATGGTTCTTTATTGGTCTCTCTTCAGAGAAATTTTATCTCAGTAGTATGTGGTGCTGATCTATGGAGCCCATTTTTAACACTCGCTGATCCTACCCTCCCTGGCAGTATGCCCAATTTGACGCTCATTTGACCTTTAATCCTATTGGATAAAAATTTGAAGATAAAGAACATAGTTTAAGGACAGTTAAAACATTGAGGCTGTCAATAATGACCTAATGGGGAGCATCTAGGTAGCCCTCGGGAGCTGGACTGTAAATGTATATGGGAGAAATTTCCCTTCTTCAATGGCCCCTTTCTCTCTGTAAACATGCCCTTGAACATTTTGTATATATATGTTATGAGGAATTTTTCACTGCAGCCCATTAGGCTATTAGCTGTCTGGCTTGCAGGGCTCACTTGTATACATGCCAGTCCTCAGAACGGGAGGATGGGAAGATCTATGTGCTGAAGACCACCCCCAATGTCTTAAATTTGATTTCAAACTACTCACAGTTGGACAGTTTTTAGCCTTTAGATGATGTGCACGTTTTAGAATTTTTCACACGATCAATCAATGAAATTAGTGTAAAATTGACATGATTACCAAATTCATGGGGCACTTGATAACTCCTTGTATATGTTTAGAGTCTTACAAAAAAAATACTAAGCTCAGGTCCAGTGTTCCTATCTGGGTCTGGGCTAAGCATGTACAATGTCTCAGAGTCTTTGGACCCCACCACCCTATCAAAATAGGCCCTCATGTAAGTCATTTCACCATCTGGACCCTCAGTATCCGATTTCCCGGGTAAAACACCAGCACCCATGGACACTATCTTGAGCATCTCCATCACAAGGAGGTCTACCTCTGTAGCCTCCCTCTTCACACTATATCCAGTATTCCTCCCATTGCAGAACATGGTCCACATTGGCTCATCCAACACCTTCTTCTTCTCCTTCTCCGGCTTCTTCTCGCACTCGAGCGCGACCCTCACCATGCCTGAAGCCAGCTCCTTTTGGAACACACTGGTTTGCATGGCCAGCTCTATCACCAGAATGGGGAGGCATTTGGGATGCTCCTGTATGGAGAAGCTCACCTTCCCCTTGCGGTACCCGAATAAGGTGCCGGTGACCCGGGTGCCAGTCACATGGCGGCGACTCTCCGGGAATGCTGTTGGAATGTTTGCAAGCCTGCAAATGGGTGTGAATGTGATGATGGGGAGCGCTCGGACGACTGATCGAAATAATTGCACTGCTTTTATGGGTTTTGGTTTCTTTTTTTCGGGTGAATGGAGGAGGGTGACTGGCTGGGATGGTTGCCTTGATGGGGAAGGTGGAGGAGGTGGCCTGTCCGATGTAGGGCCGGTGCCACTGCTCCCCGGCTCCCCCATGAATGGCCCTTCAGGATCACCCACATGAAGGCATGGAAAAGAGAGGGAGAGAGGGAGAGTTGGTTAAGTTAGTTGGAGGTTATATTAGGATGTTTTTTGAAAATGGAAAGAGTTTGTTCAAATGTTTTTGTTGTGAGGTGCATGCTTAACTTTAGGACCCTGGATTTGTGGCTGCTTATTGCTGGGTCAAAACATGCCTCATAGGCATTGGCCCCTAATCACTGTTATTATTATGACTTTTTTTACTTGGTAAAAGGAAATACTTTATTAAAACTGAAGAAAATAAAACAACTCACATTGGCCCTTAATCATTGATTTAAAATACAGTTACCGACAATATCTGGTTGAAGTGGAAACCTTTAAACATCAGCCGATAATCCATCATACAGAGTGAAACATCTGTTTTGGTCCTTTCTGTGAAAGATTTTTCAATCCCCAAAATATTAAAATCTTTAAAAGAACACCAATGCTATATCATGCAATATTGCCAAACAATCACAGATGAAACTGGCAAATGAAGCTACTAACTATAATCATTTCAAATCAAAGGTAAACATAAAAGCTCTACCAAACCCTCCTTGCTTACAGAGATTTGATGTGATTACAGTATTAGCATGATATGATATCCTAAGAATTTTAATGGTATCATAAGAATTTTAATGGTATCAGCATGTCAAATTGAATTCACTAATCTCTACCATAATTTGGAGTATTTGCATTGAATCATATCCACATTCCAGCTTGATGGATAATTAGGCTTACAGACTAGCCATATCCTGTTGCAGCAAGACTTCTTAGGTTTCCTAAGAAGTCTAGATTCTGTTTGATCAGTTTTCCGCATTTTTTTTTTCCTTTTTTATATCTAAAAATCGGTCATCATTCAAAAAGTAAAATAGAGAGAGAGAAGAAAAATTACTGAGGAAGTCAAGCATTCCGGAATCGGAATACACCTGATTGAGCTGAATGTCAAGATAGCTCCAGAAGAAGACCCCCCAAGCACTTAAAAGTCGAAATTGTTTTCCCCCCTAAGCTAACCTATTTTTCTTAAGGAGCCACTGGCTGATATCTCTGTCACAACGAAGGCTAGAACTAGCTACTCTGCCTCCCCCCTGGAACACTTTTATCATCTTTCTTTCTTTCTTTAAAAAAAATGGCTTGATCAAAAAGAGAAATTTATCATAGGCCATTTGAGATTTCACTACAATCAATCTCAAACTCATCACTTAATGTATAGTCAGCAAGGAGAGTTTCTCAGGATCCCCGGCTATAACTCAACTGGTTAGGGACATGTGTAGTTTAAACGGATGCGTGATTTCGAGTCCCTTGAAAGAAATATGAAAAAAAAAAAAAAAAAGAGAGTTTTTCAGCAAATAGCCAATCATCCAGTTAAAGGGAATTGACATAATGTTATTAAAAAAAGGGACATGATGTAATTACCCATTTGCCAGCATCTGGAATTGTCAGAAAAAGGAAGCAGAAAGAGAAAACATTCTTTAATGTAAATCTTCACCCCTCACTACTTTAACCAAAATTTGTCTAATCTAACTTCTTATTTCAACAAAACAACACACCATGAATTATGGACTGTAACCTGCTTACTGTGAGTTGCATGTTTTAACATCTATAGCTTCTTCCTACCAGCAGCCATATAATTTATCGCCCACCTAGAGAACCGAGTGAAACCAAAGAGAAGTTGGAATATGACACGTCCCTTCACAATTCCCTCCCGTATGCTCCTTGCACTTCTAGCTATTACTGGTTCCACGGTCTTGGCCTTCAAGGTTGCTTGCCCCTGCACCAACGCTATTCAAGTAAAGATGAGGTAAAAACCACAACCCAATCCCGACGACAACTCCATAACCATTCCCAAGAAACCAGCATCATCACAGATTCACAATTCACATGCTGACCTGTTGGAGCATTATTTGTCAGCTGGCGTAATCTGTCCTCAGCAAGACGAACTGCTCGGGTGGAGTTTCTAACACCTTGTCTTATCTCCTGGCTGCATGAAAGAACGCAAGGATCACTAGATCAGCCCCAGCTAAGAGAGAAGAAAAAAACTGCAAGAGGTAATGTGCACACAAACCCCAGATCACTGAGTTCCATGGTAAGGTCACTGATCTCCATGCCCGATAACCTGATGGCAGCCATCGTATCAGGAAGCTCTTCCCTCGTAACATCCATCAGCTTCTCGAGCGATTCTGCAGCTCTCCTGAAAGCCTTTTACCAGTTTCTTTTTTTCATTTATTTTATTATGATATCTTCAACACAAAAAAACCACATTTCCTACGGAATTAAAACAGCTAATTGTGTGTTCCCGAAGTATCCCAAATTGCAGTTGTCTAAATATGTCTACAAAATTGATATTTTCACTTTCATGTACTTGGGGCATTCTTTTTTCCTTGATGGCTAAGTGGTACACTACTTGTGAGACTACATAGGTACCCAGGGACAGATCCCTGGGCACTTGTGTGAGATGAGACGCCCTGGGCACTGGGGTGTCTCTAGTTTTTCTATACTTGGGGCCTGTTTGTTTGCATAGGATACATAGGAACTGAATGCATAAGAATTCACGGCCAAATTAGCTCCACGGATGGATTATTAAAGAGGTGATGAGTGAATGATATAAGGAAGCGATGTAGATGCAAAACTCACTTTCCTAGGATTTGAATTACTAGGGTGGCGGCTTGGTATTCATTTCCCACCTTCTCCTGATTCATTTTCCATTAGAGGGGAAATAATTTGATGGTCATTCTGAAAATTTAAATTTGTCACTTCAATTTTAACCATTTCTAGAAATGAAAGTCTTACAATTCCTATCTATTCAATCAGCTGAAGCAAACAGGTTCTTAAGCTGTACAGAACTTCTAAATCATTATAGGAGGATACAACTCTCCTCCTTCTTTTTGGGCAAATCAATAACAAGCATTTGAATTAGAAATGATCCAATGCACAATGACATGTATAAACATCCATTCTGACCAAACAGTATAAAACCAATGAAAATTTAGGATACATCCAGAACACCATAACCTGGAACATGGTTCCTTAATAGAACTACATTTTAATGAAAAACAATCATTTCTCCATTCTATTGTCAAGTATTCTGCAAACTGAAAGCGTAATTCAAAAAGAACACACACCAGAAGCGCAGGAATTGCAGAGAAAAACAGCCAGGACGCAGAAATCGCTGCCTGTAACAAGAAAAAATTAAAGCCCCATTACCCAAAGAGGGGCGAAATCAATGAAAAAGCAAGATTTGCATACAAATTCTTCACAGAAATCGAATTCGAGAGGAAAACATTGGGGGGAGAGAGAAATGTTACGGTGCAGGCAACGAAGCCTAGCAAGTGTATGTGTCGACGGTTGAGATTCCATTGCGGGAGATGAGGCGATGGCGGAGATCCGACGGAAGACGTGAGGGAAGAAGGAGGTTCTCGATCCGCAGTAGAGAAAGAGAGGGATGAGAAAGGAAGGGACGAGGAGGGTCTGTTGAGAGAGAAGGTTAGATAGGGTTTTGGAGGGTTTGGAGCATGTAATTTGATTGCAGGAAACATTTCTCGGTATCTGATTCCAATCCCTGGAAAATTGCTTGACTCGGATTTAGAACTTTTAAAAGACCTACTCACGAAGGTTCTGGGCCCAAATTGTTGGGTCCTATTGGACCTGGATTTAGGGAGTGGATATGAACCCAGATTCATCTTTCTAGATTCAGATCTGGTTGCATTCTGGATCGGACATAGAACCTCTTAGTTGCATCTAGGGATATAAATGGGTCTCCGATTCTCTAACTATCTAGAGGTTCCAATCCGTTAAAAACGGGATCTAGGTCTATATTTAGGTCTCGATAAGTAAATGGGTCCAGGTCCCGTTCCACGTTAATTCTGACCCGTGGACTTGAAATTTTCGAGAAATTCTCCAAAAAACCATATTTTTTTCATATCATTCTCTACTTAGACCGGACCCAGACCCATCTCACGTATAGTTCTGGTTCCGGAGCCAAAAAAACTGGTTTCGGGCCAGGATCCGATTCCGCATTCTCCTTAATGGTTACGATTCCGGGTCCACTATGGATTCGGACCGGAACTGACCCGTTTATAACCCTAGTTGCATCCGAATTCTACTTTACCATTCTTAATCTGGATCACTAATTAATCAGATGTACAGTAAAGATTTATGATGGGATCAAAGATGTGCAATAGATATTTTGATTGCTAGATCATCATGGAATTAGTGGAGGATGTTATCCTGTGACATTATCTGGCCCAGAAATGATGATTAATTAAACAGATTAAAATATATAAAAGAAAGAAAGTAGAAGAGAACACAACTATAAAAAATAAAAAATAAAAAATAAAAAACAAAAAACTCATCCGACCTGCCGGGTTCGAATCAGCTACCTACGGATGTCCATCAAGCTTAGCCCACTACAGTCCTCCGCTATACCAAATGAACTAAGGTCGGCTCGCTATAGCTTTTACAGAAAAAGCAACTTGAACTAAAGCATAAGTACCTCACAAAATCAACCTCAAGTCGCAGACCTATCACAACCATTTAAACACTTTCCATGGGCCCGCCAAAGTAGTCGTTACGGCAGTTTGTGCTTCCCTCGTCCATGCATTCGGAGGAGTTCGGATAAGAGAAATCCCTGCTCCAGGAAACTTTAACCCTGTCCGAAAACCCCATCCTCTCTCTCTCTCTCTCTTCCTATGAACGTCCTTCTCTCTCCACAAATCTCTTCATTCCCCAAATTTGGGGGACCCACCCCCTCCAAAACCCTAAAACCCATCGCCGGAACACCGACGCAGGCCTCCCGCCGCCCACAAACCGGCGTCATCGTCGTCGGCGCGGGCCTTGCCGGCCTAGCCGCCGCCACTCGCCTCCACTCCGACAAGGTCCCCTTCCTCCTCGTCGAAGCATCCGATGCCGCTGGCGGCCGCGTGCGTACCGACAACGTCGACGGCTTCCTACTCGACCGAGGATTCCAGATCTTCATAACCGCCTACCCCGAAGCCCGCAAAACCCTAGACTACGACGCCCTAGACCTACAGAAATTCTACTCGGGCGCTCTCATCTACTGTGACGGCCGATTCCACCGCGTATCGGATCCGTTCCGCCATTTTTCGGATGCGCTCCTCAGCCTCGCGAACCCGATTGGATCCGTCCTCGACAAGCTCCTCATCGGACTGACGAGGCTCCGCACAATGACGAGATCCGACGAGGAGATCCTCTCCGCCGAAGAGGTCCCGATCATCGAGCTCCTTAATCGTACCGGGTTCTCCGATTCGGTCGTGGATCGGTTCTTCCGGCCGTTTTTCGGAGGGATTTTCTTCGATCGAGAGCTGGAGACGACGTCTCGGCTCTTCGATTTCATCTTCAAATGCCTCGCTTTGGGCGACAACACGCTTCCGGCTAGAGGAATCGCCGCAATACCGCAGCAATTGGCAGGGAAACTACAGCCGGATTCCGTTCTGCTGAACTCGAAAGTGGCCTCGATCGATTCCGGCGACGGATCCAAGCCGTCGGAAGTGAGATTGGAGGGCGGAGAGGTTTTGCGAGGCGAGCTTGGAGTGATCGTAGCGGTCGAAGAACCGGAAGCGATGAAGCTTCTAAAAGGAAAGATCGCCGGAAAACCTCCCGGAAAACCGCCTCGGAGTACCGCGTGCTTGTATTTCTCGGCCGACCGGGCGCCGGTTCAGGAGCCTGTTCTGATATTGAACGGTTCGGGGGCTGGGATCGTAAATAACATGTTCTTCGCGACCGAGGTCGCGAGATCGTACGGTCCGGATGGAAAGACTTTGGTGTCGGTTTCTGTTATCGGATCGTTCGAGGACGTTTCGGACGAGGAGCTGACAAGTGCCACAGTGGGGGAGCTGTCGGGTTGGTTCGGGGGTTCAGTTGTGGAGTCGTGGAGGCATCTGAGGACGTATCGGATCGGGTTTGCGCAGCCGAATCAGAGCCCGCCAACCGATATTGCGAAGAGGAGCTCGCGTATCGGACCGGGTGTTTATGTGTGTGGAGATTATTGGAGTTCCGCTACGTTTGATGGGGCTCTGGTATCGGGGAGGAGAGCTGCAGAGGCTCTGTTGGAGGACAGAGAGGCTCTGCTTAAGGACAGAGGCTTATCTCTTTCCGTGGTGTAACGGTTTTCTTAACTACTTTTTTTTTTGTTTGTTTGTTTGTTTCTTCAATATTTTATTGTTACACAACCTGTTTGTTGTTGAATAGAATTAATTGGATTTTCTTTGCCAAGTTGTTATTGATAGGATGATTTCTACTGTCCATCAAGTAAATTATCCTTGGATCAAAGGGAAATGCTCACCTACTAGCAGACCTCATACTGTTCATATGTGTTCGGGCTTGTGGGGCCCATTTAAATGAGTGTCTATGGGTGGGTGAAGGGCAGATGGAAAGCTCTCCTCATTATAAGTGCCAGCAAAGAAAAAAAAAAAAAAATAGAGCCACATAAGATTGTCTTTGTCGTTGATTTAATGGCCTTAAATTTTGACGTTTGAACCATAGATACCTTTTGTGATTCAATCCGGCCAACATCAAGTGATGGTTCGATGAGTGTAAAATTGGGTCTTGTTCCACATCATTGGATTATACAAGTGCGAGAGGAGATCCACTGATCAAAGGTGGGCACCGTAGAGTTGGACTCCACATGTAGTCCTATTGTAAGAGAACATTTTCTTGGATTGAATTATAATAGGATGAGGGGTGTTTAGTCTAGTATTGAGCTTTGGTATCAAGCTCATTTGCAAGACTTTTTTTTTTTTTTTTTGTTTTTTTAATGTACAATGTTTGGATATTTAAGATTTTAAGGTTATGGAAGGTTGGAAAAAATGTCCCATCATGGATCAGGTTTGGCATAAAATCTGCCTCATTTGATGATTGTAACCTTTGGTTTAAGGCCTAAAAGGTCTAATGGTGTATACATACAAATGCAATTGTTGAAATATTGGATCCCCTAGATCAAAGGTTAGAATCATCTCATGCTGCTAATCTTGTCCAACTCTAATCTCTGAGGCTGCCATTTTTGCCCCTGCTTTGTTATTATTGAGGTGGACTTTGCAATACTTTTCTCAAATTTCTTACCTTGAATGATTTTTGCAAAGGGCCTGTCAGGGGAAAGTGGATATGATTTGCTGCAAATGTTGCAAAATCTAGAATTGTCCGGATTAGTGAATCCTATTTAACATGTTGATAGCATTAACGATTGTTTAGTTTTCAGAAACTCAACACTCTTGCTGCACTAGGGTATGGTTTAACTAACTAAAATTGTTTGGATAGTTGGATTTGGTATCATATCATGCTAATAATGTGATGACATCAATTTCTGGTAACCTTGGAGGGTTTGACGCAGCCTATACATTTGACTTTGATTTGAAATGATTATAGTTGGTACCTTCATTTGCCAGTTTCGTTTGTTGATCATTTGACCTACGGTTGCATGATGGATATGTGAAGATTTGATGTATCTTTTAGTAATAAACCACAGGCTCCACTAAACAGATTGGATGTTGCAGTATCTGGGTGAATTGTACAATTACTGATGCATCATGCATTCCAATCTTAGTCTTGTATCATGGGTCAATGCTGTAGTTGAGAAGATCTCAGTAGTCTTTAGAGGCCACGCATTGATGTGCTACATTGTGGAAAAGCAAATCAATTGTTGGATAACATCCCATCAGTGCTATAGAAGTCCTTGATTAGCCACTTAGATTCATCAAATTGATTTGATAATTGGAAGTCTTGTGTCTGAGTGAGACAGGACTTCAGTAGCCAATGAGAACGGTGCTTGATACTATTATTTCCACTGATACAATTTCTGGACAGATTTCACACTAGAAGGTCTCCTTTTTGTGACATACTCTAGTGAGGGAGCCTCCTTGAAGCCAGCATTGTTGAACATGGCTGTTTCCCGTATGAAAAGAATGAATGGAAGAAGGATGAGAGATTGACACTTGTAGTCCTTCGGGTCTTGTACAG
Source organism: Umbellularia californica (assembly GCA_028538565.1). Classification (NCBI taxonomy): domain Eukaryota; kingdom Viridiplantae; phylum Streptophyta; class Magnoliopsida; order Laurales; family Lauraceae; genus Umbellularia; species Umbellularia californica. The sequence goes on along the minus strand of JAPQWN010000006.1, from coordinate 80,586,495 downwards.
ATTGGAAGATTCAGACTAAAATCCTTTCGGGGAGTGTTAAGAGGGGTTGAGACTTTCACTGGGCTTCTTCACTTTAGAGATAGAGTCTTATTCTTTAGAGGAGAATCAAACACACACAAGCACTTGTGTAAGAAATTTACCACATGGTCCTGGCAATGTGACACTGGTGATGGGAGATAAAGAGGCATCTCAAAAGATAGTCTTTTCAACTCCAAAATAAAGATGGGAGATAGATAAGTTAGGTCTGATAGGAAAGGCTTTCAGAATTGTCCGGCAACAATCCTTTCTAGAAAAGCCCACTTAGACCTTGTGCGTAGTATAAAGAAGAGTAAGGATCAATCCCTAGTTGTGGCTCTGATAATTACTGGATTAAAAACTTAGGTAGTTTTGTCTCAAGACTTTGGAGCTCGAAAGAAGGGGGAAAAATCTTAAGGTGAGCTTGTTATAGAGGGAATTGCACAGTGAAAATGCATTCCAAGACCTGATAAAAGAAAACGCATTCCAAGATCCAACCTTTCCACTTTGGGCCATACCACGTTGACTGAGGGCAACCTTTAGGTTTGTTGGTCTTTTCTTTTTCTTTGCAAATTGTCTATTTGCAGGCTGCTGATTGACGTGATAAAGATAGTTTTTATTTGGCATATTTACTTCATGTTTACTGGACCAAACAGCAGATAAGCATATATTGACTCTTCATTGACCGTGTTGGTCCTTCACCGAAGAGGCACACAGAGGACTGGCCCATAGAGGGTGAAGGACATGTTTTTAAACTCAGCCCGTGAAGGACTGGCCACATGATTAACACCAATATTCCATTATTTTGGTTTGAAACATAACATTTATCATGTATGTAAACTCCAATTTTCCTGTTTTGTTCACAACCATCAAATTATCTCCCTTTTAATGGAAAATGAATGAAGAAGAGGTTGGGAATGGATACCCAACCACCCCTTTAATAATTCAAATCCTACAAAAGTGAAGATTGCATCTGCATAGCTACTTTGTATTGTACTTCACCTCTAACCTCTTTAATAATCCTTTAAAAATATGTTCAATTCTTGTGTATTCCATGCAAACATCCCTATTCATCTTTCCTATATATTTCCAGATGAGATTATTGCCGGATGGCGATCATTTCGAGGGTAATTGGCGTGTACCTTTCTTTGCTTGGGCTTTTATTCTAAAAACTCTTGAAATTCACTGTAATCAAAAGTTCAGCCGACCATTAATCAAGCTTTCTTCTTTACTTGTGTTGACCAGAATAATTTATTTGAGTGCTTTTTCAGGAAAGTGAAGTGGGGCTGATTTTGATAATGCAGAAAAATCAAGCACAATGGTCTGTCTTTTCCTCCCTTACCAGATGATTTCATCCAATGATAGCCTTATTTGAATTGCTAGATGATAAGGTCTTGGAATGCAAAATTTTAGTATCCTGGTATGATATGTTTGACTCCCACAGTACCCCATCCTTACTTTAGTTCATGGTCCATGTTAGCATGCTGCAAAAGCTTCTCCAAACCTTGCCTGTTTAATTAGTCTCAATGTTGAGGCCCAGGTTTAGACCACAGGCTCAGCCAAATTACGAAATAGATCTAGAACTTTTTGCTAAATACATGGCCACATTGTGTCGATCAATAGACCCTGCGTGGCACAATTAATCACGAGGCCAGAAGATTATGCGTATTTGTTAAATAGGTTGAAAAGTCAACCTAAGACTGACCTGAAGATTAGAGGGGTCAGAACCCTTTGTTAACAGGTCAAGTTTGGGCTGCGCCTGGACGACATGTCATTGTGCATCCACGTTGTGGGTTGAATAGCAAAAATGGACCAAACCTGAACCCAACCCATTTTTAAATGGGTCAGAAATGTAAATCTAAGCAATCCAAGAACAAAAGAATTAACCCAAACCTTGAATTACCTGATTGACTTTGCGCCGGATTGGCAGATCAGATGTGGAACTGGACCCTTAATTACCCAATTATATAAAATTTTCACCTCGATTCAGGTTTGGGTCTGTGGTTGGGTCTTTAATTAAAATCCAAATGTGGATCCTGGACTCCAATTGGTCTGCATTGGGCCATGGTCCCTATTAGCATTTTAGGTCTAGTCAATTTGTGATCCCTTTGGGTCATACCCGATACAGCCTTGGGCGCCCGCATTTCGGAACGCTATGACTTTTGTCGGCATTTGAAATATAACGGGAGCAGGATGATGACCGTTTGACTGCATCCGACGTGGAAGGTCTCTTTGACTGGGCAAGTTCCCAGTTTAGTCACTTTCCAACCGAAGTGTTTCCTTACTTTACTTGATTGCACCCATCGGATCCGAATGCGGATTCTCGTCTCACTCACGCTTGAAAAGTGAACCTCTAGATGGAGTGGAGGTGTGGACCCACCCGTCCAAAATTCGAACAGCTCCTATGGGATTTAGTGTGTATAAATAGAAAAAAAAAAAAAAAAAAAACCATGTGTTATACACATTTTAATTGTATAATACTCTATGTTAACCAGTTCATACAATAGGGTTGTGTTTGTGCACTTTATTTTTCCTCTATAGAAATGACAACTATCTTCCATTTTGTAAGTGTTTTATTTTTTTGATGCGGTCTGTTATCATCGCAGGAATATGATGGAAGTGAGGGGAAAGCCCAGTCGACAATTATATTTTTCTAAGAATCATCTGGCAATTTACTAGGTTAGTAAAAGTAACGTAAAGCCTCAATTTCTAAAACAAGATGTTACATCAAAAGTACATATTTTCAAAATTCTCTCATTCTTACAAAAAACGAAGAAGTTAAAAATCAATATCTTTTCTCCACTAAATATTAAAACACATCCGCTTTTTTATACAAAAAGTCAAAAAATTTCTTACCAATTCACTAAAGATAAAATATAATCATAACCATCTTATATTTTATTCTCTGTTAATTTGATACTTTACATTCCTTTTAATTTAAGAGTAAATTGCCAAATAGGGGAGTGTTTGTGCCTGTGTGTGTTTTTCTTTTTGTGGCAAATGGCAATACAACTCTAACTAAATAACTAACAATCGGATTTCCACACCAAGCACCAAGCTGCCTTTTCTTTGATGACCTCTTGTTACACCAAATATGGAACCAAGAGGAGTTAGGAATAGAGAGCGAGTTCTCACTCATCTTCCACGAAAAATCAGCCTGTACAAACACATCCATTATCATAAAATCCAAAAATTTTCTATTGTTGTGCTCTACTATTGATTTTTCACTTCTCTCACACCTAAAAAAGCATGAGTGAGACATTAGGACTCCTTGGAATCCCATATTGCTCACAAACTAGGAATCTCTCTCCTATTTAAAAAAAAAATGGCATTTGACAAGGTCAGTGGGCCCTTCAGTTCAACCAAATCAACAAACATTTTTACTATTTTCATACCGTCTGCGGAGAAAAATAATGATTAATTTTTTTAATTATTGGCCATCAATCTCATAATCTTATCTTTGACAACTCATAATATAATATAATATAATATAATATAATATAATATAATGAAGAATTTCGATAGTCCCACTGGCCTATATATCAGAGTCTTCTCCCAACATGTTGGATTATTTGCAGAAAGGAAACCAGAATTCTACCGGAAGCCAGGACTCTTTTTAATAATTTTACCCTACTGGGCCCAGAGGATCCGGATCCTAGGGAGGCTGGTTTGGTGCCTTCACTCGGATACGGGCAGCGGGCAGCAGTTTTCGGGCAGCTGAAATCCCTGCACGCCAGACCTTCCCCTCACTTAATTCTGATCAGAAAAAGGCACCGAAAAGATACCCAAGATTTTCGCAGCACCAGCACGGCAGCAAAAGAAGAAAGCAGTTCGGATGAGAAGTAAAAAGAGTTAAAAGTTCTTCAAAAACCCTCTCGAATCTCCCCCAAACCTCTTCCTCCTACTTTAAAAATCCAATCTTTTTTCCCACTGCTGAGATCCGCCTGCGATTCCGATCCAATCGACCTTCTTTTCGAGAAAAATGGTTTAGATTTAGTGGAGTTTTAGCTTGAGCTAGGGTTTTGGAAACTAGGGCATCTCTGCTGTGGTTTTTGGGCGAATTTCTATGGATCCGAGGATAGTGACCAAGTGTATTTGTGGGTTTTAGCTGCAGAGAGGGAAGAGAGAGAGAGTGGGAGATGATTGTCATGAGGCGAGATATCGCGGTGCCGATCTTGGTGTGGTTGATCTTGGTTTTTCATCCTCTGACAAGGGTTTATGGGAATGTGGAAGGTAAATGCTTTTGATTCTCATCTTTTCGATTTTTTTTTTCTCACGAATTTGTTTTAGGTTTTTGTTGGTTTAGATAGTAGTTTAAGGAGGTTTTCTGGCTTTAATTTGAACCTATATACATAATACATCTAATCTTGTATGTTAGTAATGTTATAGTAAGTGAAGTGAGCTGATTCTAATGAGGCAGGAAAAAGGGTGCCATGATTTATGGGTGGCTTGAACTGATTGAGTACGGTAGGATTTATAAAGGGGAAATTTTGGTATGATGGTTACTGATCTGATTTGTTTGACTTGCACCCTTTGAATTGTTCAGCTAAGAGAAACTTGGGGTCCTTTAAAACCCTGAATGCATCTGATATACATTTTTTTTAAAATGTTTTTGGGCTTAATGAAAATGGGGTAATATCCTCAGGTTTAGGATTGTAGATGCTGTGAGTTAGTACTTGCATTGCTTGGTCGTTTTTTTGGTGCTTCAGATATATTGATAAGGCAAGGTCCGTAAGGATGTTAGGCTTCATGGGGTGGCATTGTCTTCCATGTGAGTTTCCGTCCATGAAGCAGCTTTTTTGCTCATTTTTATGGATTCGTTATAGATTATATCACCCGGGCTACAGGTTTGTAACTTCTTGCATAAGAGTTAATATTTCTTAATGCTAATTATTCATGATCTAATAGTATGAATCAGTTTTCATCTGGTTCTGTTCATTGGCCTTAATTACTGTGTTGAATGTGCAATGAAAGTTGCCATTCACTTGCATATTGTGTTTGATGAATGTTGTGAAATTAACTGTCAAAGGATTATTATGGGATTATGCTGAATGAATTTGTTAAGCCAAACCCTTTGGCAGATATTGCTATATACACGTTTGTATTTGTTTTTCTTGCTTCGATGTTTTTGCCTGCTTTGTTAAGCTTATCCTATCAGTAATATTTCCCTGTAGCTGCTAATGATGGTTGCACGTTTATTCCAACAGGTGATGCTCTGCATAGTCTTCGGACCAATTTAAATGATCCAAACAATGTGCTCCAAAGTTGGGATCCAACCCTTGTCAATCCATGCACGTGGTTTCATGTTACATGCAACACTGATAATAGTGTTATAAGAGTGTAAGAGCGCTTTCTGCTTGACTTGGGATGTTTTTAATTATGTCACAACAGGAAGTCAATTCTTGTTTACCGAAAATCACCAACATATTTGACCTACTATTTACCTCGTTTCAGTGATCTAGGAAATGCAGCACTATCTGGTCAATTGGTCCCGCAACTTGGTCAACTTAAAAACTTGCAGTATTTGTAAGTTTTTCATTTACGCTGTTGAATTTATAGGGGCTTCTTTAATTTTCATAATGGTATCCAAAATTCCAAATTGTCGTAGAACTGTTTAAAAAACATAATTCTTTTTCAATGGTGCCTTTAAAATTATTGTTATTGCTTTAAGAAGACAGAGCTGTAAACTTATTCCTTGGCACATCATTGACTTTTTTTGGTATACGTGGGATGTGGCACGCATATAGTGATCCAAATCATCTGTGGCTCTCAATATTGAATAGGGACAGACCACTTCTCAAAACTCATTTGCACGATCATAATCCTTAGTTTGGAAGGCTTTTAGAAAAGTGAAAATAGAAGGTGGAAAATCTACGATTAACCTTTTCCTTAACTATCCATTTACTTTCCTCATAAAGTGCTCGAAAACAGTGAAACAATGTTAGGATCATCCATCTGTGTTACTTCTTGGATCTTGCACTTTCATGGGAGGATCTACTGGGTGATCAACTAAGACAGTTAACGTAATTTACTTCCCCCTCTCCCCTCCCTCCCTCCCTCCCTCTCTCTCAGCGCATTCTTATAAAGGAAGCACCCCTGCTTATGTTGGCACCAGTTGGGAAAAAGGAAAGAAAAAAACAATGCTGCCACCCTCCAAAAAATGTAATTGACAACTTCATATGGTAGTCTTAGCAGTTGCTATATGAATTTTTGGTAAACTTTATCTTTTCAACAAAAATATTCTTGCTGCCCCATCTTACAGCACTAAAAACTTCAGAGAGGCTTTTCTATTTTTCTAGATTGGCAGTGCATTGAGGAAATTGTTTGGAATGAATATGGAGTTGTACTTCATTTTGAATGTACTTTCAACCAAACCTAGGTTTTCCGGGCAAGTGAGCTTAGAGGGGCTATCTGTAAGGTATGAATGAGATAGTAATTTGTTGAGAATTGATACATGACCATGGCAGCTTGCAATATTGAAGTGACTAGTCCTTGCTGCTATGGTGCTATATCCATGCTTCACCAGTTATACCTATTGCATTATAGTAGATATTCCTTATTTTTAATTGGCTGCAGGATTAGTCCTTGCTGCTGTCTTATGATGGTTGGTTGGAGTCCAAAGCTTATAGAACACTTTGTGCTGGCATTGGCAATGATCTTACTGTTAATCATTGTTTTAATGCGTTCCACATTGCATAAACCATGTTTATTTTTACCATAATTTATATGGATATTTTGCCCTTTTTTTTTTTTTTATGGTTTCCCTGTTTTCCTGTTTCTTTTATGGTTTCCATGTTTTCCTGCTTTTGCTTGTCAGCATATTTCTCTTGTACTGCTTGCTTTTATCAATGAAAGTAGCCATTCAAAAAAAAAAAAAATATTTTTCCTTTTTTATGCCTAAAACTTAGATGCACATGGAAAAACTTACTTTTGGAGATTTCATAATTTAGAATTGAGATGTATGATTTTTGTGAAATTCATTAAGTGTATGGTTGCCTTAGTTTCATTATACCATGAAAGAGTTCAGTGAGACATATCTTGACAATTAAAGAAGTAGTTAAGTCATTTATAAGATACTCTGATGGAAATTCTCACAGTTGAAGGAAGATTTTTCAAATGCAATTGGCCGGTCAAAGGAAAATGCAAAATTTCCATGGAGTTTTTCTAATCTTTTACTTCATAATTTTTGCATTTGAGGGCGTCTTTTGTTTTATATTACATACTAATATGTTTAAAATATACTCCTCATTTTACATTGTACAGATTTTGTTATGCTTCGTTTTTCTAATCAATTTTTTTGTTTCAAATAAAAGTGAAATTCTTTAGTAATAACAAGTTGAAACAATTGAGGTGTATGTTATTAGCATTCGGGAGGTTCCTGTCTCCTATTTTTGGAACTATAATTTCATTATGCAAATCATCTTTGGGGGAAATAATTGAATTTATTCTTTCCTATCAGGGAACTTTACAGTAACAACATCAGTGGGCCAATTCCTAGTGATCTCGGAAATTTGACTGATCTGGTGAGCTTGGATCTCTATTTAAACGGCTTTACTGGACGGATACCTGACACGTTAGGCAGGCTTTCGAAGCTGCGCTTCCTGTACGAAAACTCAACCTTTACCTCATTCATTGGTTATAGTTGCTGGTTTGCTTCTGCATATTCTGGTTTTTATTTTTTAAGTTGGATTTATTTGTATGGCAGAAGGCATGCTTGCTTTGCAGTAGGTAAAGCCTCTTCTGATGCAGTATTTCATGATTTAGGAGTTGGTTTTAGAGCAAATTTGATGTCTGGAATTAAATCTTTTATTCTCAATTTGTGAAACTGGGCCAGTGAGTCATTTCTGTACAATATGTAGGCATTGATGTTGATGGGGATCATATAGGACCTCTGAAATGCTGGATTCAAACTAAATCCAGAGGTATCTAGATCTGTATCTGTTCTAAATTTAAAGGGTTCGAATTCGGGTTCGAATCAGAGAATGCTGATCTTGGTGAATATCGTGCTGTGCTGGTTATTGTGGAATTTTGGCTCATTCTAGCTTACAAGGTTAGGTTATATTGAAGGGTGTGGGTGCAAGAGAAATTGGCCCCACAAGAAAGATAACATGTGTGAGTTGCAACCAATCCCATATCTCCCTGAACATGCTGATGCATCCTCTATGGGCCACCTGGCCTGGCCCATAATCATGTGGAAACTGGTATTTGCACAGGTCACTTAGGCCCTTTTGTTTCAGATATTGCTCACATCCCTTGGAAGGGCAAGGGTTTTCTTTCACAAATAGTTCCTTCTTTTCATTTAAGTGGGTTCAAGTTTCCTTGTATAGAAAGTGCTTCTTCATTTTCCTTTTATAAAATTGGTTGTCTAAGATTTATTCCCGGTTGTCATTGATGGTCTAAATTATCTGTCTTTTGTTTACCCTTTTTTATATGGAGATGTAATGGCTTTACTTGAACTTAGTATTGGAAGGAATTGCTTTTTTGAAGTTTTGCATTAAAACATAGAGAGCTTTTGATTGAAACCTGTTTCATGCAAGGTTAGAACCTGCAATGTGGAAGCCTTCTTTTCCGTGTGATCTTGCTTTGCTACTTCTCTTGATTTTGGTTCTGTTATTGCTAATAGATTTAGGTTGGTGCTGCCTTCATGTTTTTCTTTTAGTCGTTTACTTGCTACTTCTGTTGATGACAGCGAAGTCATTTCGCGACCCCAATTCATTTTCTACATTTTTCCCTCACTATTTTTCGTTGGGTCTCTATTGGTTTCCTTCTCTCCGTGTTCCTAGAACTTGTTGCACCAGCATACTTCATATGGGGGGATGTTTCTTATCATCTGTGTGTGTTTGTCCGAACCGTCCTATAGTCAGATCTCGTAGATTTCTTTGTGTACTTGTTCCTATTTCTTTCCTTGTAATTCTATCCATCTTAACATATCCATCTCAGCTTCATGTATTCTAGCTTCTATTCATTTCTTCGTTGCCCATCATTCAACTTCAACAAACATAGTAGGTCTAACTACCATCTTATGAAATGCCCTTTAACTGTAGTTCAGTTTGATAAAGTTATCTATTTAATTGATGCAAGTCTGTACCCAAGGTGAATTTTAAGAGAGTTGCTCTCTCTCTCTCTCTCTCTCTCTCTCTCATTTGTTATATATTGACAATTCCGAGAACTGATTCTTATGCTGCTCATTGAAATGCTTGTGGAAGGATAGTAGGCTTAACAACAATAGCTTGTCGGGTGCCATTCCTATGTCTTTAACAAATATCAGCGCACTGCAAGTTCTGTGAGTAGTTCTCTACTTCAGTCATAGGAGTTCTCTTTTGTTTTATTCTTTATGTTTTCAGACTTCCTTTGACTTTATTGAATCTTGCTGTGAACCATTTGTAATTGGGAATGCAGGGATTTATCCAACAACAGGCTTACAGGAGAAGTTCCAGCCAATGGCTCCTTTTCACTGTTCACTCCCATAAGGTCCGTTGCTGATCGAATTATGAATTGTTTGACCCGAAAATTACTCCTGTCATGAGCTACAGGGAACTATGCATTGCGTGATCTCAGTATCCATACATGTGGGGACCATGATTGTTGATACCATTTAATATGACATGATCCATGACGGGTGGGGATTCCTTAAAAGTGTCTTGTAGGGGAAGATCATGTCCCTTTGATCTGCAACTTGGAAGGTTAAATGAGAAGGAAGAAGTGTTTGGAACCTGGTCCTTTTGATCTTCCAATCTCTGATTTTTTTTTTCGGTTATCTTGTCTGTAATGGTGTTCATCACTTCAACTCAGACCACTGAAAATTGTAACACAGCACACAGCTATCATGCCCAGATGCGGCATGGATACAGGAAGCACACAGCATGGATATTGCGGGGGCTTGGATGCATTTTACACATAAAATGTGAAATATCAAATACGATACGACATGATACATTGCCTATTTTGAAGCATCGAGGTATCATGGGTTCCCAAATGTATAATTGACAGCTAACAAAACTGTACATGTCCTGAGGCTCAGGAGCCTGCAATGCCTGCAACATGAGCTCTGTTTTGATCTACTGCAACTCTGTCTGTGCCTTACTTTATATTTGCTATCTTGCAGTTTCGCTAATAATCAGCTATGCGGCCCAGTTACAGGGAAACCTTGCCCAGGATCTCCCCCATTTTCTCCACCTCCGCCATTTGTTCCGCCGCCACCAACCCCTTCCCAAGGTTAGCTTCTTACCCGTTGTCTTTTGACTATAGCTGATGCTCTGTAAATATCATGTTACCTCGAATTGTCTTGAATTTTGGTCAGGCTGATATTGGTTTGGTTTGGCTTCGCTTGGCTTTGTTACTGTTATCTTTCATTTTCTGATTAGAGAGATTTTTATCTACGGTGCAATCCATAAGTAAACATATTCTACATTTATTTCAGGGTGTTGTAACATGGATTTTTGATACCAAACTGACCAAAGACAGGGCTCATCCGAAGCATCTTGAACATGTTCAAGCATGTGAATTGTTTTTTGCTTTGTGAGAAGAATGTTCTCAATTCTGATTGTGTTAGTGCTACTGGATTTTGTAGACTTAAAAAAAAAAAAAAAAAAACCCTCTTTGTAGAGGAGTTTGGTGCATATGTAATAAGTTTGTCTAATGTCTCTTCTGGGTCCTCCTGAGCTGCAAAAGTTTCTCATATGGAATGAGTGACTTGGTTTAAAAAAACTCCAATTTTTCCATCATCGTCAGACATTGGTGATATTTTGAAAATCTTGGATATATACTTGAAATGGTATTTTCCTAACAATACCAGAAAATGAACATTGTGAGAATCATGAGAAAATGGAATAAAAAATTGGAAAATAGGAAGTCTATCAAATATGTATAACAGTGTTTTGTATATTTTTATTACTTTTAATTATCTAAAAATTAATTTTTTTTTCTGCAACTTTCCCGATAATATCTCGAGAACCTCAAATTGGAAAATATTCCCAACATTTTCCCAAGACAATAATTTCCCGAGAACGATATCTATGATGATGTTTTCTATTTGGTTAGGGAATGTGAAATGTCTTCTTCTATTGGTACCTTGCCACTTCTAGTTCCCTTCAACTGCTGTTAATGACATTTTTTATTATTATGATGGTATCCCGCACTCCCCTCCCCTTTTGTTCCCTTCAGTTCCCTTCAACTGCTGTTAAGGACATCTTTTATTATTATGATGGTATCCCGCCCCAACTCCCCCTTCTAGTTCCCTTCAACTGCTGTTAAGGATATCTTTTATTATTATGATGGTATCCCGCCCCAACCCCCCCGCCCTCTCTCTCTAATTTTTGGTTTTTGATCTGATACGTCTTATTTTTCGTTTTCATACTGGAGGATTGATTATTATATTTTGATACCGAACTGGCCCAAAAAGAATATATATCATTCCTGTGGCATTCTTTAAATTTTTTTTTAACGGTATATATCCTTATATCTTGTGGTTGTTAAATGTCATTTCAGTGGATAATAGTGTCTCTAGCACTGGAGCAATTGCTGGAGGAGTGGCTGCGGGTGCTGCTCTACTGTTTGCTGCACCTGCAATAGGGTTTGCATGGTGGCGTCGCCGGAAACCACAAGAACATTTCTTTGATGTACCTGGTTAGTAAGCTAAGAAAATATAATACGGAGATATGAATTTCAGCATATGTAATAAGTTTGTCTAATGTCTCTTTGCAGCTGAGGAGGACCCAGAAGTCCATCTGGGCCAGCTCAAAAGATTTTCTCTGAGAGAACTTCAAGTTGCAACTGACAGTTTTAGCAACAAGAACATTCTGGGCAGAGGTGGGTTTGGGAAGGTTTACAAGGGACGCCTGGCGGATGGGTCACTAGTGGCAGTGAAACGGTTAAAAGAAGAGCGTACACCTGGTGGGGAGCTACAGTTTCAGACAGAGGTGGAGATGATCAGCATGGCTGTGCATCGAAACCTCCTTAGGTTACGTGGATTTTGCATGACACCTACTGAGCGGTTGCTTGTCTATCCCTACATGGCTAATGGAAGTGTTGCATCATGTTTAAGAGGTGCTTGCTGTGCTCTGCATATGTTTGGATGGCATTCTTTCCAGCTTCCTTTATTAGCTATTTGTGTAAATTGTTTTTATTATTCTTCTGTTGCTATGCCTTATACTTTCTTGTTTCTCATCGTGGTCGGTTTGAACTGATGAAAATTGGAATTTAGAGTACCTTGTGAGATCTGTATCATATTTGCCGATGCTCTAAAAGAAAGTGTGTTGGTTTCTTGTAGAGCGTCCACCAGGGGACCCCCCGCTCGATTGGCCAACAAGGAAGCGGATTGCATTAGGATCTGCAAGAGGGCTTTCGTACTTGCATGATCACTGCGACCCAAAGATTATTCACCGTGATGTAAAAGCTGCTAATATCTTGTTAGATGAGGAGTTTGAGGCAGTTGTTGGGGACTTCGGCCTGGCTAAACTGATGGATTACAAGGATACCCATGTAACCACTGCTGTCCGTGGCACTATTGGGCATATTGCCCCCGAGTACCTCTCAACAGGAAAGTCTTCTGAGAAGACTGATGTTTTTGGTTATGGGATCATGCTTTTGGAACTTATAACTGGACAGAGAGCATTTGATCTTGCTAGGCTGGCAAATGATGATGATGTGATGTTACTTGACTGGGTATGTACCCAACCTGTTTTCCTTTCAACCCCACTCTCTGCAATTCTCCTTGTGAATTTTATCGTTTAGGCTACTGTTGGATGGTATTCTCAAATTGTTGCAATAGTACTGTGGGGATCCTTTGGGGCATGTTTTGCATTTTCTAGTAGTTTCCCAGGAAAGAGACTTTTGATTGAAGGGGTTATCTACGAGAGAGAACTAAAGGTTTCTTAAATCCAGAACTAATGTTTTATTTTTTATTGTTCCTTTTTAAATTGATCTTCCACTTAATCCTCTAACCAACAAGTGGCTCTATTTCTCTTATAGAGAAATCTCAGGAAATCACTACAAAAATGCCCAGCAGCCCCTTGATCGAACGATCCTGTCTACCATTTTTGTGGGCTCAGTATACACATTTTGGGGTGAATGTAGCTCTATTGATGGAAAAACTTTAGATGCAATACTATAAGAACTCTCTCTCTTGGGGAATGTTATGGGAGCTAGGGGGGCCCTACTAGCTGCTTAAAAATGTATACTAGTGCGTGGAAGATTATTTGCACATATAAACTTTTCTTTAGGCACTGCTGTTGGGGCTTGAGTTGATGGCAAAGCATGGTTCAAAATATCTGCCAACATAGTTATCCAGAATTATTGGAAATTTAGGATATCAATGGTAGTATCATCTATTCCTAGAAGTAAACACTATTTACCAATATATTGACTGAAATGACCAATATCTTCTATTTTGTTAACTATTATTATTTTGGGATTTGGTTTTTAGACACAGTTGACTGCTGGTGTGGCTAAAATTCATATGATGAGCGCCTTTTTTCCCGTCTTTGAAATATATTTTAGATTTTTTGGCTTTCGTTAAAACACTTTTGGTAGTTTAGATCAAATATTATCTATGGATTTGTTTTTAACATAGATGAAGTGATTGCTTTCTCGCAATTTTGCATGCGCTCTGCAGGTGAAAGGTCTTCTGAAAGAGAAGAAGCTGGAGATGCTAGTGGATCCTGATCTTCAGAACAACTATGTGGAAGCTGAGGTTGAACAGCTCATTCAGGTCGCGCTTCTCTGCACACAGGGCTCCCCAATGGACCGGCCAAAAATGTCAGAGGTGGTCAGGATGCTCGAAGGTGACGGTTTGGCTGAGAGATGGGATGAATGGCAAAAGGTGGAGGTGGTCCGCCAGGAGGTAGAGCTTCTCCCCAACCGGAATTCTGAATGGATCGTTGACTCCACCGACAATCTTCATGCAGTTGAATTATCCGGCCCAAGGTGACCTTATCAACGCTTTAATAGAAGGAAATTTATTTTCTATTTTATTTTTATTTTTTTCCCACCTGGTGTCATCTATAAAGCCCGTTCTGTGTAATCAAGTGAAATTCACGTTTGTGTATATGAATCTGTTGGGCCATTGTATCATTTGTTGTCATTTCTTTGGTGATGCGTTTATGTTGAAAGATGCCGATTGCCACCTGGCCTGTTACTTTCATACCAGAGAGGAAATGTTCAGGTTCTGCAAGAATGCACTGTTCCTTTTTTTTTTTTTTTTTCCTTTCTCTGAGGCAGTATTTTGTATTATTATTGAGGAGTAAAAGAAACCGTATAGTTTTGCTGACCCACCTTTCAATGATTTTAAGGACATTTTAAGCATGTTATGGATGGTCAAGTTCTCTTTTTAGCAAATGTTCCCTCTTGTAGTGATGGGCAGATTCTCTCTGCTGAGTCAGAAGGCTACCTTCTCAATTTCCCATTCATCATTATTAAAGTCTTGTCTGATTCATTTATCTGGTGTTGATTTTTAGATTTTGCTAGTAGTGGATTCTGTTATTAAAGGACAGAGAAGGTACATAAAAATACTTGTTTTTCGGAGTTAAGATTCCGCTTTAAATCCTGTCTTCAGTCTTAATCCTATGATCTAGCATGTCTTTATGGCCATTTATTTTTGCCTGGCGTACTTGTCATCTGTGGGTAACTACTACCTTTGAACTTAATCTTAGAGGAGGTTATGGAACCTAAAAATGATGCCCATTGACCTAAAAACAGAGAAATGATTGTTGGACGTCCCTGGTTGGAGCTCAGGTGGTTGAAGTCAAATTTTCAGCTAAAGGTCATCTGTACATGCTTACTGAATTACTAAACCCTTCCTATACATACTTAGGCCTCTTATTGGTTGGCTGAATTTTCGCCTGGCTGCCCCACAAATCGAGACCTCCTGATTTAAAGGCAGGGTCGGCCATGGGAGTCACACACAAGGCGGTGCTAGATTTTCAACCTGGCTGCCCCACAAAAGCGAGACCTCTTGAATTGAAGGCAGGGACAACCATGAGAGATTCCTGCAGGAGACGAAATCCTTTCTAGATGAATCCGAGACCCCGTTTACTAGAATTCTTGACACGAATTCAGGCTGCCTGGGAATTCAAAATTCCTGTCAGGAATTCTATGTTTCATTATTAGAATTTCTAGGCATTTAAAATTTCAGGCATTTGAAATCCCAAAAAACTTAGCATTTGAAAAACCACTTTAACACAGAGGATGTGGAAATCTCATTTGGCACCGGAATTCCTGGAGAGGGACTATGGCATTTCGGGAGCTCAGATAGGAATTCAGGCCATGAATGAAATAACGAATTTAGAAATTCAAAATTTGGCAGCATTTCAAATACCAGCATTTGAAATTCCTAGACAACTACCAGACATGAATTCTATGAATTCTAGTAAAGAAACATGCCCTAAAAATTCACCTTATAGCTTCTCCAAGTACAATTATAATAGCATTATGCTCATGTCAGAGCACCTCTCATGGAATTTGCGAGAACTTCCAGTGGGCCCACTTTATGATTCATCTGAACCATATGCTCTATAGTCACCAAATCTTAGGGTTTGCACTTAATGCATTAATAGTCAATTTTTTTTTTAAATAATAATAAAGCCATTGAACTTGTGGGATACTAATCAAGGGGTTAGGGGCATCGAATTGATCCTAATCTAATATATGGGGCATGCCCATATGGATCTCTCTTTTCCCCGATCTTGTGTTTAGTGGGGCCCCATATGGACACCATTCAGCTACCTCTCACAGCACCATGAGAAGTGTTCTCAAAGGAGCAAAGCCCAATTGTTATATACTTGCTTATGCATGTGTATGCGATATTATGTAATTTAAATATAATAATAATTTTTACGAAGAGTCTTTAATTCTTCTTTTTAAGTTGGCGTATTGGCCAAGAGTGATATACTATTAACTTGGAGGCCCAAGGATCAATCCTTATATATTTGTGTGATATTAAGGTGCCAGCACCACTTAACCGTGAGTATGATAGCCCAAGAGTCAAGTCTCCAAGAACGATTATATATATATATATATATATATATATATCTCACTCAATCTTTCATATAAGGTGAGAGATATTTCTCATAGGAACATCTCTCATATATATATACATATATAGAGAGAGAGAGAGAGAGAGTCTTTTTATATATAATTTTATAACAATTGGGTAAAAAGTTTAGTGCTGCCTGGGACTCACCGTGGACCCAACCAGGACCCCACCCATCTACAATTCTTTCAATTCCAGGGTCCAACCAATAGTTTAAAACTCTTTCTGATAGGGTCAGTGACGGACCTATATGTTACGATGCGGGTGCCGTCGCACTCACGAGATTTGAGAAATTTCTTCAATAAAATTTTAAATTTTTTTATTTTATTATTTAATCTCGTAATTTGACTATTGCATGCACCACCCAAACCATTGGATAGGCTCAAGTCAAATCTCCCGAGTTCTCAAACAATGGTTTGATTAAGTCTATCAATGGGCCGAATCTCCCTTGGAGCTGGCCCAAAACTAAGTTCGTTTATGCTGGCCTAGACATGCATTTGGATCCAACGAGACGGATACAAACCCACAAGCACTGTGGAAACTCAGATCCGTAGAAAACCTTTTCCGCGTTCTGCCAAAAACTATGTCCAACCTTCGTATCGAAACTAGTTTGATCCATGCTCTGGTCTGCATCAAGCACCCGAACTCAGATCCGACTCATCCTCCTTTTAATTCCTATAAAAAGGACTCAAAACCAGACAAAGTTAAGTCCAGCCCAAACCCAAATATAACCTTTACATCAGGACTCCCTAAAAAGGTCCGGGCCCAGCTGTTCTCGTCCTGCCACGTCTACAAGTCTAATTCCGCACATTGGTTCCGTACTTCCACGTAAGCTCCGTGGCCCACCTCCAAAAGTCTGAAAAAGCTCCAACGACTCAAAAATAAGGCATTGCCAACATGTGAGCCTTCCAACCAATTAGAGCCCGAGATTTCCATTACTCATCTTCATCTTGCCACGTGGACGGATGACAGCCACTTCCTCATCCCTCCTCTTATTTCCCTCCACTCTCTCCTCTCTTCCTACTCTTATTCTTCAGTCTCTTCTCACCCTCACACCCCTCATGCCCTCCTAAACAACAAGAACCAGAAACCCTAGAAAGCCCCTAAAACCCTGAAAAAAAAATCCATCTTCTCAGAAACCCTAGCAATGGCGGCACCACTAGCTGCCTCCACCCAGCTCCCATTTCTCCGCCCCGGAACTCCTCTTCTCAGATTCCAATTCCAGAATCGCAGCTGCAGATGCTTCCGAACCGGATCGAATCGAATTCGAATCTCAGCTGCACAAGTGCAAGAAGAAGAATCGTCGAGTAATGTGATGGATGATTACAATTGGAACGGAAATGGAAGTGGATTCGGATACAACGGATCGGTTGAGGCGTCGAATGGAAGTCTTAAGGGGGTTTTGAATGGAAATGGAGCGAGTAATGGAAGTTTGGTGAAGTATGTTAATGGAAACGGTGCGGCGGCGGAGGTGAAGATGCCTGAGGAAGTGAAGAGGAAGAAGACGGTGGAAGAGATAGGGCAAGAGGATGCTTGGTTCAAGCGAGGCGGAAAGGAGAAGATTGAGGTAATAACTGGATTGCGCATTGCTAATTGTGTTTCAATTTGGTGATTGATGTTTTGCGAATTTTTTGTTTTTCGAATTTTTGTTGAAGTAAGTAATCTAATTGGAAGATGCTGAAACAGAGAAGTTTTCAAATTGTTACAATACTTTTGTGTCCTTGATTTCAATAATTTAGTGATATCTGCAGGTTTCTGTCACTCCTGGTGGGCGCTGGAATAGGTTTAAAACTTATTCAACCATACAAAGGACTTTGGAGATTTGGGGATTTGTTATAACTTTTATTTTTAAAGCTTGGCTTAACAACCAGAAGTTCTCTTATAAAGGTCAGTAACTTTCTATCATTCAATTGATATTGCACATGAAACTCACCCACCCCACTCCCCTTTTGGATCTTAGAGTGGCCTATAATCTTCTCCTGACTAATGATCTAACCCATCCATATCAATCAGCTCGTAATAAATAGGTTGTGACCCAAACCCATTCAAGCCTGTGTAATATCCACCGTTAAATAGATCAATATGTGAAAAATGAGATTAACTATGGATCTAAATCCCTACTTTTACATATATGGATCGATCAAACGGTGTACATCGCTCCATTCGCCAAATGAAGTGAAATTTGGCTGAGTGCATATGTAGGGGAGGGCCTGTGCCTGTGGTATGAATGTCTTGGACCAAGTAAATGTGGGGTCACTTGGGTCAGTCTAACTCGTCCAAATGGAAACTCCCATCAGGTTGCGAGAATATGATCATTTTTCATTCTTAAATGCAGCAGACCCAGTTTACTGTCTTTTCTGGTATGGCATTGAGATTTGAGACCTAAATGGAGACTTCTCTCATTGATCTGTTGAAGAAACTTGTGCTTTTACTGGCATGAGATTGTTTGAGCATAACATTCTTGAGAACTATGTGGATAGTTTGTTCATCACATGTAGAAGTCTCCCCAAATTGTATTCACAAATCTCACAAAACAAAAACTTACATGCTTCTAGTTATAAGATAATAAGTTGATTTGGGTCTCAATGCTCCAAATAAGGATATGTTACAAGACATGAGGAACCATGGATGCCAAATCATGGATCTCTTCCTGCAGAATTTGTTCAACTTTGCAAGAAGATTGATAGAAGCCTGCTTATCCAAACCATGCTAGCATTCCCCACTTATTTATCAACCTGAAGCATAGCTGGAAGGTGCTTATTTCTGTCACCATTGAAGGCTGCAGGTTCTTCACAATAAAATGGAGAAAAACTGCAAATAATATCTGGTGTTCTGACATGGAACTTTTCTTATATATAAACCATGTCCAATGTGTGGATGACTTGTATTGTGTGACAGTAGTTGCTGAAATTTTTTTCTTTTTTTCTTTTTTTCCATTTTTTTTCTACACTTACTATTGGTTACTTCTATGGCTTTGCTCATTGTTTTTAGGAAAACATGATATCTCAACCATCTGCATTTGAGGCCATTTATCACTGATTCACATATGTTTAGCAATCTTTCTCAAATACATGCCAGCAATCTGCCACCTCTTTCCCTGTATAGATTGCTAATTAAGTTACAATTTCTAGATTTATGCCTGTATTTTAACAAATGGTTTGGAAATATGCAGGAGGCATGACAGAAAAGAAAAAAACTCTTAGGAGGAAAGCTCTTGCCAAGTGGTTAAAGGAAAGCATATTGAGACTAGGGCCCACATTCATCAAAATTGGGCAGCAGTTCTCCACAAGGGTGGACATTCTTGCTCAAGAATATGTTGATCAATTGTCTGAACTTCAGGTCAAAATAGATAAATGTTTGCCTACTTTATTTGCTTCATTCTGAATGGAATTATTGAAATTGGAAAGAGTTCTTATGAAATGTTGAGACGATTCTAGCAATTTATTTCTTCTTTTCTGTATTGCAATATGTGTTTGGGTGTATGTATTGTTGCACGGTGTGTGCGGGCAGGCCAGTGAGACGCCTGCTTGTGGGTGTACCTGTGTTAGATGATTTCTGTTTGCAATTCATTTTTTTTTTTATTTTTTATGTGGTTTGCATTCTCTGTTTGGGTGTGTGCATGTGTGTGCATGGCGTTGCATGGTGTGTGCATCCTTTCTTTTATTTTCTGACTGTCTTTTGTAGAAGGAGCCTATGTTGTGATTTTATGAAGATATTTTCAAAATATCATTCAGCTATAATTGTCAATACAAAAGAAAAAGGGGGGGTGTTTGTGCAGCACCGTCATGTTTCCTCTTATGCGGCTTCCAAATCCGACCTCGATAGGTCAGATTTCCGGATTCCCTCTAGCGCTGATTTTCTGGTTCAAACATGGGATTCCCAACCCAAATTGTCGCTGCACCCAAACGTGAGCACCTTGTCTCTGCATAAACGCTCCCTTAGTGACAATAATTTTCATGTCCAAGTCTTCTTTAAGCCTGGTATCGCAGTGACTTTGCAGGTCTTTAAAATATGATTGTTATTTTTGAAACTGGTTATTATTCAATATCATGGGACTCATTTGATGACACTTCCTTGGGCTGAATGACTTGAAGTTTCACATTTCTTGGGAATCTCTCTAAGTTACAGAGAATCATCATAACAGGGTCAAATAAGCTTATGCACTATCATAACCTTCTAGACACTTGAAAGCCTTCCCTTAAAAAATTTGTCCCAGTTAACCTCTTCCCCATCTTGCCCTTGGTTAGAATGCCTCTTACCTGGTTCAGCTTAATGTGGTGGTCAGCCTTTCATAATTTCTGTGATGGTTTAGCTAACCTTTCATTTGAGCATAATATTCATCTGGGATAGAGCTTAATGTGAACAAAAAATTAGCAGCACAGGTTTAACAACTTGTAAAATCGATGTTGAGTTCAAAATGTTGCAATGCTTCTTTCCTTAACAGTAGCTTTTTCTTAATTCTATTTGTAATGTAGTTTTATTTTATTTTTTTCAGTAAATGTAAAATTTCTTTTCCATCATAGCTTAAATGAAAATAATAAATATTATTTTCTAAAAGCCATTAGATTCATTTTGCACTTGATGCTTTGAGGTAATATCTAAGTCTATATTATGAATGCAGGATCAAGTTCCTCCATTTCCATCTGAAACGGCTGTATCTATAATTAAAGAAGAACTTGGAGCTTCAGTGGATGATATTTTTGATCGATTTGACTATGAGCCAATAGCTGCTGCCAGTCTTGGTAATCTTGGTTTACATTTTCCATAGGCGACAAAATCGGGCTCCAAACTCAAGTCTTTCTTGTCTAATGCCTGAATATATGGTGATCTATGCAGGTCAGGTGCATCGTGCAAAATTGAAGGGCGAGGAAGTTGTGATTAAAGTACAGAGGCCTGGTCTCAAGGATCTTTTTGATATTGATCTAAAGAATCTGAGGGTAAGTAATTTAATTTGTAGAACGTTCCTAGTTTTGTTCTTTATTATCTTATTATTTATATTCTAGTTAAATAGTAGATCTCTTTAAGCCAACCCCAAATCGGTGGGATAGGGCTAAAATGAATTGCCGACGATGATATTTTTCTAATTTTCTGTTTTTCCTTATTTCGATACAAAGCATAAAATAAACAAAGTACAAAATTCCAAATGGAAGTAGAAAAGATGAATTGGCCGTTGTTTCAGTGTGAGGTGGAGTTTGCTTCCTTGAACTACTAATTAGTTCCTGACTTGCTTTTGCATAGACTTCCTAATTAAGATAGTAGTTGGAGTTTAGTGCTTTTGTTTGAATTTTATGATAAATTATATGCAGCTGTGCACACCACCTTGAAAGACCCCTACTCTTCCAACAATTGGGAATCCTGTCTTCTTTTGCCCATTTGCTTCCCTGATAAAAGGATCTTTTATATGTTCTGATCAGACACCGGCAATGAGTAGCCCTCTTGTCATTCCCTCTTTAACATTGCAATCAATTCTCATTTGCCTCCCTAGGCATAAGAGGAATTTTGAAGTTTCTTGTTGGAGTTTAGTTTTGCGACCCCTCTCTCTGCACGTGCGCATGTGCATGTGCACGTGCGTATGCATTTGTGCTTGCAATTTGACATATCCAGATATTATGAAATCAGAAATTTGAAACGGTATTGAAACTTTAAACCACAAATTTTCAGCATTTTTCCACTAGCTATAAACATGACAATGAAAAAAGTATTGCTTGCTGCAGTTCCCTTATTGATTTTTCTCTGAATTTTGCTGGCTTTTGATTTTGTTTACATCCAAACTTAAATATGTTTACCAATTTTTTTGTGTGTAGGTTTTCAAGGTCTAATACATTAATGTTTTCTCCTTTTCAAGTTTCATTTTTTTCTCCAAATTAGATGAGAATATTCATTATCTGCTTAAATGAGATTTCTATAAATCTGTTCCCTCCACAGGTAATAGCTGAATATCTTCAAAAAGTTGACCCAAAGTCAGATGGAGCAAAGAGGGACTGGGTTGCTATATACGATGAGTGTGCAAATGTCTTATACCAGGTTGTGCAAAAGTGCAACAGAAGTTCAATTCATAATATTTATTATGTTTCATACACTGATTCTATATCCATTTCCTCGACATTAGAAATTTAAATAGAACATTGAGAAGAAACAGAAAATGTTAATATGTACAAAAATCCACAAAATGATTTTCTTGACATGAGCTGAAAGCTAGGACTTATAGAAAATATTATATGGACACTTTAGGTGGATATGCGTTCCAGCATTGGTTCATCTTTTTGGGCATCGTTTGACCTCCATGGCGTTTTATTGTAGCTTGACCAATGTTTGTATACACTACAAACAAGGAGCTGTTTGAGGGAAGTTAAACTTAATGTCCATGTAGATTCTCTAAGTAATCATCATGTGGTAGTGGGGCCATGATCAAGAGCTTAGGGGGTAATATCAAGTTGGCTTTCCCATGCCTGCATGTACCAGAGATGGCAATTTAATGGAGATTTTAGCAATAAATAACTGGAGATGAAACTCGTCACTGAGTATTTTTGTCCATTTGATTGTGGAGCATAACTCATAGTTCCATTGCTTGGGTGAATAGGATGGTCGATAGACGTGGAGATTTTCTTTCATCATCGATGAGATTCTAATTGCAATGTCTACATTTGATGCACCATTTAGGCAAATAACAAGTGAGGCGAATACCTTTTCTGATGCACATGCTAAGGAAGGGATTCCCTGGCCATCCCTGTGCACTGTGGTATTTATCCCATTGGATAATTACCTATTTTTATTAGTGCCTGTTCTCTTCTGTACTCCTTTTAATATAAGTTCTTTCTTGTTGCTAGTTAAAATAATAAGTACTCGTTGGAGAACTTTCATGTTATTATGACTAACTAAAAGATCAGGTGTATATTGCATTTCCTCATTAGCAGAGAACTAATTAGATCCACATCTGTTTTTAGGAGATTGATTATACAAAAGAAGCAGAAAATGCAGAATTATTCGCTGAAAACTTCAAAGGCTTCGATTATGTGAAAGTTCCAACAATATATTGGGACTACACCACACCACAGGTGCATCCTTTCTGTTCTTTCTGATTTTATTTTGCAGAAATTAATGTCATCTTGCCTGTCCAATCTGTCCTTTATTGAATATAGTCTTACCCTGGATTGTAGGTTCTGACAATGGAGTATGTCCCAGGGATAAAAATAAACAGGATAAGAGCATTAGATCAGTTGGGTGTTGATCGGCAAAGGTAATTGAAACCCTGTGCCATCTGTCTTGATCAAATGATATAAATGATATGACATGTTTAAGTGGTTTTTCAATGTCAGGAATGTAAAATTGTACTTCTCTTATCATGTGCCACAATGGCTGTTTGATCTTTACATTGCGCCTTTGCAGGTTGGGCCGATATGCAGTTGAGTCTTACTTGGAGCAAATTTTATCTCATGGTTTTTTTCATGCAGACCCTGTGAGTTCTTAAAGTCTTTCACTGTTCTTGTGCACTGAACCACATTAAAAGAACCAGTAGAGTTAGTGCTTATGTCAAATAAATTGTTTTACTGTGAGAACAGATGGTTCTCAAAATTTTGAAGATCGTAATTCACACATATAACCTTCTGGGCTTAATCAAATGAACTATGAAAGAAAAAACTGTCAAACATATATGAGCCAGAATTGTATCTTATTTTCATGACCATGCCTGCAGAAGCTGTTTTGAAGATCTTCCATGACCCACGCTGTGTCTCTATCTAGTTGGTATGTAGCAACCAAGAGACACCCTAGGTCTCCATCTAATCGTTGTGTGTTAATGAGAGGGAGATTCATTTATTAGGAAAAAAGAAGAAAGAAGGAAAAGTGGGTACACTTCCCATCTTTGTTCAGTTGATCAACCTCAAATGAACCTCTCCATAAATCTTAAAAGACAAATTGGCATTCATTTGCTAAAACATAGACTTTGATCTGATTTACCACTCTCATCAGGAAAAGGCTTCTAGAAGATGTCAATTGGATAGCACAAAATGAATAACCCTCCACAATCCACATTAGCTCCTACAGCACCGAGTGAAGCCATAATATCAGCTTCATCAGAATTTAAACCATTAAACAGACCTGCATAATTCCGGATCTGGACCTGTGGTGATCTCAGTTAACCCCTCCAAACCCTACAATCATTACTTCTCTCAACGCACCACGATCAAGAAATTCAGTTTCCGAAGTCCCATGGAAAGAGGAACCCAACATGGGGGTGTTTGTTATTTGGGAGGAAGAACCCATTACAAGGGAGCATCTGTACCTTGTATAAAGACATCAATCTTTGTCCTCTAATCTGCATCCCCTAGGACATGGCTGTAACGTAGTGGTAAAAAAATAAATAATTTTCAAACAAGAAAACCCAAAAGTAAAAAAAGTCCTGGGCATCAGAGAATTTAACCCAGGCCCTACAATTACAGAATAAAAATAGAAGTGTGGAGACATGGGGAAAGTGAATAATCATCTTTTCTTTATCC
Organism: Umbellularia californica; assembly: GCA_028538565.1. Classification (NCBI taxonomy): domain Eukaryota; kingdom Viridiplantae; phylum Streptophyta; class Magnoliopsida; order Laurales; family Lauraceae; genus Umbellularia; species Umbellularia californica. The sequence continues at coordinate 80,561,958 of JAPQWN010000006.1, read as the reverse complement.
TATCAATCTGCAGTCTGCTTAAAGAAATTTATTATTTTGAAGAAAAGCTATTTTGTCATATACTGTAACTATCTAAGGTTCATAGCAGTGAGGTCTGTGTGAGCATGCACATGGGTAAGCGTGTGAATGAGTGCAGAAGGGACTAGTTGGTCACCCAAAAAGGAGCACGGAAAATAACAAAGTATTCAGAAGGGCGTTGTAGAGAGTGAACCCTTTAGAAGTGATAAAGCCCACCATGCCCAATAAGCTATTTTCACATGTGCAATATAATTGGATTAACATCCACGTCAATACTTTAAAAAAAAAAAATCCACGTCAATAGACAAAGTTAAACCTTTTTAGGACATTTTGTTTATTTTTTCTAATCATTGATTACAGCCAGAATATAGCAAGTTTGTATTATATATACTGGGTCGATCCCATAATAGAGAGGCAACAATTTTTACCAAATCTCTCTCTTCCATTGCTCTTCTTATACCTTATCAAGCCTATGATTCTCAAGATTCAATGATTTATTTCCAGTTTCTCATATCTTCCTTTTCTTTCCTTGCAGCATCCGGGCAATATTGCTGTTGATGATTTTAACGGTGGAAGACTTATCTTTTATGATTTTGGAATGATGGGAAGGTAGTGTTTGGTTTCCATGCTGCCCATCTTCTAGATATTTCTTTAATTGTATGCATGACACATTTAGAAGTAGAATGGAAAATTGTGCTTTCCATCTAATAAGCTCCACAATGGTTTAACATGGATACAGTATCAGCCCAAATATCAGGGAAGGCTTACTTGAAACATTCTATGGAGTCTATGAGAAAGATCCAGATAAGGTAGGTTTCTTCTTACCATTCAAAAGGAAAAAAAAGGGTTTGTTGCCTCTTTATATGAGTTTACTGTATCAGTAATCAACTGCTTCGATGCAAATAAGTTTCTTGTCACACCTAGAAACACCTGGAACCTTGGTATTACATTTAAAGGGCTTTTCAATGTCTTCCAGTCATTCAATACATGGGAAAGATGCTTCCAAGAATCTAAAATATAGAATGGAGGCCTTTACAGTTTCCCTTGTGAAATGTGACTTGATTACTGAAGTTATCAGAAGATACATAAAAGATGAAAATGCTCTTTTGAATGATATGTACTTCATTTTAACTACTGTGACTGGGTTATTCATTTTCTTTAATGATTACTTTATTCTGTTAGTATGATATGAACAAGGTCACAGGACACATGCTTACAATTACAAAACAACATTCATATTATAGAGAATTGTCCAGCATTTCTTTACAAAGATGAATCTAAACTTTTAAAATTAACCACTGGATTAAGAACTCCACTCCTTTGCGCAGGTGCTTCAAGCCATGATCCAGATGGGTGTTCTTGTGCCTACTGGGGATATGACGGCTGTCAGAAGGACAGCACAGTTCTTTCTTAATAGGTGCTTTTGAATGGAAATATAAACAGAACTGCTTAGCTTGTATTCAACTATCTTTATTTACTCATGGAACTTTAACCATCCACAGCTTTGAAGAGAGACTTGTTGCCCAAAGGAAAGAGCGGGAGATGGCCACTGCTGAACTTGGATTCAAAAAACCATTGAGCAAGGAGGAAAGAAATGAGAAAAAGAAGCAACGACTGGCTGCAATTGGTACACTTTATTTTTGTTTCTGTTCATATATACATATGTACTGTGATCCTCCATGCTTTATGCAATCAAATTTTAAATAATGCAATGACTTGCTCAATTGATAATACATGTCTTTGGCTCCTATTTGTATAAATCTCAGCAAATAGAGTGAATGAAATGATTGAACCTCGACAGATTCAACAGTTTTGTTGTCTTAGGATTGGCAGTAATAGGACCTATCTTACATTTAGGCATTTTACATTTAGCATACTATAACGAATACCCTTTGTAATAAAATAATATTTATTAGATAAAACTAAAATTTGTTTTTAACACTGTTTTCCAATGTCTCGAAAATTGTGAATGCAGAGGGTTCCTAGGCAAATGAGGGAGTTATGAGACCTTTAGTGGACATAAAAAGTAATTTCCATTCTTTCTAACTTAATGAATCTTTTCTGTTATCTAACAAAATTTTGTTCTCATTTCAGGAAAAAAAAAACCTCTATGAGTAATCATTTTATGGATACCCATTCCGTAATTGTATTTCTGTCCTGGATTTAGGAATTTTCCCAATCCATGTCCTTTTAGATATTTTATATGTGCAACATAGCCCCAATACCTATCGAAATCTGAGCTGGATAACATTTGTGGAACCCTCTTGCCTTCAAAGTTGAAACCCAAACTCATTAACAATACTTTGGATTTTGTTTTCACAAACGCCTTGTTTGTTTGCATTAGAATACATTGGATTTATACCATGAGTGGTTAAAAATGAAGATAAAAGGTGAATTTCTAAACATGAGCATCAAATAACCTTTCCTTTTAGGGAAATAGAATTTAAAAATGATGGGAAATGAATACCTAGCCACCACCCTAGTAATTCAATACATAAGAAAGTGAAGGTTCTCTCTACATCTCCGCCTTTTATTTTTCGTGCCAGTTTTCATATCCTTCACCCCTCACCTCCTTAATAACCCTTTGGTTGAGTTAATTTTCACCATGAATTCCTATGTATTTTAATGTAAACAAACAGGCACGAAAATAGAGGGAGAGCTTTTTCCTGAAAAGATTATTTTATTCCTCTCCTTCCACACACCCCAATTGGTAATATTCTCCATTTGATTTTGGCTTCTCACTTGAAGGGCCTGAGAATGGGAAGACCAACCATTTGCCCTAATCATTACCCAAGGGGGCAATCCTAGCCTTGTGATTAACGGCTTGGAAATAGACTATATCAGTCCGCGTTTGTAGCTTGGAAATAGACAGTATGAAATGAGTAAAGATACTATTCACATTCAATGTAAAATGGACCAACCTTTGAGTGGCTATGATCTTCCATTTTTTTTTTTTTTTTTTTGGGGTGGGGGGGCGAGGAATATTTATTAAAGCTGGGGGCGTGCACCTTGCAGACTGTATCACTTCTTTTTTTTTTTTTAATCTTTGTAATGAGAGAATTATTAAATTTTGAATTATAATGCCCTGTAACAGGAGAGGATCTTTTGGCCATTGCTGCAGATCAACCTTTCCGTTTCCCTGCCACCTTCACATTTGTTGTTAGAGCATTTTCCGGTATTGAGGCTAAGAAAACTAACCGATGTGTTATGCTAGATATTTTAAATTTTCAACATTTTTCTCAGTATAGAGAATGCTTTGTACAGTATTAGATGGCATTGGGAAGGGACTCGACGCTCGCTTTGACATTACAGAGATCGCCAAACCGTAAGTGCGCTCAAGTCTCTTCTAGTTGATAGATAGGAAACTGTCAAAGATTGCTAACTAATGTTTTTGGGGTCTGACACGTATTACATGCTTTGGTCTGTATTGCTAGCTATGCAATGGAATTGCTAAGGTTTCGCGAAGCAGGAGTTGAGGTTATTGTGAAGGCAAGCTTCGGAGTTATTTTTCTCTTTGGGTTGAACCAACATGGTGATTGGATTTTCTATTTTTGTATCTAATGTTTAACTGTCCACAGGACTTTAAAAAAAGATGGGAACGGCAGTCACGTGCATTCTACAACCTATTTAGACAGGCAGACAGAGTTGAAAGACTGGCTGAAATTATTCAACGATTGGTAGGGAGTTAAAATCATCCTCTTCACAGTTGACTGATGATTCATCTCATCTGGGTGCTTGAAATCCATGCTTATGGATGAATTATGTTCTAGTAGCATCTTCCTAACTGCATCCCTCTCTCTCTCTCTCTCTCTCTCAGGAACAAGGTGATCTGAAGCTGCGAGTCCGAGCTCTTGAGTCTGAGAGGGCTTTCAAGAGAGTTGCAGCTGTCCAGAAGACTATTGGAAATGTGAGTTTATAAGGGCATCAAATTAAACGTCAGTGCCTTGCACTGGCCTTTGCCATTGCCTACAATAAAATTGTACACTTCTACCTATTCACTGCACCTCACGTGTACACAATATGTGTGGATAGGCCATTCCACTACTCGGATGTTTATTGCTCGCTTCACCTGATACAATCAATCGAGAGGGTGCTGGCAGTATCTGATATATATAATTTTGCTTTGGCTTCGTAATCTTCCTCCCAGCGATCACAAATAATTTCTACTCTACGGAGAGCTGACTTGGCCAAAACAGGAGTCAAGTGGACTCATGAGGTAACCAGTGGGTCAACTGGGTAGCAACTAAAACTCATTCTAGGTGAGTTCAGTCCTATCCAGTCACGTCACTCAGGATGTGACCCCTCCTGTCAAATTGGCCAGGTTCATAGTTGAACCACTGGGGCGGTAGCCCTGTGATATGAGCCAGTGATCTTCAATCCCTTCCTCGAGGAATCGACAAATCTCATTTGTCAGTGTCTTCTAGCATGCTATTTTCACTTGTCATATTTCTTTTTCCATATTATTTACCGTATAACTGAAGAGCTCTCTCTCCCAAAATGACAGGCGGTAGCTGCAGGAAGCCTAATAAACCTTGCTACAATTTTCTACCTCAATTCAATTCGTGTAAGCAATTCCACTGAATCTTATATTTCTTGTCAATTATGAATTTTTTTTTATTGGGTTATCATAGCATTAGTCGCTTGTCCCTTTCAAGTCATTATTGATTTTTTGCATATGTTGTTGTTGTTGAGATTCATGCTTGGACCATCAGGTCCATTTTGGGTGGGGGATGGTGAAAAGGTACAATGGACGAATAATTTGAGCTTTTCTATTGGAGAACCATTATATTAAAGTAATGCATAAAATAATTGAGCAAAGAACCACTATCATTTTTTTTTTTTACATGTTCTAATAACATCCTGTAGTTGAAAGATTAGTGCTGTCCAATCAGTGATTCTTTTTTGCTATGGCTCGTCCTAGGTGAAATCCACCCGATGAACAGTTTAGTTTGTACATGTCCAAAAATAGGAGTAATTAAAAAATAGAGAAAAATGAAGTGTGAATCACTAGGGCACTTTTATGCAACTGCTTTTGCCATGGGAACAAAAGAAAGGGTGTGATGTTTGTCCATGGAGTCTTATTCATCATTTGGTGCAAATGCTTTTTTGCAAGAAAAATATCAAAATAAGTGCAATTTTTCATCGCGAATCAATAGAAAAAAGTGTTTCTGATATTTGTGGACATCCATTCCCACAGAGTTTCCACAATCAAAAAATCTATTCCGTGGAAACCTTTTTTGAAGTCTGACCCCATCAGAAATGATTTTTTGCAAAATTATTTTTCCGCTCTTCCCTGTGGAAAAGGAAACGCAGTCACATAAAAATGAAACTTTCAGTGCTGTGGAAAACTACTTTCACATTTCATGCTTTTTCTATGGAAAAGTGGCCACACAATGGTTTTTTTTTTTTTTTTTAATCATTTGCTCATTATGGCTCTCTTTTTACCCTGCTCAGGTGCCAGCCATGGCTGCATACACACTGTGTGCATTTTTCGGCATACAGATTCTCTTTGGCATTCTCAAGGTCAAAAAATTAGATCAACAGGAGAGACTGATTACTGGCACTGCTTAGGCCCTTTGTGAATTAGTCTTTGTTGTCTTGTAATTTTTATTTCTTCTATTTCCCTTTCTTCTTTTTTCTTTTTTTAAAATTTTTTTTTTTTGCAATATTGTATATGGGTTGTTTGTACTGTGACTGCAGCATGATCATGCGGAAATTGTAAATGTTATTGCCATTTCCTGAGTTAAGCTACTAGTCTTCTCAAGGCACAGGAATCTGCTATCTTTATCACAAAGACCAATCATGAATTCTCTTCATGAGACAATTCCACATACTAGCTAGCTTTGATGGATAGCATCTGAAGTAACACACCATTGCTTCTTATTTGTTAAAAAAAATATTGACCCCAAAAAGTCTCATGCATCAGGGAATCAACGTAGGAGCATGTCCTTTCACCTACAAGTTTTCATAGGAAGCTAAAAAGGAGCTTCTTTTCTTTAAAAAGAAGAAGTTGAAAGAGATGTAATCTCTAGGCTTTTCCCCCCTCATCGGCTTTACCACGGAGACAATTGATTTAGTCTTGTATAGCGCCAAAGATAAAAGTTTCATGTCTTGAACAGAGCAAAACTGTGTAGGTCTAAGACTCATCTATGGGACCCTTGCATTTGCTCACACAAAACAATGCAAGCAAATTTTTTACCTTGATCATGGAAATGGTAAAACATGAAACTCAGCACAAATTCCTTATAAAAAAAGAATGAAAATGAAATAGCACAACTTAGACTCCCAGTCAGTGGTTTAGTACACTGTGTATAAGATAGTCTGTGTAATGGCCCACCCCAAATGGTCTTAGATAGTCTGTGTAATGGCCCACCCCAAATGGTCTTCTCTGTGCAAACACTAGCATCAAAGTCTTCTATGTCAACAAAATCTTACGAGAGGTGCCTCATATGGTTCCTACTAAAGTAAACAATTTGAGTCCTTCCGAAGCCCATCAATAATAATCCAACTCCCTTGCACTCACCGTACCCCATGAATTGGCACTCACCCTAACCAATCGATAAAATAGTTTGGGTCATTACATCAGCAGTTCATAACAGCTTTCACTGTGGCCTTTAAAAGGTCCGCACCCATTTTTGTAGACCATGATTATAATGTATCTTACCCTCTGATCCTCTCGTCTCGGAGGACAGATGCATATGGTTGCATTTTCAGAAATAATATAGTGACGATTGTTAGTAAACAGATTACTCCTCTTTTTTTTTTTTTTGGATAAAGGTAAACAGATTACTGAAAACGGGAAAGTAGAGAAATTTAAGCCTGGAAGTTGGAAGCATCAAGGTCTAGTGTTCATACTCTAGTTTGCCCATCAAACTGAACCCAGGGTTCTCATTTGAGGCTTTGTTTCAAAGTAAAATATTCTACAGTTCGCAACATTATAGCCCACAAATATCACACCCCATACAAACCGTTAGTTACACTCAAATAACTCAAAACTGTATTACTTACAGACAATCATGAAGTGAATAGAAATAGTATTTAACATAGAAAGTAAATTATCAAGCTAATAGCTTCTGAACAGAGAAGGCATTTCAGCAACATACCTACTCTGGTCTACGGCCAGATGCTGAATTATCAGCTGAAGCATAAATACCAGATCTAACACTTGAATCCTGTGAAGTAAACAAATTTGGGTACGAGAAGTATGGGTCGTCCTCCAAGGATGACAATCGTTGAGGTTGGTGGGCAGGCGCATATTCAGGAACTTGCATTTTAGAATCAGGTAGTTCGGAATCTAACTTGGGTGTGCGACATGATATGGGATTTAGCAAATCTGAACCCTGAACTGATGCCTCATCTGCAAGAGAATTCAAAGAATGAGGTGCATCAACTGTTTCGGTAAAAGGTTGATGTCCATCTCTCATTTGTGTTTCTGCAACAGATGGGCTATCAGTTTGAGGTGGAACTTTGTTGCTGTCCAGGACCCTGTTATTACTGTTCTTGAGGAGCTCAGTGATTCTGACCTCCGCAAGGCTGGCAGCTGCTCGAGCAGCTGCAGCTGCACGTTCAGCACTTTCTGCTGCAGATTGAGCAGCAGTCAGGACATCTTGCAAGTCTGTATTGGCCTCGTTTTTGGGCCTTGAGAGAGAGGGTACAGGCTCACTTCGCATTGCAAAGGATGAGGAAGAAGCACCAGCCTTAGTTGTAGTGCAGTCATCCTGAAAGCCAGCATTTATGTCAGTTTTGGACCTTGAAAGATAATGGGCTGGCTCACTTTGCCTAACAGAGAATGAGGCGGCGGACATTGGAGGAGAGATGAAAGGAAGGAATTGTTTGTCTTCTCTTGTACCAACTGATTGCTCTGGCTCAATAATATCAGGTTCTGTGCTGTACTGGTGTGGTATGTCCTCAGTTTTAATTTCATGATCGCCGGGTTCTAAATCAGGAGAAGCTGATGGGGGTGGAACCATTTCTCCAGCAGATGCATGATCAGAAGTAGGTCGAAGCAGAACTTTTGGAACCTCTGGAAAGTCTAGAGAATCAAAGTCTGCATCTGTATCTGACTCTTCTTGGGAAGTTTGGACCGGGCCGGAAGATAAAGATTCATCATACTTCTCTTTGGGGAGGGGCAGTTTAGAACCGCTTATGAACTGGTTTGGCCCATTCTATCAAAAGACGAAATCCACTAATCCATCAGTTATGTCCAAAAAGAGGTACTATATGATGATCAATCAAGAGAGAATTATTTTTACTCCAACTAAAAATGGTGGTGGGACCCACCTTTGAGTAATGAAATCCATGTATCCTGTAGATCCCATTACAAGATGGGCCACACATGAGTACATCTCCCATTGGATGATTCTACCTATGCCAATGACGGATCATGAATGATGCTTACAGCCAATGTTCAGGACTTGGAACCATCAGCTGAGTAGATTTTCAGGAATATCCCATCCATGAAGGGCCCATCATATTAAAGATTTTGTTTCAGCAAAAAGAATGGACCTACATGTACAGTTTGTACGTTGTAGGATTTACGAAGTGGTAGAACTGGTGGCATCATCCCCAAGTAGGGAAAAAGAACTTTTAGTAACAGCAGTTTTCACATACCAAAAGATCTGCATGTGGTTTCAAAAACTCAGACTCAGAAGCAGCTGGATCCCATTCTAACTCATGTTCTTCAGCGATTTCCTTTAACAATTTCAGTTTTGTTTCAGCTGAAGGGGCACGGATTGATAGCAATTCAATCATCTGCAAGAAAATTAAAAGACAAGTGACCTCCTTTTTCATTTTTTTTTCCACCCTCACCTGCTGAAGGACAAGTGACCCCCATCGAAAAAAGGAAGAAGGCACCGTATACACAAACCTGGCGATTAACGCCACAATCTGGCATGAGTCCAGTTGCAGCCGCGACAAATTCCTTTCCATATTTGGAAGCAAACAGCATCTGAACCTGTTGTAATTCTGGCAAGTCTGAGCATCTTGGTGCAGCAAAGCAGATGCTGGAAATCGCTTCTTTCAAGTCTAGAGGGCATTCCCTGAACATTGTGACAGTCTTGGAAATTTAATCTCAAGTAAATACACCCTTTTTGTTCAATAACTAAATAAATATGCTTCCCTGGAAACTAGGGAATGAATGACATAAATGATATATCTATTCTCTGTATAGCTCACACAACCCATTCATACTCTACCAAAGTCCCTAACCATCAGTGCCACTGTTAGAGATCGAACCGTGGTGATTTCTGTGGAGACTGGAGATGAAGGTGCCTTACCAATGAGCTAACAACAAATAAAATATATGACCATAGTTAAGAAGACAACCACAACTTGGCACATCAACAATGCATTTCACAATTGCAATTTTTTCCTTTCCTGAAAGAAAACTCTGAAAGAATGTATTGAAATTCCAAAATGGATTTCCAGAATGCAGCATTCAGAAAACACAGCGACTGGGATACTTCCTTTCTCGCTTATGGCCATCAAATACCTCTTGTTGGCAGTTTTGACCCAAACCCTTAGATGAATGTCCGATATCATTGATTTCAAAGACAAATTTGTAGTTCGGAAATCGTTATATGAGAACCCATCAAATGGTTTATGACTGTTGAATCAATTGTTATAGTGTGACTTCCCAAAGCGCACACAAAAAAAAAAAAAAAATAATACCTTCAAATCCAATAAAGAACTTGAATTTTTAATGGGTTTTTTCTATTGTTTCAGGGTGTAAAAGATGGGCACAATTGCACATAGCTTTATACTATGATATACTGAATTTAAAGACATTTTAATATTCCGTAACCGTTACATAAGAAAGAATCCATAAGATGGTCAAAAGTCTGTTATATCAGCAGTTATGGTGTGACTCCTCAATGCTCAAAATAACATAGTCATATAATGCCTCCAAATCTAATAAAAGAACTTTGATTTATAATGGTTTTCCAATAGTGATTGAAATGTACTATTGCACATAACCATAAAATATGATGTAAAAGAAAAGCAAAAGGTGTTTTAGTTAATTTTGATAGATGACTGTAGTGTTCCAGCTTAATTCCATCCAAAAAATGTGTTTAGTCCTGGCTGAAACTACTACATAACATCAACACTTGTCTCTTTTTTTTTTCTTCTCCCCCCCAAACCAAGTCAATAAGCTTTTACTGATTGTGCATTCTCATATGCCCATGCAAGTTAAATCAAACATTCAACCTAATGTATCACCTCTGTGTTTCAATGATAGGAAGGCGGACGGAAATAAGCTCGCAGAACAACTCAATAATCTCTTGTGCTGCCATCATGTTCTCTTCCCTAATAATATGCTCCACCTGAAATACCATAAAAAAGAAAAACAGAAGCTAAAGCACACCCATCCAAACATCCACAACTCCAACTTTACATTAGAAAAAAATAACACATTAAGAATTATATTTCATAGCAAGAGAAATTTTACACGAATCCGAGCCGTCGCTTCCTGCCCTGTCTCTAGGAGTTTGGCAATGTCTTTCCGCATCTGCTTCAGTTGAATTTCTCTCCTGTTCCGCAGCAGCTTTATACGCGGAATGGTCAGCTTCAGCAGAGTTTTACTGAACCACAAACAGAATACAAGAAATTCATGTCAAACCTACATTGCTTCACGACAATAAGCTTAGAATTCGATGTTTCCTGCTTTAAACCTAAAAATGAAATCAAACATGTTCTTCAATTGCATCACAACAGATTTAAACTCAAACATCTCCTCCTAGATTAATTAAAACCTACAAATCAACCTCTCTCGATCTCGATCTGGATCTCGATCAAAAAATTGAAGAACATTGGATCCGATCTCATTTTCTCTAATTTGTCACTGATTCAGATCAAAGATTCAATACCATAGATTCTGAAAACAACAATATCAAATTCAACCTCGAACTGGAATCTACGGAAGCATCAAAGAAATCAAACAAGAACAAATAGAAAACCTGGCGTTTCTAATCAACTGACATGAAATCAGTAAGATCTCAAAATCGAATAATCACGAAACCCGATCGGAACTGGAAGATTCGAATGGAATCAAAGGAACTTACCACTTGCTGGCATTGAAATTCTTCTTGAAGAAAGCATCAAGCATCGACATCCAGAATCAACAATTGGAAACCCTAATCTTCTCTTTCCCCTTTCGATATTCCACTTCTCGACTATATCCAGACGTAGAGAGAGAGAGAGAGAGAGGTAGAGATTTCGCGATCTGATTGAAAATAGCGAGGATTTGTAGCGATTATATAGAAATCGCGATTTGAGGAGATGATGACGTAGTAGTAGTAGAGAGGAATCGGCTACTGGGTCTGAGACGCGGAACAGAGGAGCTTTTGCTTCGAGAAGAAGGATGAAGCCGTGGTGACGTAGGATGATAAAGATGGGAGCGTGTAGGCTGTTTTTGACCGTACACGTCGGCAATGGTCGGTGGATCCAAGCCGTTGATCATGGTGGACTTTTCATGATGGGCCACACTACAAAAGTTGGCTCATTTCAACCGGGTCTTGGAGAATTGAAGCTAGCAAATAAAATTGGTCGCCAACTGTTTTTTCTGTCAATGGAAATCCCTATATATTTCATGGAAATAAGAAGGCAGGTGAAATTGCAAAAACTTGGGGGTGTGGGTTTCAAGTGTTCGGATCATCGGGGTTTTAGCTCATGCGGTGTTTATGTAGCATCCGTGGAAATTTGGTTTTATGGACCGTTGACCATTTTATGATTTTGTCTTCCTTTCTTATCTTACGAAAGCATTTTTTCATGGATAAAGAAAAATAGGGCATTTTGGTGGAGGTCCCTCATCATTTGCTTTTATAGCCTAAGGCTCATGATATTTTATCGTACCGACCGCAGTCCTCTCTTCAAAATGATGCAGTGAAAAAAACAAAAAAAAAACCCCTGTACATGTCAGCAAAAGTAGAACTCAGACAAATTTATCTGAGTTTTGGCAAAACTTAGATAAAACTCAGATAAATTTGCCAAATGAGTTTTACCAGAAGTTAACGTAAGTTTTCAGAAAACTCAAATAAATTTGCTGTTTTTTCTGAGTTTGCTGTTAATTTTTATGCTCAGATAAATTTTTGTTGCTCCAAACTCAGATAAATTTGTTTACAACTCAGAAAAGTTATTCAAAACTCAGATAAATTTATTTAAGTTTTACCAGAAGTTAAGATAAGTTTTTAGAAAACTTAAATAAATTTGCTGTTTGTCTGAGTTTGCTGTTAATTTTTCTGCTCGGATAAATTTGTGTTGCTCTAAACTCAGATAAATTTGTCCGCAAAAGAAAAGTTGTTCAAAACTTAGATAAATTTGTTGTTTTTTTGAATTTGTGTCCATTAAAGGAGGAGAGGTTGTACGATGAACCAATGGTCTGTCTCCTAGATGCCTTATCGACATAATGCCAAAATTTTGGAAGCATGCTTTGTATTAAGTTTCAAACACCGTGAAAAACACGCAAGGCATTCCTTCTAAATTCCCTCCATTCCACCCCATATCAACATTTCCCGTGTTTCAGGTAGGCCCAGAATTGCAACATAGGATGTGGAAAATAATTTGTTGACTTTGCTTTTCATGGGACATCCAACCACAGTTTAGAGGTTTTCCGCCATTCTCACCCAACATCATTCAATGTTGAACCCTTCTTATTTGGGGCCAAAAAATTGGGGAGCATATATTCCACCTAATGCACCGATGAATGAAAAACTAGTTCTTCAGCCAAAACATTTACACCAAATGAAATTTGGGATTGATCCAAATGTCTACTAGTATGGCCAGTTGAAAGTTCATGCAGTTTTCAACTAAATAAAGAAAGAGGTCACGAGCATTGAGCATGTTCTAGCAGTTCCTAATAGAAGGCCAAAATTTACAAAAGAAAAATAGAAAACTAATTTTCAAAGGAAGGAGCACGTACTCGACCACCCATATCCATTTTAGATAAGTCAGCTTCATCATGACTATCTACAACCTCACGATTGTACTCTTGATACCCAGGATAGCATCCTAAGTAACTCTCTGATATGAAATTTGGATCCTTCTCGTGAGCATTTTTTTTCTGCTCAGATAAATTTGTGTTGCTCCAAACTCAGATAAATTTGTTTGCAACTCAGAAAAGTTGTTCAAAACTCAGATAAATTTGTTTGAGTTTTGCCAAAAGTTTAGATAAGTTTTAAAAAAACTCAGATAAATTTTATGTTTTTCTGAGTTTGGTGTTAATTTTTCTACTCGGATAAATTTGTATTGGTCTAAACTCAGATAAATTTGTTCACAACTCAGAAAAGTTTTTCAAAACTCAGATAAATTTGTCTGAGTTTTGACAGAAGTTAAGATAAGTTTTCAGAAAACTCAGATAAATTTGTTGGATTTCAGAGTTTGCTGTTAATTTATCTGCTCGGATAAATTTGTTTTGGTCCAAACTATGATAAATTTGTTCGAAACTCAGAAAAGTTGTTCAAAACTCACATAAATTTGTCTGAGTTTTGCCAGAAGTTCATATAAGTTTGCCGAAAAATCAGATAAATTTGCTGTTTTTCAAAGTTTGTTGTTAATTTATTTGAATTTTTGTATATGTTATCTAATTTTGGCATGAAGTTATCTGACTTTAAATTGAAGTTATCTCTGTATTTATATGAATTTATCTGTCTTTTATGTTAATTAATCTGATCCACTTGAGAAAAGAGAGAGAGAGGGAAAACAACTAAAAGAGCAAACTGCCCTCTTTCAAATCAGTTGTAGAGAGAAATTTGGATAGAGGGAGAGATTTCGAAACCGTTTTTATCTTTGAAGAAATGAAAGAGAGAAAATCAGAAGTCATGGTGGCGACGGAATGTGCTCTGCAACGCTACTCTACAACTATGAAAATGAATGGAAAATAGAAAATGAGAGAAAAGAAGAAGGAAGGAGTTCTCTGGGACAACAGAGAATAAGAGAGAACTTGGTCTAGGAATGATGGTTGAAAGGGGCAAATTGGTCATGAAAATAGACGTGGCATATTAGGGACCTCTCACCAAAATATCTCCAGCTGTCTAGACTATAAATATTAGAGAAAAAGTTGTTGGATTGGATGCCTTAGAAGACCGTGCTTAGGGACTGTTAGCTAATTTACCCAAGAAAAATTGAGCTAATTTTCGTGCCTTTTCAGTTGAACACTGCACCAAATTATAAAAAATATTTTACTCTATATATTCTATGTGAAAACATAGCTACACAAAAGCAAAAAGTTTTGAGTTAAAGGAGTTGGAACTTATAGTCTATCATCTATTCCTTACCAATTACTGTATCAGTTATATTTGTTCCTTTTCCACTTTGTAGTTTATTCCGACAAAAGTAATTTCTCTCCCTTTTAATTATACCAATCAACTTAATGCTCTAATGATTCAGATTTTATGTATTCTAATTAGCAAGTCAAAGTCGAATTATCTTTTTCTTCTATATTAATTTCTTTGCCTATATATATATATATATATATATATTGTTATGATGGGCTGTTGATTTAGGAGTGGCACTTGATGGTTCAGAAATCGATTCCTAGATATTGTGTGAATTTAAGTTGCCAACACCACTCCACCATAAGCGTATTGGGCATTTCTTTGTCCATACTAGTTTAGATTAGTGCATGAATCTTTACTCATATTTTTATTGCTATAGCGTGCCACTTATAGCAGCTAAGGCCCTTATATGATCAAGAAGAAAAATTAAATAAAATAAAATTTAGCTCATCATAACTTTTATGCTCTTCTTAAATTCATAAGATCTCAAAATTGATCACTTGATACACCTATGTCATCTTATTGAGTAGCGAGCAGGCTCTGCTCGTAGTAGGCAAAGTAAATAATTAAAGAGTTACCTTAAACCAATCTTATTTAAAAGTACCTATGCTGCCTCTAGTCTCGAGTTTTTCATAGGAATAGTTAGCTAAAAAACTTAATAGGGCCCTCACTTTTTGCTAATAGTGCATATGAAAGATACTCAAAGCTCAAACTTATAACTTCTTTTAATAACTAGGACATATAAATCGAGTTTAATCATATGTTAAGGATATTTCCCTTTGCAGGTACACAATATATCACTTGTCGTTTTTTGGCCAAAGTCAACACAGGCCAAAGTACCAAATGGCCTGCACTCTCCTCTTTACAGGCCTTGAGGCTGATCAGTTCCTTTCCCCCTATCTTTAAAAACAGTCAATACATCATTTTATAATAAAATGGCTGATGTTTTTTCAAGTAACTCAATCAAGGGAGTTGGGACCCAATTGGGAGTCTACACATACGGAAAAACATACCACTTGAGTGGGAAAGGAGCCTGCACACCCGGAAAAATATGGCATATTCAGAGTTCGAACCCTGAACAGCCAGACAAGAACTACAACTCAGATAAAAAAAAAAAGAAAAGAAATGGCCGATAATATTGCATGAATAGGTAGCTAGTTCATGATAGTGCTGGATAAAGCTCAAATAGGCTGCTGGAACAGAATATCATATGTTGAAAAGTGTCCCCAATAATTCATCCACCTCTAGTTCCTCCCATGTGAGTAGGCCCAATACTTTTTGGCCTTTTTTCAAATCCCCCATGGGTAGAATGTCTACTCAAAATTGGGCCTCTTTCTTCAGGCCCACCTCACAATACCTACCATGGTGGGACCATCTTTTATTAGGGTAAACTTGTGGGATACACCATATAATATTGAAAGAACATTTATTTTGAGTAGGTTAGATTTTTGACCAGTGGACCTCATACTGAGTTCCACTCCTTTAACCTAGAATTAGCATCATAAGTTTGTACAACATAAGCCATAATTAGAAAAAGACAAACAACAAATACTATACAACAATGTGCACATAACCTAATATTAGAAGAGAAAGGATTAAAGATAAGAAAAAAAAAAAAGGAAGTGAGAAGGAATTTCGAGTTTTAGGATATAGTTGATCGATCTAGCGATGGAACATGTCTTATATCCATACTTCACAATTTTCAATTGCAGCCAGGAAAATTTAAAAAGCTACAGCCTCCATATAAGCACAATTACAACAGTGTCAACTAAAAAACAACAGTTCAAGTAACAATATCTAAGAAATCAACCACCAATTTGAAGCTTAAAGTCAAAGAAAGTCAAAAAAGACATTAAGCTATCAATACTATTTTGGAACCAAGATGAAGTTTAATGGTGCAACAAGAATAGGACATCACTATATATCACAATATAAACTTGGGATTTTTGCCAATCAATCCTTCTTAAACCTAGTGTTGCCAACTTTATACTGAAATTCAGATAATGTCACCAAAGTCGCTTGACTTTGGTCAATGTTTTTTTTAACTTTTTGAGCACCATATCCCATTATATCATGGGATTTATCAATTGCTTAATCATACACTTTCTACAACAGGCAAGTGAATTCCTTTTTTGCGGAAGACAAAAATTGATATTTTGTGAAAAGTAAGTACACATTTTACCACCATCTCTCATATTCTATCCTTCAAAATTTCTTCCCCTAAGATGCTGAATAAATGCCATGACATAAACATCATGGGATAGTACCATTATATCATAGGATTTATTGATTTGTATGACATGCATTGTTCCCAAGATATCATGTTGTCTAGAGCAAAAGGAGTCTCAAGAAATTATTGACTTGAGTCAAGTGAATAAAGTGATATTATATGAATTTTGGTCATGAAATTAAAAAAAATGAGTTTAAGGAGGACTAATATATTAAAACTCCCATAAACTTTACTAGCTTCATCCAACCTACTAACACCATCATCTTTATCTTAGTCTTACCAAATCGATCATGGTCAGTGAAAAATATAAAAAATCCAAATGAGAACCAAAAGCTATAATCCATGTAGGCCCTGTTGGGTTTTTTAGTTGTTTCAAAAATTCAAAGGTGTTTTGTTCTTTTGCTTTACATGGATAGTGTAGGCTACTTGAGAACATGGCATACCATATTGCTAAAGTTCACTTCTTGAGAAAGCTTTAAATGCTTTTTCCTTTCCTATACACTTTAGAACAAATGAAGCCTTTTACTATGAGCCGTATACACGCACCCGAATCCAACTCAACCTAGGTTCCGGGTTCGAAAGACGTTTAATCGGGCGTGCATCCGCGATGCGCATCCTATGTGTATATTGCATGCAGGGAGGGTGCAAATCCAGCCCATCCTGGCTTGGAGGGACCCCTATTCTAATATTGATATGGTTTTAATTATTAAATGCTTTATGCAGTTATAATTATTGTTTAACGTTGTAATTAATTGCTGGTTTAAAGGCTAAACGACAATATTTTTTGTCTTATAAAATTACATGGTATGGGTTTAAAACAAGACACAACAAATCAATCTGGTTTTTTTTCTTTTTCCCCTTTCTTGTGAGCATTCTGTGATTCCTGGAGATTAATCTGGACTTCGTGTGCGACTAAGTCTGATCTTGTGCAAGGGCTGTTGTATCTTGGGGGCAGTTCCTGCAGAAATTATGTTCGCATCTGAGTTTATCCCGAAAGGGCAGAACTGGCCCTAAAGAGAGCATCGCAATACGTGCCTCGGCAACGAGTTGCTGCTGCTGTTTTCCGTCGATTCTTGCTGATACAACTATCTCCACAAACTACAAATCGGTACCACTGTTTCGATTTCTATTTTTCGCTTCAGTTCTGTAGCCTTATTTTTAACAGGCCCAATCATAGATCACAAGGAAACCCGAGATTAATTCCCCCACATGGATCCACAGGCTTTCATCAATAATGGACAAACCCCATTTCCACTTCAAACACGCTCCACATGAGAGAGAATACTTGATTAACTTTCCATCACAATGATCATCAATACAAAATCTCAAAATAATTCCAATCAACACAATCACCAAGAAAAAAAAAGGGGTTGTTAACCTACTGGGCAACACCTCACTCTCAACTGAAGACTCAAACTTGTGATGTCTTTTAAGAAACAAGAGATTGATGTAAGTCATTTTAATCATATGTGTTAAGGATATTTTCCTTTTCTGGTACACATTAATTACTTTGTCATTTTTAACTCTCTTGGGCTGAGATCAACAAGCCCATGCAATGAAAGTTTGTCAAAATCCTTGACTTCAATATATTATAATTGGGTTCCACTTCTGAAATCCATCCAAACTCATTAAAATTGCAGTATAATGAAATAAAAATCAGTGAAAATCCTTGACTTTAATATATTATAATTGGGTTCTACTTCTGACATCCAAATTCATTAAAATTGCAGTCTAATAGCCTTGTTAATTTTTATCCAAACTCATTAAATCCAAATCTAGTGTTTTATACATCATTAATTATTCTGACCTAATTAAGTAAGGGTATGATGATTGGAGTAAAATCTGCCTTGGTGATCTTGAGAGAGCTTTTGTATTTCAAAGGTGGGGCCCACTGTGCAGGTCCCACTCAATGAATCCGGACCCTCAACTCGCCATCTGTCTGTCTGTAACGGCTAAGACTCCAATAAATGTTTGGGCACGTGAATCCCCTCACGTCTGCCAAACATTTGAAAATCTTCCTTGCAAAAAACAAACCGGATTTGCCTCCATTTTGGACACAGCAAGTCATGTGAATCTCTGAAACTAATGGCCATGTATCATGTGAAATGCAGCAGACATTCCCATCCTTCATTAAAATCTCTATATATCTAAAATACTAGTATATATAGAGATGCAGACCTCAACACTAGAACTTAGACCACCCACTAGGTTTTATGATTTTATTGTCTGCTCTGCTGCCTAGCCCTTTGTTTCTACTCCCCCACTTCCAACTAATTATAGTGGCTGTTGTTGTTGCTGTGGAAGAATATGAAGAGCCCCTTTGGAGCCCACATGGTCCTCCCACTTGCTGCTCTTCTCTTGTCGTCTTTGGTCATGGCAAGAAGCTTTCGGCCAACGCCTAGTAAGTTTTCTCTTTTCTTTTTATGGGGGAAATATATATATATATATATATATATAGAGAGAGAGAGAGAGAGAAACGCTACAAAAAATTTTGGTGTTTTCACAAAAAAAAAAAAAGGCCCCTCTTTTAGCCAATGAAAACGTGACACGTGTCATCAATGGTACACTTATCCATTCTCTCTCCTAAATATTCTCCTAAAACTGTGGGAATTTTATAAATTCTCTGAAATGATTGGCTAATAGATAGGGGCAAAAACTCCGCTTTTAAGATAAGGGAGTTTTTGAGAATTTCCCATATAGATATTGTACAAACCATCAAAGATGGCAATAGGCCTCAATGGCATATATATATATAGTATATACCTGGCCCCACTCACCCCAATTCAGTCCCATGTCTAACCATTCACGCCTTGAAGTGTTATACCAACATGATGGGGTTGGACAAATATAATGGAAGAAAATGACCTTCTTTCTTCTTACTCCAATTTCATTAATAAATATGTAAATAAGTCATGAATAGGACCGGATTGGGGTAGTCCAAATCTAACCTCAACTTAGGTTGAGATCTCATCATCAAAGCACTGTCCCAACTATTTTGGGGTCACTATAAATTTTGTTTCTTGATACTTTTTAATCCATTGCAAGCCAAGTTTTAGGACAGGTTGACTTCTTCATATATATATTCTTATTATTTTCATATCCATGTTCTCTTTAGCCTATCCCTTTTTTTTTAGGATTTTTTTTTTCAATTTTAGTTAGGTAGATGATTGCGCTCGAATGCTGTCTGATTCATTTGTTTATTTTGCTACATATTTCTTGATACTTTTTAATCCATCGCGAGCCAAGTTTTAGGACAGGTTGACTTCTTCATATATAAATTCTTATTATTTCCATATCCATGTTCTCTGTAGCCTATCCCTTTTTTTTAGGATTTTTTGTGTTTTTTTTTTCAATTTTAGTTAGGTAGATGACTGATGCTGTCTGATTCATTTGTTTATTTTGCTACATATTCCAGTGGGCTTGAGCCACATGACTAGGGAGAAAGACTCTGAGAACCACAAGGTAATGCAGTTCCTATATAATTCTTCTACTGCTTTTGTTGGCCATGTACTTCTCTTTGGAATATTGCTTATATTCCATGACATCTGCACCGGAGCACCGGCAATGTTTTATATTACATCTAAATATTTAACATAAGACTTTTCAAGTGGAGCCCCACTTATGACATACATACTTATATATTTGAATTAGACTTTATATTGCTAACCCGACATATATAGCTGAGACAAGGCTTTTATGATAATAATAATGAAAATATACTTATATAGCTGACGCGAAGCTTAACTTGGTTGTATTTGAATGTACTTAATTATGTAGGAAGCAGGTAAGGAAGAGCTAAGCTGGGACATCTATCCAACAGGTTCAAGCTTGCCGGATTGTTCTCATGCGTGTGGGCCATGCTTTCCATGCAAGAGGGTGATGGTGAGCTTCCAATGCTCAGTTGCTGAATCGTGTCCCATTGTCTACAGATGCATGTGCAAAGGGAGATTTTACCACGTCCCTTCTAATTGATCTCTGATCCTTTTGCTTCCATATGCCTTTACAGCTTCAAAACACTGGCTCCAATTTTGGATTTCTTATACATTTGAGGTTTCTGTAATTCTGTTGTTGTTAACTAGTGCTCTCTGATTCCACTCGACTCTCCTTTTGGGCTTCTCCCATTTGTAGCTGAGGTTTGAGTAGCAGCAGTGAGATTATATTGTATTGTTTGTAAGACTCGGTAGCTGTTTAGACTTTAGATGGTGTTTTTTTGCATTAAAAATGTAGAATGGATATCAACTTTTTTTTTTTAATAGATATCAAATTTAAAGTCAATCTATTACCTCTAATTCCTCCATCCTTGGTCAACAAGTTTAATAGTTATATAAAACAATAAGAAATGACCCTCAATCCAACTGTCCGGTCTATCTAAATCAGTGCAAATCCATGTGATCGGTGACTATAGGGGGTTGTGTATCTGTGGTCCATTTGGATGGATTATAAGGTGGGGTGGGGTCCATTAGCTAGCCTCCTCACAAGACAATTACTATACACACGCATAAGTGCAAAAGCTTTTGTGCATCCCACCTTGCATAGAGCTTACCATATAAGGCAGCATGTGGAGCCCACTTGATCACTAATCCCAAAAAACCATTCAAACAACCCCTTTCCTATATGTCATTAGATCCCTTGGAGTTGTATTTATCTTTTGAGATTGAATCATTGGATCAAGTGTCAAAATTTCTTTTATATAACCATGAAAGTTGTGAGCCACAGATCAAGGAGCCAGGATCATCAAAATGACTTGAAATTTAATCTACATGGGTATGTCCATCCCCTTATTTTTGGGGCCTTGGGTAGGCCCCAGAAGCTTTGTCTCACGTGGTACCTTGAGAAGTGGATGGCACAGGATATTTGCCTATATTTACATGTATGCATGTATAAATACTTTCTATATTTTCATAGTTTTGTTGAGCCGCTACGCACAAGCTTGTGTGAGGCCCACCCAAGTGCATAACAATCGCGAGAAAAGATGACCGGGAAGATGAGAAGCCATGTAGATGAATCGGGGTGGGAACCCGGCCTGATTGTCCATTTGTTGTCCTAGATATTAGGAGCCCAAATTCAAAAGCAAAAAAAACCAAAGGAGTCAAAATTTACATATGTAAATACTACAGTCAGTTTCAATGTAGCAAATCTTTTCTTATTTTATATATATATATATATATATATATTTATGAGCAGGGTTCTCATAAACTGCAGCTTAGCTTATCCTAAGCTGGAATATGGCTGGTCTCACAAATTAAATTTGATTATATCTGTTTTTTGCATAATGGAACTGAAAAATCCAATTCTGATTGGATTTATCTTGATTTTGGAGATGATCATAATCCAAAAAACAACATAATCGACTTTGATTTTGTGGGACCAGCCCCGTTTCGGCTTAGGATAAGCTAAGCTGCAGCTTAGGAGAGCTGGCCCCTATATTTATATACAGAAATAGGGAAGCACAAAAAATCAGTCGCTCAGTAAATTTGATCCGATCCGATTCGCAAATTTTTATCCGATCCGAAGGTAAATGGATTGGTGACGGATTGAAAATTTTGTAATTCGTTAGCACAGACTGGTGGCGGATTTCACCCTCAATCCGGAGATTCAATCCGATCGGATTCGTTGACATTAAATATAAATAAAATAAATATAAGGGGTTTAAATATAAATTAAGATGTCTAAATTTAAAATAAGAAAAAAAAAACTAAGGGGTCAAAATGTAAATTTTTTACATGATGTTTGATATTTTTCTTTTAACATTAGATTGAACTGATTGAACCAATCCAATCTGGTCCTCCACAGATCGAATTGGATCCGATTTTGACAACAACAGATTGGTGACGGATTTGGCCCAATTCGCACCAATCCAATCCATATACACCCATATACAAAAAGACTCTCTTTGAGCTTAAAAATATGTACATATAAGATAAATATGTAACGATAGTTACGTTCGGGATGATCATCAAATTATATTTGGCCGATTGGAAGCAGATGAGTTTGTGAAGAAGGGATAGGATTAGGGAGAGCACTCTGTATTCTCTAAGTTGTTAAATCACATATAATGTCCATTAATGTGGATCCGTGGCGCAATGGTAGCGCGTCTGACTCCAAATCAGAAGGTTGCGTGTTCGATTCACGTCGGGTTCAATTACCAAATCCCTTTATTTTTTTATGAACAAGGTAGGTTATATGGATGTTTGGGTTAGGCCTAGTATCACCGTATGATAAGAATCTCAACTCTCATTTTGATGCCTTAAAATCTAATGGGTTTTTTTTTTTTTTTTTTGGTGTGTGTGTGTGTGTGATTGAATCCAACAGTGTTTTTTTTTTTTTGGTAGAAGAATCCAACAGTTGTTATTGGTCGCGTCTATGTCAATTTGAAAATAATGCTAATCAATAAAGAGATTTCTCAAAGGTGAGCCTCACTGAACAAAATAAAGAGGTTTTGAGAACAGACTTAAATGGAAGTGGGTCATCAAAACCACCTCAGGAGCAGGGTCCAAGGAGCCCAACAGACCATATTATGTGTGTGTGTTTTTTTTTTTTTTTTTTTTTTTTTTTTTTTTTTTTTCTTTCTTTTAGAAAGTTTTTTACTTTCTATATTTCATCTTTAGATATGGGATGTAACTATAACTTCATGCAATTAATGAAACAAAATAAATAAAATGAAGAAATTCATTTATAGTGCCACTTGTATTCTGGACTGATGCGTAAAGTGTTATCCTTTTCCTAGTTCTATGAATTTTTATTTTTTTTTTTGCTGTTGTTGCTGGGTGTCCCCAGCCATAGTGGATTAGTCAGTAATCCATATGATGGGGTAACTTCACATTGTACCCATGTGCTGCATCCCATTATTTATCTTGGAATCTGGTCTCCCCTTCAGTTGATTCAAGATGTCAACTTCCTTTATAAATTTGTGGTTTTTCTTGACAGGTTTGTGTGCGTAACTCCTTAGAATAACAAGGAATTTCTGATAAGAATTACAATTGCTGAGAATTTTTAACACTAGTGTCCGATCATGTTTTTAGTATGGAATTTATCGTTGAAAGCTAGAGTTTCGAAAACTAACCTTTTGGTAGTCACTTTTGACATTCAAAAATCTAAGAATTCCAGCATCCTCATTCCTCATTGCTACGACTATAATAGAGCATTTTGAAAACTACTTTGGCAACAACATTTGGACAACTGCTTCAAAACACGGTGGGGGCTGAATTTGATGATAATGTCTATCACTCAAGTTGGAGTGACATTTGGGCACAAGTAGGTTAGATTAATCAAAGATGGTCAAATCAGTTGGTCAATAAGATCTGGTTGTTGGGATGAGATCGGTGACTAAATGGAGAATGATCAATGATGGCAGTGGAAGTTAATACAAGTTGATTCATATGATAAATCCTTCTGTATATAAATGAGGCGATTTGCAAATGAAAATCTTCAGACGTAAAAAAGGTGTGAAAGAATGGTTTGTTGATATATTAAATCTCAGATCGTTTTGTTTGGCATTTAACATATTCATAGATCCTGAGATAAATGAAAGTTTTAAATATGCAATCCAAATCATCCAGCACTTGCTCATGTAAAAATGAGGCTTTCAACTAAACATAGTAATGCATTTCACATGTGTAAATGTTACATATGTAAAACTTGCATGGGTAAGTTTTTACATATGTAAACCCTCTTTTTCATATCACATTAATCCTGAAATGACATTGTCCTATCCTGGGATAAATTAGGAATCTGCAAATGCAGGGTTTTTTTTTTTTTTTTTTTCCATCTTATAATTCTGTATTTGGTTCACAAATAATATTTTCAAGTCGTTGAATGGATTTCACGAGTAGTTCTCAATTTCTCATCACATGAGATTACTTCATTCTATTCCATTCATTGCACTAATTCCTGACCCAAATGGGCCTTTAAGTGGTGGGGCCCAAGTGATGATCAAGATATTGCACATTAAAACAGATATTTCAAAGTCGAGTTGGTCCGGCCCACTTGGAAATAGAGTGTTTCTCTAAACCAATCCAATCCAATCCTGATCACTGTCCACTAAGGGCTGAGCTTTTGAAAATATCCTGACATAACCATGACATTGTCATAAAACATTAATTTCAATATAATATTGTACTACATGATGAAAACATGATGAAAATTGAATTCAAGAAAGCATCCCACACACCATATCATTCAATTTATTATAGCTAATTGCATGAAATTCTAATATTTATTACAAGTATACACATAAAATGTGCATTACAGGGCTATTTTGTTTAAAATCATTGATAGAATTTAGAAAAGGGTTTCATATAGAGTCATACTTCATATGCTTAATTTTAAAAGTATCTTTGGAGGAGGGAACTGAAAAAGATTTTTTTTTTTTTTTATTTTTATTTTTTTTGTAGATACCTGAAATGAAGCCTATTTCAGCATAAACAATAGCCAAGCATACCCTTAGATAGAATTGGCTTTGGGCCAAGCTAAATAGGACATTGGTAATTTATATAAAAAAAAAAAAAAAAAAAAACCTGAGCAGATATGCCTGATCTACTGGCCACACCCAGAATGGATGATATGGCATATCATGTGGATATTTCTGATTAAGATGATCAATCCATCATCTAGCAGTTTATGGACATGAATCATCATCAGAATAGCCTGTGTTCATAATTGAAACTGGCACATCATGCCGAAGAATGGCCCAGTTTATAGAGACAAATGATGATCAGTTCGCGAGTCATTCAATGATATTGTGTTTAACAAGTCATAATAAGGTAAACAGCAATGCATAAGAATTTTCTTAAACTTTCAGAATTAGAATTAAAGGGAAGTTAAAACTCATTTTCTCCTGTGCCATATCACAAAGTTCCAAATGTTCTCTCTAATGCATAGATAATAACTAAATAAACACCCTAAACAGGTGCAGTCATGACACTGAATATAATAGCTAATGTTGGATTAGGGCACTACTAAGACAAAAGTGATCTCAAATCTTTCACTTCTTCCTCTTCTTTGGGGGCTGGAGAGCCTCTTCTTCCTCGTCCTCCTCTTCCTCCTCGTTCTCCTGGTCCTCTTCTTCTTCCTCCTCTCCTTCTACAACTTCCTCCTCCTCTCCTCCATCATCATCGTCGTCGTCGTCATCGTCGTCGTCCTCCTCCTCCTGGTCATCCCCATCTTCATCTTCTTCCTCTTCCTCTCCGTTTTCTTCCCCTCCGCCAGAGGCACCTGCTGCTGGTGCTTTTTTGTTGCTGTTGTTGTTGGTGCCATTGCTGTTGTTGTAACCGCCTCCATCCTCAGAGGAGAGTTCCTCTTCACCTTCTCCAAAGCCTCCATCTCCATCGTCATCATCATCCTCATCACCATCTTCTCCATCAGCTGCGACTGGCTTTGATTGGCTTTGGTTCTGGTCGTTCCCTTTATTTGTGAGTGATGCCCCAAATGCATCCTGAAACTATGTAAGAGGTGGAGGTCCATGGTTAGATGAACAAGCACATAGAATTTCATCATTTTTTAAGGTGATATATACCTTAGAATGTATAGTATAACTGCCCCTGTTTATCACTGTTCTTAATATCCATCACTGTTATGTGGGATGAATAACGGTAGATCGGTCCTACTCCTAACTGCTACCACAACTTTGCTGAGGCACTTTAACCAAAAAAAAAACTTTGCTGAGGCACCCAATTCAGTAGACAGATCTAGGGCCTCGCTTCAGTGGTCCATATCACAGACCTGACATAAAAACTTCCAAGTGGTGGATTACATAATCTGTCTGACTACCATGACTTCATTCTACAATCCTGGTCTACAGAGACATAAAATTGAGAACATAACAATGGCCTAGGAAAAGGAAAAAGGACACTGCTATCAGGTAGAATTCTGGGACTCTCAGGTAGCATCCATCAAAAGATGGTCTGGATCCGAACCATGGGCCCCAAAAATATGGAAGTGGGACTAAAGAAGCCAGAAACTAGTTTTTAAGTTATATTGGTTTGCTGTGTTAAGAGGAATAAACCATCAGGAAAACAGCAAAGATTATAAAGCTGATATTGAACATACAGTAGTTGGGACATGAAAAGGTCCAGAATTAGGGGGATGCCAAATTGGTGGTTAAGGTCTTTAAAGAAAAGGTGCAGACAGTTTATTAGGGGGATAATCTCTCTCACTTCAGAAAACGAGAGTATGGGCCAAAAGCAAGTACAAACCTTTTATGGACTCGTCTATGGTCAATCTAACTCCCCACCCCCCAGATGCCTATCTACCCATGATCTATTGACACTGGATTGGAGTAACAGGCACTGTTGGATCAACTCACCATAATTCTACATTGTTTATCTTTGGGGCTCCTAAATCAATGGTCATCATCATCTAGGGACAAGTGGTCATGTTCAATGCTCACATGAAAAAACAATTCTTTCACTGTAACAAAAGAAAAGGAAAGAGGAAGACAGTTGTCCACTTCCAGAACACAATCCAAAGATGCCTGTGCCCCTTAATTAGACCCCCTTTCTTTAGTGGCAGTGACCTGTGGGTAGTGGAGTTCAAGGGCCGGGTCAGACCTGGCTTAGGCAGATCCATTATCCAATCTCAGCCCAGTTTTAGTACACAGACCCGTATCTGCCCAAAGCTTGATACAGGCCATAAGGTCTTCGCCTGAGCCCACCCGCCTCAATCATCTCAGGCCCGACTGACCACTTAGTCAATCGGTCCAGGCCGGGCAGGGGTTTCTATCACTTGTTTTAGCAAACAAGTCACTAGACTACAAGTCATATTTCTTCGGGCTTATTATGACTCAATCTCAGTCCAGCCCAAATACTAAACGGGCCAAAATTTTAAATCCAGGTCCGTCACAAGTATTAAAACCCATTGTCAAGCATGGCCTAAAGCGGGCTGGGACGACCCAGGCCCTGACCCATGATGGTCCCACCCCTACATGTGGGCAAATTCTCAAAATCACATGGGTGCTGTCTTATACTGGTTGGTGGGGATCCTTTAAATAAAGGATCCACCCACTCACACTCAAACATACACACTGATCATGTTGTCATCAATGACAACTTTCTCCCTCTGTAAGATCATATTCTTAGATAACTTGGTAATCCAACCTTTTAACAGTACTGTATTTAAGGTCTTTATTGGTGTCTCCTTTCCCTTTGTCCCTCAAAAAGTCCAATTTAATCCTAAAATAGCCATCTAACCCAAACCAAATTTCATTTATTCATAGTTCACACAACACAAGACCCCACCCCATCTCACATGTATAGCATGTTTCTAATGCTAACCACTGTCATCAATGCATGAAAGTAAGAGATCAAATAAAATAGAAAGTAAGAAACAATCGAGAAAGAGATACCCAACAAAACTCCAATCTTCCAACATATCAATAGAATTCTAAGTTCAAAATGATGGAAATACAGAAATAGATGAAATTACCCGAGAATACAAGAAAATAAGTATTTTTACAATATTTTATGTTTAGATCAGACGGCTAAAAATATTAAATTAAGAGTGTTTTTTTTTTTTTAAGATAAGTGGACCCCACCACAACGGTCCACCAGACCAAAAGGCCGCCCTAAATCATACTTCCATTTTTACATTTTGACTCCTCAAAGCAAACAAAAGGTATCCAAAGATTTCTAATCGGTCGAAGTAATGATGAATAAATTAATCAATAGCCTTTAATATCATTACACAAAGTGGGGACCGTTCGGAACTCAAAACCTTCCAAAACTGCAGCTCAAACCACTTTCAGATCCGGACATTTCAGAGGCGCAAGATAGCACCAACAACTAACCGAAGTGCGTCGAATTCCAAACAACGAATGACCAAATCAGATAATAAGACAAGATAAAGCTCAAATCGAACTCTAATCACATTGAAATCTATGATTATATGGTAATTAAGTCTTTAATTAATACAACTTACATAAGGTGGAAGCTGGGTGTTGACCAGCGCGCACGTTAGCAAAGCAGCTGCAGCTCCCGCAGCGCAATTTAGCGAGCCCGAGCTACCGCCCAATACCTGAACTGAGCACTGGTTAGTCTCCATCTGTACGGCTCAGATCTCGAATCGAAGAGCCTGAAACAGCAGAAGTCAAAATCAGCCGTTAGATCCGGCTGCCTGCGATCTCATGACCGTTAGATCTCCAATAAATCCATTATAGCAGAAAAGATCAAAGAAAACAGCTTTTCTCAGGAAGGAAAAGAAATCTGAGACGAAAAGGAGCAGAAAAGATCCGATCGGATTGTCGAGGTAGAAGAACAGAAGAAGACGGTTTTCGCCGGAAAATACATCTTCTGGTAAAAAAAACCGACGGAAAATGACGTTTTTTGCCGGAAAACACATCTTATGGTGAGAAATCTGCAGGAAAACGACGGGAATCCACGGTTTTACAGAGAAAAAGAAGAATCTAGAAGAGAAAACACGAAAGAAACGCCAGAAACGAGAAGAAAAGACGGATTCCAGTCCAAGCAAAGGAAATCTCAACAAAATCGTGAAATTCAAGTAGAAGAACTCAGAGTCCATAGAAATGCGACGGATTTGAGCGGAAAACGACCGAAAACCCCCGTTTTCCTCGCAGAAACCGAGAATTCGTCGAAAAACCAGTGCAATCGGAGGAAAAACTCACCTGGAAGGAAGATCTGGAGTGAGAGATAGCAGATCTGGAGGTATTCTGCTGTGGAATGCAGAGAAATCGGCGATTGAAGGCCCTTTTATCGTCGACCGTCGGATGCGATAGAGAGCGAGGAAAGATGAGGAAGAAGAGAGAGAAGAGCTTAGTTGCAGGCTTTACTGAGAAAACTGCCCGTGATTTTTACTCCTGTTTACGGGGAGCCCAACGGGCAGGTCGGGCAGGATGAGTCGATGTTGCGAAATAACGTGGTTCCCCTGCCCGAAGAAATAGAAGAGTCCGACAAGTGGGGATTAACTTAATCAAGGGCTTATTATGACTAATCAGATCTGTTTACTGTTCACTCACCATATATTTCTACTTTCTAGCCATGGGTAACTTTTAATTACCGTTAAAAAAACACTTGGCTTTGGGATGGCAGTGGGTCAGGTTCAATTGGCACTTGGCTCGGCTCGGCCCAACCCACTCCCATCTAAGGTTGGGTTTGGTATTATTATTTTTTCCAATTGTAAGTGGACATTGAATATACTGATTTTGACTTAGTCGGATTGCATTTGCCTCCCTCACCGAGTTGGTAGGATGCACTGACCTGGTAAAATACAAGAGCTGTTTGAGGATTAACAATCTATCATTATGTGATGTTTCTAGGAGCCATACATGGTAATGATTCTAAACCATTAAAAAAAAATAAAAAAATTCATGTTGACTAACAATTTAAGTCTTAGATATTGTAGTTAAGAATGTGTCATTCTTTTTAGATGGCTGATTGCATTTCATAATATGATACTTTGCTTTTGGGCCTCATCTATGAGAAGCGACATATCTATGGATGAAAATGGGCCCTCGATTATCTGATTATCCGGAGGTTCCAACTCGTTAATAACTAAGTTTGGATCCTTATCTAGGTTACGATGAGTAAACGGGTTGGGTCCCTTTTTTTTTAACCCGTGACCTAAATGGGTCCGTGTTCGATTCCACCTTGGTTCCGACCTGTGGACTCAAGACTCGAACCCGACATATTACATCAAATTTTGAAAAAAAATATCTTAAAAGTTAGTTTTTTTTTTTTTCTTAAATCATTTAGTTAATCTTTTCTAAATAATTCTCAATCGGACCTAGATCCGTACCCATACCCATCCAATATATGAAATTTGTTCTGGTTCTAATTCCATATTCTCATTAACGATTCCGGTTCCAAAACCAAAAAACTAGTTTCGAATAGGGCATGATCTAGGTCCGGCTCCATCATCTCATAAACAGGTCCAGGACCTGAACTGAAACCGACCCATTAACAGACCTAGACATATCTCTCTTCTCTTGGTTGTATTTTATCTAAAGAAGATATTTTTCCTTTTAAATAATATTTTTTATTTAAAAGGAAAACAGTTTTCTCTACTTAAATTTAACTTTAATAATTCTAAAATGACATTTAAACTACAAGTAATTAGTATTTTTCATTTAAAGAAGCTATTCGAAAAACTTGTCCTACTCAGTTTCTTTTCCCTTTCAAATCCAAGAACAATGAAGAATAATTAAGTGACAAATTTGGAGCGTAGTGCAACAAGCGTTCCATGAGAGAGAAGAAAATTATTCTAAATCTTTCATGTTGTCCATGGTTTTGTTGTTTTACACATTAAAAAGATTTCTTGTAACAGTGGGAAAAAAAAAAAAAAAAAAGATAAGTTTCTTCAATAGAGAAAATTCTCATGAAAACAGAAATTTGCTTGCAGAATCCTCTCTTTCCACAAACAAGTCATATGGGATTAAAAATGATTCCTGACTTGTTATTTTAGCCCTTTGCCTCTTAATTAACCATGTTGGTTGGGTCAACACTAACTTTTGTAAATAAATCCTCCTTTCCTGCTGCAATTCCTTGTTATCTTTGTTTGGTTCTGATTCAATTCTGTCTCCATATGTCTCTAGAAGCATCAGATGAGAGATAATCGTCACCTCATTTCTCTGCAAATTATCGTCCTTATCCGATACGAGAAGTCCAAACTTCTCTTCTTCGTGGCTACGGTGTTGGTTTGCCACACCTTCTATATATCTGATAACAGCTCGTCCTTAACACTTTTAGGATGCAGTTACATTCATCTATCCAGGCCATCCAAATAGTCCTAAATTGACGGCCCTCATCAAGTTAACAGTTGGAAAATAACCTGACCCACACTCCAAATAGTCCTAAATTGACGGCCCTCATCAAGTTAACAGTTGGAAAATAACCTGACCCACACTCCTAAATTTATTTATTTTTTTATAACGCAGCGTTCTCAATTCTTTGAGCCGAATAATTCCTACCGGCCCATGAGAGAAATACTTCAGTGTGGTAGTGCAATTTTGAACCCATAACCTTCGAGTGCAAACCGTAGTCCTAGGCCATCTGAGCTACCCCTCGTAGTTAAACCCACACTCTTAAATGGATCTTAGAAAATATGGTGGTTGAGATTGTCCGATTGGTATGATCATTGATCTCCAATCACCTACAATTTGGATGGTTGGGACGCAATTTTCATCTATGCAATTGGACAATTTGTAAATTGACAGTATTTAATACCGTGTGGTGGTAGATGCTGTCTTTTTATACCAAGCCATTTTTTTACTCTAGTGATTAAAAATTTTCTTTTATAAAAAAAAAGTGGGGATTTATCTGTAATGCGCAAAAGCTTTTAATTTTTATACTTTTTTTTTTTTGCTATTTGGTGTAACACTTTTTCATATAAAAGTTTATCCATTTCTTTCAATTTGACAAAAAGCCATTTTCTATGAATTTATAAGGGAAGGAGAATCGGAAAGTGGGAGGAAGAGGGAGAGGGGTTGGGGGCTGCGGGGTGGTGAGTTTTATAATTCTTTCAAAATATTGCCCCTAATTTTATAGAACCTGTGATTTATAAAATTTTGTACTTTCTTATTTCTTTTATTATCTCTTAAAGTGATTCTTCACTTTAATTCACTTTATAAGTGAATTACTCAATCAATCTGACCTTGAATTTTCTTTAACATAGAGGAAAGCTTACTTTTCATTTAACTGAAAAATGGAGGATTTATTGCAGCAGAAAATGGAGGGCCCAGTAACAAAGAAAGGCCTAAAATAGCAGTGTTGGTTGCTAACATGAGCTTTTGTACCTAGGGATGGCATTTTTGACCCGCCCCGTCCCAACCCGGAGTGCCCGCCCCGCCCCGTACGGGTTTTCCCCGCCCTGAATCTTAGATGGGGCGGGGACGGGGCAGAAAAACATACCCCGAAGCCGGGGCGGGGCGGGGATGGGTCTGCCCTATGCCCCGCCCCGCCCCGCCCCGCCCCGTTGCCCCGCCCCATGCCCCGCCCCGTTACCCCGCCCCATGCCCCGCCCCGTTGCCCCGCCTCATGCCCCGCCCCGTAACCCGCCCCGAAATTAATAATCATCTAAAAATATATATATTTTTTAGATTTCTTTTATAATAAATAAACATATTTATATGTAAATGTATATATTGATTTTATGTTGTTATTACGGGTTAAGTAGATTGATTGAAGACTTTTTTTAAAGTTAAACATGTAATTGATTGAACCCTAGATATTATAAAAGCATATAATATGATCACATTCCCTCTAATTCAAATTTAATGAAATTAAAGTTGTCAAAAATCTATCTAAGCTTATTTGACTTTAATCATATATAATGTTAAATTGCGACATGATATATCATATTAAATAAAACGAATATAATAGAATGATAGATCATGCTCTAAACTTATAATAACATATATGATTAGAGATAGCAAGGTAAATTATAATTGGTATGATTCTAATCATATACTAATAACAATATAAATTATACTAATTTGATATAGCATTACAAGATATATCATGCTATACGCTTATAATAACTCATACGATTAGAAATAGCAAGCTAAATTATAGTTAGTAACTTAAAATGATTCTAATCATACTAACAACACTATACATTATACTAATTTTAATTATATGTGTAATTAACCTTTATTAGTGAGTGGAGTTCAATACCAGAAATGAAGTGAAATCATGTATTAATGGAGTTCATGATATTTTTGAGAGATATTGTCTTTTTCATAAAAAAATGTCTCAAAGCATATATGATATTTTCAAGTGTATGTTAGTGGCCTTCAAGGGTTTAGAGAAAATTTTATAAGAATAAATCTCACTTTAAATAGGTAAAATTTCAGGAAAAGGAAAATTTATAATATTAATATTAGATAATTTAAAAAATTTTAAACAATCTAATAGTGCCCCCCACTTATAAAATATTTATGCTGGGAGATCTTTTTATTCTATTTTGGGAAAAATGTCATGGTCCCTAGGAAGACTGATGTTTTGAGAGGGGCCTGAGTTTCGGGCAAATGAGTCAGCATGGTTGAGGGTTTTTTTTATTAATATTATTAAAGGCATGGGGACAACATAGATGAATCATTCATGTGCTTTTTACCATATAAAATAAATAAATTTACCTTTTTCTTTGTAGTTGATCCAAAATTTAATTTATTTTGCCTTGAAAGAAAAATTATAAAGTTAAGAAAAATTTTCTTATTTGGGTCTTGATTTAGAATGGAGAAAAAGAATACATGTAGCCAACACCGTCACAGCTAGGAGCCTGGGACAAGGCTTTGATAATGAGGGTTTCAATATAGTATGTACTTTCAATATAGCTGGGCCCGCTATAGGAGGTTCATGAATTCAGAGCTATACAATAAATAATGATTTAATATTTATATGACAATACTTGAAGTTCATATATAAATTCTATTTTTTTTTAAACAAAATTACTGGTATATGTTTTTAGAATTTTTTCTACATTTCAAGACTTTTATAAATTTGAATTGCAAATTGTGTAATTTTCCTTTTGGTGGGTGCTTATCATGTTTTCATCTTAAACAGGCAGGGCATATTATGATTGCACCCCTAATTCATGTGATAAAGATTTCGAAGCTTTTATTGAGAAACACAAGAATAAATAATTAGGCCCAATCCCAATTAATGTCCAAAAAATATTTCAGAATTTCAAAGGATTCTAGAATTTCCAAGCCATGAGTCCAATAGATATCCAAACAAAATGTTTGATCCGCGAAATTATTATTTTTAAAATAAAGTTCTATTCATTTCACAAGACCAAAAGATTTCAAAATCCAATAGATGGAAACGAGCTCAATGTAACTTTAAGGTTTCCAATCAGATTCCTTAGTTGTCTACATTTAACATTTTCCTTTTAAATAAATGATAAATAATGTATAAGTCATAATATATATAGTAAGTAAGTGAAGTATGTATATGTGTGTAACAATCTTGAATATATTAATATATCTTAAATAAGGTAAAATATTACAAGAAATGGAGTTTGGTCTAGTGGTAAGGCCTCTAGTTGCTCCCCCACCCAAGTTCGAATCCCAAGTTTGCACATTTTTAAAATTTTTACAATTGAGGGGCGGGGCGGGGTACCCGCTGGGCATGGCGGGGCGGGGAGGGTTCGGGGCGGGGCAGGGCAATTTCGGGGCGGGGGCGGGGAACCCCAATTCCGTCCCCGATCCGCCCCGTTGCCATCCCTATTTGTACCCATCCATTCCAATTTCCAGGCCATCAAATAACTGCAAAATAGAGATGAGATTGCAGTATAAATGTGGGCGTAGCCAATCTGCCAATGGTTTGGGTAAGAAAGCATTCAATGGTTTGGGAAAGAAGCAATCTATTAAGCAAGACTGAAAAATTAATGGCCGTACCACTTTGAACAGTAAAGTCCGCTATTCATTTTACATACAATGAAGCAATTGATTATAGCATTCAATCAAATTGAAATTTCATGGCAACTTTTTTTTTATTTTTTTATAACGCTGTCTGTCTTAGTCCTGTGGGAGAGAATAAAACCTACGGCCAAAGAGAGAAAGTCAAATAAAATCCCCTTGTGGCCTCAGTGTGATAGTGCAATTTCAAACCCAAAACCTCTGAGTGCAAATTATGATCTTAGGCCAACAGATCTACTCCTCGGAGTTAAAATAAAAATGGCAACTTAGAAAAGTGACTCTCAACACCCCAACCCCAACCCCAACCCCAACCCCTTCATCCGAACCCTAACATAGAAAATGATATTTTGAAGAAGAATATAGTTTCATTTCTTTTTAATCTTTTATGTAGTAAAATGAGGCATCAACAAATGAAAAATAACATGTATAGAAAATTAGAGTTTTTTTCCCATATTTTAAAAAAATCTTCGGCGTTGCACAAACTTTTTTTTTTTTAATATAAAAATGAGCATTCATCATTCAAATCCAAGTACACACCATGTGATTAGTCGTAGCAGTGAGCCCAACAACTGGGTTGGACTTGAACCCATGTCTTTATATGATATAATTATCAATTGTCCTAATCACTAAACCTACTACACGACCCTCTTTGTTATCCTCTCACATGTATTCATGTAGTAGGTTAAGTAAGAAGATATCAAATTGGGTGAGCTGTGAGATGATGGAAGGAATTAAAATGATATCTTCTTACTTTATCTCTGCCGAGGTCGATTGGCTATTTTTCTTCCCTCACTTCTTTGCTTCATGATAAAGAAACTTCCACATTAAGCAATCACAAAAACTAAAAAACAAAACTTTGTTTAAGGAACCAGATGTTGATTGCCCCTAAGACTACTGTCACTGTGACTAAATAGTAGCCTTATTGGATGTTTTAGTCAGTCAATTAAGGCATTGAAACTGACAATCGAATGAAACAAAATGTAATAGTAAGCTTTTATTATCTATTCTGCATATTAATTTCAAGAGGATTTAACCGGAAAAATCCCCTTAGACTTGTTAAAGGCCAAAAACACCATCAATGTGTTATATAGACCATAGTGATCACAGGAGCTTTGATAGGTATTTTATTTTATTTTCCCTCTGAGCGGGGATATCCCTGCTCCAAAACCCTTTTTGCCCTTTTCGTTATTCTTCCATCTTCTTCTCCCTTCTACGGCGTTCAAGCTTGACCACCCCTTAGATCAAAATCTTAATCTTTCTTCTGCCATTACCAACACTAATGAAGAAGAAGAGGTGGAAATTTGTCTAGCTTCATTAAAAAAAAGGCGGCGAACCTTATCCGTAAGCAAACCTCAACATTAAAACAGAGTGTCCAACTAAAAAGATGGTCCAGATCCATCATCCAAGTGCACCAGTCAGCAATATGTACACCATATGGGGTCAATTTGTACACCACCCCCACCATTTTTCCCTCTTTCTTCTTTGCGATATATATGTACTATTGAAATAGATAATGGTGATTCTATTAGAGAGAAAGAAGTGGGTAATGGAAGGGAGAAGGGATAAGTTGTAACAGCGACGGTCGCATTCTCCTTTTGATCTGGGCTTTTGGTGTTCTTTTTCTTGAAGGATCTTAGCTTCAATGTCGTTGAAGGGAGAAGTAGATGGGAGAAGAACAAAAAGGGTAGAAAGGGTTTTGTAAACCCGGTCTTCGTGTGGGCGGGGATATCCCTGCCTCCCTCAGTGTTGTCGCTCAGAGTGGTATCAGTTGAGCCGGGGATATCCCCACCCAAATTAACGCTGTGAACGGGGATATCTCTTCCTGTATTAGTGTTGTGAGCGGGGATATCCCCACCCACTAGAGTATTGTGGGTGCTGTCTCTTAGAATTGTATCTCTTATTTGAGGAATTATGACCAAATGTCCATTCCTTATTGAGCTAATGCCCATGTGTATGTAACTGATATAATCTCAAAAATATTTTCAAAGTTTAACCATTTCTATGTTAGTCAATGTTCATGCTCATCTCATATCCAACCATTTTTATTTAAACAAAAGTTGATGCCCAATTTTATCATCTTTTATTACAGCCAAAGCCAATGCCCGTTTGTATTACTGAAATATGGTCTTTTTTCATAAGAAAGTTAATGTGGACTACCCTTTAATGAAGTAAATATTAATTATCCATCAAGGAGATAGAAGCTTTAATAAGTAGTTCCAAACATCAACTTTTGGGGTAAAACAGAAACACATGTGGAGATTATACTTGTAGGTTTAATTAAATGTAAAAATAGTAAATTTAGACTACCTACCTTTATAATGGAGCCCAAACCTTCCTACTTAAAAGAGTAATACAAATGGGCATTGGCTTTGGCTGTAATAGAAGATGATAGAGTTGGGCATTGGCATTTGCTCCTATAGAAATGGATGTGAAGGTGGAAGTTATGTGTGAATGTGGATTGTCTAATGTGTCCGCTATAGCACTGTCCCCGCCCAGCTGGCTGTATCCATACTTACGAAACTCTATTTGCGCTTGGATGGCGGGGATATCCCCGCTCATAGCACTAACACAGGCGGGGATGGGCGGGGATATCCCCACCCACAACACTCAGATGGGCAGGGATATCCCTGCTCCCTGCCCACAGCACTAACACATGTGGGAGATGATTAGCTATCAAGAAGACGAGTCTCTCTTGCTCTACTTCTCTCTTTGAGAGAGAAGAAAAAAAAAAGGAAGAAGATATACTAACAGTAATGAAGAAAAGTACTTAAATGAAAAATATTAAAATGGGTGCGTGTTACATATGTTGTATGGAGAAGATATAGGGGTTTTAGATTTGGATTTGGATATGAATATTTGCATCTGAGAATGGTAAAGAAAGAGGAATCGTTCGTGAGGCACTTTTCTTCTCATCGGTTTGCCCTTTTTAATCAGGGGATTTGTAAAGTCCCGCTGCTTCCTTTTTTCTTCAATGAATCCCTGCACAGAGAAGATGAGTCTCTGCTCAGATAAAATGGACAAAAGAACGAAAACTAGAAAAAGGGTTTTGGGCTTGCGACCTTTTAAGGTAAATGGAGTAGGGATATCCCTACTAAAATAAAAAAAAATCAAACGGGGCCTTTGGGACTACTTTGGTCTATATAACACATTGATGGTGTTTTTGGCCTTTAACAAGTCTAAAGGGATTTTTCCGGTTAAATCCTCTTGTATCTAAGATATTACTCTACAAAATGGCATTGCATATGGTTTATATATATAATATTAATATTATAGTATTTAATACAATTTGCTTACATAATTGGGTAGTTAGATTGATCCAACTCGATCACGACCACTTTCCCAGTTGGTAGGCAGCCATGCCTCTCACTTAGATAACTAGGGAACGATCCTTGATCCCACCCCTCCTGTTGTGCAAGTTCTCTCTCCTGATATGTGTGAGTACTCAGTCAGGTTCTCTCCTCTCGCATGTTCGGGTGTCTCCCCTTGCTTGTATGGGTATTCTTGTGGGTCCCAGCCCTCTTAGCTAAGCTACAAGAAAAGAAACTCGACCATGACCTCTACCAGGTCCAAATCTAGGGTGTATACTTGGCTTTTTTAGGTTAGATCCCTTGGGCTCATATTTCAATAGACATCTCTACAAAAGTTTAATATGAATAAGCTACTAGCTAGTAAAACCATCAATATTCTACACATTTCAAAGTTTTCAACTAATATAGAGAAAAAAGGCCTGTACTGGCTACCTGGAGTGGCATGCACCCGAGGGCCATTACATTCAGTGTCGTTAGTGCCAGTTTATTTGGAATAATTGAATTGCCAGGAGTTCTAAGAGTTCATATTTCTATATGAGTGGTTAAAATGAAGACTTAAAGTGTATATACAAATTTGACCATCTAATAACCTCCTTTTAATAGTAATTGAATTAATAGAAGAGAAATAAGT
The DNA here is from genome assembly GCA_028538565.1 of Umbellularia californica. Classification (NCBI taxonomy): domain Eukaryota; kingdom Viridiplantae; phylum Streptophyta; class Magnoliopsida; order Laurales; family Lauraceae; genus Umbellularia; species Umbellularia californica. The sequence goes on along the minus strand of JAPQWN010000006.1, from coordinate 80,523,134 downwards.
ACCCAGAGCTATCACTCGAGTAATTCAAACAATAGGTTCCATCCATATGGCTACCTTATATATCCTTCACCCCTTACTTCATACCCAAGGGAGGAACCAGGATATGGACATTTGGGGGGGTGGGGCGCGCCTGGTTTCGGCCCTTTTCATACCCTTTGCCTCTCAACTGTTGAACGATTGCCCAGATAAAGCTCATTTGACCATGAATTGCAATTCATACAATGCCCATATGTTGCTAATAGAAACAAATATATCGAGAGAGAGAGAGAGAAAGAGAGAGAGAGAGCAGGAAAATTGATCCGCAAGTTCTTTCTCACATCCTATTGACCTCAAAAGGGTCATTGAAAATTTCCATCTACCAAAAATCACCCATGGGATATAAAGTAACAAAAGGTGATAAAATAATTATTTAAGTAATTTCTGAAGTTATTGGTATCACATGAAGTTACTTGTATCACTAATAATGAGTTAATGACTCAATCAAGTGTCATTCCCATTTGGATAATATTTTCTAGTGATTTGGAAGAATGGATGTCAAAAGATCTTCCCAAGTGTTGTTCCCTTTGGTGCCCTTTGCACGCCACATTTGGTTCTAGTTCTAATGATATCATTTTCCATCCTTATCTATCGATAAAGAGATTCTTCTCTCTACTTGTGCCATCTCTACTTGTGCCAGTGGAGAAATGGATGGCACATTGTCACTGTGGAGATATGTTCCCCTTACATCCAGATATCAACATTTTTATTGTGGATGGACGATTCAGATCTGGGTCGAATGGATTGATTCCTCATAAGACTTAAACCACTCGAGAGGGTGTTGAACAACACAGCAGCCGAGAGAAAGAATAGTGAGAAAAAGAGCTAGAAAGAGATTTATCTATCAATTATGATATAAGTTAGTACTATACTACTATTGTCTTCTTAATTTAACCTATTTGAGGCCCAACTTTGCATGATTAAATCCACTCTATCTCAGGAATCTAGTTGGCAGAACTTGGCATAATCTTTTGTAGTTTGTTAGGATTTTAGGGATACTATTAGGTGGTCCTTATCCTTTGAATATAGTTAGTTAGTATTTTCTTATAAATGTAATATTTACAAACGCTGAAATTATGGAAAAGAGGTGATTCTTGAAATTTGGCATCAGAGCTTGAACCTTATGATCTGGCAATCAAGCCGGCCGGAGATTAAAGGAAAGTACCATGTAATTGAGGGGAATGTTGAAGATTATTAGTCTGTTAGGATTTTAGGGATATTAGTAGGTTGTCTTTATCCTTTGGATATGGTTAGTCGGTATTTTCTTATAAATGTAATCTTTCAGTCAGTGAAATTTCGGTGAGATTATGGGAAAGAAGTGATTCTTGAGATTTTTTACTTTTAACTTAGTAATGTGGAGGAAACGAAAGGGATTGCTTAGTTGGTTGGCAACCCGAATGTCACTCGGATTCAATGTGGAGTTCCCCTACTTCCACTCACACGAAGCCTAGAGGAAACTCTTAACAGATTCGAACTCTTACTCACAGGAAGCCTAGATGAGACAACTTAAGTCTAATAACCCTAACAAATATGACAAAGACTCAACTTATGAAAATAAGCTTCGGGTCTTTATTCGATGCCCATAGATATACATATACTACATTAGTGTGTGTGTGTGTGTGTGTGTATGTATATCTATATAATAAGGGAGAGAATCCCTGGACATTTTGGGCTCTTGGATTTATGTATATATTTTTGTACATAAATCCTATGGCTGAGAAGGGATTCAAGAGTTTGGTAATTTTTTAATTATTTGAAAACAAAGGGGCAGTAACTTTTTACTAAGTACAAGAGGATACGGGAGTGCCATTGATTTTCTGTGAAATTACGAAACCATCCATTATCTTTTCTCAGAGGATATGGGAGTGTCCTTGGTTTTCTGTGAAATTACGAAACATGCCATTATCTTTTCAAAACTTCCTTGCAAGTAAAAATATGATTAAATATACGGCTATGATTGCAATTGAGTGATTGAACGGTGTGGAATTTGGGCCCACAACTTACCAGTTTGCCCCTTCACATATATATGCTGTTTTTCACGGATTGTGGAATCTGGGCTAACTTGGATTGTTTTGGTAGCAGATGCAAACGTGGCTTGCATGCAATTAAACTAGACTGCTTATAGTAGTGGGCCACTTCTGGTATTCAATGGTGGTTAAACAAGGGTCTAACTAGCTGGGCTGTTTTACCTAAAAAAATAAAATCCGGCTGGGCTTGATTTGAAGCTGATTGATCCAATGGGCCACATACAAAATTTGAGTTAAATTTGTTAAATTATGGGCGGTGTTAGTTGTTAGGTGATCAAAAGAAGAGTAATTAGATTTAGTTGTGTTCAGAGCGTGGTGCGTTGTGCCTTCAGGCACGGGCAATGACTAGTATATATATAAATAAGGTAGCACCTTACTATGAGAGATAAAGTAGGGACCATCACATTTAAGTTCTTAGCATTGGATATGGATGTGAGGGCCCCCACCTTATCTTTCATAGTAAGGTAAGAGCATCTCACTATAAATAATTATATTATATATAAATGTTTGCATGGTTACCTAATGGCTAGGAACTATAAGGGCACGTTTGGTAACAAAATCTATGGGGAAAAGATTTCCACTTTCCACGATTTTATGCTATATCCAAGTTTGGTGGCCGCAAATCATCACTTATTTGTTTGCGCTTGAAATCTGCAATCCATGAGATTTTGGGATTCGATCCTCCCCCCATCGAATATGCAAATCCTCCCTACAAAAGGGGTGGGCATAAAAGCCAAAATCCAAACCCCCCCCCCCCCAAAAAAAAAAAAAAAAAAAAAAAAAACACTATCTTGATCTCTTTATTTTGCCACTTATTCAATAAAAATGATAACATCTCATCCATTGATTATAATCTGATTAATATATAACAAATGTGCCCAATCATTTTAATCATATGTGCACTAGTGATAATTGTTCTTAATTTGTTCAATATATAACGTGGCCTCATCAATTCAATCATATGTCCACTTGTGAGAAGGGGCTTTAGTTTATTCAATAAAGTGAGCCCCATTTATTCAATCATACGTGCACTTGTGAGAAGGAGTCTTAGTTTGTCTTATATCAAGAAACGGGCCCCACTTGATAAACTCATACTTCTTGGTCATGACTAACTTTCATAGACCTCATATTAAGTGGGTTGTTTATTTTTCATGGATTATGGTGTTCAACACCAAACATAGATTGAAGAAATCATCAGTGTTTCCACATTTACAACCAAATGTGGAATGCAAGGAATCATTAGCTATATAAATCCTTAGCAAGGATTATCCTTTTCTAGGGATAGACAGGAATCCTAAATCCCACAGATTCCTATCCGGTTACGAAACGTGCTCTAAAGGAAAACTACCACTCCAGAGATCCTACTCTGGAGGCAACTGTGGGAGGTGGGTGTGCACTCCACAATGACACCATGTGATTCCCAATAATTATATTATACATAAATCTACGGTAGGCATACAAATGTATTTCTACATATGATATAATATTCTCTCTCACTAAAACCCAAACTGAAATCAGATCCTAAGCCCAAGGAATGAATTGGGTCTTAGGATAGATATTCGACTTGGTCTAATACATGGATCCCAACCTAATGACTTTTTTGAAATTTGAGTATGCATATGGTTGGATCTTATGTAGACTTGACAAATTGTCATCTCTATCTAAAACCAGGTGCTAAGATCATTAAAATAGTCTAATCTTATGCAAACTTAATATGTTGTCATCCCTGTCGGTACTTTACATATTAATCTTATATTGAACTTAATCTGTTGTCATCCCTATCTAAAACTATGTGCTGAGATCATTTTTATAACATGGCACTTAACATTTTAATCTTATATGGCTTGATTTTCATGGATCTAGGTAGGCCTCAATGGAGACAATTTACTCATGTAAGCCAAAATCAAGTTCCTTTTTTTTTTTTTTTCATCTTTCCGTAGCAAGCAAGAAGACTGGGACCCAATAGAGAGCCCTACATACACATGAAAAGTTAGTCCACATAAGCGAGAAAAAGGCCATCATAAACGGAAAGAAAGCTCATAAAAGAGGAAAGAAGGCCCATACAAATCAAAAAAGGTAATGTACCTTAGGATTCGAACCTGAGTTGTAGCACCCACCTTTATATACAAGGGCTTTTGGCCATGGTTCAAAATCAATGAACTGTAATGGTTGATGGTTTAATCCTTGGTTGAGTAAGAGTTCATGGGGTCAAAGCCATAGATAGGTTGCAGATGTGGCAGTGGCACCGACAGAGAAAGAGATTGTTTTTCGAGACAGGGTTCTCCCCGCTGCCCTGATACCATTCCATGGCGGTCTGCGGTCTGCCCTCATACTGTTTTGGGCAACGTGCATATCTGCCTTACTGCCCATCTACTCGGGCGGGCAGCGGGCACCGGAGCCACTTGCCCTGCTTTTGGTTGGAGAATCGAGTTCGGGTGCATTTGGTTCCCTTCCCATGATTGGAAATGATTCTGTGCGGGGCCCACCACCTCCAATGACCCTTCGACACGTGCGCATGATGCCAGTTGGAATACATCCAGCCGTGCCTCTGGAAGACTGGAAGGTTCTCAAATCCTATGCCATGGAGAAATGACGTTGATGTATAAAATAAAAAGTAGGCATTGACATGGAGAAATCCTATGCTTATGCAAGAGAAGTTGAATAACTCCAATGTAGTTCCATCTATTGAAAATTTAAACTACATAAAATAAAATGGATGCATATGCATATCTCAATTTTTATCTAAACAAGAGTTAGTCCTACCGACTTGATTGCTTGTAAATATCATTGACATAAGCTCATGCATCATCAAAATTCACATTTTTAAGTGAGACCAACATATGCCATGCACCAAGAGAGCATTTAGTTTGTAGGTCTCAATAGGTGAGCCCCTTTATAGTATTTTACTTGATTTCATTGTAACTCAAAAGCGTCTGACTGTCTGAGGCTTTAGACTCAGAACGAATTAGTTCGGGGCCTACTTGGGTCTCGCATCCTTGAATTTCATTTCTAAGTGGAGCCTATATAAGACAGGTTTTATGAGGAACCGTAAAAGATTATTTTTATATTGTGTATGAAAATTACTACATGAACATTTTACATATCAACTTTACGGAGAATATTCAAGGGCATCCATCCCTCACCATTGTGATGAGAGACACCCCTTTTTAGGAAAGTTTCAAGTACAAAAGAAAAGTATACTTGTTGAAACTTCCCAAAAATAGGATGTCCCTCACCACAATGGTAAGGGATGGATGCACTTAAATATTCCCCCAACTTTACACAAACATGGCCTAAAATAATTTAAAATTTTTTTAGTGCCCACATGGGTGCATCGAATAAAATGATGAGAGATATATGCAAATAACAACATCACCACAAGAGTAATTCCGTAAAAAAGAAATACTATACTCTAATCTGTCAATTTTGTGTTTGTCATAATCAATTCGTTCAATCAATATTTAAGGCTATTTTTTTCATAAAAGTTCGTTCATTTTTTCTTTTATATTCACTTATAATTCTTCAATTTTAAGTTTTAATCACTCATAGAAATGAAATCTTAGAAGTACTGGGAATTCAATTGCCAGGCCCTGATATCAAATTACGAGTTATAATGGTCACAATATCACAAGTTTCCTTAAACACCCTTGTTTTTTCCTCTTGTTTTCCTTATATACCTTTTGCATAACAACCTGGCCCTAAAAGATGCTGACCATGAAGTTCCAAGGTCAAGACCGTTATGACCACCGTCCATCTCAATATTTGACAGGCATGGAGCCCACTTTTACTTTGGACAAAATTTCAAACTCTTCAATAGTTTTGCAGGTGTGCCAACGTCCTCTTGTCCGAGAAAATGATTAACCGTCATCCCTTTTCGGCTGCATTGAGCAAATCTGGATGGTTAGGCAGGACTAGTTGCTAGACCACTTTTCATCTATGGTGGGCACTACTAATTATATGGGCCAAGTCCAAGAGCATACAGATTTCTAAAAGAGACCTGGACAAAATGGATTGAAACTTGCTAGAGAATAAGGTCCACCAACACTATTATTTTACTCATCATCATCACAGCCCATGCACCGACTTCTGTCCTCTACCCAGAAAATAGAGGCTTGTCCCTTGGAGTCGGCTCCCGCGCGAGTACGCTTAATTTTGGAGTTCTTAGGTTCATAAGAGGAACTCAACATGAAATTGTCCGCGTTTGGCCTTTCCAGAAAGTCACCTGTCTTAGTATTGCTCCCGCCTCTGGCGTTCGCACTGTTCCCAGGTTCTTACACACCTCCTGAGTTCTTACAGTTCCCAGGTTCTTACAGCTCCCAAGTCCGTTGAGTTAAGATGGGATTTATCTTATAATCCCGTGGTTGACACGCTACACCCCGTGATTAAGAGTGCTGTCCGGACCAAGTTCTCACGGATCCGGATCCACTGTTTGGACCAAACAGAGAAACCCTGTTTGGTTCAATCAGGGTGTGCCACATGGGAAAAGAAGGTTTTTTTTTTTTTAAGAGATAGAAATTTTTTTTTCAGATAGGATGCGACACATTTCTCCATGTGACACCCCCTCATTGGTCCAAACAGGGGATCCATTTCCAATTCTCACATAACTATCCATCAAAATTAGCATTAGCAACCAAGATGAATCATTTTTTTTCATAGATATGGCAACTAAAAATGATATAGATAGGCTCATATAAACAACTCGATGGCTATCAATCGAACAAAAGGAAGAACATGCACCAGGACTGCAGGTTTCGATCAAGACCCCAGTCCAGTTTATCTTTTGGATCACCCACTATTTGGCTATGCGCAGCCCATCAAGCCTGTTCTCACCAGATCACAAGCCGAGTTTCAGGGGAATCCAGCAATGCCCACCCCATTAGCAACAACATTTAGGCCACCTGGCTCTGCATATCAAATATCCAAGCCCACCAACATAAATCCAAAACCTGCTCAAATCCATCTCATCATTTACATGGTCATGACCCAAAATTTTGCACCAGTAGGTTTTGGACGTCATATTGATTGCATGCAAAATATACAAAATCAACTAAAAATGATACATCTGCGTTCACAGTCCCAGCTTTTAATTGGAGTAAATCCTGCCAATTAATAATAGTGCTCATATCAGAAGTCTTAGCAGTTCAGATCCAAGGCATGCCCTCCGCACCTTGCCAGAAGACCCAGCCATCCATAGACCAGGGCTCAAAAGTCAAGGTGGCTGCTTGTGGACTAAATGCCCTGAATAATCCTTGGTCACCAAATCTTGTTTTACATCTATATATCAAATAAAAGTTGCTCACCTACAGATGATTGGACAATTGTAATAATAATCTGAACGATTTGCTATTTTATCAATCACCATCGTCTGTTACTCGATGACAACAATCAGATTATCACAAAAATCATCTCAATTTCTTTATCAGTAATGCATTTGAGTCTCACAATTCTTGAGAAAATTATAACTACAATTAAGACCAAGAGTATGATTGATGCAATAAATGGAAATCCTGCAAGGATTCTCTAAACAAACAATTAGTATCTGTCATTTAGACACACATTACTGGCCGTGATAGCCTGAAGTGCATATAGGCCCCTTACCTTTGAATTGGGTGGATATATGGTTTTCAGCTGCAGAAACCTCTTGATCATATCAGAAAACTGACTTCATTGCACCAATGAATGCAGATATATATATATATATATAAGAATAAAAAAAACCGACTACGGAATTTGATGCAATGTAAATCATAAGAACACACTTCTGAATGAGGTAACTGATGAAATTTTAATCATTGCTTAATAGAACATTGTATAAAAAAAACTTACACACACAGAGAGAGAGAGAGTCCGGGACATTTGATGCTTCCAAAATCAAGCTAAAGCAATAATTATTCAAGGAACACCATGCAGTGACCACATTCAAAACATCCTGCGACATGAGTCAAGGAAACAATCACCAAAATCCTGTGAACCTGGAATTACAATTGATTTACAAGGGATCTTGGTATTCAAAGCTAATACAGCCTATGCCCCCACATCAAAAGACATTTCCGAATTTGAGTTCTGTGCCCAATCAATTTAGAGAACATACAGGCTTCACACGGCAATCTTCTCTCCTCTAAATCACAAATAACCGACGTAATTGGTCCCTATAACCCACCAGAATGCTTCTGGGAGCTAGACTCTCCTCTAATGAAACCAAAGACAACAAGACCATGTTAAAGAACTTGCATTGAGTTGCCACAATTTAATCATATAACTCAAGAAGAAAGTCAAAACTAATAAAGCACATTTTCTCACATGCAGCTGCACTCATGCAATGCCATCCTGCACCTCAAGCCATCCAACGTGCTACTCGATGAAGTTTGCTTCCAAATTCCAATCACTTGATTTCATTCAAGTACTGTGTTCAATTGCTTGCCATTCAAATCTTATCCAATTATTGCTAGGAAGATAGAAAGCCAAATAATAATAATAATAATAATAATAATAATAATAATAATTAGTCTTCAGGAGAGGAGAAAGTAATCAAGACCACAAATCAGAAAAACTCCAAAAAAAATTTAACATCAGTTTACATATAAATCTTAGGCTCCTGTTTTCCTACCTCGGCCTTTAAATTTAAAGTAAGATGATTTCCCTGGAAGTATTTCGTAGACTAAAAATCCCCCATAGTGCTGCTTACTTTTTGCAGTTTACTACAGAGTCCTACATCTCTTGAATGAAACTGCCATATCATTTCTCATATGAAAAGGGCTGCCACATGGGAAACCTCAAGTCCCCTATAATAAATGTGACTAGACTGATATGATGGGCCTCGTTTGATGCTTTGGTTTGATTTTCCAACTGGGATCTTGATATGGGTATAAACTATTCCTATATGGGAAATGTTAATATTTTCAGGTATGGGAGAATTTTCCCATCATCCTCATCAAAGCCTTACAGCTACGAAGGAGAATTTTACATATGGAAATAAAGGAAATGCGATTGTGAAATTGTAGATTTCCCAATATGGAAGTTTTTCACAAAGTCTTTCAAAACAATAAAAGGCCAACCCCAAACAGCATATGTTTCTTCTTTCCAAGACAGTTTTCCTTAGTTACTACTTAACACAAAGATTATGGATTTCGATGACCTGAAACATCTCTCAACGGACATCTTGCATCTTCTCATGTTGTTTAAGAAGAAGAAAGAGGAGCAGAGGTTTTTTTTTAACTAATCCATACAACATCTTCTCGAGTTGGAATGAGAAGCAGAGGATGGCAGCTGGGTACGGAAGGGAACTTTGATGACCTTGCATGCAAAACAAAGTCAACATGCTTCCCATATAGGTGCTAGGAAGATAGATGAGGAAGAACATACTTTGGAAAGAAGATGCGAGACAGATGGGCGAGTATGCATAAGGAGTTTCGTGGAGTTTCTGTGGAAGATCTTAATTGATCTTGGTCTTCTTTCTTTAATAGTGGTTGGAGTGTTAAGTCCAGAGTTAAGAGTTGTATGGATGAATCCCCCTATTGGTGTTCTGAAGTTGAATTTTGATGGTAGCTTTGTTCTTTCTTTGCGAAAGGGATGGATAGTAGGAGTTATAAGGGATTGGAATGGTAATATTGTAAGGAGCTTCTCTAGGCCGATTGACTCTTCGGATGCTGATGAAACTGAGTTGTTTGCTATTCTTATTGGTTGCCGAGAGTTGCTTCAGATGGGTGGTTATAGTGCTATTCTTGAGGGAGATTCTTTCTCGGTAATTCAGTGGTGTTCAGGAAGTTCTTCCGGTCCTTAGAGATTGGCAGATTGGGTGGAGGAAGTGCAGGATATTTCAAGGAGGTTAGGAGCCAACTTCACCCATATTCTTAGAGAAGCAAATGTTGTGGAGGATAGTCTTGCACAGGAAGAAGTTTCTCACTCTTCCATCTTTTTGATGTTTAATTTTTTTTGTTTCTTTTTGTTAGTTTTGCTTTCGCTATGTTTTGTCCCTTTTTGGATTTGGTGAAATAAATTTTTATTGTTATAATAATTTAAAAAAAAAAAGAAAGAAACGAGACCTTTCTAAAAGGTGGGTTTAGTTTTATTAAAAAAAAATTCCATATGAGAAACCCTAATCTTTCCCATATAAAATAACATCTCATATCGAAAATCTTAAAACATTTCCCAAATTGGAGGTCCCATTTTCCTATGTGGGAAATCTTCTCCCTTACAATATGTGGGAAAGCCACTTTTTCAAACTCCAAGCCCAACACAACAAACAAGACACATTATAGCAGTCTAGTCACATGAATGCATGCTTGAGGTTTCCCATATGGGAGGAACCCTTTCACATATGGGAAAGGGAAGGGCATTTTCTTCCTAGTGATGCGTACAAATCACTTTGCAATAAACATGCAAAAGGTAGGCACTCTGGGAAAATTTCAAAGCGGCGATGTAATTTCTAGGAAGCGTCCCTTTAAAATAACTTCCAAAAATACTTCAGAATTACATAAAATACCTTTAAAAACCCAAAACAACAAATCCACTATAAGAAATGAAAAGGATGAGCAATGCTGTCAAAATTTTCAGCATCAATCCAATTTCATTATCTATTCGAATATCAACTGATAGAAGTCAACCTTCAACAAGGCCTTCAATAGATTAACATTGAAGCCTTATCCCATACACCAGGGTTGGGCTAAAATATCTTCATCAAAGCCTTACCCCATGAAACATAAATAAAGCTTCAAATTTAACAGTGTTGGGTCCATTAAGATCTTCCTTCTATCTATTCACTTTTCACCTTTCTTTCTTGAACATGTTTTTAATCTTTGCTTCGTGAGTCATCGTCCTGGTGAAAGAAAGTGAAGACAAATGCTTTGTATCAATTCTCCTTTTATTAAAGAAACCTTACCTAAGTTAAGCATTGATACCATGGATTTCCTTTACATGGGACCAAGCACTTAAAGCGAATGATCATGCCCTCTTCCAATTCAGGATTCCTTCCCCCAGTACTAGCTGTCTTAGGGCCTGTTCTTTTGCAAGATTACTGAAAAATTTTGTCCGGAGAATTTTGGAATTTTCCACATGTTGTTCCCCCACATGGAATTCCAAATTCCTCATACCCCATTTAGCATTTTGAAATGCTAAGGTGGTTGAAATTCTGAGAATTTTAAAGGTTATTTGTAACTTTTCAGGTAGTTGGAATTTAGAATTCCAGCGATGAAACATAGAATTTTGAAATGCTAATGGGAAAACCATCATATCAATGTCAGAAATTCCCAACCCGAGAAATTCTCATTAGAAATACCTCTAAAGAAATAGGCCCTTAGGAGTTCTTAAAGTAGCAAATGCGTTATATCTCAGCCACCCCACGACAAAACTCCTCCACCCATTGGACACTTTTCTACCCCATAGTGGCAAGCAATCGACTCCATCTGTAGCCTTGGCAAGACATCTAAAGCTTGCAATACTTCAACAATTCTAGACTCCTTAATGTTGGTAGTTAAACAATTCATAAGACAGAAGGTAACATGTCTCCAAAATTCAGACTCAGGCTACTATTCCACATATCACTAATGTATCATACAATTCCTACCAATACTCTCCCTCAAGCGCTTCAGTGCAACCTTCAATCCTTTGACCAAATTCTAATCACCTCAATGCACCTGTTTATATCATCATCATCATGATCCTCCACATCCCCTAAAATTGCATTCCAAGATAAAGATGATGCTACAACAGATACTTAAAAACGGGAAACAAACTCAGTGAGGATCATACTTGTGGAAAAAAATCATAAACACAACAATACCTCACAAAGGAAACAATGCCAAGGCATGCTATAGAACTCAGAAGAGAGGCAAGTTAATGTAGGCTTTCTAAATGAAAATAAGAACAAACACATTATGGACTTCTAGAAGTCGACCCTCAACAAATGATTCAAATTCTACAGCATTTTTCAAAAGGGTAGCTAGATAAGATAAATGCTTAAAAGAACTACATAATCTACTGTACCCATATACTTCAAAAGGGACAACATACATGTGTTGCATTAAATCAGATACATTACTATGATGTGCAAAATCTCTTTCCAGCACATCTATCCATATCGGGACATCATAGGACACGATGGATATGTATAAGCCTTATAAGTTCCAAAAAATTTAACAATGTAAACTGTGCTTAAGATATCAAGAATCAAACCACCTGAAGTGTAAGTAGCACTAGAGGCACACTAGTTAGGCATCTCCCACTCCTTCGAGGAGGAGTAGGTTCTGGGGTCAACTCCATCAAAATTGTACCAGCATTGGTCTTGTGTGAAGTTTATTATGTAATGAATATAGGTTAAAAACTCGACTTGACTTGCCCTGATATGCCAGCCTCAGACTTGGAGGGCACCAAGTTGAACAAGACTGACTAACTCTACCAAAACTCAGTCAAACTCATCTGAGTTAACTCAATACCCCTGTAAGTTGCTCGGTTAAGCTGAATCATAAAACTATGACCAAGGAGAAAAGTCTCAATTTTCATATAGTGCACCTCGACAAGTACCATCTGTACTTCAAAGGTTCAACTATCTATCAATACATCAAGAGGAAAAAAGTAAGAAAGCATAAATGCACACTACCAAAATAGGAAAAATATTTTAAAAAAGACCTACTGTGTTGGAAATGTTAAATGATGTATAGAATTCAAACCAGTAAAGAAACTTAAACTGAATATGACAAAAGCTCGAGAAAGTAATGGCTAAATGTAAAATTAATCGGTTAAGTCTTATGAAAATAAGAAGGGAACCCAAAATATTAAACAAGAACACAGACTGACAAAAATCCAAACAAGGAAGAAAAACAAAATGCCCAAGTTAACACACAAAAATAAAAACTAAAGATGAAAATGACTGCTATTAAGATGGTTTAGCACCAGCAAGACCAGACAAAAAAGGAAAAGAAAATAATAAAAAAGAGAAATAAACTTTCCACCAAGTTCCACAAATAACATTTGCTGATCTTGGCTGAATAGTAAAATATCAGACTCTAACATAAAATCAAGGGCTTTCCATATTGCTAAGTTTTCCATAGCAAGCAACTGAGGCAGAACAAGTCTTCCCCATAAACAGACTTCAGATTTCCACCGACCTCATCATTCTTCATCTGCTGCTTTATATCTGCAAATAAGAACCCAATAGTGTCAAAAAGACAAATGCCAACCAAGGAAACTGGTGATTGTCCTTTTTCTAATGGTCTAAAAGAGAAAAATCTTCTCAAACTCCAAGAATCGAGAAAAACATAAACAGAAGCAGTAGACACAAAACAAACGATTAGGTCTGCTTGACAGTCACTGAGGAAAAGGAAGTGAAAAGTACAAAAACAAATGAATTAAAAACATAATAACAGTTCACAATCAAAACTACACTATATAAATGCAACTATTTTAAATAAATAAGAAAGGTAATATGTTGTTAAAGGAATAATGGAGAAAGGTAAACGTATGTAAAATAACAAGCCTGGAGAAATTCTAAAACAATTACGAAAAAATAAATTATGAAAATTATGAGGACACCTCATGAAAGGATGGGCATTAGAAAATGACAAATCATCCAAAACATATCTTGATTTTCAATTATACAGTTCTTATATATGTAAAATTTCCCAATCATGAGATAGAAAATTAAATACAATCCAAAAATATTATATATAAAGATGAAAAAAATTCACATCTTCAGAGCAGATGCCTGCAATAAATCTCATTCTTCCACATTTTCTTCTGTGGGAGAAAGATAAGCATCTCTTCAATCATTTTGCTAGAATTGGGATAGTCGTGTGCCAGCTTCCCAGATAGGAGTTCAGTCTGCTGTTAACGCCCAACCAATAACTTTGCCGGTGATTATTTTATATTTTGATATTCAATGAAGAGCGACTATGGCATTATTAAGGATGGATAAAATAATAATTGAAAAGATGGCAACGGAAAACAAAAACTAAATATACACAAGAATGGTAACAGGTTACAGTCTTAGGCTCAAAGTAACTGGTCTCCTCTTTAATGGCTTCCGGAAAAACCACTTTTTCAAGTAAAACTCATCTTTTGTCATTGCCTTCCTTCTAATTTGATTAAATGAACACATTCTGAGGAAAAAAGAAGGTGAAACCCTCCAAACACAATTGCTCCCTCCAATCAACAAAGGCCTGGAAGAGAAATTCTTAGAACTCCACTGCCCAAATAGTTAAGAAATTGGCTTCCTAAGAATTCTTCTCCCACTGGCCCAAAACCCCATTTGATGGGAGCCACCCCATCCCTCAATACACTGCCCATGCATACCAAACTTCCCAACTACCTCCGGAGAAGCTGACCAATGAGTCATACAAATCTTCTCCACTTAAAACATCCAAAATAAACACTGGTCAATTTTTCATAATATCCGCCAGAATCCCCAGCATTTTTTGCTCAAATTTTCACTTCACAACTTTCAACTTTGCACGCTGGTAGGGCCTTCAGTCCAGTTGTGAATCCAAACTCAATCGACCACTGCCACAGCAAACTATCATAGGCTGGATATTGCCACAATCAGATTCATATACATGATTGCAAGTTTAAAAAATACAAGTTCAACCCTCAATGGGGATAATATATTCTACATGCAGTCCATCCAACTATGAATATTGGTCCAAAAACTGTGATGTCTTACAGCCCACCAGATACAAGGGTGTATTACTTGAATGAGAGCTGTTAATTCAAAAAAGGTGTATCACATAATCACCATTTAAGGAAAGGTATAACTAGCAAACTAGCTGATTGGGTGCTACCAGTGGATCTAAGTGATGTACCATTCTACCAAGTTTATGGGAATACATAGCAAATTATCCAATTCAAGATACTATAAAATAAAAATTAAAAAAAAAAACAATTCAAAGAAGAGTTCAAAGGGTACACACATTGGCAGTTCAATTTACTGCATGAATAAGTGAACCAAATAAAAAGAATAAAGAAATAAATATAAGAAAAAATACCATGTAAATGACAACAAAACAATAAAGAAAAAGACTCAGATCAAATATGAAAAACATAAATCATTACACAAATATAAATGAGAGAGAGAGAGAGAGAGAGAGAGAGAGAGAGAGAGAGAGAGAGTGAAAAGTGTTTTCAATGCCAATGTAATAAATAAAATAATAATAATGATGATCATACTAATTGTAATTGATAATTGATGCAAATCAAAGCCAACTGAGATAGCATGTTCCCAGGTCAGCCAAACCTGTCCCAGGTCCAGTTGAACCCAAAACAAGTCTTATCCAAATGCAGAATCAAATCCAGCCAAACACAATTCCAGAACCAAGCTTGCAAAACAAAATCTTATTCAGAAGTAGGCCGTGGTCCCAGCCAGTCCGAGCTGAGCTAAGTCCAGACCCAGAACCAATTTTGAATTAGCCAAATGTTGTTGAACAATCTAAAAGGCTAAGCTTCTCACCTATCTAAGACCATTATTAAATGGGTAATTACCTAGTCTTAGAACCATATTTTTCTGTTCATCTTTTCTAAGTATTTATTTACTTCCATTTCAAAGTATCATCCTTTGTTTTGGTTCTAAATCATGATCTACTACCCTAATATACTTTTTTTTTTTTTTTGAATGGCTACAACCCTAATATACTTTAAATAGACTTTAAAATGCATTTTGCATTGAATCTTGTATCATTTCATTCAACACAACCCGCCTTACAGATAAACTAGCCCCGCACTTCCCCCATTCCCTTACCTATTATCAACTTGAGATGAAAATTGCCACAGGTTCCTTATCCTTTTTTAATCAGTTTCATGGGTCCTGTGATTTACCTAAAAACCTTTGTTCATGTCTTCTTTTGTCAATGTATAGTGGAAGAAGCTCTCAGCAATCACCTTTTGAACCTATGCATCCAACCGAGGTTTCCTAATGCACACAAAACTCATCCCTTTAGACTACCTAATAAAATCCTTCCAAATGAAGGCAAAATTCATTGGGGTTCATGCCTCAACTTGAAAAGTCCATTCTTAAAGAGACATATTGCCTAGTCGTCAAACCATATTTTTCTGTTTATCTTTTCTAAGTCTGAATTTACTTCCATCTCAAAGTATCATCCTTTATTTTGGTTCTAAATCATGATCTAGTACCTGAACATACTCTGTACTTGATAGACCTTAAAATGCATTTTCCATTGAAATTTAAATCATTTCTCTAAACTCCTCCACCCCCACCCCCCGCGTTCCTCTTCCTATTCTCAGGTTGAGATAAAATTTGCCAAATTTGTTCTCATCTAATCAGTTTCATGGGTTCTGTTCTTTGCCTAAAAACTTTGTTCATGTCTTCTTTTGTCCATGTATATTGGACAAAGTTCTCAGCAATAATCTTTCAAACCTCTGCATCTGACCCAGACTTCCTAATGCACACAATCTCATCCCTTTAGACTCCCTAACAAAATCCTTCCAGATGAACCCAGAGTTCATTGGGATTGATACCTCAACTTGAAAAGAAGATAAATCACAAAACCAAGAAAAAAAATTGAAAGAATCAAATACTAAATTAGGTAATTAAATCAAAAGGCAATAAAGATATCAATAAACTTCAAAACACACACACACACACAACAATCCAAAAGCTCGCCCATTAAAATCTAGAAGAAGGAAAACACTAAAACCCAAAATATAAATATACTCAAAAACATAAAAACCATCCAAAAAGAGAGAGAAAGAAAACAAAACCTGTAAGACTATAAGCTCACAACATGTAAGGCGGAATTCCACTCAAAGACCCGCCTCCCTTATACGCTCTACCAGCCGACGACTGCCCAAGAACGCTCTGATATGCTTGCCCTGCCTGCCCCTGCATCCCATATGGCCCAAGCACGGATGGGCTACCGCCGCTCAAATCGCTCAATCCACTCCCATAACCACCAAAATCCGTCCCCAAACCCGAGCCCGCCGCCATAGAATTCCCGGCCATCAACCCAGAAGCAGAATTCCCAATCAGCGCATTGAATGCAGGATTCAAGGTGGGATTCCGCGTAAACAGCGCAAGGTTCTGCGCTGCCGCTGCAGCGGCCAACGCAGCCGGCCCAGGAGGCAACTGGGGCACCTTTGCCCGGGCAGGGTCGGCAGCAGCCAGCTGGCAATGAAGCTGGTGCCCATCAAACACCTTGTGCGGCTCCTCCAGCGCCTTCCTCGCCCCCTCCACCGTCTTGTAGACAAAAAGCGCGAACCCACGCGACTTCCCGGTCAGCGGGTCGAACCCCGTTGGCCCGGTCTCGATCTCCCCGAATCGGGCGAAAAAAGTTCGGAGCTTATCCGGATCGACGCCGGAATGCACATTGCTGACGTAGATCTTCCGTATGGCGACGTCACCCCCCGGCGGGGCTGACGTCGGCCCCACGGACGCCAGCTGGCAAAGGGCGGCGCGGCCCTTAATCTGCTTCTGGGGCTGCTTGAGGGCCTTCACGGCGGCGGCGCGGGTGTTGAAGATGACGAAGCCGTAGCCTTTGGCGCGGCCCGTGGCCTTGTCGGTGACGACGTTGCAGTCCTCGATCTCGCCGTAGGATTGAAAGACCGAAACAAGGATTTCTCGGGTGACGTCCCAGCCGAAGCCATGGACGAAGATTTTGCGGTGGGAGACGTCGCGGTCGGCGGCGGAGCGGATGAGGGAGAGGAGGGAGGCGTCGGAGACGGCGGCGGAGGAGAGGAAGTCGATCAGCTGCTCCTTGGAGTAGGGCTCGAGGAGCTTCTGGATATTGTCGGAGCGTGTCGAGGAATCGGACGAGTTCGAATCGGAATCAGAATCGGACGATTTGGAGGTTGATGTAAGGGGATTCTTCTTCTTATCTGATTCGGGCTTCGACTTCTTCTTCTTGTCGTTGATTTTGGTATCGAGCTTCGGTTTCTTGTTGTCGTTGCTTTTGGTGTCGAGCTTCGGTCTCTTGTTGTCGTTGCTTCTGGTGTCGAGCTTCGGTCTCTTGTTCCTCTTTCGCTGCTTGGTTCGAGCCATGGATTTCTTATTGCAGGGCGAGTTGCAGAAGAAATTCTAGGGTTTCGTATCGCCCTCTCCTCAGGCCTCCCTAAAAACGAGTTTTTTCTACTTTTATGTAATATATTTATAAGGGTGATTCTAAACACACCCCACTTATGTGCTGTACACACCCACCTCCCCTTATGTGAAAAGTGAAATCACTATTCACATAAGGGGAGGTGAGTGTGTACAGCAATATTCATGGGTGCGTTTAGAATCACCTTATTTATAAATTCTCAAAAACTCGAGCTGGAGTTACTATGAATGGTGAATTTGCTACGTCAGCAAATTCTATGGTTTTGAAATATTTTAAAAAAAGCTTTCCGTGGAAGTCATAAATTCATGTTTGGTGCAAAAAGTTTTTCTTCGATGAATTTGTGCTAATGTTGTTTAGTACGGCTGCGGATTCATTACGGAAAACTAGTATTTATTATTTGGTGTGGCAATTTTATGTAGAAAAATAACAAAACTACATACATATCAGTTACTTTCAAGTTGTCAATTACATACATATAGAATTATGTCCCCACCAAATTTAGTATTAAAGTGATCAGATTGACCTATCTTCATTAAAAATGCATGTAAACTTGTTTTGTTACTTTTTTTGTTTATCCTAGTTGGTAAACAAACTACTAGCTAATAACTCAAAAGTGTTGAGCGGGCAATCTCAAAGCAATCACTGGGAGCACTTACCAGTTTCTGTTGCTTCGATTTTTTCATTGTATTTGGGAAGATGGACATTTTTCGTCCCCACCAATGTCTTTTATTTTGACTTAATCCTTGTTTGACTGAGATATTCCAGAGGGATCTCTCTCTTGTGCCCAATTGAAGGTACTTCATTCCATTGATACCTTTCAAGGTTGCCCAATGGAGCTAAGTTTTAATAGATGGAAAATCAGCCCACCAAGTCATCCAGTGTCAACATAGACCTGGGATATCATCTACAAAACCAAGCAAGTGAGAATCATTCACCCATTACCCAACCCTCACATCCTAACGAAGGAAGAATTGTAATATGGCTTATTAGATTTGGAATGCATTGTTAGAGTCAGAAAATAACTAAAACCATGGCCCCACAAACCAAGACTCATAACTGTCTGATCATTGTGATCATTTGTCAAAGCAACTCCTGCAGATTGCCACTCATACAGAGCCCCACATTCATGGATTAAAAAAAAAAAAAGACACAGAGAGAGAGAGAGAGAGAGAGAGAGAGATATCTGATCAAACAATCGTAGGACGAAAAGGAAAAGAAATGAAAAAAGCCATACAGGACGTCCCCTATTCATAAATGGACTTGGATAAAACCTCACCTGTAACCTGCCAACTTCCACAATAAAGAAACTGTCATTCAGCTGGTTGATCTTTACAACATTTTTTCACTATTCATATATTATAACTTTCAATACAAAGCAATAAAGAATAGAGCCATTAGTTACCATGGGATTGCTGTCACATACAAGAAAGAGAAAGAAAAAAAAAAGAGTAAGGAACCAGAACTGAAATGGCTCACTGCACTATTCACATGATTCAACATGGCATCAAATTACAATTGTAGCTTATAAGAACACCTATTTATTCCCTTTGAACATGAATAATAACCATAAATGGCTATAACAATAGGTAACACTCCAACTTCAACCACAATCATATCAATATCCATACACACATATCCATTAAAGCTATGAATACATCCATATCCATCCAAATATAGACCATGTTAAAAATAAAATGCCACCCACAGTTGAAAAAGTTCACCACAACATATCAAGGCAACTCAGTCAAATGTCATGAGTTTAGAATCATGGAGAAACTACATTACTTAAAAGAAAGGAAAATACTTAAGATAGAGTCACTTCGAGGTCTTAACACTAAACATTAAACATCTAATAAATTAATGCCCATCCCACATCTGATGAGCAATTGTGTCTCGTAGCTCACATGCAAATCGAGTGTCCGCATCACTCGAAACGGATCCAACTTCCGGTCCCTCCTCAACGTTCATGTCTTCATCAACATCCATCTCTTGTGCATGCTCTTCCTCCATCTCATCATTATAGTTCCATTGTTTGATGTAGTTGTGCATAAAGCAACAAGAAACAACTATCTTCGCTTGTGTCTTAAAAGGATATCGCGGTGCTGTCTGTAGGATGGAAAAGCGTTGCTTCAATACTGCAAAAGTACGCTCCACTACATTTCGTAATTTAGAATGTCGTAAATTATAGAGTTCCTTGGGTGCTTGTGGTGGTAGTGTGGTTAACCACTATTTGAGATAATAACGCACTCTCCGATATGGTGCAATAAACCCGCGGGTGTTTGCATAACCCGCATCAACCAAATAATATTTTCCTACAAAGAAATTTACTCTATAAGAATGAAACTTCCAAAGTATATCATAGAAATAAATTTACCCTACAAAAATAAAATATTCTTTATTTCTATAAGAAGTGAATTGGAATTTACCTGTTGGGACTTGAAGCCTATTATATGGTCGTCTCCACAGTGCATCTTGTAGTATTTTAGAGTCAGACGCTGATCCTTCCCACCCAGCAAATACGTATTGAAATCTCATATCAAAGGATACAACAGCCATGACATTTTGTGAGAAGAACAAATTCACCTGGATCTTCATGATCATTTCTCGATTGGATTCATGAATTGATGAATTTGATGATAATTTTTTATTAGTGGGTCATCCCTTGTATTTTATTGGCCCATTAGAATTATGTTCATAATGGACTTGAAATGGTCAGGCCTCACTATAAAACGTGTTGAATTGAGTAGGCTGACCCATACCTTATGGTTAGATGAGTGAGCTTTGACTTTTTCTCCTAGAGAGAGATTTTTTTTTTTAATTTGAAAAGGGTGGTTTGAGCTCCCTTGTATCAAGGAGCAGTTCTCAACCTTTTCATTCTTATCCCTTTTAACTTCTTATAACCATTCCATCTTACGTATGAGTCAATGAGTTCATAAGACTTGAATTTGCTGAGACACTGAAGAGGCTAGAACTGGCAACACTACCACCCAATCAGAGATTAAATAAAAAACGAGGTATGTTGACCTCTTTTGCATAATTTAGCATTTCTTTGGCATTTTTTTTTAGTATAAAATATCCATAGTTCAGAAGTATGTTCTGTATGTCTAATGTTTTTCATAAGCATAGCATTCGGTTGAATAGCAAATTCATTTTTTGATGAACACATGTAATGATTTTTTGCCAATCATTTTTTTTAGCCAGCATTGCAATCCATTTTTTTTTTTTTTTTTTGTCGTCATCATATCCAAATCTCTGCTAAAATCAGGGTTGTAACTTAGTCCAATTTCCAGTCATTACTTGGGCTGATTTTGGTCTATTGTTCTGATCCAGATTTGGCCTATAAGTCTGGTGTGGTTTAGAATTATAGGTCTGGAATGGTTCTGGCCTGACTTGAATTTGTAATTCTGGCCTGAGTTAGGCCCAAAATCTATCTTGGATTAGACCCAATATTCTGGCCTTATTCAGACCCAAAACCTGGCCTGAATTGAATTTGTAATTCTGACTTGAGTTAGGCCCAAAATTTGTCTTAAATTAGACCCAATGTTCTGGCCTGATTCAGTGAATATTTGAGTTGAACCTAGCCTAATTCCAGTCACTGATTGGGCTATCTTTGTACACATTCAGAACCTATTGCCACAACTGTTTGTTCTAGAAAATTCTGCCTATTTGTTTGGGTGGATACAAAGTGTTTGTAGGCTGTTTGTTTGAGTGGATTTGGGCTGTTCATTTGTAGGAATTCAACTCATTTGATCGTGGGAATCCATGTTTTAAAGCAATGCCTAGGACACATTTTAGGGTAATAGTAGACCTTGTCAGGCTCATAACAGCCCCTGTTTGAGACATTTGCAGCCCATTCCTCATACCAATTTAAATCAGTTTGCTTGTGATTCAGGCCAGGTTCATTTTTTACAATGAGTTGAGACATGGACTCAGTTTTATGAACTGGGTTCTTGAAATGGATTCATTTCTTAGAGCGGGTTAACCTTTGGATAATTTCATGGAAGGGTTCATGGATGGAGGTAATTTTATGAAATAAATTCATATATAGGAAAATTTGATGAAATGGGTCCTCTATTTGTACTGTTTTGGTCCCATTTACATCAGTCATTTGGACCATTTAGAATCCAATTCTAGCCACTATTAGGTCGTACCTCAACCCAATTCCAGCCACTATATGGAAGCTTTGATTGAGTTTCAGGTTGATTTTAAACCCACTTTCAGCCAATAACTGGGTCGTCTCCTGACCAATTTGGAGCTATAATCTAAATTGAATCTTTTACCCATTTGCAACCAATATATGAGATGTTTGTTTAGGATAATTTTTACTATTTATTTAGGTGGACTCAGCCTGCTTGTAGGGTGTTTGGTTGGGTGAATTCAATGGAATTCAACCAGTTGGTTGTGGGGTTTTGGGAATAGCAACCCCTAAACGTTAATTGTAGCATATGATGGCATTGACGAATTCTGGTTAGGCTGCTATTTGAATAAACCTTAACCAGCACATGGTGCTTCCATGCTTGCTGTTTAGTTGCATCATGGAGATTCAACAAACATTTTTCTTTTATAGGTAATATATTGCTTTGATAGATTTAGCATGTTTGAACCATCTCATGCCTTAAAGGTGATAGAGTAGTTGGATGGCAGAAATCCATGTATTTTATATGCTGTCTTCACATGTTACATGATTAATTTCAGTCGTCTCAAACATGTCATACATACAGAAACTTTATGTATTACAGTCACTATTTAGAGGATCCTTTTAGATTTCTGGCAGGGAATTGCGAAACATCTGTAATCATTTGAGACCTTGATTAGTCATAGTCTCTAATGAAAAAGACTTTGAAGGACAAATCCTCTTTTAACATAAGGACTTGAATCTTCATTTGAGTGGAGGGCGGAATCCTCCTTAAAAGAGGCTCTGAATCTCTATTTTAATGGTGGCCATGTTGCAGTACACAGTCGGAGGGCAAAAACCTTTAAAAACAAGAATCCAAATCTCCATTTTAATAGAAAAGAAGAGGTGTGGAAGATGAAGATGGTGAAATGAAATGAAGAAGACGAAGTACAGAAGGTGAAATGGTATGGAAGATGAAATGGGCACCCATTTGGTAGGAGGGCGGAAACCTTCTTTAAGGATCTGAATCTCCTTGGAGAAAAGTTGCAGCATATGGGGATGATGAAATGACGAAGATGAGACGAGGGAGATGAAATGGAGGTGATGTGGTGGCTGGAGGGTAGAATCCTTCCAAAGAGTGCTCCGAATTACCAATATATGGCAGTGGGGAAGATGAAATGGATGACATGCCTTAAAAAGATGAGATGGGAAGATGGAGTGGGGTTATGACAGAGAAGAAGAAGAAGAAGATAGAAGCTTCAATACCTTCTTCTTTTTCTTCTTTCCTTCTCTTTCCTTGCTCTTCTCCACTATCAGCAAAAACAATCGACCCCTTGTTCATTCCTCTCTCTCTCTTTTTATTATCTTTCTTTTGGGTGATTATGACAACTACCATAACGAGGTATTATGGAGTTAGTGGAAGAGTCGGTGATGGGGCCATGCTTGAATTTGGAAGAATAAAAAAATACATTTATGGAGAATTAAAACTTAAACCTTTGAAATGATGTGCATTGGCTTCCACCACTTTATCAACAACTCCTCATGTAGTTTTTACTAAAAAAAATGTTTTGAAATTTTGATGACTCAGGTAAATGAATCATGCTAATTTAATGGGCTTAGACCAATTTCCATCTGCATTTTTTGTTTGGCAAAATTTTGACATCAACACAGATTCACTTCCCCCGTTGGATTGAATCAACCCAATCTCATACCCTTAACTCTATAGGGAACTAAAAACTATATCTATCATTATCATTCAACAAGGATAGCTTTTCAACCAAATCTTGTCCATGATTAGATCTTTCCAAACCCACCAAAAATCAAGACATCTGTTTCCCTGAAGTGGACCCTCATATGCTTTCCACCTTAACATGAAAATGAGCAGTTTGTAATGATTTAAATGTGACATTTATCATCACAAGGTGGTTTTTTTTTCTCCATTGAAAAACCAAGCAAGTCTGAGAGAAAATAGAGTGTTATAAGAGATGAAAACATCACTCTCTTGAGATTCAATTTACTAGAACAATGAGAGGGTAATTCACTCTCTTTGTGAAGTCCTGAAATCATTTTCTTTAAGCCTTCACTGTTAACCTCTTACATGAATACATTGCCTAGAAATTTCTCTGATTTGGTGGAGATCTCTGGGAAAGTATTTAGTGCTCATTTCACCTTTTTTTGGTAGTCTTATGTACTTCCATGACGCTCCTTTTTCTAATTATAAAGCATAGCTAAGTGATCCTACTTGAATTGGACCAACGCCTAAAATAAATTCAATACCAGTTCATAGAAAGTACCTCGGTGATAAATCACACTGCGGTATATCTAGATAACATATTATGACTCTTTCTACATCTAAGTTTAGATTTAAATGCTGTCTACATAGAGAGTGATTTGAAGATTTTCCTGATTGGCTTTGTAACTTGAGGTTTCCTCTGTAGTTTTCTTTTGTTTTGAAGTCGGTCTTTCTTTTTACCATAAAAAACAGCCTAAACCACATATCTGTCACGACCCGGGCCCGAGATCTGATTACTTCGGACGGACCCCCGAGTCGCGGAACCATACTTACTCCCGTAAATCCTGAATTAACCGAAGTTAAGACAAGACTCACAAGGGATATCAAATCACAATACCTGTCAATGTACAATGTGCGGAAAACATGTATATATACATTGACTACAATTAACTTTACACAAAAGTTAAGTTCTATTATACAAATTTACAGCCCACTAAAACCAACACTGCACGCTTAAAATACAATACAGTTGGTATTTAATCACAATCCAAAATTCTCTATTACAAAAACATTCATTTACAATCGCCCTCCGACTACGCCCACTCCGCTAAACCTCCTGGAGGTAACGGACGGGCCTCCTCCGCAGGCGGCGCGGCCTCGGCAGGACCGGCACGGGCATCTGGGCCTGTGATATCATCAATAACACGTGAACACGAAGGTTCAACAAGATACATGCATTTTCATGATTCTTCATGTTATTTAACAATTCTTTAACAATTCTAGCTTATATAAGCTAATAAATTGCATTCAAGCCCATGAATCTCACTAAATTACAATTTAAGTCAAATGAAGGGTCATTTGACCAGATTCTCGTCAAACGACTTCGAACCTATTATGAAAGTTGACGTACTCGTCGAGATACACGCGTTGGTATCAAGAGTTTCCGTATTCGACGAAATACGCGAAATTTCGTATTTACATAAAAGTCCTTCATTTCTACGTTTGAGTCTAAAACTCCATTTAAACCATGCAAATCCATTCTTTACCATTCCATTAAGCCCAATTCATTCATTTGAGGCTTATTCCATATTATTTGGTCATTGACCATCATTAGCTCAATTAACCGCAGTTAATTAGCCTTAAGCATAACCAATCCACTTAATCTTTTCATTATCCGTTCATTCTATTCATTTGGGACTAACTCATCGAGCTTAGTCATTAATTACCATTAAACTAGTTAAACATGGTTAACTAGCACTAATTTCAATTAACTAGAGTTAATCTTGATTAACTCGGGACGAGACCTGACAATATCCTAACTCCTCTTAAAACTACTTCGATTGTGGGGTCGAGGTGCTTTTTTACCCTTTTTTTTCTTTTGCATGAAATGGCCATTTACAACTGGACCGAGCAGATGAATGGTTCCAATATTGTCATATCAGCCACTGATAAAAACAAAAATAGATCAGAAAGCATGACAGCAAGCACACAAATCCACTTCAAATGTAACTGCTTGTTTCTATTCGGAATAATATAACTAATCAAGAAACAGAAAATACAAGATAGACAAAGTAAACACAATCTACTACCCAAAATTTTTTACATTTGACATGGGAGAAAAAAAAAAACCCCAAAACTCCATCTCACAAACTCAAGCTGAGAAGAACCCCTCACTGGTTACCAACCCAAATTGGCTTTTGGGCTCCAAAACTGTCCTTGCAAGCTCAGACCCCTTCTTGCCCACCTCCTTCAATGGCAGTTGGTGAACCCCATGAGCCAGGACTGAAAAAAAAGGAGCTGCAATCAGTACCTCCCCACCTCTCTCCTTCATCAAGCTATTCCTCTCCATAAAATCCTCTGCAACATAAAGAGCAATATCTGCCATCTCTTCAATTCAAATACAAGACCAAGTTCAATAAACCTCTTTTCTTCTCCCTACGGATGGTATAGGATAATCTATCTCTCTCTCTATATATATAGTTGTAGAGAGCAGTCGGTTTTCACTTAGTTCTAGCACGCAGTTTGGCTGTTGTTGGTTTTATGTTCTTTTTAGACGACTTCTTTCTTCTTCTTCTTTTTTTAATCTGGATCCCCTGTGTGCCTTCCTCGTGCTTCCCGTGAGTGGAAGGTGGGGAACTCATGTGGGGCCCATCTATAGAAGATCCGAGCCGTTCATCTTGAACAGCCTCCCCCGCTACAAGTTGTACTCAAATCTTTTATCCCAATATGAATCAGTCCCGATATAAGATTGAGCATACAATTATCTTCTTAATTGCATGATCAATCTTACGGTGAGATTGACTTCTATTGAGGTAAAATATGAGATAATCTAGCCGACAAAGAGGGTGTTCATTTTGAACGGCTCGGATTTTCTATATGTGGGCCCAACTGTGAGTTCCATTGCTTCCACTCATGGGGAGGACGAAGGTTGCACATAGGGGAATGCTCAATTGCTCACTCATTTTTTATTATTGTGGGAACCGTGGGCCATGAGAATCCGGAGGGCTGTGCATTACAAACTGCTCATTTTCTTGTTAAAGGTGGAAATCACATGAGCGCCCACTTTAGAGAAACAGATGTCTTGATTTTAGGTGGGCTTTGGAAAGATCTAATCACGGACAAGGTTTGGTTGAAAAGTTATCCTTGTTTAATGATGATGATAGATATAGTTTATGTTCCCTATAGAGTTAAGGGTATGAGCTTAGGTTGATTCAATCCAACGGTGGATGTGAATCTGATTAGAGTCAAATTTGGACCAAGGACTTATTTTATTGGGTAGATGAGTGTGAGAGAGTTGGATTGATGAAAGGTGGAGTTCTACTAGACTCTATAGCATCCTCCAAATAAGTTGTCTTTCTATCAATTCTTGTATCTACTAATTCAAGGGGCCTTTAGCACACTCCTAAACCTTGTGCTTAAAAAAATCTGATGGCCTATGACTTCTCTATTATTATTTTTTCCCCTTGACCTTATCTTAGCAGATTATCTGTCTCTCTCTTCCACCACAATTATAGCCCTGAATTTTTTTGGGAGCCTGGTACACCTAAAAAGGAAGCCCACAACGTTGAAAAATAGCCCGATACATCCGTGAAGGAAGCCCACCAAGGTGAAAAGAAAGCTCGCATATACACATGTGGGAATATAGGGGGAAATATATGGGCTCTCTAAATAAAATACACCACCCCGCCATAAAAAAAAAAAAAAAACTATAGACCTGAATTCAATTTGGCGACCCCATACTGATAGTATGCATTTAGGTCTAGGGTGAAACTAATTTTTTTTATATATTTGAGCCTCAATCAGGTCCATATACTAGGATGGCCCATTTTCTAATCTTTTGATATAAACTTGGGTGTTGGTGCGGGTCCTATAAGTTGGAGTTGCTTGGGTGCGGGTTCTGCAACTTGGAGTTAAGGTCTGGTCCAACAAGTCTCCCAATCATAAGTTGTTTTCATAAAGCTCAAACGCAAAGAAAACTAAAAATTTGATTTCATATGTATGTTTTTTTCTTCACAATAGGACTCGAACTTATGCTCTGATTCAGACACTCACATTCATTGAAAGTACGTTTGTGGATTCAAAAATCCCAAACCCCCATGGGGAAAAGCTTTTTTAAGGAATCACGGAAATTTAGCTGATTTCACTTGTATTTCTCCTTGTAAAAAAACAAAGTAGCTATATCAAATATAAATTCTATTGTAGATCAAAAAAGTGCTTCTGCATTCCTAATCTTTTATGTGGAAAAATCGGCCAACCAAAGGTGCTCTTATTGGTTGGGCTACACCTATTAGACCAATTTTGGATCGTGACTAGTCCACTCATGCTTTGCTGGTCCATAGAGCACCTCCAACCAAGAAGTTATTTTGGAGATGTCAAATTCCATTTAAAGGCTTCTGTAACAAAATGAATGTTAAAAATTTAGCATTTTCTAAAGGAAAAACTCCACCGGATGTACCAAATTTATTATTTTATTATATTTTTATCTTTAAAAGTTACTCAAAATGTCCTTTTTTCAAAAGCTTTTGCATTCTTATGGGACCCACATCATAAATATTAAAAAAATAAATGCCATGTTGCTTTTTTCATATGTCAAATTTGGTATTTCAATATTCCATGCCAAATGCCATGTGAAATTAGGCATTTTGGGTGGAGATTCTTCAAAGGGCATTTGATATCTCGTTGGGAATTTTCAATAAAATCCAAAGGGCGTATCGATCTTTACAAACATACTAATAACATAGTCGTGCTAAGCCCGAGCCAAACAAGTAAAAATATATTGAAATTAATATTTAAAAAAAAAATAATTCTTGATAAATAAATATGCTATTTAGAAAATAACTTGGATCGTCCTAAAAATACCTACATAGGAAAAATGACAATGAATATATATACTAAAAAGACTTCTCTCTCAAAGAGAGAAAGAGAGAGTACCCAACAAATAAAAATATGAATACCCCGAAAGATTATCCACTTGAGAGAGAATGTATTGATCAAATGAAAATATAGATACCCAGAAGCTTACCCCATCTCAGAGAGGAGAAGAAAAAAGAAGGTATTTGAAGAAAGACTTTTGAGTTATTTGTTTCACACCCAAATTAGACTTTTGAATTATTTGTTTCACAACCAAATTCATCAGACCACTTGAAATGAACAGACTACTAGGAACGATTGCTTTTCCAACCGAATCACCATCATCTAATTTCGAGATTTTCTTATTACAATACGTAAAACTCTGCAGATTCTATGAAAAATAAGAAAACCCTAACCCTGATTTCTCCAAACCTCTTTTCTAAACATGAAACCCCTCTAAATATACCAAAACAACAATAAAAAAAAAACACTAATCTTCCAAATTATAGATAGATTTTGGAAGAAAAAGCCCTGGAAAAATTCTATCGAAATGGTGAAGAAATTGGGCGAAAACAACCTTCGACTAAAAGTTCGAAAGAGAGAGTATGCGAAGATTAAAAGAAGGAATTCGTTTAAAGATTCGATATTTATGTGGGGATAATATTCAAGTGCATCTATCCCTCACTATTTTTGGTGATAGACACCCCCAAAAGAGGTGTCTATCACCAAAAATAGTGAGGGATGGTCATCTCGAGAGAGCATCTTGACGATCCCACATAAAGGGGAACCCGAAAAATAGGGTGGAAGAAGTAGAAAAACAGAAAGGCAACAAACAAACCCACGGAGAGCATGTGGGATCGTCATCTCGAGAGAGCCATTTACTCTGGACTGTAATTACATGAGAGAACCAACTGTGCCTCTCACCCATTAGCCCCTCATCCGAAGCCCTTGGGTCCCATGAATTCTTTCTTCGAGAAGTGGGCACCTTGAGTTTGTGGGCCCCACATTAATGGTTTGGGCCACATTGCCAACCAATTTTGGGCTCATTTTTTAATTGATGATAAAAATACATGCAAAACCATATGAAAAGCATTAATTTAACCAGCCAAAGAGATATTAAACAGATACTTTAGCCAAAGTGGAATTAACACGAATTCATGTGGGTGAATGGGTTCTTGTCCATATTTTCTAATTTTTACTATCAGCTTTTTATATATTTGATTAAGGAAGAATGTTTTGCTATAAGATATAGGATTAGGAGTAAGATCTAGGATTAGGGGTAGAGGAAGAAACCAGAGGGGGGGATTGGATGTTGGATCCATTGAGGCAGGATTGATTCAGAAGGGCAGAAAGCTTCTGTATTTGGCTTGTGGATCGAGTGGAAGGAGGAAGAACAGGGGAGTACTGTTCGGCTTGTAGAATGGCCAGTATCTCTGCTACATGAATGGAGGTCTCTGGCTCAGCTGGGGGAGGAGAGAGATCGGGGAAGGGGGGGAGATCGGGATCTGGATCTGTAGACATCATGTACCACCAAGATAATCTGACTCTGTGTTTATGCTGCCACCCCATCTAGCTGGAATGGCTAGACAGAGTGGAAGGAGGTGCCACCTGAGAGAGATGCGAGAGAGACGCGCTATAGGTCACTTCTGCATATCAATATTCTTCAAGAAAAATGTCATGGGTGAAAATATATATGGACCTTATATTCTATTCTCTCTTGATTTGATGCTTCACCTCACCATACTTCAATTCACCATATATCCAAACAGGCCCTTAATGAATATATATGGACTGCGAGAAAAACATTCACTAGTGCCATTGAAGAAGTCAGAGAAAGCTCTATTCCTGAGAACAATCCCATTGCATCTCAGCCACATCAAACCAGCTCTCTGTTGCTGAACATGATTCAGTTCCAAACCCAATCTGATGACAACAATATCCAACATCACTTGTCCCACTGAAGTAGTGTCACATCCCGGTCCCGAATCACCCTGGCCTAGGGTAATCCCCGAGGTGAAACACACGTACTCCCGTGTGATTGTACCTGTCGCGAGTCAAATACAAGCACACGAAGGAGAAGACTATTCCACTCGTGAGTCGAACTCATCAGTAATTATCAATCAACAGTTCAAATAGCGGAAGCTTATATCAAATGATTTTCATAACCCTGTACAATCCCATATATAACATAACATTCGAGTTTAAACAAAAGAATTATACAATGTTTGTATCAAAGAAGGTTCTATATATCGTTATCAAAATACATAACAAAATGAATTGAATTTGGTGTGACTTCACAAAAAAACATTAGTCACACATCTACTATGCTCTCAAAATGTCTTGGCGCTCTCCGAACCGAGGAGTCTCTACATGGGCCCTACCCCAGGCCACTCCTCTAGTTCCGAAGGTACCTCCTGGGTACCCTTATCTCCCTCGGCGGTCTCTGTAGGACCGGGGGCTGCGTCTGTGCCTGTGACACCAAGAATAGTATCTCAATACAACTATTTAGCAAGCATAAACAGTAAATAGGGATACAATGAAGTTTTTAAGGACAATAACAATTTGAGAATAAAAATAAGACGAGTAAAAGAGAAATTAAATAGTCCATTTTCATGAATAAATCCTATATGTCATTCCTTTTAAAACCATTAAAGAAACTATAATACAAAAATTGGCAACTACATAAAGCTCATCCTCTCATTGAGAGCAAATCGTGTTGGGATGTCACTAGGGGTCCGGCCAAAGATCCTCCTAGCTACCCGGGTCCTGGAGTTCCGGTACTCCAGTCTGTCAACTGCGCAGCGACGTTCAATAATAAACCAAGACTTAACCCCGTCGAGTACCGTCCGGTCGAAGCTAAGTAGTGCCGACTTATTCAAATCAATTTCGTTTGCAATTCAAATTGAGTAACTATTCAAATATTTGGATACACCCAATGGCGTTATCCATATCAATATCACATAATGTATAACAAATGAAGGGCATTGTATATATGCCAATTTATCGAAAATTGATGTAATTACAATTCTCGTTTTCAATACTTAAAGCAATTATTTAACGACTATAACAATTGATAATAAATTATTATTCATATAATCTATTGTCATCCAATACAAGATTAATTCATAAAATCCACATATTACTGTTTTCTTAGTGTCACTTATGATGATCTCATGTTGGATTTCTAAATTAATCTTCATGGCTTAACAATAGGTTAATGATTTTCCTTTGGGCTTAATTAGTAGGATCATGGTTCCAATACTAAGACATAATGAAACCTAAGTTCCTATGGTAAGGGGGTGTACATCCTAATTATCCATTTGGGATTGATTAGGAGGGTTAATTATGGACTAGGAGTAATAATATACCTTTAATGAGCCATAAAGAGGTCCAGCAGAAAGGTTTAGGCAGTTCTACCGGTAGAAATTCCGGTAGAAGAAGTTCTACCGGTAGAACTACCGGTTGAGGCGTTTCTACCGGTAGAACTACCGGTTTAAGCATCTGGATTTCCTTCTCCAGGCTCTCTGCCAGATTTTTGACTGTTTCTACCGGTAGAACTTCCGGTAGAACAGGGGTTCACAGTTTTCTTCAACTCTCTGTGTGATTTCGAGCCGTTTCTACCGGTAGAACTTCCGGTAGAACGTCTCGAGTTCAATTTTTCTTCTTCTTTCTATTTTAATCTCTTCCAAATGAGCCTCCTAGCTCTCCAAACACATACATAATACTTCCATACTTCCCAAAACAACTACAAGAAGAAATCCAACTCATTTACCTTCTTTAAACATAAAAACCCAATTTTATGGAAAGAGAAAGAGAATACTTGAATCAATTGAAAATGTACAAAATGCAACCCAATTTATGTTTATACTTGCCTCAAAGAAGAGCTTATAACTTCACACCCACTTGACTTGAGGAAAAACCCAAAAGCCCCAATATTCAAACCCTAATCATCATAAACACATAGAAATGGATGAGGATGTAATGCATGTATGAGGATAGGTCTATTCATCTCTAAGATGCTCAAAATCATGGTCAAAGGGTTTTGCTACTCACCTTTAGTAGGGATTTCGAATTTGAGATGGAATAGAGAGTGTTGGAAGATGTCTCTTGTCACAAGGTGAAGAAGAAATGGAGAAGATGAAGATGATGATGCCCACTCCACTCTTAAAGCACATGCAATAGTTCTCTTGAAGGATTGAATGAGGAGAGTGAGTAGAGGAGAATGGCAAGGAGAGTTGCAGAGAATGGAAAATAAAATGAATGAAGGAAGGAAAAAGGGTCTCTATGCCTTATATGTAACATAATAATGAACTTTTGCAACTTAGCCCATTGGATAAGAACATTTCCAAATCAAGTCAATTGAGGGTCCACTTTCTCAATAAATGGTCAAATGAAATCAAGCCTATTATGAAAGTTGATAGGGTCGACAAAATACACGTGTTAATGGAAAAATGACGTGCAAATGATGCAATTTGTGAAAATCAAGAATTACGAAAAAGCTCTTAATTACATTAAACCGAGTCAATCGGTGTCAACTCATCTATTTAGGGTTCAAAACTCACCCAACTCAATCAAATGCATTAATCAATACTAATTCATCATAATTAGGAGTCAAGCATAGTTAATTTGGCTAATACTCAATTAATTAGCAATAATTAAGGTTAATTAGGCTTGGGGTGTAACAAGTAGGCCTTCCTATACACCCGGCCGATGGCACCTTCAATGAATTTTCTGTATCTCAGGAATTGCTTGATTGTAATGATAATGGAGCTGAAGGAAGCTCCATTCCTCAGTACACGTCCACTGCATCTCATCCACATCAAACCAGCTTATTGTTGCCGAACATGTATCAGTTTTGCAAGCAAGCTTATAAAAATCTCTTTCAAGCTTTTTTGAAATTTTCTTAAATAAGCAAAAGCAAATGCTAACCACTTCAAGTACACAAATAAATAATTAATGCTATCACACTCAAAGTTGAATGCGTTGGCAGCTGGCACATGTACATACATAGGAATGACCAGCATAAAATGTGAGGAAATAATTGAAGGAAGCTTACAGCCTGAAACACAATCAACGTGTTTTCTCTTACCTGCTCATGGATAAATTTTGACTTCTTCTTCTCCATCGCAGAGGTGGCTGTTGTTTCCTATGTTAAAGAAAAACTGAATGATCATCTCATTCAAGAAGAACGACTCTACTATGGAGTCCTTTTAAGCTTATATATGTGAGGAAACCTCAACTTACAAAGCCAATCAGGAATATCTCTCTATGTAGACAGGATTTAAATCTAAACTTAGATATAGAAAGAATCATAATATGTTATCTAGATATACGGCAGTGTGATTTATCGCCGGAGATTGGGAGGGGTGGGGGAGAGGAAGAGGAAGAGGAAGAGGAAGAGGGCGGAGGGAGAGAGGGAAAGGGAGGAGGAGGGAGGGGTAGTTTAACAAATGATTATTTATTTATTTATGTGGAAAGACAAAAGTGTGGTGCCAATAGAACTCCCCTTGAATTTATTAGGCGTTGGTCGAATGCAAGTAGGATTATTTAGCCATGTTTCATAATTAGAAAAAGGGGTGTCGTGGAAGTACATAACACAACCAAAGAAAGGTGAAATGAGCACTAAATACTTTCCCAGAGATCTCCACCAAATCAGAGAAATTTCTAGGCAATGTATTCTCATGTAAGAGGTTAAAAGTGAAGGCTTAAAGAAAATGATTACAGTACTTCACAAAGAGAGTGAACTACCCTCTCATCGTTCTAGTAAATTGAATCTCAAGAGAGTGATGTTTTTATCTCTTATAACACTCTAAAGATTTTCTCTCAGACTTGCTTGGTTTTTCAATAGAGAGGCAAAAAAAACACCTTGTGATGAAAAATGTCACATTTAAATCAATGGAAAACTTTCGGTACTTTCTCATATATTCTCTGTTATTCATTTTCCCTACTCCTCCTGAACATGCAAAGTCCAAATCAAAATCAATTCAGTTCCATGTGATTAATGATAATATCCAAATATCACTGTAAGAGTGTCCAACAATATTTCTGGCATACAAAGCATTTCACTCAGCAGTGAAGTGCCACAAGCACCTTGTGACCTAAAAATACAAGGTCTATTCCTGTGATAGGACTTTGGTTAGATAGATCATCAAACAATAAATCCAACTTTCCTATACAAGCCCAATGGCCTATTCTTCTCACTAATTTCCAGTTTCCACCCCTTACCAGAAACAAAAGTGCCTGTGGGCTCTGCTCCTGGCCTGGACTTTGCCCTTTTGGACCTTCTACCCTTATCAGTCCGATGGATTCTAACCCGCAAATTGTGAAATTGGTGCGATCAAGGGCCGTAATTATTATTATTAAGACATTATTATCTTCATTCTTGAAAAACTTTAAGTGGGTTAGCCAGTTGAACCTGTTTGGACCAGTGGGAGGC
Source organism: Umbellularia californica (assembly GCA_028538565.1). NCBI lineage: Eukaryota > Viridiplantae > Streptophyta > Magnoliopsida > Laurales > Lauraceae > Umbellularia > Umbellularia californica. The sequence goes on along the minus strand of JAPQWN010000006.1, from coordinate 80,487,901 downwards.
CTTCAGATCAAGTAACTAATACTGGGTCTGTTCGTGATGGTTTGGCACTCTTTTCAGATTGAGGACCACCATGCAGCATATAGAATTATGGAAGCCTTTGTTAGATATGGATGGATTTAGTTGGTAAGACATTCTTACCACATTCACATGCCTTTGATGACTTGCATTGCAAAAGGAAGAAAAATCACTTGTCACATGTGTGCAGGATTCAAACCATTCATTAAGGTGAGCTGGGATCAAACATGGACAATTGTGGTAGATGGGGAGGAAGGCTCAGGCAGGCCTTCATAGCTCGGCCCAGTTGTAGCTCGAGTTAGATGCGGGCCTGAGGAAAGACTATGGGCACAAACCAGCCCATTTACATATTTGGAACCATAGGTTTACCTTAATGTGCAGAATATAACTGATAAACTTCAAAGAATACAGATCTTATTTTTATTGAGAAATACTTAGATCTATTTATAAAGTACAACGAGATAAATAAGGAAACTTGACATCATAATATCCAATCATACTAATGAGAGATTATCTATCAATCAAACATAATCACACTAATCTAATCATAATAATATTAATGATGGTATCCTAAAAGATATTGTTAAGGATAATTACAACTACAACTTTCCTGATCTCTATTAATCATAGGGTATAAATTTTAAAACCACTTATTAGAAAATTCTTTTGTGAAATTATTTCTTTTTATGTTTTTCTTTTTTAATTTAATCCTTTTCTTTATTGTCGTAAAAAAATTACGAAAAGATCTGGTGGGTAAAATCTCACTTTTCATGCACAAAGTGTAAGCATCACCACAGTCATTATCATCATCAAAGCCTAATCTAATCTATTTTTGGATACATTGATCATAACAATATATATAAAAAAAATTAAACGAGCATACCTTGCATTTGAACTAAATATTTTTCCAAAATAAAATTGTAACTATATGATGGCAAGGTTTCCTTTAGCCTTTATGGGACTCACTTGGATGCATGTCAAACAGAAATAGTATGATGTAAGGGTTTTATTATTGATATGGCTTTGGGCAAAAGTCATCTCATTGCAACCATTAATTTAGTTGGTCCCACATGATGCATAATATGATGATGATGATGATGATGCACCCCAACTTCCTATATAAGTTGTCATGGTGGTGACCCAAGCCTGTCCCACTTCTTGCCAAAAATGGGCTCTATCTTTAAGCCCATGACCATGGCCCAAATTTTCTTATCCAATAATTGATCGGGCCAGGCTGCGCCTATATACAAAGGTCTCTCCAAGCCCGCCGGCCCAAAATTTTATTTAGATCTTGAGAACGGGCTTTGACCCGACAATAATTTGTCCCGGCCCACGAACTTGCGGGGCCAGGTCTATTGGTGAGCCATGGAGCCCCATCAACAGCCCTGCTTTCCTCTTAATCCTCAGATCCCAATTTTAATTTTCCAACGGTTGAATTTTAAATCCTCGGTGGGTCCCACCAAAGGATCACCATCCGACGGTCCCACCAGATTGCTTTCTCAAAATTCATATGAATGCCGCGACATATGGTGGTGACGCAGTCACCGCTCCCATTTTTATCTTCCCAAGACCAGTCTCATGTATAAAAGCCCCTTTCATCGTCATGCATATCTAACTTCCCGTTTTCAATACTCGCTTTTGAAACCTCTCGAGATTTCCTTCTCCTTCCATTTCAGATTCCTATGTAAGTTCTCTCAGATCCCCATCTTTCTCTCTCTAATCTCTCGTTTTTCTTCGCTTTTCTCCAATCTGCAGCTTCATTTTCATGAAATCTCAGAGATTTCTCCTGATTTTTCCCTGCAGATTTGATGATTCCGGTAATATCTCAAATGGAGATCGAACTGTTCGTGCTTTTTCATGTTTCTGATTTGTTTTTCTTCTTGTTGCTGTTCATCTCTTGACCGCATTTGTTGAAAGTTTGAATTTTCTAATGTTGCAGATTTTCCTAGTCGTTGTTTGAATGTTGATTCAGATTCTCCTGTTTCTCCGATCTGATTTCGAAGGCTTTTGACTGTTTGTCTCATGAGTTTTGTTTGTATCAACGGTTTTTGTTGAATTTGAATTCGATTTGTTTGTGTGGTTCTTCATCTCTGTTTGAAGATATCTGACTTTTTTTTGTTTTTGCACTGTTTTGATTTTTCTTGCTGTTGCATTTGATTTGGGCTTTGAATTTGTAATTAGTGTAACAATTGAAGATCGTTCATTTGTATGGCATGTGTTTTCTTAAGATCTGTTTCTTCTGTTTCGATCTTTTGGATGTGAATTGGAAGGATTGAATAACGCATGGGACGATCTGGTTTTGGATGATTGGATTGAAATGGATTTGTTGTGTTGATGGCTATTAACAGATGAGACGATCTGGTACTAGTCTATTGGTAATCAGATTGTTGGATGGTGATGAGAAGCATGCGAATTCGATCACTATACAATTTTTATAGACAGTGAGAAAATTTTATATAAAAAGAAGAAGAAGATGCGAAAAACGGATCTGCTTTCAATTAATATGAAGTTTTGCCACTGGAGGATGATACAATATGTTTTGTCCTTCTGTGTCCCATAATCTTTTGGGAAAATTATTCCTAATGGGAAAATCTTAATTCTTGATTAACAAATTTGATTGTTACGTAATGGAATAATGATGATGATGAAAATGGTTAATTTGTTTCTTTCTGCTGATTTTGGCATTTTGCGTTTTTTGGACTTCAATTATTTGAAAGGGTTGTTTGTTACTTGATAGCAGATGTAGTTTATCATATAAAGAGACAAACAAGCTCCTATCTCACTTCTCTAGCTCAATACTATTGCTTCTGAATGATTGCCTGAGATTTAGATTCTATCGATTATGGATTTTGTTTTCTCCTGTTTTCTTAACATGTATAGAAGTTATATTTTTCCACAACTTTTTGGAAACTCAGTGCTATATATTTATAACGTCATCATTTTGTTGGATGCATTTATTAGAATGCTTATGATGTTCAAGCCTTCTTATTCTACATGATCTCTTGTGTTTGTACTTTGTATATCTTTTTTAGTTCTGGAACTTGGTATATTTGCAGCAGAATAATACCTTTTTTTTTTTTTTTTTTTCTCTGTTTGTTATATAACATGGTTCTAAATGGCAGTTATATTGTACTATTTTTAAAAACCAGACTTATGCTGTCTAGTAGGGTACTGTTGAGAAGTTGTTTGGCGGTTGATACAGAGCTTGAAGGGGTCATGTTCCTGTAACTTAGATTTCACGGTCCACACTTTTGTTGGCACTATGGAGGATACGCCCTCAAATTCAGATGTAACTGCAAAAAATTCGCCACGCAATACACTTGATCATCAAGGGAAAATTGATGAGGAACTACCCCATGAGAAAGAAGTAAATGAACCTAATCGGATCCCTGAAACTAGTGATTTGGAATCACCAACTGCGAAAAATTCTGCAGACAGTGCACTTGATCATCACGGGAAGACTGAAGAGGAACTGCCCCTCGAGGATAAAGGAGATGGGCCTAATCAGGTCCTTGAAACTGGTGATTTGGAATCACCAACTGCAAAAAACTCACCAGGCAGCGTGCTAGATCATCAAAGAAAAAGTGAAGAGGAACTACCAAGTGAAATGGAATCACTGAATCTTGCAGCTGAACACCCAAACTTTCACCACGAGAAAGAAGTAAATGAGCCACATAATCAGATTCTTGAAACTGGTGATTTGGTAACAGAGAGTCTAAAAGAAGGAGGGATGACTGCGAGCGAAATTCTTGGTGAAAAGAAGGATGCTGAGCCCGTTTTTGATGGGACGGAGGATCATGATGCAGGAAAGACCAAGATTCCATCTACCCATTCTTTGGATATTGGTTTGGAGGCACAGGGATCCGCTCAGCCTGAAAAAGGTTTGTTGCTTAAGAATTTTGTTAGGGTGAAAGACGCAGTTTCTGTTTCTAACGTCATTCGCCGCCTTTCTGGAAAAAGAGATGAAGATGAACAGGTTTCTTCTGGAAAAGTCGCAAGTGATTGCTCAACTGGGGTTGCCAAGGAGGGTGAAGAAGATTCTGGCATGGGAAGTAAACCCCCCAATGATGTCAATCAGACAGTAGGGGAGCGATCTGTATGGAATCCTTTAAACTTTATTAGGAGGACTGCACTGAATGTAGATGCACAGAACAAAGCTGAACAGGGGAACAGTGTCAGCGTAGACGCTTCAACACCTGAAACAACAATGAAAGGAAGAATTATATTATATACAAGGCTTGGATGCAAGGATTGTAAAGAGGTTAGGTTATTTCTGCATTACAAAGCTCTTAGATTCATTGAAATCAACATTGATATCTACCCTAGTAGAAAGTCGGAGCTAGAGAAGATCACTGGGTCTTCAGCTGTTCCCAAGGTATTCTTTAATGATCTCTTTGTTGGAGGGTTGAGTGAGCTTAAGGAAATGGCTGAGTCTGGCAAGCTTGACGAAAAGATCAATGATCTGATCAATGAAGAACCATCACCTTCAGCTCCTTTGCCCCCTTTATCTGGTGAAGATGATGTATCTGGCACTGGGGCAATTGATGAGTTGGCAATCACTGTTAGAAAGATGAGAGAATCAATTGTGGTTAAGGACAGGTTCTCTAAGATGCGCAGGTTTACCAATTGTTTTGTTGGATCAGAAGCTGTGGATTTCTTGTCAGAGGATCAATACCTGGAAAGAGAAGAGGTTGGTTTTTTTTTTTTTTTTTTTTTTCTCTAAATGATAAAGGAGAAGTTAGTTGCCCGTGCATTCCTCAATCTCTAGATTAGTGTTTCTTTTGTACTACATTTCCAATTCTTTTAGAATTGGAGCAGCCGTGAAGATCTTTTGTTAGGTATAGCCATATGTTGTTGGCATTTGACTATTTTTTATATATATATATCAGCCCTCATTTCTCATTGATGAAATTTGTAGAGTTCGCCCCATTATATTATATTAACCTGAAGGGTTTTGGATTCCATTTTGACCAGCGGTTATAATTTTGACTGGTGGTTACTACTTTATTTTAAATCTTTCATTTTTTTTTTCTCCCCACTCACCAACTCCTCCATTCTTATGTCACTCCATCCACCATTATCTTTTCATGAAACAATATAACTGCTCTTTCATTTTAACCTTTATCTTATGTGACCACTCATATAACTACATGTAACTACTCTTCTACATGAGATGAAAAGGTTGGGGTTCTTAGCTTCCTCATCCTCGAAGAAATGGCAATGAATATCAAGGGTAGATTTTTTTTTTTTTCTTTATCATGATTCCCTAACCTAGGGTTATTGTAATTAAATTTGAAAACTTTCCATTTACATGAGGTCCTGCCCAATGCATTCAAGTAATATATTTAGAAAATTCTAAATCGCTAACTTTTGTCATAAATTTTTGTTAATTAATTATTTCTACCATGACTTTCACATTTTTAGCACGAGCATGTTTTGCTAGTTATAACAATAAGTTGGTAACAGTGGTTAGCTTGGACTTTGGCAAGATGCTACTTGGAGCATCAAAGAATTTTCAAATTCTTGCTTTTTTTATTATTTGTGTCCATTTCTCTGCGTTTTCTTTTTCATTTGAAGATTGTTCTTTCATGGATGTAATGATGCCATTGATTGCTTGAAAGTGATTGGTGTATTCTTTCAATATTTAAAAAGAAGATTTGACTCACAAATGTTGGCAACTATTATAACTTGTACTTCAATATCTTAATGCCTGTCCATTTCCTCAAAACATGGGTTTCTGACGGTGGCCAGTGTTGGAATCAATTCACATTATGGGCTTTCATGAACTAATGCCAGCTTATCACAAATTCAATCTGCAATAGGCTAATAATGCTTGTCCTAGACTACCTTGTGCATTGCTCAGAAAATGGTAGCAGACATTTAGGAGTAAAGTCAATTACTGCAGGTTCTCATTTTCTGAAGCCATAAGGATGTTTAAAGATCATTTAAGGGTCAATTTATATTAAAGGTTCCATGCATTGAGATCAGTTATGGATACTTTCTCAAGTCCATGGAAATATATATAGCAGTGGAAATTAATTTTTGAGTTTCTTCAATGATGATTTCTTTCAGCCATGTTCTTAGAAATGCTAATGAAATAGCAGGTTCATTGGCCAATCAGGGATAGATATGGGATAGGTTTTAGTGAATATCTCTATGTAGTTGTGATTGATTGCTTGAGAGATTTAATTGGTGTTTGATTTATGTTGGAGCTACACTTCATCATCATCTCAACCACAGTAGAGCCTTATCCCATAAATCTGGAGTCAGCTAAAAGAGTTCCGCTCTAAAGTCAATGTTTGTGACCCATGCCATTTGAATTTTGGTATTGGAAGTCAATAGCATTTGAAGTTTTTGTTATGCATTTTGGCCAGTAGGTTTCACTGTTCATTACTAATGTTTTGGAGTAGTTTATCTTCCTACCTGTTATTGTATTAATCAAGATCTGATAATTTTTCTCTGCCTGTGAATGTACAGGCAGTTGAACTTGCGAGAAAGCTAGCAAGCAAACACTTCTTCCATCATGTTCTGGAGTAAGTCTTATGAAACTATTGCACTTTTTGGCATGCATCTCTTTTCTTTAATTTTGATAGATTTCCATCTTGATTTGCTTATGTTATGGGCTAATCAATACTTGTTTGTGTATACCCTGCAATAAATACTGTTACTGCTGCAGTGAGAACATTTTTGAAGATGGTAACCAGCTATATCGGTTCTTGGACCATGATCCTATTATTTCGAGTCAATGCTATAACATCCCAAGGGGCATTATTGATGTGAAACCCAAACCCATTGTGGAAATTGCATCAAGGTTGAGATTTCTGTCATTTGCAATCTTTGAGGCTTATGTATCTGAGGATGGTAGACATGTTGATTATCGAAGCATCCATTCAAGTGAGGAGTTTGCGAGGTTAGTTGCACAGTCATACTGTACAAACTGCTAATAGAGTTCTGGAACGATCTTTTGTTACTAATAACAAGGTGAATGTTTATTGTTTCAAAAAGAAAGAAGTTTATGCATGATCTTTTGCCTGTGTACACTCACTCTATATCAAAAAAGGAATTTGTTGCATTTATCTTTTTCTTTTTGACAATTCATTTTTTAATGTTAAAAAATAGTTTATGCATACTTGTTCACACTCTCGTGGTATTATTTCCATTTTCTGGTATAATAAGTTCATATTGATACTATATCCCTGCTGTACATAGGTACCATATATTTCTGCATGTACAACTAACTTTTGGTGGAAACTGGAAATTGCTTGACCTTTGGGGCATGTATAGATCCTAGTAATTCTGTTGCCCGCAACTCAACTTGGTGATTGTTCAGAGTTACACTGTATGAATCCACTGAGTTACTTGTAACAATCTATGGTGTATCCTTTGTAACCCTACGTCCCATATAAAACCAAAAAATCCTGTTTATGCTTGATTTCTTTCCCTTGTAATCCCATTGAGCAAGGCCATATCTCTATTGCAATTCACTCTTAAGACACCATCCCCAAACTGTCTGTTGATCTCGATATCTTGTTAGACTCGAGCTTCAAAAGCTCCCGTCTCTTTCTCATGATGACCATGCCTTGACCTTCTGGACCATTAACCTCTCTATCAACTTCTAATCGTGGACGTTCCTTTACCTTGGGCTCACTTGAAATATCACAGCTTAAAATGCTGGCAAAACCAGTTTCTTGGGTTTCATCCCCGCGCCCATCTGTCATTTCACTAATTCCTCCCTTCTTGGGCTTCATCCCCGTGGCCATCTGACATTTCACTAATTCCTTCCTTCTTGGGCTTTTGGATTTCCAACAAGTCCACTGACTAGATTTCTTAGGGATTGGGTGGGTGTCTTGAGCTGGAGATTTTCTAGGTGGACTATTATATTCTCTCTGGGCAGCTCTTAGACAACCTCTATCATGTAGTAGCCTTGCCTGCCTTCCAATATGCTCTTGGGAAGTCTCAGCGAACAGATCCTGGGGCTTGCAAAACTGTTCCTGAAAACATTGAATTGTGCAGCAACTAGGGATGGCAACATTTCGGGTTTGGTTATTTGGTATGGTTCAGGTTCACCATTCAGTGTTAATTTGTACTCCTTTCAATTTAGAAGAAATATAAACACTGAAGGAAATAATCATTCTTTTATTGATAAATATGCAAATAGGTTATATATGGGGCTGGGAGGTTTGGGGCAACAAAAAACCTGAAATTTTAGGTATTCCTAGCAATGTCTTCATATCGAAGCAGCTAAAATTGATGGGGTAGGTTAAGATCAATGGAGTCATCAAATTGCCCCTTTGGTAGGAAATTATTACCAAGCCATCACCTATATTAGTCATAATTTACTAAAGTGAGGTTCCCATCTATATCACCTTATATGCTTCACTTGTCACCTATTTAATAGTCATTCATTAAGACCTCTTTTACTATGAATTCCTAGGAATCAATACCAAACAGCCAAACAGGTCATAAAGAAAAGTTTTCCCATATAATTTATGAAGGGCCCTAGTTGGGAACACTTGTGGGGGGAGTGGGAACTGCCTTCTCATAGTTTGAAGTTCATGACTTTCACTGGCTTTGAAATTCATTGGCTTGCACAATTTCTGAATTGTTTTCTAATGCTTCCTTGGCACTCCAATTGTTGCATCTAATTCAGGTACTTGTTTTCTAATGCTTCCTTGGCATTCCAATTGTTGCATTCTTATTCAGGTACTTGAGAACAATAGAGGAGCTTCAGAGGGTGGATTTGCAGGATTTATCCAGGGAGGAGAAAATTGCTTTCTTTATAAACCTCTACAATATGATGGCCATTCATGGCATATTGACTTGGGGTTATCCTGTTGGGGCATTGGAGCGAAGGAAGTTGTTTGGGGATTTTAAGTATGTTGTTGGAGGGGCAACCTACTCACTTTCAATGATTCAAAACGGTATCCTGAGGGGCAATCAAAGACCCCCATACAATCTTATGAAACCCTTTGGTCTGAGAGATAAACGCTTCAAGGTGAGATGGACTATTTTTCCTTTCTGAGTTTAGGCAAGTTCTAAATACTTTCAATACAGAGGAGCTGCTTGAAATTTTTAGATGTTTCCAAGTAGTTTCATTCTTGATATTTACTTGTCTCCTATATCTGTGAAGATAACTTTTTAATACTGAAGGGTCTGTTTAAAACTTCGAAATGTCAAGAAAAAAGGTACAGAAAGCAAGTAGAGAAAACTGGCCACAGAACATAAGCAGTTTTCTACACATGCCCTTAAAAACTTATGTTGGAGGGTGGAGGCTGCTTTAGTCCCCTTGGCATTCTAGTGAATCCCCTCGTGTAATAATTTGTCTACACTGCATTTTTCTCCCACAGTCCACACTACCCAACTTAGGATTTTTTTGGTTTTTTTTATTGGTAACATGACTTGAACCCATAGTCCCACACCCTCAGGTTGCAATAGTGAGCACCGTTCACTATTTGAAATATCAAATGAATGTGGGGCTAACCAATATGTGTGTGTATTGAAGGCCTACTTCGTAGTATATGTGAGTTTTGGTATATGAAATTTCAAATGAATGTGGGGCTAACCAGTATGTGTGTGTGTGTATTGAAGGCCTACTTCTTAGTATATGTGAGTTTTGGTATATGGTGAAAATTTTAGGTTGTTTGTATAGAGGGAAGAGGGAATGTGTTCTTTATGGGTATTTTTATTGTTTGCATTTCTCTCATGTACCGAGCTTTTGCTGGATCAGGTTGCTCTTCCTTACCCGGAACCCCTGACTCACTTTGCACTCATCTGTGGCACCCGATCCGGCCCTGCACTCCGGTGTTACTCCCCAGGGAACATTGATAAAGAGCTGGTGGAGGCTGCAGAAAATTTCCTGAGGAATGGTGGCATTGCTTTTGATGCTGATGCTAAGGTGGCATCAGTCAGTAAGATCCTTTCATGGTAAGATGTCTGCAAAAGCAAATAAAAGACCTTTAGGTATGTTTGCATAGAAATTACAAATACATAGGTGGTTCAAAATGAAGATCAAAGGAGAATATCCAAAAATGAGCATTGAATAACCCTTCCTTTTATGGAATAGAATCAAGGGAAAATGGGAAATGAATACCTAGCCATCACCCTGGTAATTCAAATCCTGGGAAAGTGAAGGTTCCATCTACATCACTTCCTTATATCCCTCACCCATCACCTTATATCCTTCATCCCTCCCTCTTTAATAATCTTAAAGTTGAGTTCATTTAACTATGAATTCGTATGTATTCTATGTAAACAAACAGGCCCTTTTGAAGTGTACATCAACTGTGTGTAGCGCCTCCACATCCTGAAAATAAGTATTATATGTTCAACTTTTAGCTTATTTTGCCTTAAATAAATTTCCAGATGGGTATCCGATAATCATAGAAAATTGTGGTCAAATTCCGCTGTATGTTGATGACATGACCACATGGAAGCATCTCCCACCACCGGGAATGATGAGAACGTCTTTCCTTCACATACTGGTGTCTTAAGTGATTATATAAACTTGATTTCTACCTTATCTGTTGGTTTTTATTTTCCAGGTATAGCGTGGATTTTGGAAAGAATGAGATGGAGGTGATAAAGCATGCAGCAAATTACCTGGAGCCAGCAAAGTCAGAGCAATTGCTGGAGTTGCTCGCAAACTCTCAATTGAAGGTGACATATCAACCTTACGACTGGGCCCTGAATTGTTAGGAATAATTTCAATCTTTTCTCTGCAATCATGTTCCAGAGCACGGTTGAGTACAGATCTGTTTTTGGGAGTCAAATTACCATTTTTTTTTCAGCAGAATCATTAAATAGAGACATGTGTAATCTTCAGTATCTCATTTTACAAAATGTCGCTAGGATTACAAAATTCCAAGACTATCATGTAAGCAATAACTGATTTATTTACATATCCTCTATATATACCCACCTGATTATTAAGTGGACTAACACGCTTGTGTTGGAGTAAAAGTAAAACTCATCAGCATTTGTGATGATCTGTCGGAGCTGAGTGAGCCCCCCTTTTTTTATGGCGCTCCATGAAATCCAATAAATGCATTTTGTTGAAAATGGTTGAATTGTGTTTTAAATTGAAATTGTTGGTTGTGTCCTGATCTTAATGCATGTGGATACCATTTTTGCTAATGATTTTCCAGGAAGGAGACTATGATTAGGAGATTGGAGGCCCTCTTATGGTGATTAAAATCTGTGATTAACACAATATTATGCATTATTCTATCATGTTTTTTTTTTAATCAAACGGTTAATGTTATTGTGGGACCAACTCCTATTTAGGCAAAATTTGTGGATAGCCCATTCACATTCAATGAGCGGTGCCTTAACCACTGCTCAATTCACTTTGGCTCGGCTCAAGCTTGAACTGAGCTAGTTATATATATCATCGTAACTGTAAAATCATGACACTAAAGATTTTCCTCCTTGGTAATCCATTTAGTGTATGGTCACCTTATTGGACCTCATGTAGCACATACTCCAGTTTGAGCTTGATCTATGTTCCAAATAAAATAATTAATATTTCAGCTGGAGCTCTCTAATCTTGAGTCATTTTTTTTTATGCTCAGATCGCTTGATATCAATTAAATGCTCTGATCTTGAGTTCTAATGCATGAAATGAACTTAAGAGTTTGACAATCTGAGTGCCAACTGAGTTTAACAAAAGCTCGGCTCAGACTGATGACGGCCTTAATTGGTACTCATGAGAATCTCGTAACGGTTTATGTTTCAATGCAATTTTAATGTTCCCACCATTCTTGTGGTTTAAGTGCATCAGGCGATGAACCACTGGAGGATAACTAAGCTCGCAAATTAGGGCTTGCATGCAAGAAATATAGTCTGTAAAGCTTATATTGCAAAGCTTACACAGAGCCGGCCTGGGCTATAGCGCAGGAAGCCGCCGCTTTAGGGCCCCAAATTTCTTTAGCCCATATAATATATAAGTCTGTAAAAAATAAAAAAAAAGGCTGTCTAAGACATGAGAAAGGGCCCAATTTTTAAACAGCCCATTACAAAAGGGCCCTAAATTAATGATTTTGTGTCATATTTAAAAGTAAAAAAAATGGTTAAAAGAGTATAAAACTTTGGAAATTAGAAAAGATTAGGTCGGCTATTATATAGTAGTTTTGGATGCCGATTCACTTTCGACTTAGGAGATCAAATACACCCCGTCTCTCTCTCTCTCTCTCTCTCTCTCTCTCTCTCTCTCTCTCTCGCCTTATTCACAATCAAAACTGGGTCTCCTTATTCCCAATTAAACTTGGGTTTTTGGACTGCAAAACCGTTTTCGACTTTCCGTTTATGTGTTTCACCTCTTTGTGCCGACAAGCCTAGAAGAGAATCAGGTGATTGAACATTCTCTCCTTTCCAAGTTTCAAAGAATATTTTAAAAATGAGCCATTATATTTTTTATCTGTTCTTTTAATCTTTTTGACTTTTAAGGGGACAAGACTATTGATTAATATATATTTTTTATTATATAAAAATTTGTTGTATACATAAACTTAATATAAAAATAAAAGGATAAGAACATTGATTTGAAGGTGATGGATGGTTGTTTTCCCAATACATGGATTGCATACAGAATATTACTAACTATACCAGTTACAGTTGCCTCTGGGGAAAGAAGTTTTTCAAAGTTAAAGTTGATCAAGTCTTACCTTCGGTCAACCATGTCACAGGAAAGATTGAATAGATTAGGTATGTTGTCAATTGAGAAGGCCATGTTGATAAGATTGATTATGTAGCTTTGATTAGTACATTTGCAGCAAAAAAATGCTAGAAGTGCAGTGTTTAAATGAATTTGAAGTGATGTAATGACTATTGATTTATATATATATGTTTTGAATTTTGGTAATGATTAATTTATGACCTATTATTTTAAAGCTAATTTTCGTATACAATATATAAGGGGCCCCTTTGAAATCTTTGCTTTAGGCCCCAAAAATCTCAGTGCCGGCGCTGAGCTTACAAATAAAATGCCCAATGAAGAAGGTTTATCAAACAAGTCTGGCACAGTGGAAGGTGCAAACTATTATAGTGTTGTGGGTTCAAGTCGCGTTTTCTATAAAAAAGAACACACACACAATTTGTCCTTTTACAGGATTTGCGGCTGTATGAGAAAGATGATATAAATGTCATTATGAAAGGATTAACAATATGTGAATCACAAGGTTGTTGCTGTAGATAGGACACTTGCTGCCACAGCTTCACCCATAGAAAGATCCGTGCAGGCTGGTTTTGTTTTTCTCCCTACACCATTAGCAAGGATTTGCAGTCTCCAGTTAGCTCTATCAATAGAACAAAATAGCTCTTTTTAGAAGAATCCTATAAAATTTGCATTTTTATCCCCTTTTAAGTCTTGAGCTGTACCTCAGCTGGTTAAGGATAGTCAAACCATTTTTACTAGCTTTTTTTTACACCGGTGTTTTATGAGAATTGAATAGCTTCACAATTGAAAGGGTCGACAGGCCCTGAGATTGAAAGGGTCTTCATGAAATTATCCATCTCATTATCTTAGACATATTTTAAGTATAATTGTGGTTGTCTATAGGATAGTCAAACAATTGTCAAGCAGCAGGAGGCCATTCTGATCAAGGGACCCATCTTACACTTCGTGGTATGCCTAAAAAAAATGGAATTCCATAAAGACTATTCATTTCATGATCATAGGTTACATGATTGATTAGGTGTAATGAATTTGAGAACTTTAGATCAATAATTCTATTAACCACAAAAGGTTACACAGACAATGGTAATATTGTGGAATCCTTGGCACTAAAGAAAACTTGATCTAATGAAGCATTCATTTTCAAAGTGATAATTTTAAAAAAAAAAAATGATAAGAAGAGCAAAAGCTGGAAGGAGAAACACATATTCTACCATTCCCTATTTTCTAAGTATCCCCTTTTTAAGGTAGAGACTTCACCTAGAATCAATTCAATCCCTTTATGAACATGTAGCCATTCGGTGTTAATTTTGTCTTCTAGTCACCACAGGATTTAGTCATAAGAAGTTTGCATCATATGTAATTGTTAGTTAACCTGCCTGTAATTTTGCGCTCTTAAGTTGCTTTTGAAAATCAAATTCTCAAGAAGGTGATGTTAGCTTTCCACAAAATCATGGAGGACCCTTTCCACAATTCTAATTTCTCAAGGATTTGGGCCATTTGAGATTCTCATTTTTTAGCATTCTAAGGTACGCCCCACTTTAGGATGTGAAAATCCTCAGTTGAACGATAGGAGTGTAAAATTCATGGACTCCTCACCTATTAACAAAAATAAAATTTGTTCTAATCTAAATCTTATCATTTTAATTGTCATGCATCCCAATGGAGGTGTGCAGCATGTATATTGAAGGCACAGAGATCACAAATATTTCATTGGACCTTCAATATTGCTCACCATCAATCATCACATAGACGGTCCGAATGTGAAAAATGAATTAATAAACAGCACAATAAATTAGCAGAAGATAAAAACACAACACATCTCTCTCTCTCTCTCTCTCTCTCAGCTATTTATTACACCTCTCTCATTCAGCTATTTATTACATGGGGTGTTGTCATTTGAAATAGTGATTCCGATCTCTTCATCACCCAACACTTTCCACCCCCTCCAACCCCAACTAAAGAAGCTTCATCCCTTGATAGCAATAGCAGCTCAGGTGAAGATACCGCCCTAGACATTTCTTCACCACCCTAGAATTTGGACCAAACATGTTTGTGTTTTGTAGCCCAAACAGGGAAAAGGAAGGAAGATGGATGGAATTTTCTCTTGAAATCCACCTTTAGTCGTATTATAGTTGGGAAGGGGTGGTTCTAATTGGAAGGAGCAAAGAAGAGGTTGGATAGGACATTGTGATCTTTGGTGTAGGTGCATGAGCCAGGTGGGGGACCCACTGTCTAAGACTCTAATCCACATCCCAAGAGAGCAGGCTAAGGCTTTATAGAATTCACAGAGCCCAACCCACCTATCAAATCCAAACCACTCAAATCATTGTCCCACACTGTATCAAGCCAGTGATAAATTTCATTCAAATCAAAGTTGCAGCTGTCATTAGATTGATCATATCTAAATCAGGATTTGAGTTTCTCTCCTCTATTTTATATATATATATATATATATATAAGTGCATCTGAGGGCCCTCACTCACTTGAACATATCTAGGACTTGAGAGTAGGAAAAATGCTAATCCTCAATTATGACAAGAAGTTGATGAAGACCCAAACACAAAAAAAAATGTCAAATGTGATCTGTAATGTCTATATAAGCTAAGCCTAAATCTTGATATTGGTGATCAGGTTCGGTTTCATCATAGAAAAACAATTAAGACTAACAAATCTAATTAAAATCAGAAGGTAATTATACCGTCTGATCATTTTTTATATCTGTCAAAGCCCTCATCCATATATAGACCTTGTCATCCCCTCCTCCTAATGGTTTCATGCATTCAAAGTGGAGTACAGCAGGGAACACACAAATCTTACTCTCAGAATAGATATGAGATATTTCGTAATCCTATCTGATATGACAAGATCTTAGATCCAATCAATCCTAAATTAGATATACTAAAATGGTTAAATATTATAATCCTAACGATTTGCATGCTTGTCGTTAAATGACAGGAGCATATCATTTATATCTATGAAATGTGTAAAATATCAAAAGTTGAAACATAGTCATATAGACTATAGTTCTTATGTCATAGACTATGGTAATGGTCATGGTGATAGACTATGATGCATCACATTTTAAAATGGGAAACATATAGTGTTGTATCGTATATCTTACTTCTTCTTTTTTATGTGTAAAATCCATGATTCTTTATCTTCATGGTGTGTCCTTGTCATATCTATATCATATCTGGGGCATCATAGATTATCAAATGGATATGACCATTTTGCAACTACCCGTCTTTTAAAAAACTAAGGTCTATGTAAAAGAATCATCATATGTCATCACATTGATTTTATCCGCTCCATTTGGATAGTAAGCATTGTGAAACATCTCTAACCCCCTAATTTAATAATAGAGTATTTGTTGGCTAAGAACTAACTGCACCTTGTTTCATGTCAATCAATGGGATTGTGTGGGATTGAAAGTTCTCTTTTTCTGTCCAACAACATTTTAGTCACGGGTATGCTGTAGAAACAGTCTCAAGAACCACACGGATCTCAAGCTCCACCACATGTATTCTGGGGCAGTTCCAATTTAAAAATGTATAAAAGAAGGAAAGAGAAAGCAAAGAAAACAAAGAGAGAGAGAGAATGATGGCCAAGGTCTATTCTTTCTTCCTCTTTGCTGCTGCTGCTGCCTGCTTCCTCTCAACCTTGGCCGTCAGCAATGCTGCTCCTGACTTCATCATTCAAGGCCGCGTCTATTGCGACACCTGTCGGGCAGGGTTTGAGACTAATGTCACAAAATACATCGAAGGTACCCCATTAAGAAAGATAAAATGTTTTTCTTTTTAAATAGGGAAAGGGTGTATAGTTCACCCCCACATCCCCACATGAGTCATGACCTGTTTAACTTTTCATGAGGATTAGCTCTCCAAGATATAATGGCAATCCTGTTCTGTTATTTATTTATTTATTTATCCACCGCTATTCAACAATTCTGTTGAGTCAGATACTCCTAACCCGCACCCCCACATCCCCGCATGAGTCATGACCCGTTTAGCTTTTCATGAGGATTAGCTCTCCAAAATATAATGACAATCCTATTCTGTTATTTATTTATTGGGGGATATTCATGTGCATCCATTTCTCACCATAGGATGTGAAACACTTACATGATTTTTCCTCTTTGCACATGAACATTCTTTTTTCTGCATATGACCATAAATGGCTTTTTTTCTTTTTCACATGAATATTTTTAATTATGTAATTGTCTCTTACCCTATGATGAGGGATAAATGCACCTAAATATTCTCCTTATTTATTTATTCCCTCCATTTATTCATTGTCACAAATGTTGTTCCTGTGCTATATTTTACTCTCAGGCATGTGGGTCTATTCTAAGTAAGAGTTTTTCTTGGGCTTTTATTGGGAATACTGTAGGGAGTTTTCAAAAAAGAATTTTGGGGGCTCCACCTCTCGGGTGGTGGGTTAATAGGAAGCCATCAAACCGTGTCCACCCATTTAGGTTTGGGTCCAAATTTCTCGAATTCTTCCGAGCCAGGCTTGAGTTAGATGAGCCGGTAGGGTTAGTGGGTCAAATCAAGTTTAGCCAAATGCCACCCCTAGGGTATGATTTCCAAACCGTGTCCGACCCATTTTAACTTTGGGCCCAAATTTTTTGAACTCTTCCAACCCAGGCTTGAGTCGAGTTAGACGAGTCGGTCGGGCTAGCGGGTCAAGTCAAATTTACCTAAATGGGACCCCAAAAAATTTAAGTTTTCCTTAATGTGCTTGTTTGTCTAATATGTTTGATCAGGTGCCAAGGTGAAGGTGGTGTGTCGCAATGATACTACAGGAGAAATGACATACAGTGGCAATGGAGTGACAGATAGCAGTGGAACATACAATTTGGAGGTGGATAACGACCATGAAGAGGAGATATGCCAGGTAGAGCTTGTGGAGAGCCCTTTGGAAGACTGCAAAGAGGTGAGGGAAGGATTGAACCGTGCACGTGTGGTTCTCACCAACAACATGGGCATTGTCTCCAACATCAGATATCCCAACTCCTTGGGC
Organism: Umbellularia californica; assembly: GCA_028538565.1. Taxonomy (NCBI): domain Eukaryota; kingdom Viridiplantae; phylum Streptophyta; class Magnoliopsida; order Laurales; family Lauraceae; genus Umbellularia; species Umbellularia californica. The sequence goes on along the minus strand of JAPQWN010000006.1, from coordinate 80,470,191 downwards.
TTCTTCAAGTCCACCCCTCTCCCTGGTTGCCATGAATTGCTCGACTCTTATTTTCTTGAAGGCTAACAACTCTCTATTTGAAGAAGCAGCAGCTCTTTCCTTTCATTTGTCTTCTTTGTGGTGTATATGTTCACATTCCTTATTTTTAATGTTTGTGTGAGCATGAGTCTCTCCTCATAAATTATAAAGACATCCAATTAATTATTAACCATTGTCTCTTTTTTTTTTTTTTTTTTCTCTCTAATAAATGCACTCACACTTACCCAAGTCCCTCATCACCGTTGCCACTTGCTGGGATTGATGCCTTGGCTGTTTCCTTACCACTGAGCCGTAAGTGGATTGGCTTTTATTTTTATTTTTTGAGAAAACTAAGAAGAAACATATACACAAAATGAGTATGGTAGAGATGAGATATTGCGAAGAATATGTAGTTAATCTATGAAGGATAAAATTAACAGCATTTGGAGGTAGCATCATATAAAATAAGAAAATTTCATTTGAAATGGTATGGATATGTCCAACGTGATGGAGCTGGATATGGAGACTCTGATACACGGCCGGAGATCTACATGTGTTCTGGCGATTGGGAAGCTCTGCGAATCTCTTCGCATCTGTCTAACCTATGGGAACAACGCATGCCAGCAACTACACACCAACGAAAAAAAGTATTTCTATCTAGGTTGATGGCCTACCAAAGAGAAGAGATAGGCTAAGAGGACATGAATGAAAGTAGTAACAATAGATCTAAAGATGTGCTATTTATCTAAATATTTTGAATAATGAATCGGGATAGATGAAAATGAAGGAATAGAATTTATATATACCTGGCCCCACATAGTTGCGACAAGGGTTTATTAGTAATGATAAAATTGTTGTCTCTACGAACTTATTAACCATTGTCACAAATTAATGTCATTCTTAAGACATTATTATCCCCGCAAAATATTGAGTTACTTATATATTTTAGACTTTTAGCCATTCCGCGGCACTGCACGTGTTGTCTTTACAATTGCCCTTAGACTTGATATTCGCCACTGAATGATCGAATATCACACACATGGTACCATGTGATAACCTAGGCATGTGGGGGTCGATTTTCGCTGCCATCAGCTTGAGATTGGACTTTAGCACATGATACATCTCACATAAGAAAGTTTTAAAAACAGTCCTAGTTTCTTTCCAATTTGGCAAGTGCACGGCCACAGCGTGACTTGGGATTTTAATTATTAAAGAGAGATGGTTTAACAGCCATAGAGGCAGACGTGTAACCACTAACTAATAATCTTATCTTAGTGGATTATTAGGACTCAGAATCCAGACCCTCTAAGAATGGTCCTTAGGGAATTGTCCAAGGTGCATCAGTTGGACTCAGCTCTCAATAGTCTATTTCATCTCACAAAATTAAACAAAAGCAAGAGTTCTTAAACTTTTCTCACAAGAGAAAAAAGTGGAATATGTAAGTTCCGAGTACATTCAGTAATAGTTCAGTGTTTAGAAGACAGATTAGAACACAGTGAATTTAACAAGTAGTAAATACAATAAGAAGTCACTCACTGTTTGAAGACAGAAACAGGGTGTTGTTTCAGAAGTTTTGTAAATCACAGGTGATCAAGGCTAGTGCGCAGCACTATTTCCTTAAGACAAAAATCGCCCCCGCAATGGTGCTTACGAGCTCTGTAGCGTCTGTCTCCCAGGATACAGTGATCTATCACACACAGTTGCAGCACTACAAACTGAGTGTCCGGCGAACCAAAGGTGTAGCAGTACTCTCTCTTCACAATGATGACTCGAATGCAATGCAACAGCAGCAGAAAATGGATGCCAAAAAGCATGTACAAGATGCACTTAAATAGGCTGAACAAGTCTCAAGTCTCTTCAATGGGGGGTTGCATCTGTTCAGAACAGTGACTGTTCAATGAACAGATGCAACTTCTCAGGACACACCCTTTCAAGGGCGAAAGGACACACACCACTAATCACTAGGGACACATCCCATTTGCCAAAAGAAATTTTATTTAAATAAAATTTCTCCAAAAATAAACGGGTAGTGGGCCGAGCCAAGGCCCAACTCGCGCGTGAAGCCCAAGCCCAAGCCCGGCCCGGTGCGGGGCGGGGCGGCGCGCGCGCGTGTGGTGGTGACCCTACCTTGATCTAGGTCCTCCCTCCCCCACAAAAGTGGGGTGCCCCTTGGGGCTTATTTTATACTACCAAAGTAAGTATATTTATACCCAAGGAATGTTTTGCTCCCAAGCAATGTGGGATGCAAGTTCACTACTTCCTTTGTTTCCATGTTTAACATGTTCAAGTAGTAGTGTTTAGGAGGCAATATCTCATTCACTCCTTAATGGATTAGAGCAACCCAATACATGTAATTAATCTACTCATGGAGTAGAGTACATTCCCATGTATTCCCACCAAAAAGGATTAGTGGGTCCCACTTAGTTTTTGGCTCAAACTTTGACAAAAGTAATGGTGCTCTAGCCATTTTTCCAACAATCCCCCACATGAATGAAATTGACTGTAAGCAATGAAATGATATGCAGACACACAGAGAGAGTACAATTGGAAATCATCTGTATAGAGAAAGGTAGCTGGTGGCCTTGAACCTTCCCTTGTGAAGTACTATCGGATTTACTGGTTGAACAGTGAACATGATGTCTTGAACTGCTCAGCCTTTGGCGTAAACCAAGACAATAGAGTTCACACAGAATCGTCCCGGACACATTTGGTTCTCATGATTGTGTTCATTTTGGCCCTGAACAATGCCTGGTTTCATGAGTGCTTTAGAGAATGTAGCCTTATCATTCTCATAGAATCGGCCCAGTTCACACCCACATAGGTGATTCTTATTAAGAGTATCCTGCTATACCCCATCTGATTATCCAAGATATAAGAATCATTAAAAGCTTGCTTATCCTATTTACCGCTGCAGGTATCACTATTAATATCATAGGAATGAGCAGGAGATGTTATCTCCATAGTGAGATCGTGAAGTTACACACAATTCGGTTGTCCCTTTGAACCTAGATCTTGGGATCTCCAGTCAACTAGGTAGGGTTTCCATTATGGCGACTTTTCATACATAGGCTTTAAACCCATTCCCCTCGATGAACGATGTACTTGCTCTCTTGCTAATCCTTTTGTAAGAGGATCTGCAATGTTATCAATGGACTTTATGTACTGAATTGTCATAATGCCATTAGAGAGCAGTTGTCTCACGGTATTATGCCTTCGACGAATGTGTCGAGACTTACCGTTATACATTTTACTTTGTGCCCTTCCAATTGCTGATTGACTATCGCAATGAATGCAGATAGGAGGCACAGGTTTTGACCACATTGGAATATCTTCTAAGAATTGACGAAGCCACTCAGCTTCTTCGCCAGCTTTATCCAATGCAATGAACTCAGATTCCATAGTGGATCTAGCAATGCAAGTTTGCTTAGACGATTTCCATGATACCGCTGCACCACCAAGTGTAAATAAATATCCACTTGTGGAGTTTGAATTTTTGATATCGGATATCCAGTTGGCATCACAATAGCCTTCAAGTACAGCTGGATATTTAGAGTAATGCAATCCATAGTTTTGGGTGTATTTTAAATATCTTAAAACCCGAACTAAGGCCTTCCAGTGGTCTGCTCCTGGGTTACTTGTGTATCTACTCAATTTACTAACCGCATATGCAATGTCTGGACGAGTACAATTCATTACATACATTAGGCTGCCAATTATTTGCGCATATTCTCGTTGTGATATACCTTTTCCATTATTCTTGGATAAATGGATACTAATATCTATAGGTGTCCTTGCTGGACTGCTATTATCTTGATTATATTTCTTGAGTATTTTCTCAATATAATGTGATTGAGATAATATCAGTCCATCCGATGTTTTAGAAATCTTAATTCCTAATATGACATCAGCAACACCCAAATCTTTCATATCAAACTTATTGTTCAACATCCTCTTGGTAGCTTGAATGATTGCATTATTGCTACCCATAATGAGTAAATCATCAACATATAAGCAAATTATGACACAGCCATTGTTAGTGTTCTTGACATACACACACTTGTCACATTCATTGATCTCAAACCCATTTGACAGCATTAAATTGTCAAATTTTTCATGCCACATTTTTCCAACAGAATACGACTCCACTTTTATAGCATTACACAAACAACCACTTAAAATCAAGTTATAACGTATGAATTCCGATTTTCTAACATCTTGATCTTTTTTTTTGGTACCTCAGTCAAGGTTGTTGAGATTCAAGAGAGAGCCCGCATATACACGAGAAAGTAACCCACTAAAATGGGAAAAAAAGCCACACAAGCGGGAAGAATGCCCACACCAGTGAGAAAGGAGCCCGCACAAGCGGAAAAATGTGACGTTCACCCGATTCGAAATCGGGCAGCCGGGTAAAAACTGACGCAGCCGTTCTTCTAACATCTGGGTCAGGACATCTGCATGCATGCATACCGGCCTTTCAGTAGGTGAAGATTTCACATTATAATTGTGTACAAACTTGTAATGAAAATGAGTCACGACTATTGTTAAAGTGATATTATCTGAGGTGAAATCTGGCGGCGCAAACAACCATCAAAGGAACCATCTTTAAAATCCAAATAGCTAAAAACCGCTTTCCCATCTTTTACCGTCTAGCCGCCAATTATTAGCTTAATCGTAGTTGGAATCACCTTTAAACTTAAACTGATCATGCATTATCTAAGCTTTACTCTAATTTATATGTTCGAGATATAATCTATATATAAAAATGTGGGCCAAATCCCAAAAAGGGCTCCCAGCTAATACATAGTGGCCTGGTGATTTTGTATCAACTAGGATCCCCCGGGTGATCTCCCACATGACAAGTGTGATTGGAAGGAGTGGAACCCATAGTGGGGCCCACCTAAATGGAATTGAGCCGCTCAAAAGTAATGCCTATCCTATTTATGGGGTGTCCTCATATTTTACTCTTAAATAAATTGGTCCCACCGTGTGAGACTGAGCCATAATTAACACATTTTTTAGAGATAATGTACTAATAACAATCTTTTGATATATTTGTCTATAATATACCAATCTTAACTTGAAAGAAAAAAGGAAAAATTATAATGTATTAAAGCTAGCAATCAAATAAAAGAGAACTCATAATTAACTCTAACTGGGATTACCATCGCAGAGCCACATAAAGATGATTTGGACCATTCAAGATGCTTCCCATCTCCTTACAAGGATATTTATCACCAAATCTTAATTTAATAAGTGTGGGTTCCACCGTTTGATTGAGCACATTATGAAAACATTATTAACACTACATCAGCAGCAATACCACATCTGCAAGCTATCACATTTACAATCACTTGTTCAATTTTACGGCAGGACCCATTCCTATTAAGGTGGAATATGTGAATAATTAGAGGGAAGAGACTCATCTTGAATGTTAAGCTGATTATCTCTGTATGGGCCCATGATTGAGTCCTGGCTCCACAAATGAGTCCCACTGATGCATTTGTAGCTGTAAGCTCAGAGATTCTCTGAGATCAGCCCTGAGGGTTATCTGTTTCTTCGGAGAAATCGAGGCGAAAGAGTGAAAAGACTCTTTTAACTTTTTGACACTTCTCAAAACCAAATGCAAAGGAAGATCCAAAAGAAAAACTCCAATTTCATGTTCTCACTTCTCAAACCATGAAAAATGTCTTCTCAAAATCATTAAAACGCCCAGTTTGGGTCATGGGTACCCATAAAATCCCCTGACAGAGCATTCAAGGCTGAATTTTACTCCTCATTCAACTCTCAAATCACCGTTTCAGCACATTTCCTTTTCTGGGTTTCATCCATCTTCTTCACAAACAACTACAAACACCCTTGTAAGAGGTGAACACCCCCCCACAGGTGATGACAACCACCGGGTATTGTATACACTTTAGGTGTGGTACACCCTTCTATGAGGCCGATGTGGGATGAGGGACAAATGCATGAATAGGGCTAGGGGCCATGTGCCTTCGATCGCCTGAAGTGTATACAATACCCGGTGGTTGTCATCACCTGTGGGGGGGTGTTCACCTCTTACAACCCTCAAATACCCCAGGTGTGGTACACCCTTCTATGAGGCCATGCCTTATAAGTGGGTGGGAGGCTCCCTCTCCTGCCGATGTGGGATGAGGGACGCCGATGTGGGATGAGGGACAAATGCATGAATAGGGCTAAGGGCCATGTGCCTTCGATCGCCTGAAGTGCCTGAAGTATATACAATTCCCGGTGGTTGTCATCACCTGTAGGGGGGGGTGTTCACCTCTTACAACCCTCAAATACCAGAGAACCAATCCCAATCAGAAAACCCCTTCTCTTGTTTTTTTCTTCTTTTTTTTTTTTCAGATCATTTGAAAGCAGTTTCAAATGGCTGTTTTGGAGGAACCAGTGGTTCTGATCACAGGCTGCACAGATGGGGGTATTGGAAGTGCCTTAGCTCAGGCCTTTGTTTCTGAGAAATGCCAGGTGGTGGCAACAAGCAGGTCTTTGAGCTCCATGAAAAGTCTGGAGAATAATTCTCGGGTGTTTCTGCAAGAACTTGATGTTCTTTCGGAGGAGAGCATTAGAAGAGCTGTTGAGAATGCTTTGGATAGATTTGGAAGGATTGATATTGTAGTCAATAATGCTGGGGTTCACAGTGTCGGCCCCCTTGCAGAAATTCCACTCTCTGCAATTGAGAACACCTTCAATACCAATGTTTATGGTAATCTGATTGAGAAAGATGACTTCTTTTCCTTATTTTGTTAGTTTGAATCGCTTTAGTGTATTGGGTGTGCCTTTGATTTCATTTGGGGTGTTGTGCATATTGATTGTTCTTTTCTAAGCTAAACTGTTGATTTTGATTTGTTAGTTGTCTTTTTGTGTAACTGGATATTTGGATTGGATTTCTGCATTAGAGCCACGATGGTTCTTTTATTTGGACTGCTTGGTTTATCTTGATGCTTCCTCAATTGATGAATTTAGCTGTGTTAGGAATAGTTTTTGGCTATGCAGCAGGCCTTGAAGATTGGCTTTCTTAATTGCCTTCTTGATTTTATGTTCTGAAAATTGTTTAATTTATCAGTTGATTCAGTTGTAATTTACTTTTGTTGAATGTGGGTTGTCAGATGTCAGGGATGAGAAATGAGAAATGGGAATAAGATATTTTGTGAGAATAAAATAGAATTTAGGGAATTGAGTGGAATCATTGGTAAGCGAACCCAATGGATGGGATAAGGCTCCGATGGTGATGACAGATGACAATGGTAACTTGATTTAGGGATTCTGTTTGTTGTCATGTATTGATTGGGGTGTGGTACAATGCTCTTGTACAATATCCCTTTTGTTTTTCCTTTCTTTCTTGATCCTTGTATTTGCTGTTTTTCTTAATATATTATTGTTACTGTTAAGAAAAATGTTTAAACCCTGAATTGATAGGATAAAGCTCTTTTGATTTGTTGATTTATTTTATATTTTGTAGAATTGTCCACGTAAAATTTGTTTTACAAGGAAAATCATTTTACACACCTGAAAACACATTTGGATGGTCTTTTTTTTCTTGTTATTGCAAATTGTTCTACATACAACAATGAAAAGTTTTCCTTCTCAAAACTTATATTTAAAGAAGGGAACAATTGAGCATATTCCTAGGGGGTGTGGTGAAACTTTGTTTCCTCATTCCTCCTCTTTTCTTCTTTCTTCTTCTTCTTCTTCTTCCATTTCTTTTCTTTGATTTGATCCCAAATGCCATTTTCCTTTTCAATATAAAAACTGAAATGAGGTAAAATCATTTTTAATAGGTCATGATTTTCCGCTTTTTTTTTCTCTGTGTATAATTATTCAATTAACTTGTGATCTCTAAATTAGGCTGCCTACTTAGCATACAAAAAAATAGAGAAGTCTTCTCCTGTGCGTTGCACTCCATAGCAAGCATCCCAGGAGGAACCTTAGATGCTGAGGGAGGTATAGATTAGAGTCTCAACAACTTCCCTTGTGATGTGTTTTGTTATCGGTTAAATCAAGTTTATCCATTGATGAAAATGACTAAAGGCAGGTCAAAGACACCATCTGATGAATCATACATAGGTTTGGAATTTCCAGGGTCACACAGGACATCTAAAGATATATCTTCACCCTTCTGAACTACCTTTTGGATCTTTGTTTCTTGATTTGAGTCCCAGGAGGTTGAAGAGCTACTTTAGGTAGATTCTACCTTTTTGCATCTCTGGCATAGATGTGTTTTCATGGTTTTGTTTTCTACAACTAGGATTTGAGATAAGAATTGTTTTCTTTCTTTCCTTTTTCCCTCTTAAGTACAATCATTCCTGGAAATGAATTGAGTTTTGCTAGATTTTTTTTCCTGGATGGGGTAAATTACATTGGATAGTTATCTCAGGTGATGATATTATATTGATGATGATGCATTCATTCCAATGGAAAAATACTTAATTTGCAGCTTCTTTAGTTTTGATTGTGCAACTTGCCATTAGTGTTTCAATTTTCCATGTATCCTTCCTGTTTATTGCACAGGTCCCATGAGAGTGATTCAAGCGGTAGTCCCTCACCTTGCATCTAGGCAAAAGGGTAAGGTAGTAAACATTGGAAGCGTCGTTGCTTTGGTTCCTGGCCCATGGTCAGGTCCATACAATGCATCCAAAGCTGCTCTTCATGCCTTGACTGATACCTTGAGGTTTGTATGTTTTGGCTCATACCCTTAGTTCATTCTCACATGGCAAATCCTTTCCTTTTCTTTTCTTGCTCTAAGTTTGATATATTCTTCTCATCTGTTTTTCCATTGTTTCAAACCCAATGTTGCACAGGGTTGTATATGAGATCAGAAATAAATTGATTGCATGAAAATTCATCCATTTACAAAGGAACATATCCAATATTGGTTTCTGTTGGTACTCTCATCTTTCATTTAAGAATGTAATCTTCAAATGAACAAGTTACCCCTCCAAAAGTTGGGATTTCAGCCTGCGATCTATGATATCCAGTTGGTTGTACATGTCAAGCATACCCTATGTCCAAAGGATATGGTACTAGTACTCAATACTGCACCGATAATTGTGGGGCCAAGTTTAGCATTATCCTATTTTACCGAGTTCATTATTTCGAACACTAGGATTTAACAGGATACAGGAATCGCAGTCGTCAATCCTTTGTTCCTCATGCTAACAAGTTTTACTCAATAGCTGATACTTCTTACCTCTGCTTTACATTTGACCAAGCGTGTGCCCTTATTTTTTATGGAAAATTACGCATGTGCCTTTATGCTAACAAGTTTTACTCAATAGCTGATACTTCTTACCTCTGCTGTACATTTGACTGAGCATGTGCCTTTATTTTTTTTATGGAAAATTACGCATTTGAGGGATCTAGCATACATTTGAACTTGAGCTTTTGGAATACCATTTTCTCGAGGGCCTGTTTTTTCACTTGGTGGTCAATTCCTTAAGATTTCAGAACAAAGTGAGTTCTAAATAAAGCATCTTATAAAAAGCGAGGGCGTGAAGGATGTGAGGTAGAGATGTAGATGCAACCTCATTGTCCTAGGATTTACTTGGGTGATGGATGAGTAATCATTTCCCACTGAATGAGAGACTGTTTGATGCCATTTGCACATCTTCACCTTTACTTCTTCAATTTTTAAGGGGGGCATTGCTTAAAATTCCTTGAAATTCAATACCCCACTAAAAAAAGAGGCCCCAAGCCAGATTTTGTGGCCCTTTCACCAACACATCAGCAGGGGGGCCTTGTATTTGTTCTTCTCCCTGTGGAGCAAGATTTTTGAATTATTTGGTCTGGAGGGAGATCCATGTAAAAACAGGCCTCCTAGTGATCTGTTAGTCAAGAGGACCACCAAAACCGGTTTGAAGGACCAGGATTTTCCAAATTCCTGAGCCCAAATGCAGCCTAGCCTTGTAGCAAAGCATTTTTTTTTTTTTAATCTCTTCAGCATCATTTAAAAAATATTGTCCTTGTTTCTCAACGCCTACTTCTTTTCATGTAAAATATACTTCTCTATCCCTTTGTGCAGATTGGAACTTAGGCCTCTCGGCATTGATGTTATAAACGTTGTTCCGGGTGCAATTACATCAAACTTAGGAAGTACTTCTCTTAATAATTATGGCCGGATGCCTGAATGGAAGCTATATAAACCATTTGAGAGTGCCATCCGTGCTAGAGCTGAATTCTCTCAAGGCCCAAAGTCTACACCTACTGATGAATTTGCGAAAAAGACAGTGGCCGCTGTATTGAAGAAAAACCCACCTGCCTGGTTCTCATGTGGCCGGTTCTCAACGATTTCAGGCATCGTCTACCACCTGCCGCTTTTTATCAGAGACGCCCTTCTCAGGATGGTGTATAAATGCTGAATGGAATGCATCCATGGCGTATCAGAGATGCCCTTCTTAGGATGTAAACACAGACATTCAATGGCATAAATATGGACCCATATAAATACTTCTAGTGTAATTTTTCACCAGTTTGATTGATCTGTGCTTGACTAAAATTGTATTAGTATGTTATGGCATTCATTCATCCATTTTGCATCAACCTATACGTAGTGGTTGAGTTTGAAGTTCATTTAACTGAGGCCATCGACGCAAGTAAATTGTTGGTTAGGCAGCTTCCATGGTTGCCTAAACCAATTATGTAATGAACCCAACGTGTTAACCCAACAAACTGTGTTGGTGTCTAGCTTTGATGAATCATAGACTGAAGGTATTATATGCTCATAGCCAGGGGTTTCAGTTCACAGGTGGTGAAGTCTATGTTACTGGAATTGATACTGTTGGATCTGATGGGAGCCCACTGGAGGATGGGAATGCTCTCCAGCAATTAGTGGCGAATGATTAGGATTAATGTATTTGGGACATCCTCCATCAATGGCACTGCAGCTGCCCAAAAACTCAACTGTGGGGATGCATCCTTTTAATACTGATTTGAACCGGAAGGAAACTTGGTTAATGAGAAAAGCTTAGAAAGTCCAGATGGGTAAGTAACAAAACTGATCTCATTGTAAATCTGGACAGATTCGCCCAGTCTGACAGGTTTTCATCATCTTCCAACATAGTTTTCATTTTCTTGGACAAATGGAGGAGGAGAAACTTGATGCAGTTCAAATTTTGTACTTAAAAACACTCAACACACAATCAGGGATTGGTCCATTTTTGTGAAAAGGTAGATACATTCAAATTTGTTCTTTTCTCCACAACAAACAACCAATACAGTGTGTCAACAGCCCATGGATGTCACCATTTTTAGTAACGCAAAACACATTTCTTAAAATTGTCAATGATTAATGAGATCGGTGAGAAATTCCTCCCTTGGGGGTGTTTGGTCTCTGCTAACTGAAAGCAGAAATTTCAGTTTGCAAGTAAACGAGGTTCATATGTTTTGATAACATGAGCTACCTGTGAATTGTCCTGTTCTTTGCATGAGCAAATTACAGGCAATAAGATATACAAGTAAACTGACATCCAAGGATTTTAATCATGATTCAGGGCCTTAGATCAGGTGGGAGTCACCGCGTAGATGAGAGGACAACGGCAGCCTGACGTCACTGGGGGTCTAAATACCCAAATAAGAAGTCTAAGATCCAAAAGAAAACAGGTGAGGAACCTGTTTTTGGCTCCAGGAGAAATTCAGTTCTCAATCCCACAAGTTCTTGTTTCCAGATCAGATCCTTGCGTGCTCCAACCTGAGAATCTGAATATCCAACCAACCACAGCCGTGAATTAAATAGTTACATCTCAAGATTTAGGAAGCTTTGATCATATTCTTGTATTCAAAGTCTACACAACTTGAATCATATTATCGCTTTGAGAATCCTCCATTTGTAAACTCATTGTATATATATTCTGAAATACCTTTGACATATCACTAATGTGCCCCAGATCCTTTTGGGTCAGAAGCCAGATCTTTGAGATTTTGGTTGATGGTGGATCTAGATCCATCACATGGTTTAAGTCTCAGATCAGATTTTAACCCGCATCCAACCCGTCTACACCACTATGGACAATGCATGGGTCATCTCCTTCGGTGGCAGCCAACAGAGGATCGATTCTAATTCAGACCAATTGCCAACGAGACCTTCTCAAGAACTCTTCATGATCTGTTCACTTCCCAAACCCCTATTGCAAAATTATATGATCAGTAAAATTTAATTCAGGTTACTGTGTAGTCCCAAATTCAGAATGCTTCAAGAAAGCTTTCCTCCCTGACGCAGAAACAATTGGTTACATCCATCAGAACTGTAAGGCCGCCACATGAAACTGAAACATAAGTTCGGTGTCATTGAGGCTGATGAGGATGACTGTAGAATGCCATGTTTGGAGGCTGAAGAGGCCGAAACATGGGAGGAGCCACAGATGGCGGTGGCAGATGCTGCTGCAAAGTCATTGGTGCAGGCTGTTGTATAGTCAATGGCATGGGTTGCTGCTGAGGTAAAGGCATTGGTGCGGCCATGTTCATCAGTTGTGGGGCAGGGATTGGCGGTGGGGGTGGCAGGCTACCATAACCATAAGGCAGCCCAATCATCATGCCCCCGGACGGTTGCAAATACTGCGGCTGGGAGGGTGGGGTTGGAAGAAGTGAATACTGAGGCTGAGAGGCAGAGGATTGGCCCTGAATAGAAGGCTGGGGCAATAACACTGGTTGATGGGGATGGGCTGCTGGTACAGCAACTGAGGATGCAGCAATATAGGCAGTGCCAACAGCACCTGAAACTGGCATGGGCTTTTCAAGTTTCATCCTCTTCTCCGTTGAGAACTCGGAATGAGAGTTCGATGGATTGGCAGAAGTTATCAAGCCAGCATTCTTGGCTTCCTCGGCTGCAAATGTGGAAAGAACAGATGTCATGATCTGTTGCGATGATGTGGAAGCCGCCAACTTATCTGCCACCTCAGCTGCAATGGCTGCCGCTGTCTTTTTGGAAGTTTCTCCTGTTGATGTCGTCAGTTCCATTCTAGAAGTAGCATTGGAAGATGATGGATTGGCTCTCACCTCGACAGCTTCATTGTTGAGTCGTTTGCGCATGATGGTTGCTTCTTCAACCTGGGCCTGTGCTACCTGTCCCAAAGTGAAGAGAACATGACAGTGAGTTTTTCATAGTAACTTTCTTCACAAGTAGAACAACAAACAACAACTAATCCCTTCTAATTTCAAATATGAGGATATACAGGGTTCTATGTGCAGTAATTATTCGGTTGCAACCCAGTCTAATCAATCCATGCAGGGCCCATTGCCTTGGTGATGTATACCATCTATATTATGGGCAACATGGATGGAAGATTCAGAGAAATCTCAAATAAGAAGAATCATGTCTCTTCCATCTGATCACCAGTCTGGATCACCAAATAATGGGTTCCACATGCATGGAATAGAGGCAGGCACAAGTGTTATATATGCCATAGTATTCCAACACAGCGGGTCAACTGAGAACTATGCTAAGTCGAATCGACTGGGTTGCTAACTGGGAGACTGGATCAGGTATGACCTGATTGCACCTAGTTTTGCCCCAATCTTGGTAAACTCACTAGGTCAACTAAGTACTTGCTCCACTCAACTGGTCGAACTGAGTAGCCTGAGTCGAAGTCAAGAGAAACTCAAAATAATAATAATAATAATAATAATAATAATAATAATAATAATAATAATAGTAATAATTATACACACACCGTGAACATAACTTGCCAAAATGTTTTCGTTGCTTCCTTCCTGAAAACACTCACTGCCCTTCTCCAACTCTGTTTCCACAGTTTGGAAGTAAAATGTAACAGAAACTCCCCATCTTTTCCTTTCTTTTAGTTAAACAAGTTTTTAATTGTAGCTTTTGGAATTAGCATAATTATGAGGGTGCAAAAACTCTGTTACTTCTCTTTTGTTTCTTTTTCTCTTGCACTTCGATTACAGACAGATTTAAAATCCTGGTTTCGCCCCAAAAATAGAAGTTCTTTTTCCCTTCTTCTTTTAGACGGTGATGACCACTAAATTAAGTTTCTATGCTTTCTGTCATACGGTGCTTGCAAATTGCAATATCTATGTGCATTTTAGGTTTTCTATCCCTTTTTGACCAGTTTTTTCGGTTATTTCACAGCACTGAAAGGAATAGAGTTGAGGATTTCATAATATGCATTTTAAAATGCTTTCTACCAATAAAATAGGGCTTTTGTAGTTATCAACTTTGTTTTCATTTTATCTTCAATGCTTTTATAACTCTCACAGTTACCTGCAATTTTATTTAACTTGAATACAAATCAGAAGGTGAAATTTATCTAATTTTTGTAAAACAATATATGTGTGTTTTGAATTTTTTACATGTTTTCTTTATTTTAGTCATTACAAAAGTACAAATTTATGATAATAAATAAATCCATTTCATTGACTAAACCAACTTGGTCAACCAGTCGAGTTTCCTGGTCAACGTAACCAGGTAAGTGGCCACGTCTTGTCAACTCACTGGGTTGGAAAACTATGGTATATGCTGACACGTTGGAATTCATGCTTCCAAATAAAATATTAGTTTTTACTTTATTCATTTAATTTGTCTAAAATGAGGAAGCATGGATCATTATTGGTTAGATAATTGTATAATTCAAGTCACATGTCCAAATGATCACCTACCACTCTACCAATGTGGAAAGTGGCACTTTCATCTATCAACAACACTACAATTATAATGTCATTAAAGCAAATAGATAAAGCATGCTGCTCTATATGTCAAAATGCCAAGCGACAAAACCGTGATGGTCTTGGATGCCCATAGATGCTGCATAGAGCACCAAAAAGTATTTCAGATGACACAAACTGCTTTAAATATATTATGTAAGATTTTCCCAGACCGTGATGTATCTGGCAAACAGATCAAGATGACAAACGTCTAATCTATTTGCATTGGATCTTTCCATTGAAAATGATACTTCCTGGTACATAGCTGCAGAATTTTGGCAGGATTTCCAAAGTTTCACCCAATGACTCTGGTGCTCATCATCAGGGAGAAAAAAAAAGAAGTCGCTATTGTTACCAATTATTTTTTAGTTCCATCCCAGCATAAAATTTGCAGCTTATTTCATCTTTGTGGTTATTATGGGGGGTAAGGAGTCAGAAGGTTGAGATCAGAATTAAGATCACATGATGCAGTTGGCAATTGAGAAGACTCCAGCCTCAAAATGGTACACAATAAAAATGTTGCTTTCACTGCAAATAATTGATTGATAAGAATCACAGGACAATATTAATAATTTCAGGACAATATTATTAATAGCAGGATCATGACATGCAGAAAGCTCTTCATTTTTTTTTTTTTAAATATACCAGGACTTCTATTTTGAACACATTTTTGCAATTTTATATTATGAAATCTAACTAAAATACTGATATGTTTTATTATTATTATTTAGAGTAAAGATTTGTACACAATTTTTTATTGGTTTTATTTTCTATACTATTTTATTTAGAAATAAACATTTACTAAAATATGCTTCCATCCATGAAACTATGTTTTGACTTTTGAGGGAACATTTGTAGACAGTACATACAGTCCTTATGCTGGAATTGATCATAAAATCAGATAGAAAGTAAATTCAATGCACACATGTGAAGGACATCCATATGCTGGAATAGAATCAATAGATTATGAAATCACCTAGAAAATAAATTCAAAGTGCATACATGAAAGACATATGCATGTAATAGCATCGATATCCATTTGGCAGATTATTATTATTCTTATTATTTGAAAGATAAGATAAGATCAGTATTAATATCATCATTGCCAAGCTCCCATCTATTTTCGATTGATCAGCATATTTTTACTGATATTCGAGTCTATAAATGCCACAAATGCCTACTATTTAACTGATCTCATCTAGCTCAAAATTAACTTGCAATGGTTTCAAACAAAGATGAGAACTCATTTTAAGAGGCATAATGCAAACTAAAAGCCAGGAAAAGAACAGAAAATCTATGATTAGTGGTGCATGCAGATGTGAAGGACAAGCAGATAAAAGTATGGAATCATCCATGTTAACGACCACGAAATGGGCATTTTGTTCCATAATAATTTTGGAGTATGGTGATCAAATTGCTTACCTGCAACTGGGTGCGGACGTTCTCCAGTTCAGATTCCTGAAGAACATGACTGAGTGAGTACGCAGAACTCCATGCACTTCCATATTCAAAATGTGGATGATATCAAGAAGATCCCTATTCAAATATAACCAGTACAAACATGAAAGATGCATAAAGAATATTGTTGGAGAATTTATGAACTCAAACCTGATCCTTCAGTGCTTCTTTTAACTGAGACACCAAGGCAACCCTGGTTTCCTCAACTGTTCTGAGTTTCTCTATGCATTGTTTCAAAAGGGTCTCTTCCTCCTGGAGCTCATTTGCCAATGGTGCCCGCCGTGGGTCATCCACTGAGGAAAAGGCAAGGTTATCTTTCTTAAGTATCAACTTGCAGTAGAAGGGATTGCTCTCTCAAGAGAACAAAGAATGAAAGCCCAAATTTTTAATTAAGAAAAAATGTACTATTTACAAATCCAGAATTAAGAAATTTAGGTAATTAAAATGGATTTGCCTAGGCCTTTTAAGATGGTATCATTTTGCAGTTATTAAAATTCATAATATTGACTTGCCTTGGGCACAAGCAATGTTAACATCCTTCTCCATCTTTCCCACACGGCGGACTGCAGCCTTGCATTTGTTCAAATCCATTGCTTCGTTGGGATGCTCACTAATCACCGCATGAAATGCAGAAACAATTTTCTCGGCAGTGCCTCCAATGGAAAGTTTCTGGTTAAAGTGAATTCATATGCTGAGTTGTATCAAACTAGGAAAGTGGGAAGAAGAAATATAATTAGAAGGACTTAAAGAAAACAGCAGGAAGAAAAGAGGAGGCACTTACAATTTTTATGGACCGTGAATCTCTCCTTACAATTTTAACAGAACGTGAACGTTTCCTGTTTAATTCTAATGCAGGAAGGGGTTCTTTCCCAAGCATTAAGTTCTTAAGGCCCCGTGCACGAGAACCAAATACTCTCCTTTCTTCCCAGATATTAACCTATAGATTATCCATGCACTGATTATTTTAGTTGAGCACTTTATAACATTTGCAAAGTACAAGACGTAAAGATTATATATACGTATGCAACAAAATCCATCTCTAGTTTTTATCAGAGAAGTGAATGAGAAATTACAGCCCCCGAGCTTTGCAAGAAATATGATTGGTGGTCTGGAGGTAGAACCTCAGAGAATTAGCGAATACAAAAATTGCGGATGAACCAATAGAAAAATAATTAAAGAACGCAAGTGAAATATACTATAAACAAGAATTCAAAAAAAAAAAAAAAAAAGTATTCATCAAATATCTCAGCATCAAATAATACCATACCAACAGAATCATCAAAATGTGGTGAAACATTGGGTTGTTTAAAAGAAGCTGTTAGGCATACAACAATGTCACAAAAAATAAGTTGAGCTCAAAAGGGTTGGCATACCAATCTGGAAACTGCATTCTTTCCATGATCGTCGCCATTCTCAACAACATCCTTAAGTGCTGCAGGTAGGACCTTCCAAAACTCGCTGACAAATTCGGTTCCCTTGCGCTTACTGTTCTGTAAGATGTCATTTGCAAGATATAAAAATGGAACTTTCTGCTCCTTCTGCGAATTATGGAACTGCTTATCCCATGTCTGAACAACCAATTCTGCCTTCTTCTGGTGAAAAATACACCAGTGTGACAATGCTAAGAAAGAGTTAAGATAACACAACTCATAAGATCAATCATTACTCCTTGGCCCTTGCTAATGCAACAGGTATAGAATAGCTTCCAGGGCCAAGAGAGGCTCAAATGATAACAGGGAAAAAAGTGGAAAGTGACATTGGTCATTTTTATAGTTGCCCGTTAAGTTTGAACCACTGACATAAAATCTACACACTTCAAGGCATCACCATTTGGGCAGTCCTCTGTGAAGGTTGGTCAGACAAGATCATATGATTAATCCATTTGTCTAGAAATATCTCTGAGAGTGGTACTCAAACTCATTGAATTACTTACAGTGCATTCCGAAATAAGCTAATACTGTTAAAATCAATCACATTCACCTTGTATCACCACTATACTCTAGAATTGGCAACACCCAACACGATTTGAATGTTTTATCTGACAAGTTCTGTGATCTTCACATCTAAGGCCATGGTTTATAGCTTAGGAATACAGCCCAAACAAGTAATAGAAAAGCAGATAACATGGACCAAACAAAAGCAGAGGGCCAAACAAGCTCAAACCAATATGATTGAATATCTCATATATCCATCTGTAATTGCAGTACTTGTTTGAGTGCTGCCTCCACTCCCACTTAACTGACTAATTGTTTTTTTCCAAACCCTATCTAAAACCCCAAGTCACATCTAACCAAGAAACAGAAACAAGAATTCATCATATAAAGACAATGTCTATTTCTTTGTTCATAAACCACTATTAGTTAATCCTAAAAAGATAACAAGAACAACAAGTAAAGAAGCTCCCAAACATTGCAAATACCCAGAGTATCAAACACACAGTTTGATTCCCAATTCTCACTAAAAATTACATACAAAAATGTAACTACCCACCAAAGCTTGAGGAAACCCAAAAAAGAAAAAAGGATACTTTCAATGCATTGCTGGGTGCTGTTGAGCTTCGATAGCTTATCAGCCAATATCTGTTCGTTGAAGACGCTATTCATCCCACACCTCAAGAACGCCTGTAACCGCCCAAAAACAAATACTAACCTATCAAGATTTCGAAACACCCGACCCGGTTTCAGTCCCTTCACAATACTGAAAGACCAAAATTCGCAAGAACCAAGAAAACCCAAGATCCCGAATCGAAGAACCAGACCAACGACGAAGATTGCAGAATGCTAGACTTCAAACCCTAATAAAAGTTCACTTTAAGGAAAAGAGAATGAAGATTATAGGGCTCTAGAAGGTAATCCAGCTCCAACTGCAGAGAAAGAAAGGAAAAAAAAGCGATCTCTGATGATTTGGGATTGAGTTAGAAGATCAAAGGCGAAAGGAAGCACATAAAAATCGATCTTTTTCAGTAAAACAGAAGAATCATTACAAATTGAAAGGGGGGAAATGGAGAAGACCTGATTTTTCACTCAAATATTGCTGCAAGAACGCGATTCCGAAACCCTAGAAAGAACATCTAGCAGAAAAAATGCGACATGGATTTGGAGAAGAGAGAGAGGGGGGTTTAAGCAGAGAAGAAAGAGGGGGGGGGAGGGTTTTGGGAGTAAACTGTCAAAGGTTTGGATTTGATTTGGTGATGTGAGGAGAAGGGATGTAGAGGTTTCTGTAACGTGCGGAAGGTACGTAAAAAAAGACCGCGACCCGGTATCGTTATGGGCAATTGGGGCCCTTTTTGGATGTTTACAACATGGGCTCGTTTGGTAGAAATCTATTTAGGTTTTTATTTTGGCTACGTTTATGTGACGTCCGTCATCATAAAAAATATATATATATATATATATTGTAATCTAAAATTTGGATGGATTTCATAAGGAGTTTATTTAAATTATCATGGAGTGTATCTCTTAAGCTTTTTTAATGTCTTGTTAAATTGTTCTACTTTTTGGAAACTTTATTCGTGCCTCAGACAAAGTGATGCCCCTTCCCATCTCTTAATCCTAGAGGCAAAATTTTTATCCCTTATGTTATTAAAGACTGACAAGGAAGGGCGGATCCATGGGATCAAAGTAGTCAAAACTAATTGCATCAGGCATCTCTCATCATGGGCGGACCCAAGTTGTGACCATATGAGGCGGCCGCCCCAGGTCACACCTTGAAGTCTCAAGAGAATCATATGAGGCCCTAGGCCATGTCCCACATTTGTTCGAAAAATTGCCCCACGTGTCTTACATCTAAGACTTTGTCTCTTTCCTTCTTTTTAAAAAAAAAATGCTTTGTTTTTGTTTTATACCATTTTCTCGCATGTCGTCTTCCCACAAAACTCATGGTTCGATCATTCACAAACTATTCAAAGCTCAGAAATTCCTCTCGATCCGATCTACCCACCACCACCACCCCCCCCCCCCCCCCCTCCCCCCGCGCGCGCGTCCTTTTTACTTTTCCCTTTTGGATTATTTGGTATTAGAAATCAATTATTTCTTTATTTTTTACTAATCCATGGAGAAAGATAATCAAGATTTTTGCTTGTTTTTTCTTCCACTTTCATTACGATTTCAAACGCTTGTCTAACTTTTCCTTTTGTTGATCCGCGATATAACTCCTATTGTCCTTGTAATTTGTGCCTATTGAATCTTATATTGATGGAAGAGATTTTGATTTATAGGTTTTAGGCATAGACTGTTTGATTTAAATAAATTAAAAATTGGATCTAGTGTGAATTGTATCTTATTAACCATGTGCCTTTGGGTTTATGATTTTACTTAGATTGTTTTTGTATCATGTTTGCCTTAATTGTTATATCTATTGGCTAATTTTCACAATTATACTCTCCATTTTGTATTTTTGTTCTTAGGGAAGCGAGTGATATTATAGGTTTCTTGCCAAGGGTATCATTTTTTCAATTGATCATTGTCTGCCCCACCTAAACGAAAATCCTATGTCCACTACTGTCTCTCATCTCCTTAACACCGATAACATTCTTCTTTTTTACGAGGCGACCTGTAATGAAATCCATGAAATCAAGGATATTCTTGATGAATAATGTCACCTATAACATAAACAATAGAAGTGGGAATAATGGTGTAGTCCTCTGTTCTCACCTAATCTCCTTTATATACACTATATTTGGTAACTACAATCCTCTTAACGAGGAATATTATAACTGATCAGATTTGATCTTATCTTTTCCTAGAGTATATGTACGGTGCTCTAAGGTACATGTAAATTACAGTAGTGCTCCCCCAATATACTATGCCTTTTCACACTCCCCCGCAAATTGATGCGTATCAGAAAGCATCAATTTGGAAATGAAAAACTGATGTCTGTCACGAGTCATCGATTTGGTAAAAAAATCTGCAAGTTGGTGAGATGATGAAATATGAGGAAGTGACAATAGATTGTCGTGTAATTGTTCCCGAATAAAATGGCAGTCGACCTCAATATGTTTCGTCTGCTCGTGATAAACTGGGTTGAGGGCAATAAGAATTGCACTAGTATTATCAGCATATAGCGGAATAGGAGTGGGAACCTTGATGCCAAATTCACACAGGAGTCTTATAAGCTAGAGTATTTCTAAACAAGTAGAGAACATCGCTCTATACTTGGCTTCAGTGGATGATTTGGATACACGATCCTACTTCTTGCATTTCCATGAAATTAGAGAGTTCTCTAAGAACATACACCACCCAGTTGTCGACCGACGTGTATCTGGACACCCGGCCCAATCAGCATCAGCATAGGCGGTCAATTATAGTGGTGATGTGCTTGAGAAAAATAAGCTCTGTCCTAAAGTGCCAGGGAGATATTTGATAATCCGGTAAACAGCAGTCAAATGATGATGACGTGGGTCAGACATAAACTGACTAACAATGTTGACCACATAGGATATATCGGGTCGAGTTGTAGTCAAATATATGAGACTACCCACTAATTTCCGATATAACATCGGATTTAAAATTGGATCGCAGTAATCCCTATGATATTTGACATTCACTTCCATAGGAGTATCCACGGTTTTAGAATCAACGAGACGAGACGAGCAAGGTCAATTAATTCCTTGGTGTATTTTGTTTGAGTGACGAAAATCCCATGTGTAGAACGTGCCACCTCCAACCCAAGAAAATAAGTTATTGTGACAAGATCTTTCATCTTAAAATGTGACCTAAGACATTGTTGCAACTGTCTAATCCTAAGAGCATCATCTCCCAAGATAAGAATGTCATCTACATACACCAACATGAGAGTAATGCCAGCCGATGACCATTTAAAAAATAGAGAATGATCCAAGGAACTTTGTTTGAATCCAGGCCTGATGACAATAGTGTGAAATTTTTCAAACTATGCTTGAGGCGCTTGTTTGAGACCATAGAGGGATCTACGTAATTGACATACATGGGAGTTGGGGTTATCCAAACCCTCAGGAGGACACATATAAATGGTTTCTTTTAAATCACCATGTAGAAAGGCATTTTTAATGTCCATTTGAAGAATTGGCCATGACTGAGCAGCTGCAATGGCAAGAAGGGTCCGCACAGTTGTCATTTTAGCTACCGGTGCATATGTTTCCTCATAATCTAATCCATATTCCTTATTATTCCCCAATGCCACAAGTCTCGCTTTGTAGCGATCAAGCGAGCCATCTCATTTGAGCTTCACCGTATATACCCATTTACAACCAATAGGAGTGATGCCTGGTGGACATGAAACAAGATCCCATGTGATTTTCTGATAATGCATGCAGCTCTTCGTGGATCGCATTCTTCCAACAATCATGAAGAATAACTTGTTTATAAGAACGAGGAATAGACACTCAAAGAATTTGGGCATCTCGCTAATATATCTACTGTAAAAAGCTTGGACATATGATATCTGAGTGCAGCAAGCGTCCCCAGCATCGAACAACACATGCTTATCAAGTCAATGCCAATACTCTTGCTTCCTCGATCACTGCTTCCAACAACTCTCTTACTCCAGAAATGGTGCAACAGATTGTCCAAACTTTCCTTGCTTCTACTTTTTCCACCATGGGTTTCTCAGGTAACAATAAATCCTCTATTTGGTATGTCGATTTTGGTGTCAGTCATCATATGACTAACTCTTTAACAAACGTGGCCAATATGTGAAAATGCATAGTATATTAGGGGAGCACTATTGTAATTTACATGTACCTTAGAGCACCATAAATATAACTCTAGGATAGGATAAGACCAAATCTGATCAGTTCTAATATTCCTCGTTAAGAGGATTGTAGTTACCAAATACAGTGTATATAAAGGAGATCAGGTGAGAACAGAGGACTACACCATTATTCCCACTTCTATTGTTTATATTATGGTATCGGAGCCTAACTTGGGCGGCATTTTTTCCGTCATCGGCACTATAAGCTTTCTAGGCTTTTGGATCAAGTGATCATCTGTGGTGTTGCATTCTAGGTCAGTGTACTTCAGCTATAAGTTCGCCTGACTATTCAGAAATTGTGGTGTTTTTCTGCATCTTTGCATGCTATTTAAAAGCATTTCTATTGTTCAGAGATTGTTTTGGTTGTTTATAGGAGTGTTTTTCATCACACATCTTTTCTACTTTGATTGCAATCACAGAGATATTGTACAATAGGGCATCACACGCCTACTCATCAATATCTTCCTATTCGGGAATCGGACTATTTTTTGTTCCTTTCTAGATAGGGCTTCTGTAGCCTGTCAGCAGCCCCATCTCGATTGTTGTTCTGTTGCATTATGGGGATAGATAAACAGAACTACTAGCAGTCAAATTAGATGGGAAAAATTATTTTCTATGGGAATTTCAGTTCCGAAATTTTGTTCAAGGAAAAGAACTTTGGGGCTTTATTGACGAAACTACAGCAAAACCGTTCTCTGATAAAGCTGATGAGTTGGCCATTTGAGAAGAAAGTTTTGTACGCTCATGTGGAGGAAGAAGAACATAACAAGTGCATCCAAAAGTGTGTAGCATGGTGTAATTAGGTTGAGAAGAAAATAGACAAAAATATGGGATTCGATTATTCAAAACAGATGTGAATTGTCGATTAATCAAGTACGCGGATGTACGAACTGCATCAGCCCAAAAACGTGGTGGAAGAAAGGAATCAATTAAAAGTACGAACAGTGGAGAGAATATGTTGATTTTTGTGTTCGACAATGGAGAGAATATGTTGATTTTTGTATTCGACAACCCCATTTTGTTGAGGTGTCTAGGGACAAGAACGCTGAGATTCAATCCCCTTTTCTTTTAAATATGATTGAAATTGAGCAGATACATATTCTCCTCCAGAATCGGAGCGCAATGTTTTGATTCGCGTGGAAAACCTATTTTCAATAAGTGTGAGAAATTCCTTGAAGATGTGTAAAACTTCAGTACGTGTATTAAAGAAATAGACCCAAGTATAACGACTGAAGTCATCAACGAAGGTAACAAAATACTTATATCCATGACAAGAAAGTAGCGGGGCAGGACCCCATACATTAGTATGTACTGAATCAAAACAGGCATGAGAAGCAGTATCACTAATGGGAAAAGGTTGAGTTTTGCCTTTAGCCATGCAACAACTCCCACAAATAGCGTTAGAAGATGAAAAGGAATATTTATTTTCAATCACACCAGAGTTCAACATTGCTAACAATTTATTGAAATGTAAATGGCCTAATTTTGAATGCCACAAATAAAGAAATTGTTACTTGGAATTGGAAAGTCCTGAAAATAAAGTAGTAGGAGAGGCGCGCCATCCCTATGCCCCCTCATGATCGGCTTCCCAGTTACCTGGTCCTGTATCAAACATCCATCACAAGAAAAAGAGACACGACAATTGTTATCAACTAAATAACTGACAAAAAGAAGATTGGCAGTAAGTTTAGGAGAAAAGAGAACTTCTTTTAAATGCAATGGTGGAGAAGACAGATTACCAATGCCAGAAATAGAAATATGACCGCCATTAGCAGTACAAATGTGATGAGTATTATCCATATATTTGATATTGGCCAAGTTTGTTAAAGGGTTAGTCATATGATGACTGGCACCAGAATCGACATACCAAATAGAGGATTTATTGTTACCTGAGAGACTCATGGTGGAAAAAGTAGAAGCAAGGGAAGTTTGGACAATCTGTTGCACCATTTCTGGAGTAAGAGAGTCGTTGGAAGCAGTGCTTGAGGAAGCAGGATTACTGGCATTGACTTAATAAGCGTGTGTTGTTCGATGCTGGGACGCTTTCTGTACTCAGTTATCACATGTCCAAGCTTTTTACAGTAGTTGCAGATTTTTCCATTTTTGCATGTATTAGCGAGATGCCCAAATTCTTTGCACCTGAAACACTGGATTTTGGTGACGTCTCTCTTATCTTTGGCAACAAAAGCAGTGATATTGGGGTTTGCAGGAGTTGTAAATTGTTGGAGATCCAACAATACCTGTGACTTGCAACGTTGTTCCTCCTGTATGAGCTCTTGGAGATATGTATCCAGTGTAGGTAATGGGGTCTGATTCAACAAACCAACCCAAATGGGTTCATATTCTCTTCTCAATTTCATTAAAAACTAATTAAGTTGAGTAGTTTGATGTATCTTGTGAACTACATCTAATGATGCTTCAGGCACCATAGCATAAACCAAGGAATCATATTCAATCCATAAAGACATAAAACAGAATAATAGTCTTGAATTTGTTTGTCCCATTGATTATATTTAGCAAGTTTATACTCCAACTGAAATTGACGGGCCATATTCTCTTAAGTATATAAACGCCGCAAATACTGCCACATCTCAGGGCAGTGTGATAGAGACGGAGATTTAAAGCAATGGATGGCTCCACAGAATTCAATATCCAGCTTATGACTCGAGCATTTTTCGTAGTCCATTTGGCCAACTCATCAGCTTTCAGATGACGGTTTTGCTGTAGTTCCGTCAATAAAGCCCCAAAGTTCTTTTCCTTGAACAAAATTTTGGAACTGAAATTCCCATAGAAAATAATTTTTCCCATCTAATTTGACTGCTAGTAGTTCTGTTTATCCATCTCCATAATGTAATAGAACAACAATTGAGATGGGGCTGCTGACAGACTACAGAAGCCTTATCTAGAAAGGAAAAAAAACAGTCTGATTCCCGAATCGGAAGATATTGATGAGTAGGCGTGTGATGCCCTATTGTAGAATATCTCTGTGATTGCAATCAAAGTAGAAAAGATGTGTGATGAAAACCACGATGTGTGATGAAAACCACTCCCAGAAACAACCAAAACAATCTCTGAACAATAGAAATGCTTTTAAATAGCATGCAAAGATGCAGAAAAACACCACAATTTCTGAATAGTCAGGCGAACTTATAGTTGAAGTGCATTGACCTAGAATGCAACACCACAGATGATCACTTGATCCAAAAGCCTAGAAGGCTTATAGTACCGATGACAGAAAAAATGCCGCCCAAGTTAGGCTCTGATACCATAACATAAACAATAGAAGTGGGAATAATGGTGTAGTCCTTTGTTCTCACCTGATCTCCTTTATATACACTGTATTTGGTAACTACAATCCTCTTAACGAGGAATATTAGAACTGATCAGATTTGGTCTTATCCTATCCTAGAGTTATATGTATGGTGCTCTAAGGTACATGTAAATTATAGTAGTACTCCCCTAATATACTATGCCTTTTCACAACCTATATGGCCAACTTATTATTTTTTAATAAATCCGCGGCCTACTTTAGCAAAGGAGCATGCGCTCATTGATGCAAAGCTCTAGTCAAGGTTTTAGGTGTTAAACTTATGAACAAGGATGACAAGTATCTTGGAAATCTCCTTAGTGATGAAAAGAAATAGAACT
Source organism: Umbellularia californica (assembly GCA_028538565.1). NCBI lineage: Eukaryota > Viridiplantae > Streptophyta > Magnoliopsida > Laurales > Lauraceae > Umbellularia > Umbellularia californica. Next base: position 80,443,665 of record JAPQWN010000006.1, on the reverse strand, counting down.
CGGAGCTTTGAGAATCTCATGACCAAAATTAAAAATAAGACCATGTCTTCGCAAGCCACCCTCCTCTCCGAGGCAAAAAGAAAAACTATTACAAAATCCATGGCCTCGACTATCCCGGTCTATAATATGTCAATTTTCTAACTCCCCTTAAAGACAACTAAAGAGATATATAAAATGATGAGAAGATTTTGGTGGGGCGACTCAGAGGAGAAAAAGAAAATTCATACTAGAAATTGAATGAGATTTGTAAATCGATTGACGAAGGAGGGCTTGGAATCCGGGAAACTAATAAAAATAATAAGGCTCTTTTGCCTAAGACCTACTGAAGATGCCTCTTTAATAGTACTCTTCTTTGCTCTAAAACTCTCAAAGCTAAATACTGCCCAAATAAATCCTTATGGGAAGCCTCTTTAAAAAAATGGGAACCCATGGTTTTGGAAAGGATTTTTGGATGCTATAAATTTTATTTAATGAGAGGATAGGCTGAGTTTTGTAATGGGGATGGCATCTCTGGTTGGAGAAGTAACTGGATCCCCTCAAATGAATGGCTTAGGAATCTTTCAATAATATTTCAAGCCGACACCTTTAGGTTAAGGACCTATGGGATAACAAATCACAACAGAGATGACTTTAGAGTGTAGGCCTACACTAGAAATGGAGACCTTACTGCTAAATCTACTTTGAAAATCATTAATGCTTCAAACAATAGAAATCAAGCTTCTTCCTTAAAGTGGAGGGTCTTTTGGCGTATAAGCCTTTCGCCAAGAGTCATTCTTTTTGGGTGGAAATACCTTAAAAGGGCAATTAAGGTACTATTTGATAAGTCTATTAGTAGTAATGCCTCTTGTCCAATATGTGATTTCCATGGGGAGAGTATAGAGCATGCGCTTTTCCAATGCAACCATGCTAGAGCCATATGGTTTGGATCAAACCTAGGATTCCGTACTCATGAGGTTTCCACCTTGGATGTCCTAGGGCGGTGGAAGAATTTTTGTGAGCAATGTAAGGAGGAAAGGAAAGAGGATCCACACCATCTTGAATCGTGGGCTCTAGCATTATTATGGGCCTTGTGGAAAGCAAGAAATGAATTTTCTTTTCAAAGAAGGAGCAATTAATCCTTACAAGACTATTAAAGTCGCCAACAACATTGTTTTTGCCAACATCTCCCATGTTAAGGAGAATGTATATAAGGCTAAATCCTCGACGCTTACCTTCAAAATTTCGGATGATAAGGAGATAGCTATTGTTTTCAAGGATGCTGTGTTTAGGTGCTCTGATAGTAAGCCGGGTTTTAGCTTTGCTATCAGGCTTAATGATAATTTTATTTTTGCAGGATCTCAAGAGGTCCCAATCGTTCTTTCCTCTAAAGAAGCTGAAGCGAGAGCTATCCTTGCGACACTAATCTGTTAGAGTATTTATTTTGTTGCAATTTGATAGGATGCATTCATCTTCGTAAGCTTGTCCTCCCATTCACTCATGGATCATCATGCATTTTTATCCTCATGGTTTTTGGTCTTTCAAAGTTATGCATGGTTTTTCATCATACTCTTAGTTATCAAAGCTTTCAGTTCAGTCTTGGTATTCTTCCTTGTTTTCAAAAGCTTTGTATTTGTTCAGCTCTTTCAGTATTTTCTGGATGTTTGGCCTGTCGGTCACCTGTCGGTCAAGTGTCGGCCAACCGACAGTGAACCGAGCCTAACCGAGACATTGTCGGTTAGAATTCCAGAGAACTTCATTTTCAAAAATTTGTTGATACTCTCTGGTCGGTCAAGGTGTCGGTTAGGTGTCGGTTAACCGAACTTCATTCGAAACCTGACCGAAGTTCTCTCGGTTGGAATTCCAGAGAGCTGTTTTCTGAACCATTCTGATCTGTCGGTCATCGTGTCGGTCAGCCTTCGGTTAACCGAAAGAGTTCGGTCAACCGACCATGTTTCTTTTGGACAGCTATATTTTGAAATTATGACCGTTGGGGAGTGACCGTTGGGGTGTCGGTTAACCGACACATATATGTCGGCTAACCGACGCCTAGCCGTTAGAACAACTTTTTCTATAAAAAGTGGTTTTCTCTTTTGGAAAAGTGGCTGAACTTTGGGAGATTTTCAAGAGCAAGGAAGAGCAACTTTTCAAGCATCTTTGTGAAGGGATTATGAAGCCATCTCATTAGACTCAACCTTTGATCTTCAAATGGGTGTGCTTCTCTTCTCTTTAAATTTCAAAAACATGCTCTTTTCTTAAATCTTTATGTTTCTATTTAAAGCATGATCTTAGAGTTGCTTGTTTCCTTGTATAGTTGATTTTCATAACATGTTTCATCTTTTAAAGTCTATATGATTTATGAAATCAACTTAAGTCTTGTTTTCACATGAGTTTTTCAAAACCTAGTTTTCAAAATCAACTTGTTTATCTTGTGATTACATCTTACAATATACAAGTTGAATCTTTATGAAAACCATGTGTAAATCATTCTACTCTTTATATCGCATATGATTAAGCTTCTTTGAATCATATTGTATTTAATTTTCTAAAAAGAGTTTGAATGTCTTTCTAGAACTTGCATCTACTACACTCTTGGTCATTTATTTGCACGCATCTAGAAGTCCAATTTTTCACTTTCATATCAGCCTTTTTAGAGGCAAAACTTAGTGCTTGATTAGGTCTCTTATTCATGCATGTTGAGGCATATTTCACAAGAGAAAAATCAAAGTTGTAAAGGTTAGTGCTTAGCCTTGGAAAGCATTTGTTATGGTTGTAAAGGTTTATGCTTAGCCTTGAAAAGCATAATGTTGTATGTGTAAGGTTTGAGGTGATCCTAAACCTTAAAATTGGTTAGTGAAAATCCGGTAGGATTACCGGGAGTGGATGTAGGCATTTTGGCCGAACCACTATAATTGATTGTGTTATGGTGATTGATCTTTTATTTTTATTTCATGAATGGTATATGAATGCTTAGGATTGAATATCTAGGAGTTCTCCTTTTTATCAAAGCATAATATATTTAAAAAGTGAAAGAAATTTAAAAGTTGCATAAGTTCTTAGGAGTAATCCTATTCACCCCCCCTCTAGGATTCGATCTTGGACTTTCATAATCAAGCTGAGAGAAATGGGAATTTCTAAGTATTGCCGTTTTTCTAATGCACTCGAGGTGGTGCGGTCTATCAATGGGAAGTTAGATTGGTCCGTAGAGCCCATTTTGCTAGATATCAAGACTTTAAGTATTTTGATTTTTTTTTTGTTTTGTTTTTCTACATTCCAAGGAAATTTAATATGATCGTCTATAACTATGTAAAACTTTTTACAACTAAGGGCTCAAGTTTTGTGGGGGATTTCATTCTACCTGGAGGGAAACCTTTAGAATCCTAAACTTGCTTGTATTGCTGTGTTTTTTCTGTTGAATGAAAGTACTCTCTTCTAAAAAAATGTATGGGTTTGGATGGGTCACTCTTGACTGATAATTTGTGTAAACATATCGGTTGAACCAACATGTCCTTTTACACCTCTCAGCATGTTCCATTTTCATTCCCACTAGCATTAGTGAAGAGGTGGGACCGTGGGAATATAACTTCTTTTACCCCAATTTAAGGAAAATAAAAGTGAATGTGACAGTGATGAGGACAATGCTCTGTTTGTTAAAAAATTTAAGAAATTCTTTAGAACAAACAAGAACATAAGAAATTCAGATGAAAGCAAGTCTCCAAAATTTCAAAGAAGCCCCAAGAGATCATTTGTTAAAAAGGATGTGCAATGTTACAATTGCAAAGGGTTTGGACATATTGCACAAAATTGCTCCACTCCTAAAGAATTTGAAAGAGGAGACAAGAAAGGAAAGAAAGCCTTAAACATAACTTGGGATGATGAAGATGAAGAAAGTAATAAATATGAATCCCAAGATGATGAAGATGAAAATTCCCCTAATTGGCTTCTCATGACACATATTGAAGAAATTAATGAGCATAATTCATTAATAGAGAATCTATTAGGGCAAGAAGAAACCAAAAATGAAAATGAAGATAATGAATTACAACAAGCTTATGATGAACTCTATGAAAATTGGGAGATTGTGATTAAGAAAAACAAATCACTAAAAGAAGTGTCAAAAAAGCTTGTCAATGAATTAAGCATCTTGAAGGATGACTTGAAATTAAGAGTTGTTGAGAAAGAGAGCATAGAACAAAAAGTCACCACTCTAAATGAAGATCTAAAGCTTGCTCAAAACAACATTCATAATTTACAATTCAAGTTAGAATCTAGTCAACTTGAAATTAACTCTCTACAATCAAAACTTAACAAAGGAAAATTCATTGTTGATAAATTCACCTTGGGAAGTGATAAAGCTTATCAAATGTTGGGCATGCATAAAATCTATGGTGATAAGAGTGGACTTGGGTTTGAAGGTTCCTCGAATAACATAAAGAATAACATTCAAAGCTTCACAAAAAATTCTCAAAAACCCTTAGTTGAAAGAAACTATCTCTCTAGATGGATTTGCCACTTTTGCAATCGTAGTGGACATTTAGTTCCTAATTGTCCCTACAAGGTTAGGTTGTCACTCAAAAATCCCTCTAAGATCTCATTCAAATTTGTCCCCAAGATCATTACTTCTAAACCTTTGTTAGCTAGTTGGGTTGTTGAAGAAACTAATCTTAAGAATCTTATAGTCCAAACTGCCTTGAAAGCTAAGGAAAATCCCACTTGGTTCTTAGATAGTGGGTGTTCTAAACATATGACTGGAGACCGATCTAGGTTCAGCTCCATAGTGGAATATGATGGTGGAAATGTCTCTTTTGGAGATAATAACAAAGCTCAAATCATTGGCAAAGGAAGTGTGAAAGGAGATCAAATACCAACTCTAAATGATGTATTTCTAGTGGAAGGATTAAAACATAATCTTCTTAGCATAAGCCAATTATGTGACAAGGGAAACAAAGTAGTCTTTGACAGTCTTTCATGCAAAGTAGTTAATGACAAAACCAATCAAGTCATTCTTACTGGATCAAGGACAAAGGGAAATATTTACATCATTGAAGAATGTGATGACAATGAATCGAGGTGCTTGATAACCAAAGATCAAGAAAATTATTTATGGCATCAAAGGATGGGTCACATAAATTTCAAGTTGATGAAAATATTGTCGAAAAATGAAATTGTGAAAGGTATACCCAAGTTAAGTGGCGAAAAATCAGAAATATGCAAAGCTTGTCAGTTGGGCAAACAAATCAAGAAAAATTTCAAAGGATTAAAGGATATATCGTCGTCTCGTCCTCTAGAACTAATCCACATGGACTTGATTGGACCTGCACCTGTGCAGAGTATTGGAGGAAAGAAGTTCATATTAGTTATGGTAGATGATTATTCTCGTTTTGGATGGGTTGCATTTCTTCATGCAAAATCTGATGCCGTGGACAATATTATAAGGATTTGCAACAAGATTCAAATTGAAAAGGATTGTAAAATTCAGAAAATTAGAAGTGATCATGGAGGAGAGTTTGAAAATGAAAAATTCGCAAATTTTTGTGAGAATCATGGAATCAATCATCAATTCTCAGCTCCTAAGACTCCTCAACAAAATGGAGTGGCAGAAAGGAGAAATCGAGTGATTCAAGAAATGGCAAGGACCATGCTAAATGAAAAGGATCTTCCTCGAAATCTATGGGCTGAAGCTGTTAATACTGCTTGCTATCTTATCAACAGAGTTTATCTCACCAAGAATACCAACAAAACCCCCTATGAACTTTACTTTGAAAGGAAACCTAATTTGGGGTATTTGAAAGTGTTTGGAAGCAAATGTTATATTCTAAGAGATAGGGAGCAGCTGGAGAAATTTGAACCTAAATCTGATGAAGGAATTTTCTTAGGATATTCTGAAAGAAGCAAAGCCTATAGAGTATTCAATCATAGAACCATGACTATTATGGAATCAGCTCATGTGGTTATAGATGATATGAATCAAATCGGAAGAACGCTACAAGAAGATGATGAAGTCGAGATTGAGTGTGAACAAACATCTCCTACAGATAAAAGTGATATCATTCCATCCAAAGCAATTATACCAGTCAAACTAATGAAAAATCATACCTTGGATGATATCATTGGAAATATCAGCAGTGGGGTTATGACCCGGAAACAAGTACAAAATCTTTGTGCTCATTATTCCTTTGTATCTCAAATTGAGCCCAAAAATTTTTCTGAGGCTGAATCCAAATCAGAATGGATGGAAGCAATGCAAGAAGAGTTAAATCAATTCAAGAAAAATGATGTTTGGGATCTTGTACCTTTACCTGCAGAGAAAAATCCCATAGGCACTAAGTGGATTTACAAGAATAAATCAGATGAGTCTGGAAATGTTGTGAGAAACAAGGCAAGACTTGTAGCTAAAGGATATGCTCAAATAGAAGGTATTGATTTTGAAGAAACCTTTGCTCCTGTAGCCAGACTAGAATCCATAAGAATCCTATTGAGCTATGCGAGTAGCATGAAAATCAAATTGTTTCAAATGGATGTCAAGAGTGCCTTCTTGAATGGAGAGATTGAGGAAGACGTATATGTTACTCAACCAGAAGGTTTTGAAGATCCTCACCATCCTGAATATGTGTATAAACTCAAGAAAGCTCTTTATGGATTAAAACAAGCCCCTAGGGCCTGGTATGAGAAGCTTACAAATCATTTGATTGGAAATGAATTTGACTGTGGGAAGGTTGATAAGACGTTATTTATCAAAAAAATTGATCAAGATATTCTTGTTGCTCAAATCTATGTTGATGACATTGTTTTTGGATCCACATCAGAGAAGCTTGCCCAAGGATTTTCAGAATTAATGAGTTCCACTTTTGAGATGAGCCTGGTCGGTCCCCTTCAATTCTTCCTTGGTCTTCAGGTTAATCAAACTGAGAAAGGGATTTTTCTTAGCCAGTCCAAATTTGCCTTAGACATCATTAAGAAATTTGGCCTAGAAAACTCTAAACCTAGTAGCAATCCCATGGGATCCACTTCAAAACTTTCCAGTGATCCAAATGGCATTAAAGTGGACCAAAAACTTTACCGAAGTATGATAGGAAGTCTTCTCTACCTCACAGCTAGTAGACCAGATCTCTCCTTTAGTGTTGGGATTTGTGCTAGATATCAATCAAATCCTCGAGAGTCCCATCTCAAAGCAGTTAAACGTATTATCAAGTACGTCAATGGTACATCTCATTATGGTATCTGGTATCCTTGTGACTCAACTTTACAATTACTTGGTTACAGTGATGCTGATTGGGCCGGATCTATTGATGATAGGAAAAGCACCAGTGGATGTTGTTACTTCATAGGTAGTTGCCTAGTAGCTTGGCATAGCAAAAAGCAAAATTCTGTATCCCTCTCCACTGCAGAAGCTGAATACATTGCTGCAGGGAGCTGTTGTGCTCAATTATTGTGGATGAAACAAACCTTGTTAGATTATAATGTTCCACAACAATGTATGCCTATCATGTGTGATAACTCTAGTGCAATCAGCATTTCTAAAAATCCTGTTCAGCATTCTCGTACTAAACATATTGACATTCGTTATCACTTTTTACGTGATCATGCTGATCAAGGATCTATTGAGTTACTATTTGTTCCGACAGATTCTCAATTGGCTGACCTATTTACAAAGCCCCTAGGAAATGAAAGGTTCATCAAATTAAGACATCAATTGGGCATTGGCCCTTGCCCTGAATTTTAAACCCTGTTGACATATCCCCTGATTGTTTCATTTCAGTTTTATCTTTTAATCAGGTGCTACTAACAAGGTTATGTGCTTTTCTTGTGGTTGGGCAGACTCCTTTGCAATTAGATGTCAAAGGGGGAGAGAGAGTGTCTCAAGTTAATCAAGTGGTCTCCAATTGAGGGGGAGTAGAATCAAGGTCTATCAAGTTGAGGGGGAGAATTTCTGGCCTATAGTTGCTCCTACAAGGAAAATCCAAAGCTCCAGAAAATCCAAATGCTCCCAAGCATCCAAAGCTCCTTAATATCCAAAGAAGTTAGTTTTTCAAGTTTCAAGGAGATTGAGAGAGAGTGTTCAAGCTTCTAAAGTTGCCATCAAATTGCAAAGGGGGAGATTGTTAGAGTATTTATTTTGTTGCAATTTGATAGGATGCATTCATCTTCGTAAGCTTGTCCTCCCATTCACTCATGGATCATCATGCATTTTTATCCTCATGGTTTTTGGTCTTTCAAAGTTATGCATGGTTTTTCATCATACTCTTAGTTATCAAAGCTTTCAGTTCAGTCTTGGTATTCTTCCTTGTTTTCAAAAGCTTTGTATTTGTTCAGCTCTTTCAGTATTTTCTGGATGTTTGGCCTGTCGGTCACCTGTCGGTCAAGTGTCGGCCAACCGACAGTGAACCGAGCCTAACCGAGACATTGTCGGTTAGAATTCCAGAGAACTTCATTTTCAAAAATTTGTTGATACTCTCTGGTCGGTCAAGGTGTCGGTTAGGTGTCGGTTAACCGAACTTCATTCGAAACCTGACCGAAGTTCTCTCGGTTGGAATTCCAGAGAGCTGTTTTCTGAACCATTCTGATCTGTCGGTCATCGTGTCGGTCAGCCTTCGGTTAACCGAAAGAGTTCGGTCAACCGACCATGTTTCTTTTGGACAGCTATATTTTGAAATTATGACCGTTGGGGAGTGACCGTTGGGGTGTCGGTTAACCGACACATATATGTCGGCTAACCGACGCCTAGCCGTTAGAACAACTTTTTCTATAAAAAGTGGTTTTCTCTTTTGGAAAAGTGGCTGAACTTTGGGAGATTTTCAAGAGCAAGGAAGAGCAACTTTTCAAGCATCTTTGTGAAGGGATTATGAAGCCATCTCATTAGACTCAACCTTTGATCTTCAAATGGGTGTGCTTCTCTTCTCTTTAAATTTCAAAAACATGCTCTTTTCTTAAATCTTTATGTTTCTATTTAAAGCATGATCTTAGAGTTGCTTGTTTCCTTGTATAGTTGATTTTCATAACATGTTTCATCTTTTAAAGTCTATATGATTTATGAAATCAACTTAAGTCTTGTTTTCACATGAGTTTTTCAAAACCTAGTTTTCAAAATCAACTTGTTTATCTTGTGATTACATCTTACAATATACAAGTTGAATCTTTATGAAAACCATGTGTAAATCATTCTACTCTTTATATCGCATATGATTAAGCTTCTTTGAATCATATTGTATTTAATTTTCTAAAAAGAGTTTGAATGTCTTTCTAGAACTTGCATCTACTACACTCTTGGTCATTTATTTGCACGCATCTAGAAGTCCAATTTTTCACTTTCATATCAGCCTTTTTAGAGGCAAAACTTAGTGCTTGATTAGTTCTCTTATTCATGCATGTTGAGGCATATTTCACAAGAGAAAAATCAAAGTTGTAAAGGTTAGTGCTTAGCCTTGGAAAGCATTTGTTATGGTTGTAAAGGTTTATGCTTAGCCTTGAAAAGCATAATGTTGTATGTGTAAGGTTTGAGGTGATCCTAAACCTTAAAATTGGTTAGTGAAAATCCGGTAGGATTACCGGGAGTGGATGTAGGCATTTTGGCCGAACCACTATAATTGATTGTGTTATGGTGATTGATCTTTTATTTTTATTTCATGAATGGTATATGAATGCTTAGGATTGAATATCTAGGAGTTCTCCTTTTTATCAAAGCATAATATATTTAAAAAGTGAAAGAAATTTAAAAGTTGCATAAGTTCTTAGGAGTAATCCTATTCACCCCCCCTCTAGGATTCGATCTTGGACTTTCATAATCAAGCTGAGAGAAATGGGAATTTCTAAGTATTGCCGTTTTTCTAATGCACTCGAGGTGGTGCGGTCTATCAATGGGAAGTTAGATTGGTCCGTAGAGCCCATTTTGCTAGATATCAAGACTTTAAGTATTTTGATTTTTTTTTTGTTTTGTTTTTCTACATTCCAAGGAAATTTAATATGATCGTCTATAACTATGTAAAACTTTTTACAACTAAGGGCTCAAGTTTTGTGGGGGATTTCATTCTACCTGGAGGGAAACCTTTAGAATCCTAAACTTGCTTGTATTGCTGTGTTTTTTCTGTTGAATGAAAGTACTCTCTTCTAAAAAAATGTATGGGTTTGGATGGGTCACTCTTGACTGATAATTTGTGTAAACATATCGGTTGAACCAACATGTCCTTTTACACCTCTCAGCATGTTCCATTTTCATTCCCACTAGCATTAGTGAAGAGGTGGGACCGTGGGAATATAACTTCTTTTACCCCACTTTCCCTATTCTCTACCAAGCCATAGTGTTACACCCTGACCCGATTTAACCTTAATTAGTACTAATTAATGGTGATCTTGCTTAATTAATTGCGCTTGGTTGCTAATTATGGTAATTAGTACTCATTAGCCTATATAGACTGAGTTAGATGAGTCTTGAACCTTGGATACGTGAGTTGAAATAGATTTGATTCAGTTGAGTAGAGTCAAGGGCTTTTTCGTAATTATCAATTTTCGCATTTTGCATAATTTGCATGTCATATTGTCGTCATTGCTTGTATCTCTACGAGCACGTTGATTTTCGTATTAAGCATTCCTTCATTTAATCAACCATTAAGTGAATGGGCCCCCATTTGACTTGAAATGAGAGTATATTATATTAGTGGACTTTCTTGCCAAAATGACATTCCACCCCTTTATATACAACCTTATCCCTTCTTTCATTCCTTTTCATTCTTTTCTCTCTATTCTCCTTCTTCTTCTCCACTACTCTTCTACTTCATTCCTCTTTCTCTCTTTCTCAATCATCAAGAAGCATCTTGGGAACTAACATGGACTCACCTTCATCTTCATCACCTTCCTCTATTCCTTGAGGGCAAGAGCCCATCTCCTCCACCTCTTATTCTCTTCAAATTCGAATTCATTGTTGAGGTGAGAGTCAAGACCTTTTTCTTTGGTGTTTTTGAGTTACGTTAGGTCAAGAGACCTTATAACCATGCATGGACGTTTATTGGTGTTGTGGAGTGATTTATGTGATTAGGGTTTGGATATTTTGAGGGTTTTGGGTTCCTTTGAGCAAGAGTGTGTAAAAGGGTTTTGGAAAGCTATCATTAGAGGCAAGTATAAGCATTAATCTGGACTTACATATTGTTTATTTCATTGATTCAATGAGATTCTTCTTTCATGATTCTATCTCTCAATAAATTAATGGAACGATGTGTCTTATGTTTTTAATGAATAGAATTGTTTATGAGATTACAAATGATAAATTGGATGGTATTTATGTAGTGAATGGGAGTATGGAGACTCCATTCTCGTGCAGGTTGAATGATAGAAGGAAGTGGAAATGAATGAGAAATGAATCAGAGGAGAATTCCGAAGTTAGGAATCTGAATAGGTCACTCAAGCAAACTGGAGCATTCGCTCGAGTGAACCTCCAATTGAAGCCTGGGTCGAGCGAACAAAAGGATCGCTCGGACACCCATCTTTTTGGATGGGGTCCGCTCGAGCGAATATGGGTCCGCTCGAGCGACCACACCCCTTGAAAACCTCGCTCAAGTGAACAAAATGAGATGTGTGAACGACCAACCTTCTGGATGGGTCCACTCGAGCGAACCTGAAGCTAAAAAAAAAAAGGCCCTTTTAACCCAATTTTGGGGTGGATCTTCACCCTTAATCTATCATAACCCCTCTTAATTATCCCTAATAGATAACTAAGATGTGTACCCTTGCTTTCATAGGATTTAGGTACTTTAAGACCTTTATGACCATAAAATGGAACCGGTAACCTTATTATTAACTGGTCCAATGGATACTCGTTAGTCTAACACTATGCTATGAGGGTTAGTTTGAAAACTCAATGTACTTCTTATAAATAGTGACACCTAACAAGTAGTAATACATTGATTTTTCCCAACTTACCTTGTATTGGACAGTGAAAGACTAAAATCAATAGTTTTAGTATTGGTTTGTTAAATATCTTGATTCCTTTAAAGCTACTGCATCGCATATTGGAGTATAATCTTTTTATTGATAATCAAATCTTGATTAGTAGACTTATTGCATTATTAGTCCCCATTGGAGTCCAATTGTTTACATTCAATTCGTAAGTTCAGTATTGTATACCGGTTTAGCATATGTGGGATTGAGTAAGTATTTGTGATATATGTGATTTCTTTTCAATTCGATTATAAAACAAGTGAATACAAACTTACTCAAATCCAATTATTATTCGGTTATTATTTGATTCGATCGAGTCGGCACTACTTGGCTTCGATCCTGGGATACCCAACGGGGTTGAACTTGATTTAGTTATTCGAGACTACTGCAGTAAGTCATCTGGAGCACCGAAATTTCAAACCCGGGTAGCCAGCTAGCCTTTGGTCGGGCCACTGGTAACATCCCAACTAGATTCGCTCTCTTTTGAGATGATAAGCTTAAGGTAGTAACAAAATTGTATGTTTACATTTTATTTGATTCATGAGCATAAATTATTCGAATTACGCACAATTTGCCTTGACAATACTTATCATTGATCTCTGTTAATCTTAATCGTCTTTAATTCAATTTAATACATTATGTATTTTTTTATTATTGCTTATACTTGCTTAATCGTCGTATTGATGATACTACTCTTGGTGTCACATTCACAGGTGCAGCCTTCGGCCCTAAGGAGGTTAAGGAGAGAGAGAAGGTTACCAACGAGGTACCTTCAGGGCTAGAGGAGTGGTCAGAGCCTGAGGTTGTATAGATCCGTCTTCCTTGAAGAGCGTAACTACCTTTTGAAAGCCTTTGGTAGTGAGTGTGTCTAGCCCCTTTTTGTGTGGGCCACACTTAGATGGGTAGTTATTCTTTTGTTTATACCTTTGGTAATGTTTGTATAGGGTTTGTTTATACACCCTCTTTTGTAAAAACAATGTATATAATTGTATAATTCTTTTATATAAAACTTGGAATGCTAAATGGACTGAATGGGAAATTGATACCCTCACATGAATGAAATACAGCTTCTGTTATGATTAATTGCTATTGATGTGTTCTAGTGAGTTCTCACTTACGTATATAGAAAGTTATTTTCTCTCCTTTGTGTGTTGTATTTGGCTCGAGGGCGGAAGTACGTGTGTCACACCTCGGAGATTCCCCTAAGCCAGAGTGATTTGGGACCGGGATGTGACACTTAGCAGTAAAGAAACGAAGACTCCATGTTGTAGGTCTCAACCAGGGCCTCTTCTCTAAAGCAATTGTAGCAGTGGCTGTGAAGAGGAGCTCTCCTCTCCTCTCCTCTCCTTTGTTGGCGGGGCTACTCCAAAACTAGGAGCATTGGATTTGAAATCAAAACTAGCACCTCTCAATCTAAAAAAACAAAAAAAAAATCATCACTTAGGTGGGTTTTCAATAATCAAGATTTAGATCTTCATGAAACACCCAAATATAGGAAGGGCACTTCCATGGGAACAATTGCCATAAGTAGCTTAGTGCCTTTGTGTATAGAGGAGATTGGTTGGAAAAATGATTTGTATGCTGGGACTTAAGCAGCTTTTCAGGTGGGAATCCTTTACATGGACCATCCAAACAATAAGAAGTAGCTAATGGACTTCAACATCATACCTGCTTTCTTTTTCCTTTACCCTTATATATGACAAGTCACTCCTCTTCATTTTTCATTTTGAACCAACATTTTCTTTCAACATGAGAATTTGAATTTAGGAGTACTCTACATTCACATATTAAAAGTATAGTCAAGTTTAAGGGCCAGCATAGCCTGTTTTATGTACATATTTGGGAGCCTATTTAGCTCTATCATATATTATTTAATAGTCCTGTTTATATATTGAAAAGAAGTTTTTTAAAGCTCTTTTATTCAATTAAACCAATGCACTCTATATCTTATTTTAGATTTAAATTCGGAACCGGATTAATTTTTTAAAGTCAATAGATACTTAGATTTGGATAAAACACATATATATAGCTAGGTTCCATCTTGATTCCAAACTAGATCTACGAAAAAAGAATGTCTACAAAAACGTATAAACTTATACATCTCAAATCTGCAGTAACACATGCATCCACCATTGAATTTATTAAAATAAAGAATGAATACAAAAATGTTATTAAACTTCTAGACTCATAAATCAAAGGTTAAGATTTTTCACATGAGGTTTCCCACCCCCGCCGCCACCCCCCCTTCCTTTTTCCCCATCATCCAGATACCTTTCCATCCCCATGATTTGCATTGGTCTAGGCTGAAGTGATTTGCATTAATATTAGACAGAGACACACACAGTAAATAAAGCAGACAATCTCTAAAAATCAAAAGTAGTAGTATCTTTGTACTTAAGTAGTCAGTAGCAAGTATTTTTCTTTTTTCTGGGTGTGATAGTAGCAAGTAGTTGTAGTTATATTTTTTTGTGCTTTTTTTTTTTTTAGTTGTAGTTATCTTTATGTACTATTTTCTTTGTTCTAATCTATTACCTCCTTCTTAGGAGGGCAAAGAGAAACAGAAAAAAAAAACAAAGAAGAGATGAATATTGCAATTTGGGAATATATAGATTTGATAGATTTTTCCCAGAGGCATGGAGCTACAAGGACTATTCTATTTAGGATTACAGGACCTGCACAAAAATTCAAGGTTAGTCTTCCAACTCTGTTGAATTACAGGACCTCGACAATACCACCTTTGCAATAGGATGTGCTTTTGCATCGTTGATATTAGCACGTGGGGCTGAAAGGCTTGAAATTGTAGGTTGTGAAGGTTATATGGCCCACGTTGTAAATTCTATGAACATGGGCACGTTATCCTAATTTCTAAAGGTGGTACCATATTGTAATTTCTAAAGGTGGATGATATATTTACATTCATAAAAAGTGGCCTCACATTATAATTCGTATAAAGGTGGGCCACATGATAAATCCTATAGATGCGAGTTCCATGTTCTAATTTTTAAAAATGGGTATTACTTTGTAACTTCTACGGGTGGGTCCCATGTATGATAATAATAATGTTGCAAATAATAAAAGGTGGGTCTCACATTGTAGATCCCATGTTCGCTCGTTGGAGCAAATTTTTCATAATGTAGCCAAACAAGTTCCGTATAATATATTATAAGCACAACTCGATCTCAGCACAACCCAATCCGAGGACAAAATTAGAAACAATACGAGAACGACGCCAAACGGGCGCCTAATATACTTATTATGAGAAGCTAACTATAATCAAGCTGAGATCGAGGGGTCGGTTGGTAACTCTGCCTCTTACCTAGTTGACCAGGGATCATCATGGTCTCTCCTCCCCTTGCATGTGTGAGTTTCACTCTCCTTACATGTGTGAGTTAAGAGTCCAGGCGCCCATGGGCCAAGATTAAAAAAAAAAAAACTATAATTAAGCCAACCACAATTAAATTTTTAATTAGTTAACTTTAGATATAAAATCTTAAAATTTTTATATTTTATTTTTACAACACTAATCAGCCCAAGCCGGGTTAAACAGAAAGGTCGAACCGGTCTGGACCAGACCATTCCCATTTCTCTCCAATCATAGTACCATGCCAAAATAATGGAAGGAAACAAAGTCATTTGCTGTATATCTCAGTGTATTAGAGTGTCAGCCAGCTAAGGGAGAGAGAGATAAAAGAGAATCCATATATACAAACAACAGCCTCAAACCAAATCAGCTCCACTTCGTTCGGCTGCCTGGCTTGCCTGCATGACTCTCACGTGCACATTCCAAATTTGCAATGATCAATAGATCAATTAATGGGGCCCACTCCTGATTGATCGGTTGATCCCACTCCATCACAGTTGGAGCTGGGATATATAATAGAATTATAGAAGCATATGTTGGATAGGTTTATGCAAAGTGCAACCTCCTTAATCACCTGGTCTCAACTTGCTTAAGGCGTTCGAATCTAACGGTCAATATGACTCTAAAATTGATCAAATCCGGCCCAAGCCAATGCACATGGATTGGACGATTGTTAGGGGATTGGGTCGATCCAGATGGGTCCCATCCAGTACCAATAGCTATGGGTCAGTATTGAGTTATGACCCAGACACATGCACGTAAGAAAGGCAAACGTGTGGTAATTACTAGTAAAACCTCACTCTGGGTTAACATTATCACATCATCATATCCGTTGCTTGCCATAAAATCATGGAAAGTGGGGTCCACTTGATCTCATCATGTTTCTGCTGTTAGTTCATCCACGGTTGCTTTCTTTCTAGATATATTTGTATATGGCCTTGTCTTTAAAAGGGTAGTTTTGATGGGGTGTTAGAATCCAATGTTAGTCTTAAAACAAATTTAAACTTTGTGGTAGCTCATTCCCAAATGTCTGCATATGTTAAACAGTAATCACACTAGAACAACGACCCTTATCATCTAAACGCATCCTTCGTTTTTTATCCCAAACATCCTGACAGCTATTAATTAATATAATGGTACTTATATAACTCGATCAAAAAAAATTTCTTACAAAAAACACTCTTACTTAAGTGAATTTTATTTTTACTATTGGGGCTGTTTTATGAAAAAATTTAAGCTAAACATGGATTGGACGGATTTATTAACAAATAAATAAAAACCTCCGATTGGTGGTTCGTACATTTTTAGGACTAATTTGCCCCATAACGACATCGTTACTAGTTTTCCCCTAATAATGTCGTTAGCCTGACGTTAAAACCCTACGATCCCTCTTTTTATTCTTATTCCTTCTTTTCCTCTTTGCGTCCGTTGCCATGTATGTCACAGTTCCATTTGACCACGAAAGAAATCGGGCTTGAATAATTGTATGATGGAGAATGATGAATTTGCAGATACATCCAATCTTGTTCTTGTGTCATGTTTCAAATTAGCAGATGCATCCAATTTATTAGCCCGGTTTCATCAGTAAGAGAAAATGAGGGATCGATAATATCCAAAAACTGGGTTGTTCCATTCCTTATTCTCTCTTTAATTAATCAATTCATCATTTTTCTTTATAAGCATGAACTTCTAGTTAAAAATAATTGAAAAATATTCGAGTAAGGACTAACATGTGTTATATGGTACTTGTGTAAACTATATTCTCTATTAGATATCTACCTTGGGGAAGATGCCTTAACGATGTCGTTCATTGGAAGGTCGCAGTCAAAGATGCCACTCGGCGAAGAAGAGGGAAAAGCCCGACGAAATGAGGCTCTTGCCTTAACGATGTCACATGGGAAGATGTATCACGGAGGAGGCGATGCCTTAACAATGGCGCACAGAGGGAAGGAGGAGATACCGTAATGATTTCATAAGAGAAGAATACCTTAACGATGGCGCACGGAAGGACGACTTCGCAAGAAATAAATAACGATGTTGTGTGGGAGAGGAGAGGTACTGTTATGTATTCTTAACGAGAGACAAAACTGTCTATGAACCCCTAATTCAATTTCTTCATGTATTTCTTAATAAATCTGTTAAATCAATGTTTAGCATAAATTCTTTTGTAAAAAATCCCTTACTATTAATATGTATTTATACATGGGAAGATTCTCTCTTGTGAGAATCTCACATAGCTGCTGTGTGAGATTTCCAGCAAATCCTGATTTTGGGGAGCTTGCTCTTGTGGACAATGGGGATTGATTCACTAGTGGAGTGCCCCGCAGGTGAATATTATGCCCTAAAAGCATTTCAATCATTTGATGTGGGGGTTGGTGTCGATCGTCCTGTAAGGCATTTTTATCTATTTATTTTTATAATGATCTCAAATTAAAGTATTCATGTTTGGACAATTCACTTGTAAAGGGAATCGAAGCAAATGGTCATTTTAAGATACAAGAAAAGAAGAGGGTCGTATAAAAAAAGTATAAAACCTCAAAACTCACTTCTTCTTATTTTAAAAAAGAGTAATGGAGTTATACTATCATTTCACTAAATGACAAAAAACCCTCTTCTTTTTATCCAAAAAAAGTAAGAAAAAAGAAATTTCTTTCTCGTGACACAAAATAACAAAAGAAACCTCTTCTCTTTTTTTTTGTCTCTTGTTATCATTCACTTCAATTTGTGATTTACCAAAATAGTTGTTGTGAATAGTCATATCAAGATGTGTGGCATTTTGTCATTTAATTGCTTGAGAATGTATCATTTTTTCTTTTTTAATATAAAAGTAGATGACTTCTTATCATTTATCATTTTTTCTTTTTTCTTAATATAAAAGAAGAGGCAATTTTAAAATTTTAATACTTTTTTATATAGTCCCTCTTTTTTTTTTCATGCCTCTTCAATTGATCCTTTCCGTCAATTCACTCTACAAGTAAATTGTCCAAATAAAGGACATGCCTCTTGACCATTAACAGGTCCATAGGGTTAGAGCGCATGTATGTATTAAACAACAGTTGAATGAATCACTCTGCCCAAACGGAGGATGTATGGTATACAACCTGATGCTAATTTGGCATACAATAAAATGAGCATGGACCTTGTTCACTCCAACATGTAAAGTTGGTAGTTAGTAGCAGTAAATAGATATGGTAGAGCAATAAAGCTTTAAACTTATTAGCATGTCATAATGGGATGATATCCATGATCCAAAAGATAGAAAATAAAAGGACAAAGGGGGAAAAAAATCAAAGGACTTCAATTACCTCCATATGAAGTTACACTCTTTTGCTGTTCAATATTATTCAAAACATGGCATTCATTGCAACATGATATAATGAAGCCATTAAAAGATCCATGAATGGTGGCATTGGCAGGATCAGACTACGAAAGTCTCGAACATACTTTTTTGTTCAAAACCTATTTGAATATGATACAATGACAACATCATCACAGCTTTTTTTTTGCACTTGTTTATGAGAGTAACTCAAAACCCATTTATCTTTTGAGCTTATATGGTTACATCATTTGTTGTTTTTCATGTTTTAAATTATTCTTTTAGATTGATGGACGTGGGCACGGATGATGATGATGTAGAACAAATAATTGTTGGAGATATATCTTTGATGATATCATAACAAAACACAAGAAAATTGAATTTTTTGTCATATTATGCAAAGGGCAGGAGACCCTATTTATTAAGATGTCTCTCTAAGATTTGTATGCATGAAAAAAATATCATTTCATCATGATTAATACTATTTTGAGATATTCAAATTTAACCAAATTTCAACCTTATAAATAAAATAGATGGGCATCAAATATTGCTTTAATCAATTGAGAAGCAGCCTACAAATTTGGATGAACAGTGGAAAATGTTCTCTCATGAGTGGATCATATGTGAAGTTTTATGAGGCTCACCTTTGGTCAGTGTAGCCTAGGGCTGCACATGGGCGGTTCGGGTCAATTTAGCACTAAAACCAACTACCAAATCGAACCTATCGATTTTTTAATTAAGCAATCTGATCCGACAAATGGAGAGGGCTTAGATCGGTTTGGTTCGGTCGGTTAAACAGTTTTTTTATCAATTATTTTTTTGAAAATTAGAAATTGAAAATCTCAAAATGACGACACCCCCATCCTTTCCATTTCCAATGCTCAGGGCAAAGATAAAAATCTATATTAACTATGATGGTTTTATAGTCAAATACTCAAATTACATAATATACAAGTCGGTTCGGTTTAGGCGGTAAACTAGGGGTTCAAACTGATAACCGACCGATCTAAGGCTCTAAGCTGTTTCCATGATTTTCAAACTGTAGACCGAATTGATCTACTATAAAACCGATTTGAACCACCCGGTTCGATCCAGTTTAACGATAATACAGGATTTTCTATACAGCCTTACTGTAGCTTCTTTGAAGTAATCTTATCATCCCATTATATGACATTATGCCAAATTTTACATTCACTAAACTTCCACTAACAATTGGATTAAATCGCAAAAAAATCTATGATTAATAACTATTAAACATTAAGGCTATAGAATCAAGGATTAGGATAATCCGGTGGGGCTTATGTTTCTCGTCGCCCTTTTCAAAAGGAGACTGTCCGATCCGTACTCTTCGCATTGGCAGACATGCATCTAAGTGGGCCCATATGAGCAAAATGCAGTGTGTAGACGAAAATTGTGCTTAGGTGGGGTCCACATGCCTGGCCGTCTCTATAATTTCTCGCATTCAGTTGTCTGTATATCACATTACTCAGCTCGCGCCGAGCCATCAACGCGCGCTTTAAATTGTCGGCGATGCTGAGAGAGAGCACTCGTCCTCGCAAGCAGTATATAACACGACACAGAGAGTCATGGGAAAAGAGTAGAGAGAGAAGAAGAAGAGGAAGAAGAATCCTGCAGTTTCTTCCATCCGTCGAAAGCAGCAAAAAGCCGCTCAGATCTCGCACTTCACATCCTTCGTCTCTTTCTCAACTTCTCTCTCTGCTTTTGGAGCAAAATCCATGAATTCTTCCTTTTCTCTCCACATCGCAGATTGAATCCCAAGGTAAGAAAATTCCAGACATTCAAAGTCTTCTCTCATTTCTCCGTCCTCAAATCTCTGGATGATTTCTACTTGCATCCTGTTTCCTTGAGAAATGCGAAAGTTCTGATTTTTTTTTCCTTCATTCTTCGAGTTTCGTCATGTTGAGTGCTCTGTTTTGGAGTCGTCCGTGAATTTTCGTTGGAATCGGTTGGTTTGCAGTTCGGTTTTTGTTGAACGGCGAGATCTTTGAGCCGTAGAAGGTCCGATTTGGCTGCATCCTGTTTGCTTGAGAAATGCGAACGTTCTTCTTCTTTTTTTTCCTGGATTTTTCGAGTCTCGTCATGTCGAGTGCTCTGTTTTGCAGTTCTCTGTGAATTTTCGTTGGAATCGGTTGGTTCATAGTTGAGTTTTTGTTGAAGGCGAGATCTTTTAGCTGTAGAAAGGTTTGATTTGGTAAACATCATAAAGGCTGATCGATTAAGTGTAGATTTTGGTTTGTTTTGGAGGAATCTGAGAAATATGCCATTGATTTGGTGTTTCTTTGGCTAAAATTATTGAATATTAGTAGTCAGCAGCAATGCTTCCGTTTTCATCTCTAGATCTGGATATGCCACGCATAATTCGTGTTAATTTCAATTTTTTGGTAGAATCTCGAGTTATTTTTGATTCGATTATTGATTTTCCAAGCTTCGTTTGTTTTGAGTTTGTGCAGATAGGCTATTTCCATATGTTCTTGCGTCTTATTGCTTCGTCTGCAGTTGCATGTTTGAGTAGAACTCCAGATCTTGATTTCTTTGTCAATTGGAACTTTCCTTATAGTCAAATATTTGCTGAACAGATCTTAAGAGGAGTTGGGATCTGTATTACTATAATTGAAGGAGGCTGAATTGCGGCCAAGCTGGCAACCACAGTAGCGTGGAGGTTTTCAAATGGCAATGGCAGAAGCCATGGAGCTAATGATCTGGTATATATTGTCGTTTGTTCACTTATAAGAATTCCTCTCTTTTTTTTATTGTATCTGATGTGCTTTGTGTTTATAGATGCTGAATCAGTCGAGAAACTGTCATTGTAGAACCTAGATTGGAGTAATTATGGAAGAAGTGGGCTGTCTTTAGTTCATTCTAGTCTCTTCCTGGTTTTCCCTGAAGCTGTTGATTTGGTTTATGCTAATAAAAAGATAGCCTTTAATGTTTCATCCTAAGTTATTGTTTCCTTGGGAGCTAGTTTTCCAACAAATTGGGAGGCATGTGAGTATGGGGAATTTGGATACTGGGAGAGGCAGGAAGCCTTTTCATGATAAAAGAAAGAAATAAACATGACATTTTATAACTTTTTTACGAGCAATTATTTGTTGTCTTAAAACCCATTATTGTTTACCTATCAAAACAAAAATTGATTTGTGATGGTCATTCATAGTATTCATTATATGACATGGCCTTTGTCATCTACTCTTAGCATTTATGCCTTGCCACATGCTTTGCATGAGTACTTCCTTCCATGATTATTTATGCAGGAATGATTTAGTTGTATCCTATTTCTTTCTAGGTCATCACATGCCCTTTTGCAATTAGAAAATGGTATTCATCCGTTGTAGGATGTGGAAACTGAACTTAACAATCTGATTTTTTTTTTTTCATCCTTTTTTTAATCATCACAGGGAAGAAATATGGAGGCAAAACCTCAAGATTCCGAGCCCCCAACACCTCACTCAGTCATGAAGATGGGTTTCAGGTGAGCTTGAAATACTACCTCAGATGTTTACTAGTATTACTATTAATAATATTATTATTATATCATTTTTTTATTATGATGTTTTGTTATGTGAATTTGAAATGATGGTATACTGCTCATTGGCATGGTCCGTTAATAACATTTTTGGATCCCATCATATATATTACATTGAAACCATTCGCTATTTGGATGGGAGTGCTAGTTTCCTATTTCTATCCAAGGTTTTGGCTGTAAATGTTTATTAGGAATTATTCTTTTTTTTTTCTTTCTTGATTTACTGGGATGCAAACGGTAAAGTGACTGGCCCTAGCAAGTGTGACTGTGTGAGTCCTTGAAGCTCTCTCATAAGGGGTGTGTGCCTTTCTACTGAGCCACGCGCTGGTTCAGCTGTATGATTAAAAAGAGATTTATTGCCGTTCTTGCAACCATTGTTTTGAAAATCAAAATTGTATCACAAATCATTCCAGGGGATAAACAAATTGAATGATGAATTGTTTTTTTTTTTTTTTTGACAAAAATGAAAAATACAAAAATTAATATAAGAAAACAATAGCTATTAATAATCCATCCATTCTTCATCTTTACCAACATCAATACAGTTGACAAATAAGATTGTTACATAATCATATGAAGAACATCATTGACGTATATCAATATATCATGAGTGATAGATATGTGAATAGTTGAATATGTTTAAAATATCAATGTTACCATGAAAAATAAGTGAGTTGCAGTTTTTTTTTTTTTCCGTTTTATTTAATACAAAGTATCCTTGTTAACATTATGTTGTTGGAATGTGTCGTTGAAGTTAACGAAATGATTCATGAAAAAAGGGACTTTAAAAGAATAAAAGGAACAAAAAAGAGGAGAGAGTGTAGGGAAAAACCTACCCCTAGTCCCCCACCCAATCCTTGTCTCCTATAAAATTGTCCTGCAATATTTCATCACTAGATAGCATCTTAAAAATAAAACAACAAAAAAAAAAAGAGAGAAAAGTAAAAATAAAAAAGCAATTCAGTTGTGGATTTCCTCCCCATAAGAATTGCATGAATCATAAGATTCGATACAAGAAGTATTGAATCGTAAGATTCACAAATGGATCCTAATATTTACCTGTAGATGGGATTTGTCTTATAGCTATGAATGTTCTTCTCTATATTTGATACGAATTGTAGAATTTTAAAAAGATAAGTTTCATTGCATGGATTCTGTGAATTAAGATAATTTAAGTTATTCATGGAAACCCTATTGTGCTTTCAACACTATTGAGCTTCCAGCAGCTTAAGAAATAAAAGATCTTACACTTTCACCTTTAACTTGGCTAAAACCCTTGGAGGCCAACTTGACTCATCCCTAAATCGGTCAGCTTTCAAGAATTACAAAAAATGTAGCAATGCACTCATACATTGTTCATATTAGCAATATCTGAAGCCCTCTCTAGTCTCTACATGATGGATTGTTAGTTCGCCATGTGGCTTTGCATGTTTTAATAGTGCATCAACCTATGTGAAATCAATCAGATGTTAGGTATGAATCCCGGGCTTCCCTGATGCCTGAATGAAGTGTGTGCTTAAAGATTAAGGATTTGAGGGTATCCAGGTGTACAACCCAAACACCCATGGAGACACTCGATGAGGATCTGTCAGGCACATTGTTGTTGTTCCCGTCATTGAGGGGACATCGCCCGTTGGATTTGATGTCACTCTGAAATGGAACACAATTACTGGAGATTCCAGGAACATAACGAGTAGATAATTCGAACAAAGATCAAATAGCAGATATTTTCTGTTATGCTACACTAAACATTAATATTTGATACTCTTTGGGAGCAGTAGGATTGCCAATATATCTTGTTTGGGAGGTTGAATATTTTTTTCGACAACATCTGTTTATGGTCATCTTACATTTAGTCATGAGATTGATTTGCTTGGGGTGCTCAGCATTTTGTACAAGGCAGCTATCTCTTACCTATAAACAGAAGCTGTCACTTTATCATACAGGGCAGACTATGATTATTTAGTGCTTGTCCTTGCTCTGCACCCCATGTGTACTTATTGACAGGGCCTGCAACAACATGCAGAAGTGCTGAAGTAAAACCATTATGCTAATGGATCCTGTTTGAGCCATGGAACAAAATAAAGCATGAAAGTAAACATTAGTACATGGGTTGAGATTTAATGCCTCGTACTTTGTTTTGTATTTCAAACTATGTTTTGTATTTCACATATTTCATATTCTTACCATTCAAAAAAAAAAATCTCTCTCTTGTGTGCTGGTATTGGATAGTTCCAGTCAAGGATGAAAATAGCGGTAGCGGCAGGCGTAGCGGCCTGCCGCCAAAACGCTACGTAGCGGACGCTACGTAGCGGGCGCTACGTAGCGGTGTAGCGGTGCGATTTGAAAAAATCGTCAAAAAAATATGAAAAAATTCTAGAAAATCTAGAATATTGTAAAATGAGAGAAAATGTATTTTTTTTGCAAAAGTAACTAAGGTAAGGGGGCGTAGCGGTCCCCTCACTATATGAGGTCCTGTATCGCTGTATAAATAGAAAATAATAGTAATGATCATTTTTACATGTGTTCATGTTACTTAGTTATGCTAATTTAGAAACTAATGAAAGGCTTATAAAAGAAAAAATTATGTCATGAAGTCAAGACTTAAGAGTACCTAGAGAAAAAAATGCATCTACTAAAGGGGGTGTCTAATAGGATGTACTTAGAGAAGAATCATTGATAAGAACTCTTTGTATCGACTACAATTCGGCGAGATCATGTGCTTTTTGGTGTTCTTTTAAACATAAAAGGGTAAAAGAGTTGTGTAGAAATGTTATTTGGAGAGAAGAAGAAAAGAAATAAGTCTTATTATGCATTTTAAAAAAAATTGAAAAGTAGGATTTTTTTCTTACCCCGTAGCGGCCGTAGCGGCCGCTACATTCGCGTAGCGGTCAGAACACTGTTTTTTTCAATTTAGCGTGGCGGCCTGGGCCGCCACGGCCGATATATCGGCCGCTACGCTTCGTAGCAGCCGCTATTTTCATCTATGGTTCCAGTACTTGTTCTCTGTTAAGGTTTTACTCTATTTAATACTTTACTTGCAAGTGTCAATTCTATTAAAATATGTGGCTTCACAATCACACTCAAAATATATCTGCAGGGATCGTGGTAGCATGGAGGACCCAGATGGGACTTTGGCAAGTGTTGCCCAATGCATTGAGCGGTTGCGTCGGAGTTCTTCAACAGCCCAAGAGAAGGAGAACTCTTTGAAGCAGCTGCTGGACCTTATAAACACTCGTGATAATGCTTTCAGTGCAGTTGGATCTCACTCTCAGGCAGTTCCAATCCTTGTTTCTCTTCTCAGGTCAGGATCACTTGGTGTGAAGTTGCAGGCTGCTACTGTTTTAGGATCTCTCTGTAAGGAGGATGAACTGAGGGTGAAGGTGTTGCTAGGCGGTTGCATTCCTCCGCTGCTTGGTCTCCTCAAGTCCAGCTCAGCAGAAGGCCAAGTTGCTTCAGCAGAGGCTATTTATGCTGTTTCTCAAGGTGGGGCAAGGGATCATGTTGGATCAAAGATCTTCGCAACTGAAGGAGTTGTCCCTGTGCTGTGGCAGCAGCTACAGGGGCTTAATGATGATAGCATGGTTGGTAACCTATTGACTGGAGCTTTGAGAAACCTATCGAGCAGCACTGAGGGATTCTGGTCTGCGACAATTGCAGCAGGAGGAGTGGATATACTTCTGAAGCTGCTTGCATCTGGACAGTCAAGTCTTAAAGCAGATGTTTGTTTTCTTCTTGCATGCATGATGATGGAAGATGCATCTGTTTGTTCGAGGGTCTTAGCTGCAGAAGCTACCAAACAACTCCTCAAGCTTATGGGTCCTGGTAATGAAGCCTCCGTTAGAGCAGAAGCTGCACGTGCTCTTAAATCTCTTTCTGCACAGTGTAAGGAAGCAAGGAGGGTTATAGCTAATTCCAATGGAATCCCTACTTTGATCAATGCTACCATCGCTCCATCAAAAGAATTCATGCAAGGGGAGCATGCTCAGGCACTGCAGGAGAATGCAATGTGCGCACTTGCAAATATCTCAGGTGGCTTGTCATATGTCATCTCAAGCCTTGGTGAAAGCCTTGAATCGTGCGCTTCACCTGCACAGATTGCTGACACTTTGGGGGCTTTAGCTTCAGCTCTTATGATATATGATAGTAAAGCGGACTCTATTAGAGCATCAGACCCTTTGACTGTTGAGCAGATATTGGTTATGCAGTTGAAACCACGGTTGCCATTTCTTATACAGGAGCGCACTATAGAAGCCCTGGCCAGCTTGTACGGAAATGTTGTCCTCTCAAAGAAACTTCCGAATTTCAATTCAAAACGCTTGCTTGTTGGTTTGATTACCATGGCAGCAAATGAGGTTCAGGAAGATCTGGTAAGATCCCTGCTGGTACTATGCAACAAGGAAGGTAGTCTGTGGTGTGCACTTCAAGGTCGTGAGGGGGTCCAGCTTTTGATCTCTCTTCTTGGACTTTCATCTGAGCAGCAGCAAGAATGTGCGGTTGCATTGCTTTGTCTTTTGTCTAAAGAAAATGATGAAAGTAAATGGGCTATCACTGCTGCCGGTGGCATACCTCCGCTCGTCCAAATTTTAGAAACTGGTTCTGTAAAAGCAAAGGAAGATGCTGCAACAATCATTGGAAATCTCTGCAACCACAGCGAAGACATACGAGCATGTGTTGAAAGTGCTGATGCTGTTCCTGCTTTATTATGGCTGCTAAAAAATGGAAGCGAGAATGGTAAAGAGATTGCAGCAAAAACATTGAATCATCTTATCCATAAATCTGATACTGGGACTATCAGCCAACTCACTGCTTTGCTTACAAGTGATCTCCCTGAGTCCAAAGTTTATGTTTTGGATGCACTTAGAAGTCTTCTTTCTGCTGCACCCCTTGGTGATATACTGCATGAAGGCAGTGCTGCCAATGATGCTATTGAGACAATGATAAAACTCTTGAGCTCTACAAAGGAAGAAACTCAAGCCAAGTCCGCCTCAGCTCTTGCAGGTCTTTTTGCTTGTAGGAAAGACTTACGAGAAAGTAACATCGCTGTTAAGGCTCTTTTGTCTTCTACAAAGCTCCTCCATGTGGATTCTGAAAGGATCTTAGTAGAGTCTTCATGCTGTCTTGCTGCTATTTTCCTTTCAATTAAACAAAACCGGGATGTAGCTGCGGTTGCTAGAGATGCATATGCTCCATTAGTTGTGCTTGCAAACTCCACTGTTCTAGAAGTTGCAGAGCAGGCGACACGGGCTTTGGCAAATCTTCTTTTAGATAATGAACTCTCAGAGCAAGCATTTCCTGAAGAGATTATTTTTCCTGCTACAAGGGTGCTACGTGAAGGCAAGATTGATGGAAGGACCCATGCAGCTGCAGCAGTTGCTCGCCTTCTTCTTTGCCGCTCGATTGATCTTGTAATCGCTGATAGTGTGAATCGTGCTGGAACAGTACTTGCCTTAGTTTCTCTTTTGGAATCAGCTAGTGTTGAAGCTAGTGCTACATCAGCAGCACTTGATGCACTTGTTCTATTATCAAGGTCAAAAGAAACTAGTGAGCATATCAAGCCCACTTGGGCAGTCCTTGCAGAACATCCCCATACCATACTCCCGTTGGTTTCATGCATAGCCACTGGAACACCCTTGTTGCAAGACAAAGCTATAGAAATTTTATCAAGACTTTGCCAAGATCAGTCTGTTGTTCTGGGAAATACCATAGTTAAGACCATTGGATGTATATCATCGATAGTACGGCGAGTGATCGGGTCCAATTACGTGAAAGTTAAAGTTGGAGGTAGTGCTCTTCTTATTTGTGCTGCAACAGAGCATCACCAAAAACTGGTGGAAGATTTGAATGAATCAAATTCATGCTCCCATCTCATTCAATCTCTTGTCAAAATGCTTACTTTGGCACATTCAAATTCATCCATATACAGTGAGGACACTGATGGCAAAGAAATAAGCATCTGCAGGCATCCTGTGGAGCAAAAAAGAAATGGTGAAACTGAAAATAGCAGTAGTATGACAGTAATCTCGGGTGACACTCTATCAATATGGCTACTTGCTGTACTTGCATGTCATGACGACAAAAGTAAAGCTGCAATTATGGAGGCTGGAGCAATTGAGGCTCTCACTGACATGATCTCTCAATATATTTACCAAGTCAATCAGGTATTTCACACCAATCTTCTGTAACAGTTGATATTTTTCTTTTTCATACCAACTTTTCTATGAGGTGTAGACGATGTTCCTTTTTAGATTGGCCCATCAATCTTCATTTACAGATAATAATTTTTTCTTTTCACATGGTTATTGAATTTTGATAAAAGTACATCCCCAGTGATGCAATTAGCAACTGCTATTATATTAAAAGCTTGACTTTTCTGTGAATATATATCTTCAGGGTGATTTGAAAAATGTCAATGCATGGGTTTGCGCTTTGCTTCTTGCAGTCTTGTTTCAAGACAGGGATATCATACGAGCGCATGCGACAATGCGTCTATTCCTGTACTTGCAAATTTATTGAAGTCAGAGGAGTCGACAGACAGATATTTTGCGGCACAAGCACTTGCCAGTCTGGTCTGTAATGGTAGCAGAGGAACTCTGCTGGCTGTAGCCAATTCAGGGGCAGCTAGTGGGCTTATATCCTTACTTGGCTGTGCTGAAGCTGACATATCCGATCTTTTGGAACTTTCAGAGGAGTTTGTTTTGGTGCGTAATCCGGATCAAATCGCACTGGAGAGATTGTTCAGAGTAGATGACATTAGGGTTGGTGCAACTTCTCGGAAAGCGATACCTTTTCTTGTTGATTTACTCAAACCCATTCCAGACCGACCTGGAGCACCTTTTCTTGCACTTGGGCTCCTGACTCAGCTTGCAAAAGATAGCCCAGCAAACAAGCTTGTAATGGTAGAAGCTGGGGCTCTTGAAGCATTAACAAAATATCTTTCGCTAGGCCCACAAGATGCAACAGAAGAAGCAGCCACAGATCTGCTGGGGATTCTGTTCAGCAGTGCTGAAATACGGAGACATGAGTCTGCATATGGTTCTGTGAATCAGCTTGTGGCAGTTCTACGTCTAGGTGGAAGGAATTCTAGGTACAGTGCAGCAAAAGCTTTGGAGAGCTTGTTTTCTTCAGACCATATCAGGAATGGAGAAACAGCTCGGCAGGCTGTTCAACCTCTTGTGGAAATTCTTAACACTGGCTTGGAGAGGGAGCAACATGCTGCCATCGCTGCTTTGGTTAGGTTATTGCACGAATGTCCATCAAGAGCCCTTGTCGCTGCAGATGCAGAAATGACTGCTGTGGATGTCCTTTGTCGGATTCTCTCCTCAAATTGCTCAATGGAACTGAAGGGAGATGCTGCAGAGTTATGTTGTGTTCTTTTTGGAAATACAAGAATTAGGTCCACAATGGCTGCGGCTCGCTGCATGGAGTCTCTGGTCTCACTCCTTATAAGTGAGTTCAGCCCTGCTCATTACTCAGTGGTCCGTGCCCTGGACAAACTATTGGATGATGAGCAATTAGCAGAACTTATTGCAGCACATGGTGCTATCATTCCTCTTGTTGGTCTTTTGTTTGGTAGGAACTTTTCACTTCATGAGGCTGTTTCAAGGGCCCTGGTGAAGTTGGGAAAAGATAGGCCAGCTTGTAAGATGGATATGGTAAAAGCTGGAGTGATTGAGAGTGTACTTGACATTCTCCATGAAGCACCTGATTTCCTTTGTTCTGTGTTTGCTGAATTACTTCGGATATTGACCAACAATGCCAGCATCGCTAAGAGTTCATCTGCAGCCATGGTGGAGCCCCTTTTCCTGTTACTATCAAGGCCTGAGTTCGGTCCTGATGGACAGCATAGTGCCTTGCAGATCCTCATTAATATTTTGGAATACCCCCAGTGTCGTGCTGAGCATAGCCTCACCCCCCACCAGGCTATTGAACCACTTATTGCTTTACTTGATTCACCTACTCATGCAGTGCAGCAGTTGTCTGCTGAACTTCTTTCGCATCTGCTCTTGGAGGAACATCTGCAGAAGGATGTGATTACACAGAAAGCAATTGGTCCCTTGATTCAGATTCTTGGTTCTGGTGCACACGTTCTGCAACAGCGGGCTATAAAAGCTCTTGTTAGTATTGCATCAACTTGGCCTAATGCTATTGCAAAAGAGGGTGGTGTCATTGAGCTGTCCAAAGTGATATTGCAAAATGACCCTCCATTGCCTCATGCTTTATGGGAATCTGCTGCATCTGTTTTATCCATTATTCTGCAGTTTAGCTCTGAATTTTATTTAGAGGTACCAGTTGCAGTTTTGGTGAGGTTGCTTCATTCTGACATAGAGAGTACAGTTATTGGTGCATTAAATGCACTGCTTGTGTTGGAAAGTGATGATGCATCTAGTGCTGAAGCGATGGCTGAAAGTGGTGCAATAGAGGCACTTTTGGAGCTTCTCAGGTCTCATCAATGCGAGGAAACTGCAGCAAGACTGGTGGAAGCATTGCTTAACAATGTGAAGATTAGAGAAACAAAAGCTGCTAAGGCTGTAATTGCCCCAATCTGCCAGTATCTTCTTGATCCACAAACGCAAGCTCAGCAGGCAAGGTTGCTGGCAACTCTTGCTCTTGGTGATCTTTTCCAAAATGAAGGCCTTGCTCGAAGTACGGATGCCGTCTCAGCATGTAGAGCTCTGGTAAATCTTCTAGAGGATCAACCGACAGAAGAAATGAAAGTAGTTGCTATATGTGCCTTGCAAAACCTTGTCATGTACAGCCGGTCAAATAGAAGGGCAGTTGCAGAAGCTGGTGGAGTTCAGGTTGTGCTTGATCTCATCAGTTCCAGTGATCCAGATACATCAGTTCAGGCAGCAATGTTTGTTAAACTTCTCTTTTCTAACAATTCTATTCAAGAATATGCTTCTAGTGAAACAGTGAGAGCAATTACTGGTATGCTGTCTTGCCCTTTTGATTTGTTTAAGCTCTACTGTTGAATGCCTCCTGGTTTATAGCATATTATGAAGTGTGAAGCCTCTTTAAGTTTGAATTGAGAGGGTTATCTTTTGCAGTTTGTAGGACTTACTTTTTAAAGAGGCAACGGTAAGGACATCTATCAAGGAAAAATAGAACTGTCCATGAAAAAGATACTTTACCAATGCAAAAGACTGCAAATGCTGAACATAGTTAACATCATTCCTAAGTTACAGTATAAAAAGCCAGTCACCAATTCAGATCTAAACAACCCCTTTTTGTCTTGAAAGAAGCAGCTTCTTCATTCCATTCTCTTGGAATGTAAGCAAAGGAGACATTTTTTGTGTGAGGACATCTCTTTTTTATTATCTCCTGACAACTAGTGCCATATTCAGGAGGATGTTAATTATCTTGAACATAACTTGGAGTATTAGCTTAATCTGCTTCAAGTCACAATGATCCTGATCCCGCCTGGGTGATGGTTCACCGGCAAAAGGTGTGGGTTTGCTCCCCATGTCTTTTGTTCTATTCGAGTCCCACCCTAGACTTACCTGGTGTGTGTGTTGCGGGGTCATGTGCGTGCCCAGGTCAATGGTCCTGTCAGGGAACAATAACATGGGGATACCCAGGTCACAAAAAAAATAAACGGTCACAATGATCCGGACAATGAATTTGTGAACGATTTTCACTCCTCTCATCATCATCATCATCAAAGCCTTGTCCCATTGGCTGCCTGAATTCTCTTTTATCAAAGCCTTGTCCCAACTCCAGTCCTCTCTAAACCAGTTGCTGCAGAAAAAGCCAACTGTAATTATCTTTTATCATTTTCCTTTCGTATGATTACGTGGTGAAGAAAAAAAAATAAAGGCTTATGTAGTGGGGTATGATTTCATTTCATCTAACCATTATAATCTGTTTATTTTAGCAGCTTTCTATTTGATGCTCATATATTATCTCTTGAGTTTCCCAATCAGCTTAATTTTTTGTTGTTTTTTGGGTGTTTCAGGTGCTATTGAAAAAGATTTATGGGCTACTGGAAGTGTAAATGAAGAGTACTTGAAAGCTCTGAATGCGTTACTTGGTAACTTCCCACGCTTGAGAGCAACAGAGCCAGCCACACTAAGCATTCCCCATCTTTTCACGTCCCTTAAAACTGGCTCGGAGGCAACCCAAGAAGCTGCTTTAGACTCACTATACCTTCTCAGGCAAGCTTGGTCAGCGTGCCCACTTGAAGTCTATCAAGCTCAATCTGTTGCCGCAGCGGAGGCTATTCCTTTACTGCAGTACTTGATTCAGTCTGGCCCACCTCGGTTTCAGGAGAAGGCAGAACACCTTCTCCAATGTTTGCCGGGGACACTAGCGGTGATTATAAAGCGTGGTAACAATTTAACGCAATCGGTGGGAAACCCAAGTGTCTATTGTAAGCTCACACTTGGCAACACTCCACCTCGACAAACTAAGGTAAGACAGGGTGAAAATCCATTTGTTGTCTGCTTAATTTAAGTAATATGAGAGAGAGTTAGAACCTACATTTCTAGCGCCCTGCCCATTCTCCATTATGTTAGTATGCATCAGGTTGCTTTCCAGATCATACTCAGTTATCCATTCCAATGGCTCGGGGGATGTTGGAATTAGAAAAATCATTTGATGTTATCCTTTCTTGGTTGGAAGGTGTCGAGGTTTGTGTCCCCTTAAAATTGGATTTAGTAAGCCTGCATTCTGTTCCTACTTTACGGATTCTGATCAAAATAGTGCAGTGAGAAATCAGGTTTTTTTATCTGCCATATGAACTGTACATTTCTTCTAATCTTAACACAATTTTGTTTTGGTTTTTAATAAAAAAATTTCTTCTTTCATAACTTCCTCTTAGAAATCTTGATTTATTAAAAAAAAATTCTTCTTTTATAATTTCCTCTTAGAAATCTTGATTTATTAAAATATATATGCATGCTTGGAGATCATATTTCTGTTCTTCAACTGTCCCTGTTAACACTATTGCGTATTCAATTGTTTCCCAGATTGTATCAACTGGTTCTTCTCCTGAGTGGGATGAAAGCTTTGCCTGGGCATTTGACAGTCCTCCGAAGGGACAGAAGCTTCACATCTCTTGCAAGAATAAGAGCAAATTTGGGAAGGTCAGAAAAAAAATTGAAACGAAAAAAGTGTAAAAAATGATGAATCTTTTCATTGAGAATTGACTTATACCCCTTATTATCTGCAGAGTTCATTTGGAAAAGTGACAATTCAGATTGACCGGGTTGTCATGCTGGGAGCTGTTGCAGGAGAGTATATGCTGTTGCCTGAGAGCAAAAAAGGCCCTCGAAATCTGGAAATAGAATTCCAGTGGTCGAACAAATAACGATTTCCAATGAGGTTTGTCGATCTTCTCATTCTTTGTTATTGTAATTTGTATGTGAATTGAAAAATGTGCTTGTTTTTATATATGTATGTTGATGTATATAGTTTGCAGAGAAGCTTGATCTCTTTAGTTTCACTCTGCAACTCACAATGCTGTTGTCGTTTTCCCTTTTTTTCTTCTTTTTTTTTTTTGGCCTGGCTTTGTTTAGTTATTCTTTGATTTTTTTTTTTTTTCCTTTCGAGTTCCTCCATGGTCTGGGTGATAAGGAGAAGAATGTAACTTTTTATCTTTCATTATTTTTTTTGAATGCCAGTAAGGGGTTTGGTTTCTTCTAGGGCTTGTATAGTCTTCATTTTCTTTATAATGCCCGAAATGCAGGGCTGATATATGAAGCTGCACTTATCTGACATGTGTGAATGGCTTAACACTCCTTTAATTAGAACAAAATTAATGATGCCAACACGTCGTGAATTTTGCATGGTAAGCTTTTCATGTCTCCTTTAAATGACCCTGGTTCGACCCTAATCATATATACCTCAACTATGGTCGTTTTATTAATGGTCCCATGGTCCCATACCGAAGTTATACTCTATTCAATTTTAGGGCTTCAAATGGAGAAAGAGCTTCCTGGTCTCCTTTTATAAGAATAAAGGAAATATTCAGAACCCTTGCAAATTATTAAACGATTAAGCTTCTTGGCCGTTTGGACACTGATGTGGATAGGGATGCAAACAAGCTGAGCATAGATGAACCAACTTAACCGACCTTGAGCTCAAGCTCTGCTCAAGGTTGTTTAACTCAAGCCCAAGCTTGATTATGAATGAGCGGAGCTAAATTAAGCTTTAGCTCAGCTTGATTCCTTTCTCGCAATAGTAGTACTACAAATTGTAGAAATTACCGTTTGAGAAAGATTAAGTTAAAGATAAATCATGAGCCAGGTCATGCTATATTGCCAAAAATGCGAGACCATCATGTTGTAATATTATAAGCGTACTAATCAATGTTCCACCCTTGACTGTGGGGTCCACTTGGGCCGACATTTCACCAATGCAGTCCCTTAGATACTATTTTCATTCTATGATCTTGCGTTGGCTCAAATTTACACCCACTCAACCTTGACTCGATGTTGGATTAAATCTCAAGAAAATCTACCGTTAAGATGTCATTAATTTTAGGGCTATTAAAACAAGCACTGGGGTAAACTGGTGGGCCAGACTTTTTGGATCCCTCTTGTCTTATGTGGAGATGTTTCCAGCTGCCCTCCACCCATTGCTAAACTTATATCTAGCTGAGCCCCACAGGAAATATGGTGGGGTACATCAAGGATTATGACCGAGCGGAGCTTGAGCTAGAGCCATGCTCTTACCGAGTCAAGCAAGAGCCAAGCTCTGAGCTGAGCCGGGCCAAATGGGCTCTAGCTTGAGCTCCCCGACAGAACATTCGTTTTGTTTTTGGCCGTTTCTGGGAGAGGAAGAAAAGGCTGAAGAATCCAGAAAGATATTTTGGGTTCATAGTTCTGACCATATAATTGATAGAGATATGGATAATGGCCCACCAACCCCATCGCATGACAAGCTCATCTCGGTGGACGGCTGCCTTTAATCATTTTTTTCTGTTTCCGTCTCTAGCTCCTCTTTCTCTCTGCCTTCTAACTTAAAAGCTGGTTTGAGCACTCCTTTCTACCAACCTATGCCGGAAAAGAAGCTTCTCGCACCATCTTTTTATAGCCTAAAGTGCAATTGAGTACAGGTGAAAAAGAGGGCGTGGATTGTGGATTTTTGTGGTCGGTGGAAATGTTTGTCATTTCTCAAATTTCAGGAGACCGTTTGTCTTTTCATAGTGCAGTCAGCAGATGAATTTCTAGAAATCATGAGATATTGTAATTCTATCAGCAGTTAAAAGATGAAGAATTAAAGGTGAACGTACAAAAATAATTATTAAATAATATGGAAATTAAATTAAAGGAAGATGGGAAAAGTTGCTGCTTTATGTCTTTCACCTCTTACCTCTTACCTCTTAAATAATCTTTATAAAAAAAACCATCAAACAACATGAAAATTAAATCAAAGAAGATGGGAAAAGTTGCCCCTCATGTCCTTTATCCCTCACCGGGGGCGGAACTATGCAGTGGCCAGGGCACTTCCTTAAATTGCCCCTCTAAGAAATTCTCATTTTCCTATTGGTCTCCCTAAGGTATATTTCTTATTACACCGCTGCCCTCACCTTTTAAATAATCTTTTGGTGGAACTCACCTGACCATGAATTTTTATGTATTCAATTTCTTTATATTATACTAGCAACAAATGCCCATGCTAAGTCCGGGCCCAAAAATGAATATACCTCGCACGGGTCCACCACCTACTGGGTCGCTCATAGGTTTTCATTCGGATCTATGGATTAGATGGGTCATCGGGTGGCCCATCCAGGTCCTGATATAAACGCAGGAAAATCAAGCCTTTGGGACTAAAACACGCCCTCCCTTTCTCTAGTCAGATGCTGGATGGTGGGCCAAACAGGGCCTGCCCTCGCACAGGTCCATCACCTAATGGGTCGCCCATGGGTCCTCCTTCGGATCCCCGGATCAGATGGGTCATCGGGTGGCCCACTTGGGTCCCGATATCAACGCAAGAAAATCAAGCATTTGAGAATGACTGTTTTAACGAAAATATTCAATCCTTTGGATTTCTAAGACATCTAAAACACGTCATCTCCCCCTCTCTGATCAGACGCTGGATAGTGGGTCAAACAGGGTCCAACTCGCACGGGTCCACCACCTACTGGGTTGCCTATGGGTCTTCCTTCGGATCCATTGATCAGATGGGTCATCGGGCGGCTCACTCGGGTGTATTCTTCCTGTAGATGAGAGACCTAATATCAGAACAATCTTTGAAGAACTCTGTTTTATAACAATTTAAAGTTTGTCTGCATAATATTAGAAGATTGCAGTCCCAATATAATGTAACTACAATTTTCACTTGTCCTTACTTTGATTGACCTATAATTTGAAGTGTGTATGAATGCATGAAGGAAAGATTGAATCGATGGTTTGGATCCATATAAATATCGGCGAAAGGGTTCTCCTGATCATTTTAAGGTAGGATATTCTCCATTTTAACTCTCTCTCTGTCTCTCTCTCTCTCAATTCTTTTTGATTTTATTAATTCTAATGCTATACAACTTTTTTCCTTCTTTTAGAATTAGAACAAGAAAGCTTGGGACTTGGAGAAGTTTATCCTCAAGTTCCCCTTTGGGTTGTAGTAATTATCTTACTCTAAAGTTCTTACATTTCTTTTATGGAATTGAAAATGGGCACTTGAAAATGAGTATTTCTTTTACTTTATAAAAGTGTTCATCAGAAGTTACAATCACGAAACATGGGCACTTGAAAATGGGGGTCAACCAATGTTTTGGATTTTTATTAGGGTATTTAGGCAAATCTGAGAATGTAATTTTCTTTAACATCTCAATCCAAATTTGAATAAATAAGCAAAGTCCATCACATAGCCAGTTGGAATGACTTGCAATCAAGAAAAAGTCATAAAAACATATAAGCAGCAGACAAAGCTATGAGAGCTTATGGCTAGGAAAAACAAATATTATGGGAAATGAACACCTTTCCTTGTGTGAGTGTGTGACTTCCAAAACTAACAAAAGCTAAGTAAATATATTTGGGAAGTTCCTTAAAATCCCTCTCTATTTTTAAAAACAATCTTTTCAAATCCTAATGGTACATGCAAAGATACCAAATGATTCTTCAACCCATTTAAACTCCTTTCAAAGTAATCTCATGCGATATGTAATTTGAGTGGGCCCATCTAACAAATATCTTTAAACAAATCTGATATCTCCACTAAAATTTGAATTTGGTATGATGTTTCGAGGGATATGTAGTTGGGACACACCAATAAGACGCTTAATCAAATTCAAAATTGATATAATAAAGTGGTCCACCAAAGGCCATCACAACCATATAGTTAAATTTAGTTCCTACACAAAAATATAATAAAATTAAGGTCCTAAACCTAGATAAATTGATGAATCATTGAGAGAGAGAAGATCGCAGCTAATCTGGCATGATTTAATCATTGATAGAGTCTGAGACTGTTTTCTTCCCATGTTGAGAAATTTAGTTAATGTGGCTTGCCTACCTATGGATGGAGTCCACCCTTTGGCACCCAATTACATATCAAAGCTACAATGGCGCATATCGGATTACTACAATGATTGGACAATTGCAATGGCCAAAAATCATTGTGGTTATGCCATTTACATGAGAGTTCAAGGTGATCTGGACTCTTGCATTCTGTGTGCCATGCACAATTTTCTTAAATCCCGATTTTTTAGTTAAATATGCTAATTTAATTTTATATTATAGTTTTAGTATTATTATCTTAGGTTTTTAAATACAATGATTTTGGTAACGATTGGTATGTTTTCTATCATTAAAGCTAATTTAACTACAAAATTAAAATAGTGGGTGGGATTAACGAAGAATCGTTAAAGTATCATTAAATAAAATAAACATATTTAACTACAAAATCATTGGTGGGATTTAAGAAATGGCAAGAGTGTTTCAACGCTCACGTTGGACGCGAGTCTTGAAGCACTAGTACAAAAACAAGCAACAAAGAATTGAAGAAAAAAAAAAAAGTCCTAACAGGTGCCAGTGTCTCTGTTTTAACTGCTTTATTTAGCTACATGGCATCTAAGGAAGCTGCTGATGTCATCAAACCAATGGTCCTCACTTCTTGGATTGTGCATGGACCCCTCTTACTTTGGTAGTCTTTATAAAGGGTCATTGCTCATAGCAGCTTCGCTAAACTTGAAGCGGTGGCAGACCCACGTTACTCGTATTTGGCGCGGCCGTCCCAAATCAAATTTGAAAATCCCTTTAAAGTTGTATTGGGCCATTGGCCCATGCCCCATATATTTAAGTCCATCACCTCATATCAAATACGATGAATGGAAAAAAAAACCCTACTTCGTTCTTCTGTTCTTCACTCCTCTCAACCTTAGTCGGCCTCTTCTGGCTTCTTCTTTCGAGCGTATCGCTTCTCATATGATGCTTGTGAGGCCGTGACAATTGTTCATCGTTCGGCTTCATGTAAATCTATCCCCTTCTCTCTCTCCCTTACGCTTTTATATATGGACTCTTTATCTCTCTCTTTTAGTCCTTTTAATTGTATTTTTATGTGACTATGTCATTGTCCCCTCTCTTTCCATCTCTCCCTATCTTTTATGACTAATGATTCCATTCATTATTTTAGGCATTGCATAGAGAAGTTAGGGTTTTGTTTGTTTTTTTTTTTTTTTTTTTTTTATGTTTGATGGGTCTCTTTATTACATTACTTGATTTTGGATTTTTTATTTTTGATCTTGTGTTCTTGTTTCATCTATGAATGAGGGAGAATTTGGATTTTTTATTTTTGATTTGTTTAATCTATGAATGAGTGAGAATTTGGGTGAGGTTAGGGCCGTGTTCTTTTTTATCAACGAGTCCGTACGAGTCGAACCAAAGTTTGGTTACCAAACACATGAACAAATTTCTGTGAGCCACTCGATTCATCAACCTTCCAAGTCGAGTTCTTGAGTTCAGCTTCGACCGATCTTTGTTGTGATCTAAGCCAACCCACGACAAAAAAAATTACAAGACCTTGACCTTGGGGCCCCACGAGTTTGAGTGACCCAAGGGCAAGGCATAAGCATAACTTAAGCATTCTCTACGATTTTTACAATGAGAAAAGGAAAGCATAA
This sequence comes from Umbellularia californica, assembly GCA_028538565.1. Taxonomy (NCBI): domain Eukaryota; kingdom Viridiplantae; phylum Streptophyta; class Magnoliopsida; order Laurales; family Lauraceae; genus Umbellularia; species Umbellularia californica. The sequence goes on along the minus strand of JAPQWN010000006.1, from coordinate 80,404,475 downwards.
GAAAATAGCAAAGTGCTCCACGTTACCACATAATCCCACTGCACCCTGTACACGTGGTTCTGTATCTGACAGTCACGAAATTCTCCAACCTCTTTAATAAGTGCTCCCGCGTTGTACCAAACCGCCTCTCACGAATACGAAGATTCCTTCCCTTTCTCTCCTCCCCTCTTCCCCTACTGCTGTAGGGTTTCAATAACAACATTTTTCTCTCTTTCTATCATCGTCTACTGCTTTCCAAGGCCGCCTTCTCTTCGAGGACGGCTTTTACTATTTATCCACTCTGTATGTATTTTGACATGCTCATAGTCTAGAAGAAGGAGTAAGTTCCACTCTCCTTTTTCTCTGTATCTCACTTTCCATGAATTTTAAGTTTCTCCACTTTAGAATTTTTTCATGGGATTTTTTTTCCTCTAGGTTGGTTGCTGCTCGTACTCTACACTATTTTTTTTATGTATGCGTGCGCCCATTTTGGGGATTTTTGTTTCATTGATGGTTTTATTTACTTATTTGTTTGGTTATTGTTACGTGGAAAGTGAAAATTGAAGGCTGGACTTTCCTCGTGATATGTGATTTTCTTTTGGGAAAATGTGGTTGTGATTTCGAATTTGTAGTTTTCCTTGTAATATTACATGTCACTTTCTAAATAAATATGAAATCATCATCAACGTCACCATCGTAGCCTTGTCTCAACAATGTTGGGTCGGCTACATGAACATGAATTCACCGTTATCTTTTTCTCATCACAAATTGTTGTATTTTGATCCATCAAGTCCTTTGCAGTTTGGACTACTGTATTGTAACATACGGAGTATGCTCAATATCGTATAGTGTATCACATTAGGCCTTTTCAGTTGCAAAGAACTGAAGTTACTGAACATGCTGTAAGATTGTTTGTGAACTCTCTATTCAAGTTTCTCTGCAAGCATTTGGACGAGAAACATTCTCATTACATCGGGTCTGGACCCAAGGTAGTTGCGTGACCTGATCTACTGATGCAGCCTCGGAGCCTCGATCGAACTAGGTCAATCTCCAATGGGATCGATCCAATCCAAGGATGGATTATGAAAATTAGAACACACAATAATGGGAAACACCATATTGAAGAGAAACTCAGAGAAATTCTCGATTAATTGTAATACACATTCCCTTACAACTGAAGCATAATCTTTCTTACATAGAGTAGGATAACTTGGACACCAAGACTTTCCTAAATAATAAAGGAAACTAAATCACTAAACTTGCTTAACAATCCAACTAAAACTCCTAGTTAAAAGACTAATAAATAAATAGAAAATACTTAATTAAGGCTCCTAAACAACCTAAACTTCTAATTAAATAGATGTCATGTTGGGCCTATGGATTGGGCCCAATGGGCTGACCGACCCATGGTCTGGCATGCTTCATCTACCCATCTGATTCTCTAGGGGCACATTTGTGTAGCTGGCTTTCCTCTGCAAAATTGAGGATTGTGGAAATGGTTTTTCATGGTACTGTAAAAGCCTATGTTTGTTGAGGCTGTTTTTTCCATGATTCCTCATAAAAGAAATTCCTATGGGGGAGGATCGGGATTTTTTTTCCATGGAAGAGGAAAACTTCCTCGGAACTGGTTTTCCATGGCATGTACATGAACTTGCCCTAGTTGTTGTAGCTGTGACTTAAAACGCTTTATGCAAATGAGGGGGCTGCAACCATTTCGGGCATTTCTCATTCCTTGGTTGTTGTGGCTGTGACTACACAACTGTTGTTTCTTTTACTTGGTGTTTTCATTTCTCTCTGACCTAGACCAGGTGCAAGATTAAAGCATAGAGGTTGTTCGAATGTGTGTTTCAAGAATATAAAATTGTTGTGTGTGTATCCGCTGCTCTCTGATCAAGACAAGTAAAAGATTAAAGTTTAGAGGTTGTTTTTATTTCAAGAATAAAAATTGTGGTTATTTGGTCTTATAAAAACTCCTCAGTCAGAACCGGATCTGACATGCACTGGGATCCTGTTACATAAGGATTGGGGCTGCTTTTGTCCATGAACTAATACAGTTTAGTTAGGCAGTCCCTCAAGTTTCTTTGTTTGTCGCTGTAATTCTACTTTTGTGCTGATTTTGGAGATTGCAGACTAGTAATCACTAATGAGATCTTGAGTTAAGCCAAGTAAACTTTAATTTATCTGAATTTAGTCCAGGTCAACTAGACTACACTTGAATTGGCTTGACTTAGATTTTGGTTATCTGATATGCTAGTAGGCTTAGCAAGCTCTATAATTATTTACTTTATTATTTGAACAAAATTGTGCTGACCCCTACCTAGTCGGGACAAGGCTTTGATAATGATGATGATGATGATGATTTGAACAAAATTGCATGATCTTTTATTATTGTTTTGAAAGGTAAGTATTCACACATCCAACCCACACACACTCACCCTAGTCTCTACCATTAGTGCTACAGTCAGAGATTGATCCCTGGTTGTTTCTATGGAAGAGAGGTGCCCCATCAACTGAGCTACCAGCTGATGTGCTCTCTGTTTTTTTTTTTTTTCTTTTCCTCCTCTCTCAAATGTGTTCCTTTGGTGTTATAGAGACCTCGTCCCGCAACACTGGGTTATTTTGGAGTCGGAACAATTTGGCAGCCATGCAAAAGGATAGCAGTAGTAGCTCCATCCAATCGAATCCTTCTGGTCGTGTTCGTCATCGTAAGCGCTCAAATGAGGTAAGTCGTTTGGATACTGTAGATTGTTATTTTGAGCCATTTCATTTATTTCGCTTGGCACAGTATAGTACTTTAGAGGTGGTCTTCCCTCTTCTAGCATAAGGAACTGCATCATTAAGGCAGTGGTGCTAACTGGGGCAATCAATTTGCAGTAAATACTGCCTCTGCTATAACTACAAGGTGATTTTTCTGGGTTAGGAGAAAAGTTATGTGTGGCATGGTTTATATGGTAGTTATCTGTAGCTTCTAGTAGGTTGATTAGTCAGTCTGCTGTTTGAAGTCCTTCTAGCTGTACTTACAACATACTTAAATGTAGCCCAAATTGCAACCATTTTGCATGGCCGTATGGTTATATGTTCTGTAGCGCATTTGGGGTGGTCAAATGGAAATGTTAAATCATAATGGGTCAAGTACTTCTATTCCAATGTTTCTCTTGAAAAATATTGCAATTGCCACTGATAATTAGGCCTGTCAATTTGGCCTTGAGACAAGGGGGCCCGGCCCTCAAAAGCCCTTAAAATGAGGGCTTTTGTTTCTAACAAAAAGCCCTAGGGCCGCCAGGCTCGGACAATTTTTGCAAGCCCTGAGATTTGAGGGCCGGGCTTGGACAGTACTGGCCTGGCCTGGCCCTGGCCCTGGCCCTCCTACTTTTATCTATTTCATAATATATGTGTGAGAGAGAGAGAGAGAGAGAGAGAGAGAGAGAGTGTGTTCACTAAAATGCCCTTATCATAGTCACTTAGTAGTAATAGGGGATATGAAGGCAATTTCATACCCACCTACCCATTCCAAAATGTCCTAAAAATCCACACATACATACATAGTTGGTTAATTTCATCTATATTTAATTATTTAAGTTATGTATTATACTTAATACATACGCAATAAGTGCTCACGGTTGCTATTAATCCCTTTCTTTTAGTTTTATTGCTTCTTATTTAGGTTTTTTAAATTATTTATATAAATCCTTGTTAGTGCAAAAGGGGGTGTACTCCTTCCTATTAATAATGATACACTTTTTCCTATATAGAGTTGCTTGGGATGTCAACCAATTCATAGAGGTAGTTCGTATGTGCATGGAACTTTAAGGATATGGGGTGAACCAAATATTCTTTTAATTAGATAATTATAATTCTCAATTCTTAAAAGTATAAACTAATAGTATTTTTTAATTGCATTTATTTTTGTGACTGAAATCCAAGAATGCGTAATAGTCAGATCAGTGTTTACTTAAAAATAATGCCAATTGATAAAAGGTATGTGAGTGTAACTGGTTTAAAATTTTCAAAGATTAGACACTGCTGGAATGATTTCATACATGGAAATTCATATGAAATGTGTGAAATAGATTATACTCTTTAACCATTTACCTACTTTGACAAAATGAATAAAATCATGTCTAGAACCCAAGTCACCAAAGCATGTATGACTTTATCCGATAAAAGAAAGTTTTCAGAGACAACTTATATTCTCCCGATGTTTTCTTAATGGTTTTTTTTGCAATTGATGTTAAACAATATAATGATGTTTTCTTAATGGCTCATTTGCAATTGTGGTTAGACAGGATAGTGCTCGATCACACTCAAATTTTGGTGACAATGTTAAAAGAACAAAGGTTTTTTTTTTTTTTTTTTTTTTTGTGTGTGTGTGTGTGTGAGAGGCCCTGAGCCCTGCCCTTGCCCTGGCCCTCGAGGGTAGGGTAAGGGCCTAGATAGTGCAGGCCCTCCGAGGGCTTTGGCCCGCTCAGGCACGACCTTGCATATATTGAGGGTAGGGCTAGGACAACCCCAGGCCTGGCCCAACCTGGCCCTTTGACTAGTAGGTTGATTCGTCAGTCTGCTGTTTGAAGTCCTTGTAGCTGTGCTTACAACATACTTGAATGTAGCCCAAATTGCAACCATTTTGCATGACCAGATGGTTATCTTTTCCGTCGTGCATTTGGGGTGGTCAAATGGAAATGTTAAATCATGATGGGTCAAGTACTTCTATTCCAATGTTTCTTTGGAAAAATATCGCAATTGCCACTGATAATGGTTTGGGGTGACAGATCATTATTGCCACTGATCATCATATGTGAAGTGATGTGAATGGTTTGGACAATTTGCTTGGAAAACGAAAGTTAATAAGGATACTAGGTGCAAAATACTATTATAACCATCTTTTCTAAGATCCTAAACACAGTAGTGTTCATTTATCTCATGCATTTCATGTTTCTTTTGTAGTTATCTTATGCTACAAGAATTAGACTGGTACTCTAGAAAAAAAAAAGATATAGAGAAAAAAGGCCGGGAAAGGAGAATACCATTTAATGATGTTTTGAATTTTCATTTTACTCGATATCCTTTGCTAAACATATATCATCCATATTTTATTGTGCCAATTATGCTCAGCATAATGATTGACATGTACATGGCTTCTTTGCCATGGGCTCTGGAAATGGGTGTGTTCTGGGGCTTATAGCTTATAGTGGTGATGCACACATGTCTCATGCAAATACTTCCATTTGGGAAACATGTGAGTGCACTAAGGCATACTGTGTGCTTGGTGCCCTAGTATGATTTACTTAACTCATTTGTCTGTTGTATTATACTGGGACATTACCTAAGATTTTGTTAAAAGTAGTGTGGAACTTGAAGGTCTTCCTTTTTGTCAGGTTCCTGCTGATGCGAGTAAGGCAAATGGACGCCATTTGCTTGTTAATGATCAAAACAAATACAAATCGATGTGGATCCGTGCTCATTCATCTCTGTGGATGATTTTGGGATTTGCTTCTATTATCTACATGGGTCATCTCTACATTTGGGCCATGGTTGTCGTCCTTCAAATCTTTATGACAAGGGAGCTGTTCAATCTGGTCAGAAAAGACCGTGAAAACAGACATCTTCCAGGATTTAGACTTTTGAATTGGTAAATGACTCATTCTTTTAACTCTTTCTATAAGCATGTGCTCCAATCCGACTGAATTGCTACAACTTAACTACATATTTGAGGCTGTGATTTGTCTCCAGAATGAGTGGATCATTTGGGTTGCAGGTAATGGATAGGTTCTTGGGAATAAACTCCATTTCCTAGAACTTGATATCTATATTTCCTGTATTGATATTGGTACTCATTTCATGGAAAAAGAGACCTATTCGATTTCCTTCTCCTTGGCTTGGAGATGGCTGGAGTTAATGGTTCCATTTCTTCCTTGTTCTTATAGTTCTGTGATAGTCTAAATCCAGCAGTTCATTTTTTTTATTGACCCAAATTGGTCTGTTGTTTTTCTCTGGAATTTGGGCCCATATTCATGTTAGAACACATCATCGTTAAGCAGGTTTCTTTTCAGAGAGCAATGCTCTCATTTGTAATCTTAAGGGAAGACACCCACAGAACAATGCAAGATCTTGACTTGCCATTTGTGGTTCACATAATCAGGAACTACGCAAAACATCATTTTTCTTTGTTATTGAACCCAAACAAGTGAAGTGATTAACATTTTTTGGTGCCATATGTTATATTTCATTTTAACTTGTTTTTTTTATTGATCTTCTAGCATTTATTGTTTGCTTCTACTGGCAGGCATTTTTTCTTCACAGCAATGCTCTTCACTTATGGACGTTTTCTCAGTCGGCAGCTTGTGAACACTGTGACTTCAGATAAATTCTTATATCAGCTTGTGAGCGGCCTTATCAAATATCAAATGTTCATTTGTTATTTCTTTTATATCGCAGGTGCCACTTCTTTCTTTTATTCTTTTATATGCCAGATACTGAACCTGTCATTTACTAACTCTAGAATTCAAATGCTCAAGATTTTCAAAATATCCCAGCATTCTCTTTGTATGATGTTTTTTGTTTGGTGATGGTAATGGTAATTTTTTTATTATTAAATATACAATATCTACAAGGGGAAGTTGCACATTGTACAGCAGAACCAAATGAGCCGCTCCCCCATTAGCCAATCAATTGATGTTATTATTTGGCTCAAAGAATATTACGAAAGAAAACTGCCCCCCACCCGAGTTAACAAGAATCACCCTCTACCACTGCACCAAGTCTCCTATCTTCTGAAGTTCTTGGCAACCAATGAACATAGCTGTCACCTCAGCTCTGTTAGAGCTAAATCTATCCATTATACCAAAAACAGGATGAATAGTATCACCAAAAGAATCAATGATCAATCCTGCATTCTTTCTTCAGAGTCTCTTGGCATACTTCCATTCAAAATTTAATTTTAACTTGCCAGTACCAGTATTACCACTTAGTGGTAGTCCAGCATGGCCCAAAACCGTACTTAAGCAATTTTACCAGTCTCTCTATAAATTGTCAGAATGGGCACCCTCAAATTCCTTATAAGTTGAATCCAATGATACAGCCTTCATCCAACCCTTGAAATGACCATCTGAATAGATTTTGTATAATTCTGGAACAAACAATTGTTCCTTTTAATCCAAATGGACCATAGCAACTCATCACAGAGAAGAACTTAATGAGACTCTATACCACCATACTGCCATGATTCCAGGGTTCTCAAAGCAGAGGCATGACTAATGAATCCATAAATTTAAAAGAACATTGCTTAAATTGATGTTGCAAACTGTTAATGAATCAACAGATACTTAGCATTCTCAATACCCGCCAAACACATAACGCATCCATAGAAGACATTTTTCCCAGATCAACAGTCCTACAGAAAGCTGGCCCCTAGGACCCCGAGTCTGGCACATATGGAGGAAAGCTTCAATTAAAAGCAATGAGCCTCACAATCAGCTATAAAAAGATTTTATAAACATATATGATTGGATTCAAACCAGAAGGCCAACTCCCAAGCTTAAGCTTTTGAATAGATTTGGTTTCAGCACTCAAGATCAAATGTAATCATGTCCATTCACCAGTGGAGAACTAGAATTTCATTAGTATATCATGAAAGGGAGAAATAGAGAATACGTCATATAGTTATAGGGGGAAGGAAGTGGTTAATTTGCCCTACTTTTCTTCGTTGGGACATTCTAAGAATCCTAGTTTCCAAATTAGAAATAATTACATCTAACCCCTTAAGCCAAAATAAGAGATGAGCCAAAAAAAAAAAAAAAAAAAAAAAAAAAAAGATTCTAGGCTGTCAGAAACTTTATATTAAATCTCCTACAATTTAGAAAGAACTAGAAACCTATGTGCATGCCACATGTCTAGCTAAACATGTCCATGATTCTTAAATTAAAATAATGGACCACATTGTATCCTCACCCCTACGAAGGCCTGGGAAAAGTCGGTGGCCTACCTTTTGGGCTTCCTCATTTTTCATGTGAAGCCAAATTGAGTTTTTTACTTGTTGGTCTTTCGACTTAATGTATGAATGGCACGGCCTAATGATGTTTGGGCTTGACCAAGGGTTCTGCCTACATTAAGGTTTAACGGAAAAAGAACCGCTATTTTTTAGCTGCACTTTCTTACCAAACCCTGTAAGAGGAAGAAACACCCTCCAACATAGCAAGAATCACAATAGGGGGTTTTACCTATGATTTTAAGTTTCGTCTAAAGACTTGAGCCGGCTCACATGAGTCAAATCAGTGTTGGTATCGGTTTGGGTAAGTGACTGGGGCATGAATTGGTAGGGACCCATACAGACTCACACTGTGATTCAGCCACAAGCATATTTAGAAGTTCAAATTTTTTTCCACTTGTCCTCTTGAGTTTTAAGAAAATGGACCAGTACTGGTCATCATTATTTTCTAATTGTGATTCTTGATAATCATGGTAGTGGAGTACTACCTCTATATGAAAGTAGACTATTTTTGGTTCTGCAAGTTTTTATGGTTGACTGCCTGTGATAAGTATCAGTATAATACCCAGATCCAAATCCTTATACTTTCTGTTATGAGTATGGGGTTTTTTCATTTCTTCTTCGTTTCACATGCTGCTTCACTCTTAGTTTTGGATTTATTTTTCAAGTTAATGGAGGTTGAAGTCGTGTATAGACACAAAATACATGTTAAAGCTTCATTATCTACCTGAAGTTATGATCATTAATTAGTAAAAAGAACCACAATTCTCTGTAATTGAGATACTGTTATATGTACATTTAGCTGCTTGTCATTATTTCTTACTATTTCCTTTTTCTTCAATCATTTCGCTTCACATATGGCATGGATTAGCACCAACTCGTCCTACTCTTGATCAGCACTGAGACTGGCACCGAGATATAAATCTTGATTTCACCTCTTATTATCACAGATTACATTGAAAATGTTGAGTCAAAACAACTGGATATGCAGTGGTTGGAATTACGAGTTGCAGTAACAACTGGAACCTGAGAACACACGCACACACTATATTTATTGGGAACAGTAAATTTTATTAGAGGAAAGAACCAAACAACAATCATTTAAAAAAAAAGAACCAAACAAAGAACGACGCTCAGGCATAAGAGCATTAGATCCAATGCAGTCCAACTGCATTACAAGAGTAACTAACAATCTTGCGTTACCGATCAAAAAAAAAAAAAGGAGCAACTACCAAAGAGACCTTATTCACCTCCTGCTTAGCTAGAGCATTTGCCAATCCTTTCACGGATCGACCCACATAACAGAGACCACTCATATTAAAGAAGATAAAAGTTTGATGTCACTAAAATATAATTTTTTTTTTGGGTAGAAATCACTAAAATAGAATTGAAACCTCCAATGGACCATAGCCATTGAGTTCACCCACATCACAGCTCTGAATGGGTTGCTTTCCACAATAAGCTCATCCTGAAAAGCATGAGAATAAGTCCGAAGTGCTTCCAAAATGGCCAACTCCTCAGATTCATTTGATCTTTAACCCCAACATACTTGATAACACAACGATAACTTCCCCTTTGCTATTTTGGATGGCAACTCCAATGCCGGCAGAACCTGGCTTGCCTCTGCGCCATTGACATTAAAATGATTTGACTTTGGGAATATTGTCCTGCTAGTAAAAAGATTGACAAAAAATCGTGTCCCTCTGCAAAGGATGGTTCTGGAGGTGGGTGTGACATGGATGCACCCCATTAGCATTCTTCCAATGATGTTCCTGGGCATCAAAAGGTTTATCAAGGTGTAGTTGAATTAGCGAGGATGATCCACAAAGAAGGGGATCTGGATCTAGATGGAGTATCTTTTCTTTTCCTAGTTTGTGTCAAGGTTTACTCCCCATTTTCATGGAATCTGAGAGGTTCATTCAAGGAGGTGATGGTAGTCATCATTGCATCTGTGCTAACAGCTAGAATCTCAAAATTATCAGGAGGGTCCTTCATCCTATTCAAAACAGAAACTGAAGTAACCATGCTGCTGAGAAAGTTGATGAAATGTTGTTTGGAGGCTCAGTTCCAGTGTTGAGAAATTTGTTTCGGATGTCGACTCAGTTTGGCCTCCAAATTGAAATATTTCGGCTGATTCGGGATTTTGACAAAATGTTTCGGAAATATAAAAAATTTAAATATTGTCATTTCCATTTACAAACTCAACAAGCTTGTGTACTGTCATTACAATTTGAAGTTGAGAAACAGAACTAGGGAGAGAAGGGCAATGGATGATGTGCTTATTGTCCTATTAATTTGGATCACATCACATATTCAGAAAGGACGATCCCTTACTTCTATGGCTAGCCGAGATAGAGGATCCGCTACTAGATTCAGATATGAGAGTTTCAAGAAACGGTTCAAGTGTTGATTGATGAGGAAATGTGTGAGACACCTGCAGAAGGTCAGCCACCTCAAGGAGAAGGTACTAGTAGGACTAGGAGTGGGAAAGAACCTACTCATATTGGATCTTATGAGAAAGCTAGTTACACCACCGTCTCTTTGAGTAGCCATGGTGGAGGAGATGGGGGAGATGGAGGAGATAGTGGGACAGGTGGTACTAATGAATACTATCAATATGATGAAGACGATGTCGTTCATGTAGAGGAAGTATAGGAGTTACCGGAAACTGGAAGATTTGATCCAAGCAGTGGAGACTCACCACCTGGGGCTGGAGGTAGTAATGAGCAAGGAAATATGGGTGGAGATGTTGGAGGACAACAAGCGGCATCATGGATTGATTCGTGGAACCCTAGTTACAGTGGACAAGGACCCTCACAGTATTTTTCATATGGTTTAAGTGCAACAAAGGAGAAGAAGAGTCTTCAGCTTTAGGGTCCTACTCATATGGTGACTATGGTGAAACACAATATAGTAGATATCCACCTCCACCTCCTCCAAGTTCCTATGATGTGGCTGCCTTCTTTGGATTTGTGGATCTCGGTACTCATCAATATCAAATTCAATATGGTGCCAATAGAAATGAAAACACTGATGGGGATGGGGATAACCATGCCATATATCCTGGTAGACATTCCTTTTGGTGGTGGCTAACGTATTCCTATTTCCTTCACTAACTTTCTACTCTGTCATTTTTAAATTGGTGTTGATCACTTCATAGTTCATTCACTTGATTGAATTTGAACTTTGAATGTTGAAGTATTGATTGTTCAATGTTTCACTAATGACCTAACTCTTAAGTGTTATGCCTTTATTTCATATTCTAGTTTTTATTTATTTATTTTTTATGAGCTTTCTATTACTTTCTAAGTTAGCATGACTAAGAAACATGAATATATGTGAAAAAACTAATAATTATTATTATTTTCTATTTATACAGTGATACAGGACCTCATAGTTTGGGGTTGAATGCCCCAATTCCCCGAGTTCCCTTTGGCATTTTCTCGTCATGAGAAGTTTTGGGACATTTTTATAAGAAAATGGATTTTTCTTTGAATTAAATTGTGAAAATATCAATAACAAATTTTATTAAAAATATAATTTATAAAATGCCAAACATTATATATATATATATATTGGTGAGATTTGAAAGTTTTCTTTGTGAGATTATTAAATATAGGCAACATATTTACAATATTGCAATATTATCAGGTTTATTTTATTTTGGATTTTCAATGAAAATAGTTGAACACTTGAATATTTCAATATTTCACCAATAATTGTGACACTATACATACTCTTGGGACAATGGCTTTATGGTTCCTCTTGTTTACATGTGTTTTCTTTTGGACATCATATCCCATTTATATGATTACATTCATTATTTTGTGCTGAATTTATCTTAATCTCTAATGGGTTAGGTTTTGTGTGGTTCATTCTAATGCTAAAGAAGAAGCTGTACAAGTATCAATTTGGCCAGTATGCATGGACGCACATGATTCTTTTTGTAGTATTTGTCCAGTCCTCTTTCACGGTGGCAAATATTTTTGAAGGAATCTTCTGGTAACATGGCTTCTTGAAACTGTTTCTTATGATAACTAAGATATATATGTGGTGGTTTTTTTTTTTTTTTTTGTTTTTTTTTGTTTTTGTGTGTGTGTCAAACTTCAGGAAAAAATAATGACATCATTTATGTGAAGTTCAATGCCCTATAATGCTTGATTGTGTGTGTGTGTTTTTTTTTTTACTTGGTACCAGACTATGAATTCCTTTTTGTGAAGTTAAGTCTTGATTTTAGGTGGATGCAATTCACTAGATTCTGACTTCTGCCGTCAACATTACTTTTGGTGTAAGTTATAAAAGGAAAAGAGTTGATAATCCTCGCAAATTGTAGCTCAAGGGACATTGGTCTCCATTTAGAAGAAACATGCCCCTCCCATGAAAAGTTGGTGCGTCTGTTTGGCTCTTATTTCAGCAACCCGTGAGTGGCTATGGTTGTCTGAGATGGTTTGGGCATGTAAGCAGCAGTTAAAAAATTGTCCCAGAGACAAGGCTTGGATGGACGTGGTTTAAAATGACTTATTTGGTTATAGAGTGATGGAGAATAAGGCTTTAATTAGGTGAGTAGAAAATTATACTTCAAAATGCGAAAAGATGGGATGAGGCTACCATGATGAAGATGATGATAAAGATTAATTGAGGGACATAGTCCTGAGGACTGCAATTTGAAAGGACTACAAACTCGGCCAGCCTTCATCATAGAATGTTTCTCATTAGATCCTTGTAATTTTCTTCTTGTTTCCTCATATCACTTGAAAGGGGTTGATCTTCTGTATTATTTTTTCTGTTAAAAAAAAAAAAACCTGTGCATTTCTGTTGTGTGTGAAAATCTGCAGTTGGTTGTGATAATTTTGATGCAGGTTTCTTTTGCCGGCATCGCTTATTGTAATCAATGATATTGCTGCCTATATCTTTGGCTTTTTCTTTGGGAGAACACCATTGATCAAGTTATCTCCTAAGAAAACTTGGGAAGGTTTTATTGGAGCATCGGTTGCGACCATTTTCTCTGCATTTGTGGTGAGCATTAATCTATTTTCGTGATTGTGCACATGCTTTCTAATTGTTAGGATAAATTTGCTTAATTGTTCTTGAAAAGGCATCTCTTGTAATCAAAATTTCTTTTTACTTGATTCACTCATTATATAAAAAATTTCTTTAATTGTGTGTCTTTACATATTTGAAGTGATAACATTTTATCGCCAAAAAAGTGATACCAGGAAGCTCCCAAAGACAGAGAGACTCCTTAGGAATGCAAAAAATGAGTTTCAATGTAGAAAGGAGGGATGACCTAAATGACTATGCCCTGGCAAATATTTTAAACTTGATAAACTTTATGTTTATGCAGATGGCAAATATTTTGGGCCGTTTCCAGTGGCTAACATGTCCTAGAAAGGTAACTCTTTGCTAAGTTGTAGCTATCGGTGCAATTCTAACATGCCCCTTCCAGTTTTTCTGAGGATGCATTCTGTCTGATTCAAATGAGTGAAACGTATGCAGGATTTATCAACAGGATGGCTTCACTGCGATCCCGGTCCAATGTTCAAGCCTGAGTATTATTGTCTGCCAGGATGGCTGCCTCAATGGGTGAGGATATGCATAGTTAGGAACTCACTTTATCTACTACTTGCTAGTTATCTATTTGCTTGCTTATTTGATAGTGTTGCTCATGGACCACTTAGATTTTATGGGGGAAGAGAATCAGTTTTTTTTTTTAATTTGCATTTACAGTGAATAAGCGGGTGTCCTATATTTTCTTCTTACCATCACATGAAACAACAATCAATTAAATGCTTCTTCGAGTTACATAGGGTGCATTATGATCCATCTGAAACTGCAGTCAGTATGATTATTTATATGATTATTATGGTGTCAAGAGTAGTGACTGATTTTTGCATGCATTTGGAGCTAAGAAACAAGAGAAGACACTAGTTGCCATGCAATCCTAGACACTTTATTAGAGATGGTTGTCATCAGTTATAACCAATGTCAAACTAATTATGATTTAGGGTACTTCAGCTAGATAATTAATAAGGATAGAGAGATTAAGGAAGACATCAAACATATGATCGGATAGGGATGGTTGAAGTAGAGACTTGTATCTAGAGTGCTTTGCAATCGGCGCATATAAGATTGAAGGAAAACTTTTACAGGGAAGCGAACAATTATATCGGCTATTATGACCTATCAAGCAGAATGTTGGCCAATCATGAAGCAACACATGCCCAAAATTAGTGCAGCAGAGATGAGAGTATTGAGTGGATATGTAGTGAAATTAAGAAAGATAATCAGAAATGAGCGCTTTTGAGAGCATTTAGGGGTAGCATCAATAGGTGATAAACTAAGAGAAGCTTGTTTGAAATGGTTAGGACATGTCCAACGATAGCTAGTGATGGCGCCATTGAAGAAATGTTTTTCTATGCAGGTTGATGGCTTGCCAAGGAAAAGGGGTAGGCTGAGGAGGACATGGATGGAAGTAGTTAGGATGGATCCGAAAAAGTGCAACCTAACTAAGGATTTGGTTCGGGATTGATTAAAATGGAGAAAAAAAAAAAATTTCATGTAGCAGACTAGGCTTTGGTGGTGGTGATGATGGCACTTTCAAAACCACCATGAGATGAAGATCCAGAGAGTTTGGTGCAGCCCAGCCACGATCACGGTGAAGATCTACACCTCTGGCGGTGAGATCGAGTCTACTGACTCATGCCCTAAGATCACTAAAGGAGAAAATACCCAAAGAGGAACTCGAGAGAAAAATTCTGAAATTTTATTAAGAATATAGCATGCCCTTCAATCAAACATCCCTCTCTATTTATAACAGAGGAATGGTCTAATAAGAAAACTATAATTATTCAGTGATTCCTAAAATCACTCCCTAAAATCTCAACTCACTAAAATCTCTCTAATTAAGTCAAATAAGAGATTACATCAAATTACAAAAATTACTAAACTATTTAAAGAAAGCAAATCATTGTAGGGTTACTTGGTGGGACCCATTAATGGGGCCTCTTTTTCTTGAATCACACTGTATCAACTCTCCCCGGCTTGGAAAAAATTGACTCAAACGAGTTAATTGCCTGATATCTCTCGTAAAGATCAGGATTAAAACACTGGAAATCTGTAGCTGTAATCCACGTGGCATCAGAGATAGGACGATTCCGCCAGCGAATAAGAAACTTCTAAAATCCCCCTCGTCTAGTGGAGACAATCTGATAATTAAGCACATCAATCATTTGATCCGCAGGGGTGGGTGAAGGTGGTGGTTGAATCTCCTGTTCTTTCGACGGACTATCTTGGTCATGGCCCTTGTATAGTGTGAGATCTTCAACGTTGAATGTGGCATGCAATCCAAGATTCGCTGGCAAATTCGACACATGCATTAGGACCGATTTTCTTGTGAATCTTGAACAGTCCTGAGTTATGGGGGTGCAACTTTTTGTTTGCATATGGCGGAAGGCGCTCTGAACGATTACGAAGCATAATTATATCTCCTTCCGCAAACTGAACGAGGCGACGGCTCTTATCTGCTTGTTTTTTATATGAATCATTGCTTGCTGAAATATGTCGTCGAACTTCCTCATAAACTTGTTGCATATGTCGAATGAAGCTGTTGGCATCAGCACTTGTTCTTGTCTCTACAGATGGGGAACAAGATCAACTGGTAGGAATGGTCTGGTGCTGGTAATTGCTTCTAAAGGAGAAATCCCTGTGGACCGGTTGACTAAGTTATAGTATGTGAACTTAGCCATAGGCAGAACTTGATCCCATGTGGTAAGATGGTCTCGCACTAAACAACGTAGGAGATTCCCAAGGCTACAATAGACGACTTCTGTCCGACCACCAGTTTGTGGATGATAGGCAATAGAAAATTTTAGCTTTGTTTTGGACATGTTCCACAATATCTTCGAGAATTAGCTAACAAACTTTGTATCCTTGTCGGACACAATGGTTTTTGGTAGTCCATGCAGACGGACGACTTCCCTAAAGAAGAGTCGTGTGACTTTGTAGGCATTTGCTGTGTTGGTACAAGGAATAAATTGAGCCATTTTCGAAAAGCAATCCACAACCACAAATACATAGTCCATGTTTCTGCACGTCATGCAATCCTAGTACAAAATACATAATGATATCCTCCCAAGGGGGCTATGGGACTGACAATGACTGGTATAACCTCGCATTCTTCTTGCTTCCTTTGGCCAATTGGCAAGTACGGCACCGCTCGTAGATATGAGAAACATAGGGTGTCATGGGTGGTCAATATTATCTATCTCCGATAAGAGCTAAGGTCTTACCACGATCCAAATGTCCGCTGCATCCTCTGGAATGGAGTTCCCTGATAACATCCTTTCGGATAGATGTATTTGGCAAGCATAGTCGAATACCATAAAATAAATATCCATCATGAATGCTAAAATATGGATGTTTGAGATGCTCACCCTGACATACCTCTTTATATATGGTGCCAAAGTCTTTGCCCGTCTCATATTCCTGCTTGATTTGTTCGAAGATTGGCACATAAATAGCCATGGTAGTTAGGAGATGTTTCCGGCGACTGAGAGCATCCGCTATCACATTTTTCTTGCCAGATTTATGGCGGATAGTAAAGTTAAACTTCTGAACAGAAGCGCTCCATTTGGCATAATTGTCTCCCACTTTCTGAATGAAGGTGCTTGAGAGACTCATGATCAGAGTAAAGCATAAATTCTTTACCGGTCAGGTAATGCCTTCAATGGTGAAATGACTGAACAAGAGCATGAAACTCCAAGGCATAAGGAGAGTACTCGCGCTTCGAATATGAAAGTTTCTCGTTGTGGAAAGCAATTGGATGTCCTTGGCTAAGGACACCTCTAATTCCAACATTGGACACATCACATGCAACATCAAACACTTGCACTTCTTGAGACTGATGTTGAAGCTTTATTGGCGAAGGAGATGGCAAATAGTGTGCTGATGAGTGAGATGCCCCTCTTTGGTTTTGCTGTAGATAAGGATGTCGTCAAAATAAACAACGATGAATTTCTTGATATAAGGTTGCAACTGATGAGCCATAGCCCGCATGAAGGTACTGGGAGCATTTGTTAACCTAAATGGCATGACCAACCATTCATAAAGGCCATTTTTGGTTTTGAACGCTGTCTTCCACTCATCACCTGTTCTGATGCGGATCTGGTGGTAACCACTTCGTGGATCAATCTTGGAGAAGATGGCTGCACCTGTCGTCATGTCAAGCATATCATCTAATTTGGGAATAGGAAATCTGTATTTTACCGTGATCTTGTTGATAGTTCGACTATCTATACACATGCGCCAACTTCCATCCTTCTTCGGAGTAAGAAGGGCTGGTACACCGCAGGGACTGAGACTTTCTCGATTGCAACCCTTTTGCAATAGATCATTCACTTGCCTCTTTAGTTCGGCGTCCTCTGCTGGACTCATCGGATATGCAGGTAGATTTGGCAGTGAAGGGACAGGGACTAGATCAACGATATGTTGTATGTTCCTCATAGGTGGAACATTAGTTGGCAGTTCATCTGGAATAAGATCGGAGAATTGTTCAGGAGTGGTTTGACTTCTTCTGGAATGGACTTATGTGGAGAGTCATCTGCAGCCTGTCGGATAACCAAGGCTTACATCATACCCTGATCTTTGCTCTTCTAGTCAAATTTTCCCATGGTTAATATTTGAGGGGTGGCTGCTTCTTTTGGGGCCTTAGCAGAAGGCTGGGTTTGTTGTGGCCATAACTGGGTCTCGTGTCCTTTCCATATGAAAGTATGGGTGGTGTTGTCATTATCTGTGACAACTTTCAACTTCTTCAGCCAAGGACGACAAAAGAGTATGCGTGTAACTTTCATTGGGATAACATCACATTTAACTGTGTCTTCATAACAGCCTAATTTGAAAGGAACCATGCGCTGCTTGTTACCTGGAATACTGAATCATTTACCCATGCTATTTTGTATGGCCTTGAATGATACTGTACCCCACGATTGGAAAACTCCTCGGTTTGCTACCAGTCCCGCCTCTGTAACTGGATTTCATGCTGTGCTTTGCGGGCTTTACAATAGGCTTCGTTGATATCATTGAAATCAAATATAGAAACCCGTTGCCGAAGATTAGATCATAAGCCTTCTGTGTATTTGTTGACAATGAGTCCATCATTTGCCCGTAAATTGCAGCGCACTATATGTTCTTGGAACAAATTGGTATACTCATTCAAAGAATAGGTACCTTGTTGCAGACTAAGGTATCCTTTATACAGGGAATCAATATAGTCAGAAGGAAGAAAATTTTGCTTGATTCGCTGCTTCATTTCCTCCAACCGCATGATGGGATGCCCAAAGGCAAGTTCACTGTTTTCAATACTTTGCCACCAAATGCGTGTAGGACCCTTGAGCTTAACTTTTGTGAAGGCCATCTTCTGGGCATCATTCATGTTGTACCATGCAAAATAGTCTTCGAGAGAATTGAGCCAGTCGACGAAGGCCTTGGGATTGAGATCCCCTAAAAAATCACTGATCTTTAGTTTCACCTTTTTCATGATCTATAGGTGGTGCAATGTGTGGCTCGTCATCACCATGCTCGTCATCACCATGTTTGATTAGATGACGTACCATATCATACGTGGTCTCACGATGCTGACGCTGGCGACCAGGTGTGGCTAGATTCACTTGGGCCCTTGTTCCGGATGCTTGGTGAGCGGAGTATACTGGCATGGTCTGAGTCCTGGTTCTAGATGTTTGTGGATCTAGATCTGTAACAGCAGATTCTGTTCCTCCTGTAGCCTGAGTTCCTTGTAGTTACGCAATAGCGGTTTCAACAATTTCGAGTAGCCGAACCACATCATCCATGTCATGGCCTAGTTTAGTCAGTTGCTCATCCCCTCACCTAACTTGGACCGGATCTACCGAGGCTCTCGGTGGGTTGGGTCAGCCAAGTAAGGTGACTTTTTTTTTTTTTTTTGAGCTTCTACTGGATCGGGTTTGGGTTCAGGTCAGACCTGAACTCAGGCCCACACAATTGACTATGACATGGGAGAAATGCCTTTTTTTATTTTTAATTTTTTAAACTGTTTCTGCAAGTTTGGGTTTGGGTTCAGGTTGGACCCAAACTTAGGCCCAGAAGGTGCTGTTGGGAGAAGGCATGTGGGAGAAGTTCCTTGCTTTGTTTTCTCTTGGGCACAATAAAAAATCTGAATCGGGAAGGAGTCCCTTGTTGATATGAAGAGGAAAACGAGAGTACTCTCTGGCAATTTTTGGTGAGGCTGTGACGATGGAGGTGGGGCGCTGATTTCTGGTGAGGCTGCGATGATGGCGGTGGGGCGCTTTGCAGACGATGGTCGCTGGTTGCCGTCCTTGAGAGACTCAAGTCTCCTTTTGCTTCCCCTTTCTTTCTTTTTCTGTCCTCTCTATTTATTAGTATTTTTTCTTTGGGTTTGGGAATTTCCGACAGAGATCTAAGATGATCGAGGGTTTGGATCGGCTAAGGAATTTTGGGTGATGGTTACTGCCACTGTAATTTTGGGACTGTTAGGGATTTGGGATTTGATGCGAGTGATTGAGGGTTTCGATGAAGTGGGTATGGGTTGGTTCAAATGGAGCTCTATGATGGTGGGATGGAGGAGAGTGTGGAAAAGGGGTTTTGGAGATGGGTCGTTGCTGGAGATTGGATCTAGTTGGGGTTGGTTGGGGTGGAGGTGGGTTGGATGGCAGGCGGGGAATGGGGTTGCGTGATTGGATAGGCTCGATGGGGAATGGGACAAATTTGTTGGATTCTTTTTTTAAGTGCTTCAGAAGAAGACAGTAAATGAGAGATGTGTTGAATGATGCTTAGGGGTTTGGGTTGGGATTTGGGATTGGGTCTGGGTTCGGTGATTTAGGGAGATGGTAGATGTGGAGGTGGTGTTGAGGGTAGGGCTGCTGGAACGGTGATGGGTCTGTGATGGTGATGAACGGATGGATGTAGTGAAATCTGATGGATGGATGGATGGTGGTGGTAGATGGTGGGTGTGGTGTGGTGTGGGGTGATGGATGATGATGACTGAAGGTGAACTAAAGAGATCGGATTCATGGGTTACCTCGAATCGGCGATCCGGACTGCAATCTGAGATCGGATCTTCGCTCTGATACCAGTTTGGTGTAGCCCAGCCATGATCACGTTGAAGACCTACACCTCCGGGGGTGAGATCGAATCTTCCGACTCAAGGCCTAAGATCACTTTGAAGAAAATACCCAAGGAGGAACTCTCGAGAACAATTCTGAAATTTTATTCAGAATATATTATGCCCTACAATCAAACATCCCTCTCCATTTATAACAGTGGAATGGTCTAATAAGGAAATTATAATTATTCAGTGACTCCTAAAATCACTTCCGAAAATCTCTAATCACTAAAATCTCTCTGATTAAGTCAAATCAAAGATTACATCAAATTACTAAACTATTTAAAGAAAGTAAATCATTGTAGGGTTCCTTGGTGCGACTCATTACGGGCCTCTTTTTCTTTGATCGCACTGCATCAGAGTTGCTCCACTAATGTTCAGGCAGTCTCTTTTCTTCAAACCTTTGTTCAAGTTTTCTGTCAACCAGGGTTTACGGATTCAATCCAAGGCCGAATGCTCACCACAACTAAAATGCTCACTTCAACAGAAAATT
The DNA here is from genome assembly GCA_028538565.1 of Umbellularia californica. Lineage (NCBI taxonomy): Eukaryota > Viridiplantae > Streptophyta > Magnoliopsida > Laurales > Lauraceae > Umbellularia > Umbellularia californica. Next base: position 80,383,865 of record JAPQWN010000006.1, on the reverse strand, counting down.
TCCCATTAACAATTACCATTATGCCAACTGTTTTTATGTATAATAATAGACTTGAGAGCAATCAACAAACTCACAAAAGGACAACTGAAGCCGAGGCCCAATACTAGTACATAACTTTTCATTTTGCATTTATGGATGGCAGTGGCTGCATGCAGTCAATGATCTAGTCGGTTTGGAATTGCAGCAGTAATATCAAAGATTAAATTGAAAATAAATTTATCAGTTGCTGCAAATGTTACTCTTCCCATATATTTTATATCTTTAGCACTGGGCAGTCACAATATTTAAAGATTGACCATAGATCAATCATATCGAGATTAAATGCTCCCATGCTATTTGGGGGAGCTGTCTTTTTAACTTGATATTGAAAACGTAGATGTCAATGTCGATCTGGACCTCATTTCAGTTAGGCTCGAGGCTGAAGCATCTTTAGCCAGTTCAACATTTCAGCGTTCAATTTTGGAGATCCGTTTTGATGAAATTTCGAAAATAAAAAAAATGTATGGATAGAAAAGTATTTTACTGGTAAAAAAAGTGAGATCCACACTTATATGTACTATAAATCTTTGATTTATTTTACTAAATCAACAGTAGATTATGTTATATCTCTTAGGAAAGATGGGGAGATTTAAGGGTTTCGTGGAAAGGAGGAAACAGAAGGGAGAAGGAAAGAACCTATTGCCCTGATGCTTACCATGTTGGTTGAAAGAAACTGCCCTGAGCGAAGTGCACTGAAAGACAGTGGCTTGAACAAGGTATAACATTGTTTATATAAAAGTTTAAAAAAAGGATAGTAACTCATAAAAACCAGAAAATTACAAATTCCCCCTTTTATTACCATTTCTACGTGCCAAATAAACAATTTATAAACCATGATTGTGTGTGACAATTGTAAAATCACGGCATCCATTCTTAGTTCTTAGCTCCAATTATTAATGTTATAGCCTAAAATAACATAAAATCTATACTACTATGGGTTAACTGATACCTAAGTCAAAATGAAGAGCCTTTATTTGATGAAAAGATATTGGTCATTCATTTCAGAACCTTTTGGCCAAAATCTGGTCATTTTGAAATTTGGGCTACTAATAGAGGAAAAGGGCCGTCCATGATGCACAGCGGCATCGTGGTGGGAATCAAAAGTTTGGGCAAAGAAATTCGAAAAAATATCCAAAAATTCAAAATATTGAAAAATACTAGAATTTTATGTTTTGTTTCATTAGTGACTAAGGTACGAGCATAGCGGGCCTCTTATTGCATAGTGGTCCTATATCAGTGGATGATATAACGGTATTGACCTATTTTTGTCCACATATATTCATGTTGGTCATCTATATTAACTTAAAAACTAATAAAATGCTAATAATAATCAAACACCGCCATCAAAATTTCCTCACTAGTATACATCCATCATCATTATCAAAGCCTTGTTCCAACTATGTTGGGTCCCTCTACACGAATTCTGTTTCTCCATTCTGATATATATCGAGTCAAATCCTCAGATAAGTTGCACTCCTTCATTGCCAAACTTTTCCTTGCAGGTCGACACTGGTGCCATTGTCGACCTGCGTTGGACATGCCCAAACCATCTCAGACGGGTTTATCTAATTTTATCCCCTATTGATGCTACCTCTAAATGCTCTCGAAAGCGCTTATTTATAATTTTATCCTTCATAGTTTTACCACACATCTACCTCAACATTCTCATCTCTGCCACATCCATTTTGTGCATATGTTGCATTTTTATTGGACAACATTCTTCCCCATAGGTCGTCGTTGGTCTAATCAATGTCATGTAAGATTCTCCCTTTAATCTTGTTGGTATTCACTATTCATCAGTCACAAAGCACTACAGAAGCAAGTTTCCACTTGAACCATCCCGCTTTTATCGACATCTTCATCAATCTCCCCATCCTTACTAATTATAGAGCCAAGGTAACGGAAAGAATCTCTTTGTGGTATATCATAGTCTTCAATTCTCACTGTAGTTTCAGTTCTTTCTAAATGTCCATTGAAGTTACTATCCATATATTCCGTCTTTATATGGCTTATTTTAAAGCCTTTGGATTCTAAAGCTTCCCTCCATCTCTCAAGTTTTGCATTCACACCATCTCTTGACTTATCTACCAACACTATATCATCTGCAAATAACATATATCAAGGTACTTATTCTTGAATGTGAGTGGTTGACTCATCCATAATCTGTGCAAAGAATGTGAGTAGGGCTGGCCCCTGATTTAAACCTATGGTAACTTAGAACTCATCTGTCTCTCAACTAAATTCTAAATTCAAATAAACTATTTAGCATAGCTACACAAAACCCAAAATATATAAAGTAATGTTTCAATAAAATAAAGCTTAAAATTCAAACACAAATGATGAAACATCTCTCATCAATGGAACAATGTAGTTTTGTTGAGACTTGAAAAACATAGATCTACAAGCTAGAATGCATTTGGATGTGATTTGCTTGGCCCACTTTAAGAATTTTTTTTTTTTAAAATAAAAAATCCCCAACAATCCAAAAGTTTGATCATGATCTATGGAAAACATAGATCTACATGTTAGAATGCATTAGGACCCACTTTGAGAAAAATAAATGTATAAATATTTTTAAAAATCTCCAAAAATCCAAAAATAAATATAAAAAACTTAAAAAACCTCAAACCATTTGGGATTGATCTCCAGGATACATAGATCTACAAGTTACAAGATATTCGTAATTGGTTAGTGAAAAAAAATGAAAGTTCAAAATCCAAAAAAAAGTTTAAAATCTGCTTGGGCCGCTATGCCGCTATGCACATGAGCGACAATTTGAACCTTGCATCGAAGTCGCATCATTAATATGTTGTAATCTGTTAAGAAGAATGAGGAATTCATTACCTTCTGTTCTGTCCAGAAAGTCTGATAAAACGGCCAAATTTACCATCTCTATACCGGTGAATGGGATATGCTTGTGTGCGACACTAAATCACAATTTCTTTGTAGACCATGGCAAGTGGGTGTTATCTGATTCTGTGTTGGGAACTGTAAAACATTGGTACTCGTTATGTGTAAGAAAAATATGGTTTTTTTTTTCCTGCCCCAAGCCAAACTCAAGTAATGAATCAATGATAAATGAATCGGTGAAAGGCGTCCTAACTGAAGGTGAGTGGATTCCAGTGCTGCCTAAATGCATAACAGTGGCCTGGACATTTGAAATGCTTCACTGAGCATGTGAAGAAAAAGTTTGAAATGCTTGATTCACCTTTAGATTTTAGAAAGTTTTAAATTAAATCAATCAATTTATTCTAAAATATATTGGGTATCTGGAAGGGAACAGAGGGAATTACCAACTCATTTTAGGTAAGGCCTTGTATCTTAAGCCTACATCTTTAGGTATCAGAGGGGCCAATGTGCAAGAGCAGTCGTCGGCCCAATCGCTAGTAGATCGGGCAAGAAAATTGTCACTGGTGTCAAGTCAGCCCATCATATCTAAGACACTGTCATGTAAGGACTCGTGTGAGCTTGGTTGGAAACCGTTGGATACTAAAAAAAGGTATCCAGCTGCCTTGCTGGAGGTGGTAATTGGGCGGATGTTGCTATTGCCATTTTGAGGCCGAAGAGGTTTGACTGACACAGGTTTCGTGATATAGGCCCAAAGTATACTGAGGATCCTTTGAAGTGCCAATTGTTGTTAAAGAAGATTCAGAAAGACATTGCTAGGATTAGCGACCAGGGTTGAAAAAAAGGGACTCGGGACTTGGCTCGGTTTGAGCCTGAGTCGACTCGGCTCAGCCAGAGTCCAAGTCGACTCGGCCGACTCCCCTTAAAAGCAAAAAACAAAAAAGGAAAAAAGTGGTTTTCTCCTTTTTATTCCCTCCATCCATCCATGTATATAGTTTAACTCTCTTCATTCTTGTACGTTAATGATAGATTTTGCCAATTTTTTTTTTAAGAATAAACAATAATAAGACTTTAAGAGTTTAAGACAAGCCCTTTTATAATTTAATTGCAATTAATATTTAAAACTTAAAAGTAGAAAATACAATATACATGTTTCCAACTTTCAATATCCATTCTCAATTATCAACTAGTAAAATCAAATATGTAGTAAGCTTCAATTATATCATATAAAAATGTAAAACCATACCTTAGCTCTTTATTATTAAAATTTAAATGCTAATTCCATGTTGAATGCCTTGCGAGTTCCAGATCTTCATCATCGTCGTTATTTTGACTTTGATGATAGTATTGAGCAATGTCAAGATGAAAGAACCCTTACCCCGCTCTTGGAGTTGTAGGACCTTCTCCATAGTTTGATGATGGAGCTAACTTGAAGTTGAGGATATGCATATGGTGATGGTTTTACTTGTGGGGGTACGGGTACCACAAAGACTCCTTACTGTTGTTGCCCATACCCATGCGAAGGACCACCGTATCCACCATATTGCTGCGGCTGCCCATACTCAGATGAAGGATCATGTTGTGAGTGTCCATATTGTTGCTCATACCCGTATGAACTATTAGAACTTGTGATCCAAGGCCTTGATGCCATTTGATGCGGCTAAGGATTTCCTTCACCTTTGCCCCACCCACGTGACCCACCAGCAGGCTCACTTGGACCACCATGTAATGGGTCATATACATTAATGTTGTCATCTGCGCCACCACTACCTTCGTATGCCTCCTCATTTTGGCCCTAGTCACCTCCTTATGGTGAGCCACTCTTGCTAGCAGATGATGTTTTGTGTTGTTTTTCTTCTTCTTTATGAGTGGCCAACCTTTGGCCTTGACTTGTCTTTGCATGGGTGCTCTTATCCTTTGACTTTCACCTGTATTGGAGAGTTGGGTCTTTAATCCATTGTTTAGCTTTACAGATCGGGCCACTTGAACCAGTTGAACGTGATGCTGGTCTATCTCTAGCCCCGCAACACGTTTTGAAGTAGACCGTGTCAACTCTGGCTCACGGTTATGACCACGTTGTGAGCCTTGCGATGATGATGTAGCTATTACCTTACCCTTATCACGCGTTGATGGCACTGTAGAAGTAGGCGTAGCAGATCTGCGAGTGGGAGGTTGCGGTGGGGAATTCTGTCCTTCATCTGACTGAAAGTCATCAACATCAGCCATTGCTTCATCGAGGAATGCTGTATTATTCAATACTGGATCCTCTCTTTTAGCCAACCATTCACCAAGAGGCATCTTCCTCGGATATATAATCCAAATTAATCGGTTGGTAGTCTCCGTTGTCTCTTCTCGTTAGATTCCTTGCCCTTAACCTCATGTTGTAATGGACAAAGATCAACTTCTCCAACTTATTCATAGTAAGGCGATTACGGGTCTTAGTGTGGATCAAACTGAATGTGCTCTAATTCCTTTCACATCCCGAAGATGAGGCTGTTTGGCTCAATATTCTTTTTGCAAAAGCTCTTAAATGGGGAACTTCATCGGCAAATGTAGCCCACCATTCAGCTGTGTTAAAAAATCAAAACAATAAAGTCAATTGTTTGTCATAATTCATAAATATAATTCATAAAGTACTATATTTCATCTAATTTAAGTATTGAAATAATACCTGGATCCATTTGCTTACGACCCAATATGGTTATGTCTGATCCAAAACTATGTAGAGCGCCCTTATAGTTTCTCCACTATAAAAGTCAAGATTTAGAAGTTAGCACTTAGCCCACAAATATGTGAATAACAATGACATGTGATATGACATCTTACCTAGTTAAGAATTGTAACTTGATGTTACGGGTCATCTATCATGGTCTCAACGTTTTTTTTTTTTTGAACCACGAAAAACTTCTTTATGCTTGGAAAAGTGTTTGCTATAGAAGCCGCTTGGGTTCGAGTAGTATGCTGCATGCCATGACGTCATTAAGTAATAAGTATTGACTATTGAATTCTAAAATAAGTAGAAACTTACTAGTAAGTAGTACCTGGTTATTATTTTTAATAACCATGATGAAACTGTACTAATAGTCAAAATTTACCTGCCGCGTGTATGTCTTGATACATCTGGTTGTGCCATTGATTGTCAATAATTTTCCAAAGCTTCTTATAATAAGTCCCATACTTTCCTCTGGACCTTTGCTCTATCCATGGCATCATACACAAAGCCCATTGTGGGCTTCGTATTACCATCCACTAGTTTCAAGACCAAGACGAGAGGCTGGAGTAAGTCAGTAATTCGTTCTGCCCTGTTCTAGAAATCCTCTCCAAGGACAATTTGTTGTACACGGCTTGCCAATGATTGACGTGAAAAATCTGTATTCACATATGCTCTGCTCGTCCACATCTGCATTATGTTAGCCTTGGCACGACAAAGACTCTCAAGGGCCACGAATTGCCTATCGAAGTGTGTGATACCTGCCCTCAAAATCTCACTACCCTCATTCATTTCTCTTAGCAGATCGGTCATGAACTAATGGTTATAGATTAAAGATGTCACCATCTTTCCCTCATCAATAGTATCACGGACATCATCTAATTTGCCAATGTCCTCTAGAATGCGATCAATATAATGTTCCGCGCATGGCACCCAAATTATACTCCTATGCTTTTCATGCAATTTCTTCGCCCCGGCCTTAAAGTTGGCCGCATTATCCATCACAATTGCAACAACACATTTTTGCCAATTTTTAACCATACACAAGGTATCATCAATCAAACCGTACAAATATTGGGCATCCATACACAAGGTATCATCAATCAAACCGTACAAATATTGGGCATCCATTCTATGCCCGCTTGTATCTACAGACTAGACAAAAACTGTTCCCGTTACACAGTAAGCCATGAAATTAATAATATGCATCCTATTGTCGATTGTCCGCCCATCACACATAAGCGTGCATCCATACTCCTCTCAAGTTTTGAAGTGGTCTTCTAAGTATCTCCAGTATTCGTCAACTTCCATGTCGATACTTTCCGCCAATCTCAGAAGCGGATGGAGGTTTAACTCCGGGCCCCTTCTAAGTATCTCCGGTATTCGTCAACTTCCATGTCGATACTTTCCGCCAATCTCAGAAGCGGATGGAGGTTTAACTCCGGGCCCCACCTCAGCTATAGTATCAACCATGGCCAGATAGTATGGTGAATTAGCGACATTCGGTGGAATCCGATTATAATGGAATAACTTTGAGATGGCTCTCCCCAATTTCATGACTCTAGTGTTATATCACCCATGATAGAGCTAGTAATCTTTGGTTGTTTCATACTTTGGGACCTATGTAAGAATGGATCCAATTTCCATCTTCTCGTTGTGTCCTGGTAAAGGTCAGGAGGAGTTCTTGAAGAACTGGCCCCACCCTGTGTCTCATCCATACGAGCCTGCTCAGAAGCAAATTGTTCATGGCTCGCTCTCATAGCCCTCCTTAACGCCCTCTCCTCCTCATCACAACCACCACCAGAGTCACCCATAGAACTGTCAACATATTTGCAACCCTCTCATCGAACTTTTTCGTCTTTTCTTTCTCATTCTTCTTTCCCTGCAAAACGTCTCATTAATTTCTGCACTTAGGTTTTCCGGGGGGGGGGGGGGGGGGGTGTGGGGGGGAGATGGTTGTTTAAATCTGTGGATCCCACCACTGGGGGTGGGGGGTGGGGGTGGGGGTTGTTTAAATCTGTGGATCCCACCACTGAGAGTCTTATGACACCATTTGCTTTTGACCTTATGACGGTCTCCTGCAACCATCTCCCCATTCCTATCCGGGGGTCAACTTCTTTCTCTTTCTTTTTTGGGGCCATTGTGATCTAACTAAGTGACATTAATCTGCACAATCAAAATAATAGTCTCATCCCAAAAACATAAATAAATAATGAAAAAAAATCTGATTTTTTATTATTTTAATAAAAAAGTTACATCATAATCAAGAAAATCCTTCGTTTAACCAAACAAGAGTTGAAATATCATCTACAAACAACCCACACTTGTAAAATCATCCATTATACATAATTTAAGAAAGTAAAAAGCAAAAAAAAAAAAACATATTATTAATAATTGTTGTAACTAGAAAAGTAAGAAAAATATTATTATTGCACATACAAGCATAGATCTAGAGTTTAGAACCATAGATCCATGTTATACACACCCAAAATAATAGTCTCATACCAAAAACATAAATAAATAAAGAAAAAAATTTGGATTTTTATTATTGTAAAAAAAAACATTATAATCAAGAAAATCACTCTTTTAACCAAACAAGAGTTGAGATATCATCTACAAACAACCCACACTTGTAATCATCTATTCTACATAATTTAAGAATGTAAAACGCAAAAAAAAAACATATTATTAATAGTTATCTTAACAAGAAAAAGTTAGGAAAATATTATTATTACACATACATGCATAAATCTACGGTTAGAACCATAGATCCATGTTATACACACCCACAATAATAATTTCATACAAAAAAACATAAGTAAGTGATGAAAAAAAATCGGATATATATATAAAGAACAACCCAAAAATACAAAAAAAAAAAGAAGCATTTTTAGAACAAACCTCCAAACCATCTTCAAGCAAAATCTTCATCTTAGCATCTTCCCTAAACCATAAATACATGTAGACTCAAGAAAACATACCTCAAAGTTGACAAATCAAAAAACCCTCTTTGATGTTAATAGTGGTTGGATTCTTTGGTAGGCTAGAGCTTTGAAGAAAGATGGATTTGAGTATGTTAGTTGCTTGAAAAGAGTTTTGGAGGCTATTTTCTCCTATATCCAGCAAGTTGAAACAAAGAAAGGACTTTCTTTAGGGTTTTGAAGAACTTTTAAAGTGGGGGAGTCTGTCAGTGAGTGGACTCGTCCGAGTCCATCTCTTCCGCCACCGAGTCCCACTGACTTGGATCGTTAATGATCAAGTCCGAGTCAACTCGGACTCGGCTGATTTTTCAAACCTTGTTAGCAACACAACCTCCTTGGAAATAATGACTTCATGGTTTAAGGAGTTAGGGAGATTATCTCCTCATCAATTGCTCAATTAGAATTGTTGACTGTTCAGTGAATGACCTTGTGGATAGGCCGGCCAAGGAAGATACTAATTAGATGGATTTCTCAATATCTTCATTTTTGCAAGTGATGTAACTGACTTCTGCTTGTTGCTTGTAGTATCACCAAAGAGAGGTTTTTTATATTCCTATCCTTTGTGTCCATCACAATAAGAGCATTTTGTAAATGCATGTACTATCTGTCTTTTAAAAATGGAGAACATGCATATTCACATTTGTTACGATGCCTGTATGCATATGTGCCGGTTTTTAGCTGTATCAGGGAGTTCTAAGTTGTTGTTGAACTTGTCTTCCTCTGAAAAACTTTGTTTGTGTGCTTCAATCTTTGTATTTTTTGAATTGAGCAGTGTATTCACAATTTTTTTCAATCTAACGTTGGAAATAATTTTGGTTTTATATGTTCTTGCAGTTTCCCTGGAAAGAAATATCAATTCTCCCGGTGCAATGGCATGCTTTGGCTCTTGGTCTGTTCGCCTCAATCATAGCACCGTTTGGAGGCTTTTTTGCCAGTGGAGTTAAAAGAGCTTTCAATATAAAGGTTCTCACATATCAATTTTAGCTGAATTACAGTGATTTGAATTTTATAAAGAAAACACAAATTAAACCTTGATTAAGAGAGCTTTTCATTCATTTGAAAGTTTCACCATTACCATCCAAATTCCAAAGAACAGAAGATTTAATCTTTCTTTGATTATTACAGGATTTTGGTGACAGTATTCCTGGCCATGGTGGGATTACTGATAGAATGGATTGTCAGGTGAGAAGATGCTGAATTTATATGATATTTTGGAAAGTAGAATAGAATCTCATGTAAAATTCATCTGTGTCTGGTTGCAATGGTTTTTTTTTTTTTTTTCATTTAATACGATATATTTGATTTTGCTGCCATTTATATTTTTTTTGAACTGATCATGCTATAAAATTTTATTTTACATTTGAACCTCTTTTTTTTGAAAATATATTTGGACGAAATGATTGGAACTTCATTCGAGAAAACCAAACCAACAGCAGATACAGATAAAAGACGAGGAGTGAAGATATTGTTCCATCCATAGACCTTGAGATATGATCGAACGACTAGAAGCTTGGATGCTCTTATTTCCCAATCTCATGAGTGATGCATGACAGTTGCCAGATTTTAGATGTTGGAATAATCTAAACAATATTACCATACCATTTACACACACACAAGGAGTGAAGATATTGTTCCATCCATAGACCTTTAGATATGATCGAACGACTAGAAGCTTGGATGTTCCTATTTCTTAATCTCAAGAGGGATGCATGACAGTTGCCAAATTTGAGATGTGGAATAATCTAAATAATATTACCATACCATTTACCCTTTAAGAAGCCCAAGAAGAGTTCTCATTGTGGCCTCATTCAAGTCCACTGAAATCAGGCCAAAGTAGACAACTTAAGTGTTGTCACATACAATCCTTTAAATTCTGTTGAGACCAGTGACAGCCACTCACTGAACACCCCATAAAACTGGGATCTGGATTCCAGGGTGCATATCAGTGAGTTTTAATTAAAAGTTTTGTATTACCGCAAAAAAATCCAACACCAAGATTATAAAAATGGTTGCAATTATGTGGCGGCTATTAATATGGTACTTGGTTTTCATATTGAGATACTTCTACGATCATGGAACAAATCCCTTCTAGTAGACTGTAAATGTTATTTGCAACTTAAATAAAATGGAAGAAGAGTTACCTGTAGTGCTTAGAAACCCTAGAGTGAGAATCTGATAATGCCTTCTCTCTTCCTGAAGACCATTCCAACAATCAGCTAATCTAATGTGTTTCTATTTTGCTGCTGCTATACTACAGATGGTGATGGCCGTGTTTGCATACATCTACCATCAGTCTTTTGTCGTGACTCAGAGCTTTTCAATCGAGATGATTTTGGATCAGGTTAGCTGTGGTTCTTAATATATATATATATATATATATATATATATATATATATATATTTATGAGAGATGCTCCTATGAGAGCATCTCTCACCTTACTATGAATAAAAGTATTTTTTGGAGTGATCCAGTGTTTTACTTAAAACACCCAACTAACACTAGGTAAAGCAACCCTAATTGGGGCACCGGGGCACTCGTATTTCCAAATTTTAATCATGTTGCGGATGTTGAACCCGCATACCATCGTTGTCAGATATATTGGATGATGAGATATTCTGCCTGAGAGGATGAGTGCATAGTGAACTTATGGTGGGCCTCATCTCATCGCTGCCTCTATTATTTTTTTTTATGATGGTGAAGGTGTCTCAGGCGTCGATGATTTGGTATGAATAAAAACACTGGATCACAGCCCTTGTTTACTTTGGCTTTTGAATGTGCTAGAAATAAAATGAAAATGAAAATGAAAAAAGAAACGATAACGGAGTTGCTTGTGATGCAGATACTAAGAAACTTGACTTTGGAGGAGCAACAAATTCTCTATATACAGCTTGGGAAGATCTTCCAAGAGAGGCAATTCCAGGAAACTTGAAGTGTTCCCATGTAACATATGCATCTTTTCATGTTACATATGTGTTGTTGTGCTAATACGCACCCGTTTTCATATTCACACAGGCTTCTAGTATATCTAGATTTTGTATAGCTCTCTCAAAAGCATCCTCGCAGATTATAATTTTTGTTTTTTATTGGTAACAAACCACAGTAAAAAATGATTGTGAAGAAACAAAATCCTATGGAGAATAGGGTCATTGTTTTTCAAGTGAATTCATTTCCACAGTGAAATCTCGCGATCGGGGTGTTGTTCCACTTGATATCATTTCCTTCTCTGTTTTAATCTTTGGCATTTGTTTTGAGCGGTTTAAAATTTCACGATCAAGTGGGGTCGCCGAGGAGCCTCACTAATTTCGCGTGAGCAAGTTGTTTTAAGGCAGGAAGCACAGAGGCCACGTAATTTAAATTGCTTTTCAAAGCATGCCAGAGTCTACAGCAGTTTCATTCGACTTCATTCCTTTTTATTGTGGCAGTGTAGTGTAAATCATTTGGTCATAGCATTTTCTCCCGTATCGTCTTAGAACCAACATTGCACCTGTGATTTTAGCATGGGTCCTCTTATATTATATACGGAGAGCGTGGGACGTCCCTTTAAGGAGTAAGATAAACATCCCACTCTCGTATATGTATGCGTATTATGGCCCATAATGACTATTAAACCAATGATGCCAATGATGAGTTACGGACAGGAGGCACATTATCTTTGTATGTATATTAATGCCAATAGTGACTATTAAGCCGATGATGAGTTACATATAGAAGCTTTGTTGTCATGCGGCCTCTCTTTGGCATCACTAATTTTTGCCTCTATTTCTCAAAATCTTTAAATCGGGGTAGAGATTTTGAGAATAGATGCCTTTGGCAGCATTTGACGGCTTTTATTTTTTATTTTTGAGAAGTAGAAGCAATGCCTCTATTTTTCACAACCCACCATTGATAGCATGCAAAAGGTAGAGGGAAAAAGAAGAGTCGGGTGAACAGTGCTCTTGTCCATTCATGCCTTGGTCCCCCTTTTTTTTTTTCCTTCCTTTTTCTATAATTTTTTCTCCTCGAAATCTAAGAATAAATCAAGATCCAAACCGTTGGAAATGTTCACGAGATCAAACATAGCAATGATATCAAATTTCAGCCGTTGGATCATCACCAATCTTGAGATATGTGTACAAAAAAAGCAATTAGATTTAATTTTTTAAAATCCGTGGGCCCCAAATGCAAAATTCACATTTGAAAGGCTGAAAACGACTATGTGGTCGATTTTCAAGGCTTAATACATTGTGGATATCGAGATAGTTGCAAAGCAATATCAGCTATTGATGTATTATGCTTAATATTGGATTTGTCCATAAGCAATAACGTTTTTCTATGTTATTTATTATTATTCATGGGAGTGTAAATCAAGATCTAAACCGTTTGATGTTAAAAAGATTAAACTTGTCGTTGGATCATCACCAATCTCGAGATATTGCAAAGAATGTGAGCCATTGGATCCGATTTTTAAGATTATGTGGGCCCTAAACACAATATCTAAACTGTTAGATCTCTTTAGAAGGCTGAATACGGTCGTAAGGTCAATTTTCAAGGCTTGATACCTTGTACATCTTGAGAAATTTATGAATAACTTTCAACCATTGATATAAAAAAATATATTTAACATAGGTCTTTGCATTAAAAAAAAAAGTGTATCATTACCAAACAAGGCCCCAGTAATTTTAGATCTCGTGGCTGGACTACTTGAAACTTTTCCATATCCGGGATCGTAGTCCGCATTATGAGGATATTAAACACCGCACAATTCATTATTTACCAATATGCGGAAGTTGTGAATGTAAAACTTAAACCATAATAGAGTGATGCAAGTCATCAATCTTTCTAAATGTTCAATTTGCATAGGAAAATAAAGCATCTTAGTTACAACCCAGCTAAAAGAAAGAGCAAAGACGATCTAAGTCCCAAGTCCAATGGTGAGGTTCTCATGTGCAGTCTAAAGACATCACGATGCTACACCATCTGCACACCACTTTCAATCATCGCCCGACATTTCAAAGAATGTCTCACCCTATGGGATAAAGGAAGGAGATCCATCACCTACGGCACAAAGTGAAATGACATCGGATTTAGATAAATTTGGCAATATATAGTATGCAAGTAACACAATATAAATGCATCAAAATAGAATATAAGGCGATAAAATGATTAATATTATTAACAAAGGTAGAATTACAAGGCAATTGTGCAAGAATAATATAATAACAAGAACCAACATAAGCGGTAAACTAAACAAAGTAATTAACCTAGCAAAATATGCAACTTCACATAAGCTAAATTGCTACGGGATATTATGTTGTTGCCCCTCGAAAACAATTGAGTGGTGGAAGGGATGCACGGGATGGTCAAGGTCAGCGCTCAAAGCGTTAAAGTAGCATACGGTTGCGTACGTCCGCCTTGAACCTAATCTATATAGATGGCAAAATAATAAACGGCCCATGCTACGGGGGATAAAAAATTGTGGTTAGATTAATCAATTGAGTGATGTTTGACCCAAAGAATCACGAAGGACAGTGTCTGTCTAGACTCCCTGTGTGAGCAAGACTCCCATCAAACAAGTGAATACTATAAAATCACCTAATATATCCAAACAAAGCCATAAATACTCAAACCCATACCCAAGGTAGTCCCTTCCAACAAGCCATTGGGTAGCCAACCTAGCCTCAAACACGGGTAATCCACATCCTACATAACTTCTAGGTCCGATTTAGGTCTTTATCATCATATTCACAATTAGCAAGACAATAGGTGACAAAGACACATGAACAAGCCATGAGATAAGAGGTCAATCAATATACCAGGCAAAATACATCATCTCGTCGAGTACCAATCAGAGGAAGAATCGAAGCAGCCAAACCTATGTAATTAGTTGCCATTCGGGTCTCTTCCTAGGCCATTCAACATAATGGTCAACAGTGGAGTTTCATATGCCCCGTCTTGGTGCTATGATGGTTGAAGAGCATCCAAGAGTTTCACGGTTACTATCCTCTTCACTTGGTTTTGCCTCTTGCACCTTAATACGAGCAACTTAGGTTTATATCCCCTTAAAATTGGATTTAGATTGAGAATTGACTTATACCCGTTATTATCTGCAGAGTTCATTTGGAAAAGTGACAATTCAGATTGACCGGGTTGTCATGCTGGGAGCTGTTGCAGGAGAGTACATGCTGTTGCCTGAGAGCAAAAAACGCCCTCGAAATCTGGAAATAGAATTCCAGTGGTCGAACAAATAACGATTTCCAATGAGGTTTGTCGATATTCTCATTCTTTGTTATTGTAACTTGTATGTGAATTGAAAAATGTGCTTGTTTTTATATATGCATGTTGATGTATATAGTTTGCAGAGAAGCTTGATCTCTTTAGTTTCACTCTGCAACTCACAATGCTGTTGTCATCTTTCATTATTATTTTTGGATGTCAGTAAGGGGTTTGGTTTCTTCTAGGGGTTGTATATAGTCTTGTTTTTCTTTATAATGCCCGAAGTGCAGGGCTGATATATGAAGCTGCACTTATCTGACTCTTCTAAGGTAGGCAAATGCCTTGTCATCTAGCTAGTGACATGTGTGAATGGCTTAACACCACTTTAATTAGAACAAAATTAATGATGCCAACATAATGTGAATTTTGCATGGTAAGATTTTCATGTCTGCTTTAAATGACCCTGTTTCGACCCTAATCATACATACCTCAATGATGGTCGTTTTGTTAATAGTCCCATGGTCCCATGCTGAAGTTATACTCTCTTTAATTTTAGGACTTCAAAATGGAGAAAGAGCTTCTTGGTCTCCTTTTATAAGAATAAAGGAAATATTCAGAACCCTTGCAAACTGTTAAACGATTAAGCTTCTTGGCCGTTTGGACACTGATGTGGATAGGGATGCAAACAAGCTGAGCATAGATGAACCTACTTAACCAAGCTCAAGCTCAAGCTCTGCTCAAGGCTGTTTAACTCAAGCCCAAGCTTGATTATGAACGAGCGGAGATAAATTAAGCTTTAGCTCAGCATGATTCCTTTCTCGCAGTATTAGTACTAAAAATTGTAGAGATTACCATTTGAGAACGATTAAGTTAAAGATAATTCATGAGGCAGGTCATGCTATATGGCCAGAAATGCGAGACCATCATGTTGTAATATTATAAGCGTACTAATCAATGTGCTGCCCTTGACTGCGGGGTCCACTTGGGCCCACATTTTATCTATGCAGCCCCTTTGATACTGTTTTCATTCCATGATCTTGCATTGGGCTCAAATTTACACCCACTCAACCTTGACTAGATGCTGGATTAAATCTCAAGAAAATTTACTGTTAAGATGCCATTAATTTTAAGGTGGTTAAAACAAGCACCAGGGTAAACTGGTGGGCCAAGCTTTTTGGATCTCCCTTGTCTATGTGGAGACCTTTCCAGCTGCTCTCCACCCATTTGCTAAACTTGCATCTAGCTAAAAGCCCCACAGGAAATACAGTGTGTGATTATGACTGAGCCAAGCTTGAGCTAGAGCCATGCTCTTCCCGAGTCAAGCTCCCAGCTGAGCCGGGCCAAATGGGCTCTAGCTCGAGCTTACCAACAGTCCATGGGTTTTGTTTTTGGCCGTTTCTGGGAGGGAAGAAAAGGGATGAAGAATCCAGAAAGATATTTTAGGTTCATAGTTCTGACCATAATTGATAGAGATAGAGACAGAGATAGAGATAGAGATATGGATCATGGCCCACCACCCCCATCTCATGACATGCTCTCATCTTGGTGGACGGCTGCCTTTAATCATCTTGCTCTGTCTCTGTCTCTAGCTCCTCTTACTCTCTGCCTTCTAACTTTTAAACCTGGTTTGAGCACTCCTTTCTACCAACCTATGCCAGAAAAGAAGCTTCTCGCACCATCTTTTTCCAGCCTAAAGTGAAACTGAGTACAGGGGAAACAGAGGGCGGGATTGTGGATTTTTGTGGTGGGTGGAAATTTTTTGTCATTTCTCTCAAATTTCAGGAGACCGTCTGTCCTTTCATAGTACAGTGTGTACATATTAGAAATTCAATCAGAATCGCGATTTAAAATCTCGGTCTCTGTCGCAGTATTGGCCGGGCCGAAAAACCAATATAATATCGGTATCGGTCGCGGATATCGGTCCATTGCGGTCGTCGCAGTGTAAATTTCTTTTTAATCCAAAAAAATTTATAAAAATATCCAAAAAATCCAGAATATTAGAAAATGCTGGAATACAATATTTTTTTTCCATTAGTAGCAACAATAAATCAAAATCTGGGTCACCTTAATTTATGAGTCCTGTCTGTGTCGCAGTTCGCTGTCTTCTTTAGTATTTCATATAATGCAACCATTATTGATGCTCATGATCAATTTATTAGTGTAAAATATAAGAAAATAAAGATAACATATCAATCATCATTTAATACTAACTCAATTATCAAATAAGTTGTGAAATTCAAGACCCTAAAGATAACACATTCAAAACAGTAATATAATAGTGAGATAGATAAATCAGAAAGGATTTGGGCATCAAAAGGTTCATGGTTCACCTGAAATTAGAGGGGACTAGTAGAGAGTAGAGACTAGGGAGAGATTGATGAGTATGAGTGTACACCATACAATTATCATGAATCATTAAAAGAACATAGTTATGATGAAATCCCCAAAAAATGATATATAATAATTCAAATATTAAAAAATCCAAAAATAAAAAAAATTGGAAAAAAAAGTTCAAAATCATGTGTATGAGTAGATCTAGCATGAAAGTATGTAGATCTAACTTCTAAATGAATAACACAACACAAATGACAAACCCAATAATTTCTATACTTCATCAAAAAAATAAAAAAAAAAACACATAATAAAATGCTTTAGGTTGATTTTCTCTTACCTTAGATAATATTTTCTTCAAAAAATTAATGTAGGATTTGAAAATATGCAAGAGGGAGTATGGCTGCTGCTATGGGTAGTAAGGAAATGAAAAGAAAGGAGAAGATGATGAAGATGGGGAAAAAGTTGCAAAAATTAAGGTTTTTACCCTTTTTATATCATCTTGGCCAATACTTTCAAAATATCGGCCGAGATATCGGTTCACAGGATATAAATATTATATCGGCAGATATTTTGCGATTTATTGGGGATATTTTGCCGAGACCGATATCTTAGCGAGATATCGGCACGGTATCGGCCGAGATTTTAATCCATGATCAGAATTCCTACCCTACTCTCAAGTCTCAATTATACTAAATTAAGTTAATTGCATTTAAGGGCCCATCTGATTTATGTAGATGAATTCCTATAAATTGTGAGATTTCGTAATTTCGTAAGCAGTTGAAAAATGAAGAATCAAAAGGTGAATATATAAAATCGTGATCCTGGACCAACAAAACTACCCTGTAAGTTATGTCATTCATACACATATGCCAAACGAAAGAGAGAGAGAGAGATAGAGAGAGAGAGAGAAACTGTGAAAATGAATTTCATTCGATGATTGTGCATCATGGATTTCTTCTCTTTAAATAGGATTTACAATGCCTAAGTTTAGGCTACAAATCAAGGACTGAAAATAAGGAATTAAAGCTAATCAGGCTAATCAGATCAATTAGATCTCTAAGAAGGGAAAGTCTTGCTGTACAAGATTATGACTAAGTCTTATCTTAACAAGTGGGCTGGGCTTAAATATCATACAAGTGGGCTGGGCCCATGGGCCTATTATGATACAATATTACACTTTAACACCCCCCCTCAAATTGATGCGGGGAATCAACCAGCAACAATTTGCGAACGAGGAATTCATGCCGCGGCCGGGGAAGGCCTTTGGTGAAAATATCAGCAAGCTGGAACTCAGTGGAAATATGAGGAAGAGTAATAACTTTGCGATCATACTCGTCCCGAATGAAGTGACAGTCCACTTCAATATGCTTTGTCCGCTCATGAAATACAGGATTTGCAGTAATTCGAATGGCACTTGTGTTGTCGGCATGAAGAGGAGTCGGTTGAGTCTGTGAGAATCCAAGCTCTGAGAGCAACCCTCGTAGCCATAGGATCTCAGAACAAGCAGAAGACATGGCTCGATATTCTGATTCCGTAGAAGATTTGGAGACTTTATCTTGCTTTTTACATTTCCAAGATATCAAGGCGTCTCCCAAGTAAACACACCAGCCTGTGGTAGAACGACGTGTGTCCGGACAGCCGGCCCAATCCGCATCAGAATAAGCAGTGAGAGTGAGTGGGGTGCCAACTGGAAAAAATAAGCCGCGGGTGGAGGTACCACTGATATAGCGAATAATGCGTTTAACTGCCGCCAAATGATGATGCCGTGGTGCGGTCATAAACTGACTAACCAGATTAACAGCATAAGAGAGATCTGGGCGCGTAATGGTTAGGTAGACAAGGCTACCAACCAAACGACGATAGAAAGTAGGATCCGGAAGGAGATCGCCGTCTTGTTGACGAAGCTTGACATTTACTTCCAATGGTGTGTCCACTGTGCGAGAATCACCGAGATCGGCGAGATCCACCAGGTCAGTAGCATATTTGTGTTGATGAAGAAACAAGCCTTTCTTGGATTGAAGGACTTCTAACCCCAAGAAATAATTCAACGGTCCCAAATC
Source organism: Umbellularia californica (assembly GCA_028538565.1). Taxonomy (NCBI): domain Eukaryota; kingdom Viridiplantae; phylum Streptophyta; class Magnoliopsida; order Laurales; family Lauraceae; genus Umbellularia; species Umbellularia californica. The sequence goes on along the minus strand of JAPQWN010000006.1, from coordinate 80,364,702 downwards.
CTTCATATGAAACTTATCTTGCAGAGAGGCCTGTATCTGTTGAATCATATCACTGTGAGGGCCAGTAATAATGATATCATCGACATACACAAGAAGAATTGTGGATCCTCTGGATGAATTAAGTGTGAACATCGAAGGATCGTATGGGCTCTGTATAAAAGAAAGCTAAAGAAGAGTGGTCCGGAACTTGTCGAACCAGGCTCGGGGTGCCTGTTTGAGGCCATATAAAGAGCGCCGTAACCGAGCAACATCGGTCTTAGAAGAAGAAGGAATTCCATGAGGAAGACGCATGTAGACTTCTTCTTTAAGATCCCCATGAAGAAAAACATTCTTCACATCCATCTGATAGAGGGGCCAGGATTGAGAGGCAGCTATGGCAAGAACTGTACGCACAGTTGTCATTTTGGCGACTGGAGCAAAAGTCTCCTCATAGTCGATACCGTACTCCTGCCTGTTTCCAAGTGCAACGAGACGAGCTTTGTAGCGATCCAAGGAACCATCAGACTTTAATTTCACCGAGTATACCCACTTGCAACCAATTGGTTTGACAGATGAAGGACAGGTAACAATGTCCCATGTATGATTTTCTTGAAGAGCACTTAGTTCTTCCTGCATAGCCTGTATCCAACAATCATGCTGCACTGCCTGAGAGTACGAGTTAGGGATAGAAAGAGATGACAAAGTGGTTAATAAGGAGGCATGAGTAAAACCATAGCGATCAGGGGGCTTTGTGTGGCGAATGGATCGGCGAAGAGGAAGAGAATCCGAAGGTGGATTAGGTGCAGGATCAGGAACAGGAGGCGCCGGAGGTGGATCAGGTGCAGGATCAGGAGCAGTCAGGGCAGGCGTAGCGAGAGACCCAGAGCCAGGATCACCTGTAACATTCCGTCGTTTATACACAAAATCCGGCTTAAAACGAGTAACAGGTGGAGGCATTGTATCTGAAAATGATGGTAAAAAAGAGAACGAGACAGAGTCATTTGAATCACCATGCCTTGGAAAAAAATATTGATTCTCAAAAAAGACGACATTGCGAGACACTCGAATTCTTTTGGCATTAGAATCATAACATAGATAGCCTTTTTGATGAAGAGCATAACCGAGAAAGGCACAGAGGGAGGATTGAGCTGTTAGCTTAGTGCGCTCAGTGGGAGGAAGTAGAACAAAACAAACACACCCAAAAGGACGAAGATGATTATAGAGTGGATTCTTTTGAAAAAGTCGAAAAAACGGTGTCTGGTTGTCTAATCTAGATGAAGGTAGGCGGTTTATGACATGCACAGCGGTGGAGAGGGCTTCTGGCCAAAACCTAGTTGGAACTGAAGATGCTAGCAAAAGTGAACGAGCAATATCCAAAAGATGTCGGTTTTTCCGCTCAGACACACCATTTTGTTAGGGGGTGTAAGGACAAGATCGTTGAGAGATGATGCCTTTGGATTGTAAAAATGCTTGAAATTCCTTAGAAACATACTCCCCCCCTGAATCAGACCTAAGAATTTTAATGGTAGTGGAAAATTGATTCTCAACATAAGACAAGAAAACTTTAAAAATCGAGAAAACATCAGACTTAGCATGCAAAAAATAAATCCAAGTAAAACGACTATAATCATCAATGAATGTAACAAAGTATTTATAATGAGAATGAGAGATAACAGGTGCAATGCCCCACACATCACTATGAACAATATCAAAACATTTCATTGCTAAAGAATCATGAAGGGGAAAAGGAAGGGTTTTCCCTTTCCCCATTTTGCAGCTATCACAACTAAAAGAAACATCCTTAAAAGAAACTTTATTATCATTAATTAAACCAGAGTTTAATAAAAACATCAAAGTTTTGGAATTAGGATGTCCTAAACGATTATGCCACAATTGACATTTATTATGACTAAAATGGGAAAACAAAGCAGACTCCGAAGGGAGCTTTTCATTTGACGAAATTTGGAGGGGAAACAGTCGGCCCAGCTTAGGACCCTTCGCTAGCACCTTCCCCGATGCTTGATCCTGCACAACACAACCAGAGCGAGAAAACAAGATGGAGCAATTACTATCAACAAGTTGACCAACGGATAACAAATTTGTGGTTAAGCGAGGGGAAAGAAAAACATTATGCAAGGGTAAGGAATGAGGAACCTTTCCAACAGCAGAAATGGGAATACTGCCACCATCAGCAGTATTGATGCAGAGGTCTCCATCATACTCTCTAATATGAGTCATATTGGCAGGAGAGTTTGTCATGTGATTGGAGGCCCCTGAATCAATATACCAGGTGGATGCTGGAGATTTTGGATTACCTGATAGACCAAGGGCAGAGAAAGCATTTATGATCATTTGCTGGACCATTTCAGGAGTGAGGATAGAAGAAGAAGAGGCAGCAGGTGGTGCAAGCATGACTGGTGAAGAAGTATCTGGAAGATGTGCAGAGTAAGCGCTCTGTTGCTGTGGTGGTGCAGGCATGACTGGTGAAGAAGTGTCAGGAATATGTGCAGAGTAGGCTTTCTGTTGCGGTGCCCGATTCGCTCGATTCTGAGGTCGCGTTCGGCATTCCGGAAGAACATGACCTTTGGTTTTGCAGTAGGAACAAAACTTCTGGTCACACTGAGTTGAAACATGTCCGAGTTTGTGGCAGCAAAAACATTTGACCCTGCTCATGTCCCTGGTTTGAGCTTTACCCCTGGCAACATAAGCAACATCGACAGGAGCAGACTGAGGAGTATTTTGTGTAAGTGCCGTCTGAGTCACCAAGCGCTGTTCCTCTCTAAGGAGTTCGCCCAAACATGATTCGAGGGAAGGGGATGGAACCCTGCTCATTAAGTTGGACCGGACATTTTCAAATTGTGGCCGTAACTTCATCAGAAATTGATCCCGCTGACTCGTCTGATGGATCTCTTGAATAGAGGCTAAGGAGACAGCAGGAAGGTCAGCATAAATAAGCTCAGCGTAATCAGTCCACAGACTGGTAAACTGAGAGTAGTAATCCTGTATTGACAAGGTCCCTTGAACAAACTGCGAGATTTCATGTTCTAAATGAAACCTGCGAGCAGAATTTTCTTGCAAATATGTCTTTTTTAAGTAAAGCCACATTTCTTTGGCAGTCTTGTATGGTCGAAGGTTCAGGATAAACTGAGCATCGACGGACCCCAATATCCAGCTCATGATCTGCCAATCTTTAACCTCCCATTTAGATAGGAGCTTTTCATCATTAGGTGTGGGGTCGGAATCATCAATATGGCCCCAAAGTTCTTTACCCTTAAGGTAAATCTGAAATTGAAATGCCCAAGTAGTATAGTTCGTACCGTTGAATTTGATCAACTTGATATCAGTTTTCTCCATAATAGAAGAGTGTAGTAAAAACAGCCACAGCCAGCAAAAATAGTCTAGGAGATCGAAGAGACAGCCACAAAGGCACAAATCCGAAACAAACAGCAGCAATCAAAAGTACTAAAAAAACAATGAGTAGTAATCTGAGATGGAGAGGCAGCTTGATGAAAAAAAAACAGTGAAGATGCAAAAAAATCCAGAAGAAAGAGGCCCCAGACGAACTCCTCTTAGAGATGCAGATCTTGCAGTGGGACCCACCGAGATGCCGAACCACAGATCAAGACTGAGTGTCTTGAAGAATAGTAATTGGACTACCTCCAGTCCAAGTTTGAAGAGAAACAGGGACAGATCCACAAATCTGTACGGTGATGATGAAAACAAACTGTGTTTTTCAAATAAAAGTCGACAGAGAAGAAAGAGCTTTGAACGAACCTCAAACGTTGAAGAAAAATTCCAGAAAAATGCTTACAATCATTCTTTATGTCTGTCGAACCTTCCTGATTGAAAAAGGATGGACAAAAAAAAATGATCAGAGGTGGCCCACTGTTGATCAGTGGCCAGAACCGTCAGCAGTGAAGGAGAAGCTCGCCAGAAAGTTTGAGCAGATCAGAATGATACTTTAAAGAGAGGATTGATAATATCCAAGCTCTGATACCATGTCATTCATACACATATGCCAAACGAAAGAGAGAGAGAGATAGAGAGAGAGAGAGAGAAACTGTGAAAATGAATTTCATTCGATGATTGTGCATCATGGATTTCTTCTCTTTAAATAGGATTTACAATGCCTAAGTTTAGGCTACAAATCAAGGACTGAAAATAAGGAATTAAAGCTAATCAGGCTAATCAGATCAATTAGATCTCTAAGAAGGGAAAGTCTTGCTGTACAAGATTATGACTAAGTCTTATCTTAACAAGTGGGCTGGGCTTAAATATCATACAAGTGGGCTGGGCCAATGGGCCTATTATGATACAATATTACACTTTAACAAGTTATACCCACTCATTGATGCAACCCATGCAGCTCACACATGTTGTATTCTTTCCTTTGGAAATTCGCACTTAACGATCTGTATCCGGATAATTTCCCCATACAAAAACAAGCAACAAAGAATTGCAAAAAAATATACAATGAAAAGTCCTAATAGGTGCCAGCTGTCTCTGTTTTAACTGCTTTATTTAGCCACGTGGCATCAAAGGAAGCTGCTGATGTCATCAAACCAATGGTCCTCACTTCCTTGATTCTGCATGGACTTCCCTTACTTCGGTAGTCTTGTCTTATATGAATAAGAAGTGTCATTGTTCAAAGCAGCTTCCCTAAACTTGAAGCATTAAGTACCCTTGTTGTCTCCATTTGAAAGCTAATCTTTTTGTATTACCACCCAAGTCATAGCAAATCCATTGTTTCTTCATGGGTTTTTTTTATATCTTTTCCACCACATTTCCTTTCATTAACTTGTGCAGTGGAGAAAAAGACTTTCATGGGTTTGATCATAAAGATTTCTGATTTTTGAATGGTCTAAAACTCTATTTGACGAAGGATTTATTAGCCATTAAGGATTGATTTATAGCAAGTTATCTGTGAGAAAGAAGTTTCCTGGAGTTTCTAGGAGACCCACATCTGGAATTTTGTAAAAATCTTCAGTACCCTTTCATAGATTCAATTCAACACCGAACAGCTAGCTCTCTGTCCTTTTGCTGCCTCCAATCTTTTGTCTTATAAGAACCTCATTACAGCTACCAACTTATCCAATCTGTTTCTTCATCACTACAAAACCAACCTCTCTTTTCTGCAATACCCATTTCCATTTCACGCTGTTTTTTTTAGTTTTGATTTGCAAAAAAGATCAAGGGATCATTGTCTGAGTCTTTTGGTTCAGAATGGGACTAGGTAGAACCTTGGAATGCTGCTTTGGGTTATTGAATAATGTTGATAAGAAGAAGAATAAGAAGAACACGAAAAAGAAGCAGCTGCAGACTGTAGAGCTCAAAGTGAGGATGGACTGTGAAGGCTGTGAGCTCAAAATCAAGAAAGCTCTATTTAAAATGAAAGGTCTGATTCTCTCCTCTGTTTTCTTTTGTCTGGGTGCGTGTGGGGTGAGTGTTCCTGTGGAGATAGATAACTGATGTTTTGACGTGTTTCTTTGCAGGAGTTGAATCAGTGGTCATAGACAGGAAACGGCAGAAGGTGACTGTCACTGGTTATGTTGAGGCCAGCAAGGTTCTGAAGAAGGTTCGATCCACAGGGAAGAAGGCTGAGTTGTGGCCTTATGTCCCTTACAATGCTGTAGCTCATGCATACACCCCAGAGGCCTATGACAAAAAAGCTCCCCCTGGTCATGTCAAAAATGTGGATCCCCTTGCCACCTCTAACCCTGTAATCAAACCAGTGGATGAGTTGACCACCGTCTTCAGTGATGACAACCCCAATTCATGTTATATCATGTAGAAAGATCTTCATCATGGGGTTTTCTCCTTTTCCTCATCTGATCACTTCCTTTCACCCACCACTGTAACGATCACATGTAGTTCTTGGATACTTAAATCCAAGAGGCTTGTTACAAGAAAGAAAAATGAAGAATCATGAGTTTTGTTTTGGCTCGAAGATGATGTTTTTTTTTTTTTTTTTTTCATTGCCAAGTCTGTTGTCAATCACAACTGTAAAAATATGCGATGTAGTTTGCCGACACCACTCCACCATGAGTGTGTTGTCGGTGCTGCTGTTCTCAGGATTTCTTTCTTGGGTGGTGGATTCAAGATACTGTTCCTGCATAGCAGTTATCTTTATCTGCCTTTTCATGTTGTCTATTCTTATATATGATGATGCTACTACGTCTCTTTATTATGATGGGGAATCTTTTGAGATTCAATCGATGGTGAGTTAATGTTCAGTGAGCATAAAATTGGGGATAATACTGTGAAAAAGAGAAGCATTTATGAAAGGAAGGCCAAGTGAGGCCACCCATCAATTGGGCTAGGTTGAGACGAGCCTTCCATCGCTTGTTTGGGCCAATCAACAACTCAACTACAAGCACTACTTCTTTCGGCCTAGCCTCGCTTCAAGCTTTCTATTACTTAATCCACGCACCGCCTGAATATCTAGCTCTAGGCCTACCCTAATTACAATATCAAGGCCCGAATCTAGCCCAAAGGGGGATAGGACTAGGTCTGGCCGGTCCTGATCTATGAGCACCCTTAGTTAGGCCTGTTAATGGGAAAGGCCGGGCTTGGGCTTGGGCTTGGGCAGTCCAATCATGTCCAAAATATTGGGCGGGCCTGTCGGGGGTTGTCCAATTCCATCCCTAAATTGAACGGGCCTCCGTTAAATCCAGTCCCGTGCGGGGCCGGCCAAGGCTAGGGCTTAGAACGATCTTGAATATAAGTTAAAGATTATCTAATTACTCTTGCACTGCCATCGGACACCGGGTGTGGACTTAACTTTAAACCCTTTTTTTTTTTCCTAGGCTTGGGACAAACAATGCAGTCCAATAAGCAACATGGCGGAGTCATTATTATTATTATTTTTATGTGAGAGAGTAGAAATTTAGAATATCAACATAAACTAACAGAAAATCAGCTAGTATCCTATGTGGGTTAAGTAATATCTAAAATAACTAAGGAGAAACCAAAAGAACAAAATCTTAACAATGTAAAGTCTGAAAGTTTTTTGTACATTTCCATCAATTTAAACATAAACTACTCAGAGCCCAATGCATTTCATCATCCACTCAATACACAAGTTACAAATTCACGTAATCTTCCTGGAAAAGAAAAACAAGATGCAAATTGAGGGAGAGCCATAGATACAAATGATATGACCCATGTGTCCCAAGCTGTTGTAAGTTTTTGACTAATTTTTTAACACTGTAACATTGAAACATTCATGATTTATTAATGAGAAAAAAATTATTCTAACCATTGGTGAGACCAAGTGATGAACCCTCCACTTATATATGGAAATTCCCTTTTGGATTGGCCTCGGTAAAACGGAAACGCCTTCTGGGTCAAGTGAAAGTCGGATCCATATGCATGTATTGAAGTTCATTTCTTTTTAATGATTAGAGAGTCTAATATTGCAATAAATGCATAATTTGCACCATTCAGGAAAAAAAAAAAAGATGCATAGGTCGCGGTCTATGATAAACATTTGTGGACATGGGTGTGGGATGAAGAGCTATACCATGCCATTTCCTTTTCAGAAGATGACTTAGTTAGATGCTAGCTTTAGGATCACCTAAATTTTATAGATATAAGAGACGTGGTACCAAAATGGAGAGAAGCTGAGGAGGTCTAAAATGGAGTATATATTACAGACATGCATCATACATACCTTCAAGTAATGGTATATTACATGGGTAATTACTAATTAGTACAAGAAGTTGTGTGCATGATAAGAGATTTCAGAGATGAATTTAATTAATTTGTGAAAGAAAACGTGAGTGGGCCAGGTTGATCTATTTTGCCCATTATGAGTCCTATTTTGGCCGGATTTTAAAATCATGAGAATTTTACTTAAAAAAAAAAAACCACTTTAGGTGACCAATGAGCCTAAAAGATCATTTTAACTGACCCTGCACCAGATCAGTCATTTTGCTTAAAAATGTATTTTTTTTTAGCAATTTCAACTAGTGTCTCTAGCGACCTTAGTTTTATGACGCTAAGGGTCTCTAGGGACTCTGCGCTGTAAACAAATTAGAACAAAATAGGTGTGTTTCCTTCTATTTCGTTGTCAACATGTCTATTTTCCTTCATCACATTCGTTTGCGCCCATTTCTTCCGACCCGGCCATCAAATTGTTGTCCCTTGCAACATCCTCTTTGTCTGCTGCTTTTGCTTCTCGCCCTCCTAGCAACTGTGGTCCTCTCCTACATCCTCTTTGTCAAAGGTATGTGCTGTTGGATGCTCCCCTTTGGTCTTTTTCGAGTCATCTGAGCTGGATTGTCGTCTAGGTTGGACCCTTATTGCGTCTCTATGTTTTTTGGTTTGGTTAATGTTTTCTCGAAGGCATGTTCCACTCAAAAATTGCTTTCTAAAAGGGATTTTTTGTCTTCCTTGTATAGCATTACCCCTCATAGTAAAAAAAAATGCCCTAAAAATGGCATTTGCCCTTTCTGGAAGACAATGGACAGAGACAGATAAAAGAAAATAGACTTGTTGACAACGAAAGACGAGGAAACACGCTTATTTTATTCTAATGTATGTACACCGCGGGGTTTTTAGGGACCTTAGCGTCATAAAACTAACGTTGCTAGAGACGCTAGTTGAAAGTGCTGAAAAAAGGTACATTTTCAGATAAAATAACTAACCTAATGTAAGGTTGATTAAAATAATCTTTTCGGTTATTGGTCATCTAAAGTATTCCTTTTCGTAAAATCCTCTAAAATCACCATATAAACCCAACCCACTGCACTCAGATATTTTTTTTTGGGGATCTGACTGTACAGGTTATAAAATACCCAGTATTTTCTAAAATGGTGTTGACTAAAAGGTTATACCAAATATGGGTATTGTACAGTGGTCCCCATCCTTTTTTTTTTCCAGTTTTGTCCCTAGAAGGTAAAAGGTAAACCTACCCTTGTAAAAACTCATTCGAAGCCTCTTTCCCCCTTTCACAGTTTCACCCTAACACTGTTACAAACGAAAACCCAGTCCCATCTTCGTGAGTCCATCTACTGTGAGACTGATCGATTCCATCATGATATCGCAAAGGGGGCGTTCGTCTTCAATCTTCCTGCAGCGTTTCTTATATCTATTTTGTGACTATTCTTTCCTGTTCTATTGGTTTCCCTGTCTATAGTAGGAAGTGCAATATGCATTTGTCTTTCTTCTCTCCCATTTTGCTTCACATTGAATCAGCTCTACATAAAAATGAAGAAGAAGAGAAGAAGAAGTGTTTCATAAAACAAAGAAGAGGTATTTTTATACTATGTTGTTTCTCGAACAAGTCTTGGACGCTTGTTCTTGAAGCTTTCCATATAGATTGTCATGCAGGACTAGAAGAATGTGATTTTTGAAGCTTTCCATATGGAGAGAGAGAGAGAGAGAGAGAGAGAGAGAGAGAGAGAGAGAGAGCATTTATTGAAGATTGTATGAGGTTCTGAGATGGTTGGGTAGAGTTTTCTTTTGGAGTCTAGTAAACAGATGAAAATCTGAATTCAGTTTTGGTTCAGGTTGGGCTGTGCAAACTTGGGCTCAGCCTGGCCCAAGTTCCACTCGTAGGATCCATTACAGCCAATGCAGATACACATTTTGGATTTCATTTTGTCATTCTACTAATGCTGACCTGTTCCGATGTGAATGCTTCCTTTCACAATTTTCATTCTACTAATGCTGACCTAAGTTACAATATTTCATGAATGTGCTATTTCTGTTGAATAAAAGGTGTTTCACTAACTGGCTTGGCAACAAAATATAGAACTAAACTAAATAGACTATCTATGCTGATGTTGAACAGGAAACAAAATACAAAACTAAACTAAATGCTTTACTGTTCTATTAGTTCTCTAGCCCAATATAAACATATTTAGGCGACTATCTATGCTGATGTTGAATGGGTTTAGTTTAGGACGTGTTCAGAACTAAACTAAATTCAGGTTTTGACCACTTGAATTCATGCACTCTCTGAATGGTGTTCCTAACCTGCTAATTATTAAGCAAAAGCTTGAGACATGCTATATGCTAATGGGTCTCTAATAATGTCACTAAACAAACAATTAGCAGTCATATTTCTTCAAACTTAAAAAGTCTTTAACTTCTCTAGGCTGTTCTTTCATATCTTAAAATGTGGTGTCTATTTTGCAGCCTTAGATCAAATGATTGGAGGGTTTTGATCTCCAGGGAGAGTCCCTTATGGCAGCTGTGTGGGATTTTTATCCTTGTATTCAAACCCTGCTTTGGAGTGGGCAGTTGTGTGGGACTCTCTAGGTGAAGCTTTATTTGAAAGGGGCCATGGAGCCCCCACCTACATTGCTGGGGCCTGGGGTCCTTCCTACATCTTTATAGTCACTCACCACACATGCGACAACCTTCTCCAGCTCCAGGCCACTCCGGAGGATCAAGACAAAACAAAGGGTCTCCAGGCCACTCTGTACGTATTCTATTCTTCTTGGGTCTACCAGTTTGTCTCTTTCTATGAGGAGGAAGCACATGTGAACCGGTTCGAAAATCCCATTGGTTCATATCTCTCGCACCGTGTATAACAAAGTTATAAGTCCTTCGATACATATCAGAGCTAAACCACTCCTCACAATTGTCATATGGTTCGAGACCTCTCATCTTAAGTGCCGCTACAGCATGTGCGCAAGGAATTCAAAGCAATTCCCACCGACGACATGTACAAGATCGACGGTCCAAGTGAACAAAGTCTACATACTCACTGGAGTGGACCTCGATTTCAGTTGGAATGGCTGCACGAACACCCAGTTTGTGAGCTGTTCACTCTCTTTACTCAACATAGACTCGGCATAACGAGTTAACTTGGAATTAAGAAATGAGACTTTTGCCGACAAAGCTCAAAAAATTCCATGAGTTTAGAACGAATTGCCTCGACCATTTTAGTTATGGGCAATTCTCTCGCCCCCTTGAGGAAACTGTTTGTAGCATCGGCACAATTTGTCGTGAGCATGTCATATCGTTTGCTCAATACAAAAGCATTGACCCAATGCTGCTTTCCAATATCTTCAATATATTTATATGCCCCCTTGTTAACTGTTCTAATGTCATTCATATGACGTTCATACTCACATGGTCTAAACGCATGAGCAGCATTCCAAAACTTGCGACAAATACCATCATCTTTGAATCTTTCACGAATGTTCTCTGAAATATGACGTACACAGCAACAATGGTTGGCATCTGGAAACCGTTTCACAACAGCCCTTGTGAGTCATTTCATTCGATCAGACACAATTGTTAGGTTTTGGGGTAGCCGCAATGCTAGTGAGAAGGCGGCCAAGAACCACTCCCAAGTTTTGAAATTCTTAATCTCTGCGATACCGAACACTATTGGAAATATCCCATGATATCCGTCATGAGTCACTGCAATGAGTAGCACGCTAGGATATTTTCCACGCAGGTGTGTCCCATCAACTGCAATTAATGGCCTCAACGTGACGAAGTGATTCTATACTTGATCCTAAAGAAAAGAAAAATCTGCAGAATGTTGAATCCTCTTCTTGGATCACATGCATCACAGTGCCAGGATTAGTCCTTCTCAATTCATGGCAATAGTCTGGTAATATGTTGAATGATTGTTCATATGAACCCTGTATCTCATTGAGTGCTATCTCTATCGCCTTTCATGCCTTCTTGTAGCTAAGTTGAACCCCAAACTCCTTTGAAAAGTCAGTTATAATTTCTTTGGGTGTGTATGACTCATGGATACGTAGTCTGTCTATGATCCACCTTGCTATGAATCTAGATGTTGCTTCTCCATGTCCAAGCCCCATCATTGGCTTCGAACAAGTATGAGCACCATTGTATGTCCTAACCTGGAATTCTGGGCCATAGTTAACAATTGTTGCATGGATACGCCAAGGATAGTTACTTTCATTGCACCGTGCTGTAACTTCTGTTGGAGACGTTCTCAAGCGTTTTATTTCAAAATTATCATACATTGCAGCTTTTGCAAGTGCTTCTCTAAAAGAATCGCGGTTTGAAAATTTTCTTCCCTTCACATCTCATGCATGGAGTTAATATTTTGATCATCTCCCAGAACAAGGGGATCGGGTACCAATGTGTCTACTAGATTCAAATTTAGAGTTGCATTACATGGCTCTCCAATAATCTCTTGTTAAACAGAAGCTATCTCTGGTTGTTGAGGAAGATGCATATTCATATTCAAGACAATCAAGTTAAATGGATCACCGTAACTATCTTCTTGAAAATTGATTCAAGACCATCACCATAAGAAAATGTTTGTGTTCCATCACCATTTATGCGTGTGGTTTCATTTTGATGATCATCAAATGGTGGTGATCTATTCAAATCTATCTGAATTGATGGCGTCGCTGGAAGATTATTCCTGCATAATTAATTGAGCAATAAGATCGCCTTCTTATATAAAATATTTCGAAATAGAATAAATTTCAATGGTGTTAGCCATAGCATACCTATGGAAACAAACCGTTGCTTCAGAAGCAACTCTTTTGTTGCCAACTTCCGTAAATATTCTGCAACTTATGCTTGCCCTCGAAGATGTGCGACTTGAACAACTTTGAAATGAACAATAGGAAGAAGTTCATGAATAAGAGGAAATTTAGAATTCATTAAGAAAAATGTATAAAACAAATGAATACGTACCGTGTAGTGGGCTTCTTAGTTCTTTCTAAAATTTCTGAACTTCTACAGAGATACAACAATATGGGGTCAGTTAGTTCACGATTTAATCTGAGCATACTCCGCATATCTCCATCGCCTTTTAGATCGACCAATGTGAATATCCGATTGATATGACATATATCGTATCAGTGGATACTCATCTTCTTCATCCCAGTTCGTCTCTGTAATTATTTGTTTAACTACTGCATTATAACTTATGTTGTTATCCACAAATATGATTATCTGCTCGCCACCCATGTATATCGGATTTAGATGATCAATATCTAAATCCCCATTAAAGTGCAATATCAAACATATTTCATTTTCGGACATCCTGCAATAACAAAGAAGTTCAAAATTGGATCAAATGTTAAAAAATTGATGAGTAGAATTCTAAGACTAATATGATAGAATTGGAGTTCACCACATATATGTTATAACTCATACGCTCACGCACAAATGGATATATATATATATATATATATGCCTCGTGTACCGCCAAGGAGATAAATTAAATGCTATCGATGAGATGAGACTCAATAGAGAAAAGATGGCTGATGTCACTATAGTTGAGAAGATTCTTCGATCGATGACCTTGAAGTTTGATTATGTGGTGTGTTCAGTTGAGGAGTCAAAAGATCTTGACACACTCTCAATCGATGAATTGGTGAGTTCATTAATGGTTCATGATCAACGGATTAATCAACATGTAGCAGTAGAACAAGCATTGCTGTCACAACTCTCTTTCAGCACCCAATTTTCAAAAAAGAAAGGATTTAGTTGAGGAAGGGGAAGCAGCAACAACGGTGATCAATTCATACAGGATAATCAAGATCTTGATCCCAAAGGCAGAGGTAGAGGACGAGATAATCAACATGCAGGAGACAAAGAATCAAACCCATTTGATAAGTCAAAAGTTAAATACTACCGATATAACAGGTATGGTCATTATCGTTCCAAATGTCGAACAAAATTATTTAAAGAAAAGGGTGGAAAATCAAATTTTGTAGATAAAGAAGATGAAGTTACACTTCTTATGGTTTGCAATGTAACGGAAGAAATCCATCAGAGCATGTGGTACTTTGACATAGGATCAAGCAACCATATGTGTGGAAACAAGTCCATATTATCTGATCTGGATGATTCTTTCTGAACCTTTGTAAAATTTGGAGATGATTCCACAATTTCTGTTATGGGGAAGGGCAACATTAAAATTTGAACATCCAAAAATTCACAGCAAACCAGTTTAAATGTGTTTTATTTTCCGGATTTGAAAAATAATTTGCTGAGTGTGGGTCAACTTCAAGAAAATGGTTACTCTGTCCACTACTGAAGCTGGATTTATTGCTGCCGCATTCTGTGCTTGTCAAGCTATCTAGTTGAGGAGACTCCTTAAAGAACTACACTGTTCCCAATAAGGTCCCACTCCAGTCTATTGTGATAACAGTTCAACAATCAAACTCTCAAAAAATCCTATTCTACATGGAAGAAGTAAACACATTGATGTATGGTATCATTTTTTACGTGATCTTTGAAAGGATGAAACCATTGATGTAATCTACTGCAGAAGTGAGAATCAGTTTGTAGATATTCTGACCAAGCTCCTCAAACCGTCCATTTCGTGACACAGCGGCAGCTACTTGGAGTGTGTTCGATGGATACTACGGTTTGAGGGAAGGTGATTGATATTTATCTCTAAACTGATTGTCAGAAGTACATTCAGTTTAAGAGAGGGTGTTAGGAGTTTAGAATAAGTCTCGTTAGACTAAGTATTTAGGAGAATTTGTTTGAGTTTGTTTTTAGTTTATCAAAATAAAATATGACCCAAAAAAAAAAAAGAACAAACAAGAAGGCAATAAAAAAAAAAAAACCCATGTTTTTTTTTTCTTTCTTATTTTTGGCACAGAGGTAAACAGATTGCAACTCTTGATTTCCTCATCCCATCAAATGAATATGGTTTCATGAGAAGTAGTGCCGAACAAGGGCACATAAATAACAAAATCCCACAAATTATTGACATCATAGTTCTATCCCTTGTTCAAGCTAAATTCATTACAGCAAAGATGTAAACAAATGAAAGAGAAAAATGAAGAGCAGTAATAGAGAAACCTTCATATGCTTTTGAAGAAATGAACAACGATCGCTTAATCCTCTTGAGAACATCCCTCTAACGATAGAGACAGCCACAGAAAAACAATAAGGAAAACGACATGCTTTCTGCTGGGAACGGAAGAAAAAAGGGAGGGAAAACGAGTAGTGTATATAGTAACTTTTTAGTTTATGCAATTTCGCAAATATTTGCGATATCGCATAAAAAGGATAAAATTAGAAAAAAAAAAAAAAGGCTCCCCGTACTATTCCCATATTTGGGATAATTTTTTAGTCAACACTGTTTTAAAAAATTAAGGGGATTACATCACCTGTACGGTCTAAAACCTTTTTTTTTTTTTTTTTTTTTTTTAAGTGTTTTTCTTTTAGCATTTGAGCCCCGCGCAGGGTAGCCGCCTCCTCCCCTCTACACATCCATGGAGACGGAGCCTCCTCCCCAACCAAACTCGGAACCCAACCCTAACCCCGAAACCCTAACTCCATCCCTACAAAACCTCTCCCTCTCCTCCTCCTCCGACCCTCTCTCCACCGCCGACCCCCTCTCCTGCCCCGACCTCGACTCGCTCCAAGAACTCGCCTCCCGCGGCTCATGGATCGCCCTTCTCGACTCGCTTACTCGCCCGAGTCACCCCCTCCAAAACCCCCACGAACACCTCATCCACCTCTCCTTCCAAACCCTAGCCCTCTTCAAGCTCCGCCGCTTCTCCGACGCTGCCAAGCTCCTCATCTCCGACCCCGATCTCGACTCCGCCCTCGACTCCGACCCCGATTCCGATCCTGATTCCTTCTCCCCCGCCCGATACCGCTACGAAACCTACCCGAAACTCTACCCGAACCGCCGTGGATCGATGATCCCCTTCGCCCTCCGTATCCTCCACGCCGATCTCCCCCACCGCCTCGGCCGCCGCTCCGAAACCCTAGATCGCCTCTACTCCCTCCTCGATCTCGCCCGCCGCAGATCCAAATCCCCAAACCCTAACACTAACAATCCGTGGAAGAAACGGGAGATTTTCCTCATCAACTGGATCCTCAGCCACCATCTCAGCTACAGAGAGATCGATTCGTGTGTATTTCTCTTCCGCGATCTGATCCGGTCAGATCCTTCGAATCCGATCCTCTTGTCGAAGCTCGGTTACGTTCTGATGCAGATCGGGGATTTGAACGGTGCAAAATCGGTTTTTGATCGAGTGGAGAAGTTGGGGAAGGAGGAGAAGTGGTTTAAGAACCTGGTGAATCGGAATCGAGCTTTGGTTTACATGGTTGGGAAGGATTACGTGTCGGCGGTGAAGGAGTATGATGAGTGTATTGAGAGGGATCCAATCGATGCGATCGCGATCAATAATAAAGCATTGTGTTTGATGTATTTGAGAGATTTATCGGATTCGATCAAGGTTTTGGAGGATGTGCTCGAGCGGGCGCCAACGGCGGCATTGAATGAGACGGTGGTGGTGAATCTGTGCAGTATGTATGAATTGGCGTATGTGAATAATTCGGAGATCAAGAAGACACTGAGGAATTGGATTGCGAGGGTTGCTCCTGATGATTTTGATTCGTCCTGCACTCGAATTTGAGGTAATGTTGGATTTCTGGAGGTGTTGTGTTTATGAATCTTTTTGTTTTGTATTGATTTCTTTGTTGGTGGTTGCTGCATTTGAAATTGTTGTTGGGGGGAAATTTTTTTGTTATGTTTATTTTCCATATATGAATTGTTTGGGATCATGAAATTTGGAGGCTTCAATTTTTGTTAGTTTGATTATCCAATGGTATTGTTTTGAATAGGGGACGAATGGTATTGTGTAGCCTGCATATAGGGCTATTTATTTTCATACGGAAGTGACCTTCATCGAAGGGGGCATGGAGGGTATGTAGAGATCTGAAGGGGGCATCAAATTTCTGGGAATTAATTTCACAAGGTGAATGGTGGGCAATTTCTTTCCGATGAAATTGTTTGTATTTTTATTGTTCTTGACGTCTCCATCTTGAATTCATCATCATTAGCCTATGATAGAATCCTATTCTTTAAGAAACCCTAGGATTTTGTAATGAAATAAGCGAAGGGGCCACAAGGCCATGATTGGTATTTTGTTCTTCCGTGGGATTGTCCCTATCTCCTGATTTATCTGTTAGGGGGAACAACAGTAATGGCTTTTCTCACCTCGTATGAGTCATCTAGTGGAAAGCAGTGTCCGAGTGGGGTAAAAGAACTTTGGATTGTATCTCTTCCTTAAATATTAGGATGAGTCTAGGTTGGTCGATGGTGTGAAAAACACTATTTTGTATCGAATTCATGTATCCCAGCCCTACGGGGTTTGAGAGAGGGCGATCTGCTCGGGGCATAGTGCCTGAGGTGCTAGCCCTCTCTGGAGCTATCTACCCGAGCAAGAGAACGCTAAAGGGGCCCGCACGCAAGTCACCGAGAAAACTAGCATGAGGTTCTCTACGCTTCCTTGATTCATCTTAGGGTTAAGTGACATCTTTGACACGAGCGTGGGGAGACTCGGGATCATAAAAGGATTCGGGTACTATTTTGTCACCTCTTTCATGATCTTTTCTAAAGGTGGAAACTGCTGTTAGGTCTAAACGTTGGCCTTTATTTTTTATTCTGTATAATGTAAAGGGGAGCAAGAAAGCCCATTTTTTGCTCTTATTAACAAATCAAGGGCTTGTCTGTTGGAGCGATCTTTCATCAAGTAGTCCCATCACCTTTGGGCTTCGCGCCTGAAGATCAGGGGCCCACTTGGTAGCTAGAACAAAGCGATCTTTCATTTAAGTATTTCTATAGCTAGAACAAAGCGACCTTTCATTTAAGTATTTCTATCACCCTCGGGTTCCGTGCCCGAGAAAAGAAAGGCGGATCCCTCTCTCCCATTACAAAAGGGCCGAGATCTTTCCAAGGAAAAAAAATTAGCTAGTTTACTAGATCCTGTAGCATGGTTGGAAGGTGCTCACTGTTGCAACCACAAGGATTTGGGTTCAAGTGATACTATTTTTTTAAAAAAAAAAAGAGTCAATTGGTTTGGACCTTAATGAATTAGTTTTGTAAAGTAAGGAAGTCTTATGGCTCTTCAAAGCTTTGTCACTGGGCACCTCATGGCTCTCTCAGCTTGCTTGTCGAGTTCTTTAGCTTGGTAGATTTATAGATTCAGATGGAGTCTTGAGGATGAGTATCATGCCAATATAATAGTGTGCTTGCAATACTGAGGTTGTCTTTTACTTTTCAAGCTCTGCTAACTAATTTAAAACCTTCTCCTTTAACAAAGAAGTGACTAACAAAGGAACAAAAGTGTATGCTAGCTAAGAAGAAAATAATGGTGTGCTGTTGCAACAAAGTCGAGCCAGATGGCTCTCAATTGTAATTTGTTGCTTGAAAGCGTTTGTTTGCTCCCTTGGGGTTGCTTTCACTTCCTGCCTTTGCTCCTTTGTTTGCTTCCTTGAGGCTGCCTTTATTTGCTTATTCGTTTGCTACTGGTAGCATAAGTGTAGACTCATGCCGTAGCGTGTCAGGACTTAGTTGCAACTCTAGTGCACCCTTTTTTTTTGTGCAAGCAACGGGTTTTTAGCCAGTTCTTATTGCTTTGGGGTTGCTTACACTTACTGCCTTTGCTCCTCCGTTTGCTGCCACTAGCACATGCATAGGACTCCAGCCATAGCACGCTATGACTTACTTTTAGTGCTAGCGCTTGCTACCCAAATGAAGGCTTTCAAGCAGCAAACAACTAAGAACCATTTGGCAATTAATTTGGAGTGCGCTATTGCGTGCCTTCATTTCCGTTGATGCATATGTACTATAGTTTTCTTCATAACTAGACTGCACTTTCATTTTTATTTTTTTTTGCTACAGTACACTGTAGTTTTCTTCGCTGCTAGCGCGTATTTCCTTATTTTTTCCATGGTTGTTTTCTTCGTCTGAAGAGCTGGCTTCAGAGCAATGCCAGAGCTTGAAAGGTGAATGAGATAGAGTAGCGCAAACACCTGCTATATATTCATGATACTTTTTTGTTGAAACTTTATCCAGATATATAGATTTGTTGGTCTAAAAACTCTGCGAGCAAGCTATAATGTTTGAAAAAGCTGTAAGGCTCTCTTACTTTATTGAACTAACTCAAACATGTCCAAACCTCGTCTCTTTTTTCCTTGCAAGATTTTAGCTCTTTAGAATGGTTGGAGAGAGCTCCACTTCCTCTTGTTAGGTGTCGGTCCTGATGGTGATGGAACTTCTTTTTGAATGATTTTTAGCTAGCAGTAGGAGAGCCCTTGATTTGTCAATAGAGGGAGAAGATGAGTTTTGCTCTCTGTTCAGAATCTATGAAGCACAGACACGGATACGATACGATACGGATACGCCGATACGTGATTTCTCAAAAAAGTAGGATACGATACGCCGGGGATACGTTGAATTTTTATTTTTTTTAAATATTTTTTATATGACTTTGTAATAAAAAAAACTAACATTATTTCAATCAAAATAACCATAAAATATGCACTTTCATTGATTTAATCATCATCAATCATCATGAAACATTACATTCAAATATTCAATACTTCCAAGTTCAAAATCCAAGTTTCACCAATTACTACAAAAGCATAAACATATAACCCAAACAAACAGACAGTAGATCTACTTAAACTTCAATTGCCTGACCATCACCTCCACCACCATCTTCACGAAAGAGCACGACCTCCAATTCTGGTTCATCAAGGGAGAGATGTGCAATCTCAAGCTTTCTGGCATCCTCAAATTAATCAAAAGCATCTCCAGCAATATCCCACATCTTGGTTTCTCCTTTCATATATTGTGGAGTTCTTTTTGAAAGAAGGCAAAGATTGCTATGAATGAAAACCAAGTCTTCAGCACGTTTTGGTGTCATCTTATTCCTTCTCACCGAGTGCACAAAGGAATAAGTACTCCAATTCCTCTCTGCACATGACGACGAGGAAGGTTGCACAAGTAGCTTGAAAGCTAGAGTTTGAAGCAAAGGTGCACACACACCATAGGTGACCCACCCATGGTTTAAAATCTCGGTCTCGGTCGCGGTATCGGCGGGGCCGAAAAACCGACATGATATCAGTATCGGTCGCAGATATCGGTCCGTCGCGGTCATTGCGGTGTGAATTTTTTTTTTAATCCAAAAAAATTTGCAAAAATATCAAAAAAATCCAGAATATTAGAAAATGCTGGAATACAATACTTTTTTCCATTATTAATAACAATAAATCAAAATATCGGTCATCTTAAGTTATGAGTCCTGTCTGTGTCGCAGTTCGCTATCTTTTTTAGTATTTCATATAATGCAACCATTATTAATGCTCATGATCAATTTATTAGTGTAAAATATAAGAAAATAAAGATAACATATCAATCATCATTTAATGCTAACTCAATCATCAAATAAGTTGTGAAATTCAAGACCTTGAAGATGACACATTAAAATCAGAAATATAATAGTGAGATAGATAAATCATAAAGCACTTGGGCATCAAAAGGTTCATGGTTCACCTGAAATTAGAGGGGACTAGTACTAGGGAGAGATTGATGAGTATGAGTGAATGACAGATTGACAACCTAATTCCAAGTGGAATGTCGTCCTGGCTCGATATCATCATCATCATCATTTTTTCGGTATTGGCTAAAAAGATATGCTCCATACTATTGCGCAGCACTACCATAGCCATGACCATATTCATATTGGTCTTGATAAGATGATGAACTATCCTGATCTCCTGTGGATTGAGATGACTGGTTGTAGTCAAATGGCATGAAATAGGCACGAGGGGCATATAAAGGTCGTTGGCTAACTGGTGGGTTAAGCCTCCCTTGCTCAATTAACATCTGTTCAATAGAAATAATGGGTGTTGGAGAAGGGGGTACCCAATTAGGGTCATATGAATAACCCTCATGCTGTCCATACATGGCACCTTGTTGGCCAACATAACCCCCATGCTGTCCATACATGGCACCTTGGCCAACATAACTCCCATGATGACCATGAGTACCAGCGCTACTACTACCCCCTGCCTCAGTCTGTCCAACATGTCTAACATAGCCACGACGAGGATCTAACTCAGTAGCATCAGGAAAATGCTCAACTGTCTCATAAGTGACAGGCTCATCATCTCTATAATGACCCTCATCTCCGGGAGAGTCAGGTGGAATTCCTGCTGATGATGAAGAAGTAGAAATACTTGACTCACTCTCCTTGTCCACCTCCTTTCCCTTTGGCTCACTTGTATTAGGTGCGCGCCCCTGCTGCATTGTCAAGTTTATTTCTTCTATCCTTTCTGCAGCCCTCACTGGCTCAGGCCTATCCCCAGTCAAATCTTGCATCAACTCCTCAAACTCCAGGTCTTGGTCTAACAGCGGTTCTTCTTGTTCCTCCAGCCATTGACCTAACACAGTATCCTCATCTGAAAACATATAGTCCAAATTAATTGGACAGAAATAATCTCGATGATCCTCAAACTGTCTTCTCCTTCTATTTCTACTCCGGAGCTTGAGGTTGTAGTGGATGTAGACCAATTTATTTAGCTTCTGCATTGTCAATCTATTTCTTGGTCTAGTGTGGATAAATGAGAAGGTGCTCCAGTTTCTTTCACAATTGGAAGACGATGTAGTTTGACTAAGGACTTTAATAGCAATCATCCTTAGTGCAGGAGCACTCTCTCCATAATTTAACCACCATTCAGCTGAAAAAAAATAAAAATGATATTAGAGTTAATAAAATAATAGTAAGTCCTTGAATAATATAGAGATGACATTACAATCAATACCAGGATAGGTCTGTGTGATAGCTCTCCGCGCAGTCGTCGTTCCAAAGCTTCCCGCACGTACGTTGTATATGTCAATCTGAAGACATTAATGTAGAAAAATAAATTAGAGAAATTATAATGTTATATGCTTTTTTCCTTAATTATCCTACTTCCTACAATCCTACCTGATTAGTAGCCCAAATTGTTTCATCTGTACTCTTTGCCAGTCTTTCAATTACATTTTTTAGTCCCACACGGATTTCATCTGATATGTGTCCATCCGTAAATTGGGGATTAAAGAAGTATCCTGTAAAACCAATGAATCTTAGTCATTGATAAATTAATATAGTGAGGAGAGACTAGAGAGTTGAATACAACAATTCAAGTATTAAAGGAAATAGCCTTCACTTACCAGCAGTGTGTAAATCATGTTTCAATTGTCGTCCCCATCGATCGTCGATGATCTTCCAATACTTTTTGTAATATCTACAATCTGCTTGGATAGCTAGCTTTGATCTCTCCATGGCCTCATGTAAGAAGCCCATTGTTGGCTTATCATCACCATCAACCAATCGAAGAACCTTTATTAGGGGATCAAAAACATTTAAAACACCTTTCACATGAGGCCAAAATTTGTTGGACTCAATTATTTTACATACTTCAAGAGTAATGGGACTTGGCCTCTTTCCCCATTTTGAATTCAGGAACTCATGTGATTTTATCAATTGGAGAAATCCTCTATACTTGTAAACACTTTCGATAGCAATGAAGTGGGTGGCAAATCTAGTGATGCCAGGCCGTAGTAATTCATGGTTGTCTGTATATGTTTTCATCATGGAAATGAGTCTATATGATTGATAAAAAAAATTGGTAATCTTCTTTATCTTACCAATCACTTGCTGCATGACTTTTCCTTTTGCAATATCTTCAAGCATTAAATCCAGGCAATATGCTGCACATGGAGACCAGAAAATCCTTGGCCTTTGTTTCATAAGCATCATTCCTGCAGCCTTCATGTTTGCAGCAATGTCAGTAACAACCTGAATTACAGAATCTGCCCCAACTTCTTCAATCACCTCATTCAATAACTTATTAATATATTTTGCATCTTGGACGTAATCAGTTGCATCAACTGATTTGATAAACACCGTGCCCATAGACGAGTAGACTAGAAAATTCAAGAGATGACGATGTGTGATAGTCATCCACCCATCGCACATTAGTGTGCAACCTCTTTCCTTCCATTCCCATTTGAAAGTTTGCACCAAAGCTTGCAACTCTTCATACTCTTTCTCAACACAGACATGCCCAATCTCATAAGGGGTGGGTGCCTTTATACCTGAACCATGTTCTGCAGCTGCATCTAACATGGTGGTGAAATAAGGAGAAGATGCCTTGTTAGGTGGAATGCCTCCATCCAAAAAAACCTTCCCAGTGGCTCTCACTAGATTTTCTCTTGCTTTACTAAACTTGCCCTTTAGTGCTTTTATAATGCTGGGCTGTTTTGATGTTGGTTTTCTATAAGCAAATGGGTCAGTTGGCCCCACCACATCCGGCCTACGAGGTGCATGTGTAGGAGGTCTTTTAATCTCTTCAATGTCTGGATCTTGACGCGGTTGTTTTTGACTAAATGCCCGTCGCAAACTCGCTCCCCCAAGTCCGGATGACCCACGCTGCTTATATTGGCCACCTCTAGTAGCTACTTCATATTGCATTCTTCTCCTCTCTTCCTCCTCCTGAAGGGACCTCACACTTTCTCTCCTAGCCCTCCTCATTTCCGGGTTTTCATCGTCATCATCTGAGGAACCAAATACTTCTTCTCTGCATGCATCAAATTCCTCAGTTTTTCTTCTTTCTTGTACAACTTTTTTTTGTGCAGATGCATTAAGGAGCTCCTGCATTTCAGCTCTCACATTTGGTGGCACTTTATTACATTTTTGCACCGTCCTGATACATGTGCCAAATGTTGTTTCAATCGAGTAATCCCGCCATTGAGCACTCGTCCACAATAATTACATTTTACTTTACTTTTACTTCCGACTGCTTCACCATGGCTCTATCCCGCATCTATGTTACGCACCATCTTGTTCCTATAAAATAAGAAATTCATGTAATAGTAATACTCTAACAACAATTATTTTTAGAAAAAAAATTTAATAAAATCATTTTCAAAATCCTAAATATATAGATCTAGCATGAATGTATGTAGATTAATCATTTACACATCATACAATGATCATGAATCATTAAAAGAACATATTTATGATGAAATCCCCAAAAAATGATATATTATAATTCAAATATTAAAAAATCCGAAAATAAAATAATTAAAATAAAAATCTAAATCATGTTTATGACTATGAGTAGATATAGATTTATCATCTACATTCTACACACTATTAATAAGCCTTTGATATGAGGTAACAACAATTATTTTTAGGAAAAAAAAAAAATAAAATCATTTTTAAAATCCTAAATATATAGATCTAGCATAAAACTATGTAGATTAATCATTTACACACCATACAATGATCATGAATCATTAAAGGAACATATTTATGATGAAATCCCCAAAAAATGATATATTATAATTCAAATATTAAAAAATCCGAAAAAAAAATAATTAAAATAAAAATCTAAATTATGTTTATGAGTTTATGACTATGAGTAGATGTAGATTTATCATCTACACACTATTAATAAGCCTTTGGTATCACAAATATTCTAACAAGTTACAAGTAACAACAATTATTTTTAAGAATTTTTTTTTTTAATAAAATCATTTTCAAAATTCAAAATACATAGATCTAGCATAAAAGTTTGTAAATCAATCATTTATACACCATACAATGATCATGAATCATTAAAAGAACATATTTTTGATGAAATCCCCAAAAAATGATATATAATAATTCAAATATCAAAAAATCCGAAAATAAAAAAAAATTGGAAAAAAAAGTTCAAAATCATGTGTATGAGTAGATCTAGCATGAAAGTATGTAGATCTAACTTCTAAATGAAGAACATAAATAAATGACAAACCTAATGATTTCTATACTTCATCTAAAAAATAAAAAAAAAATAAAAAAAAACCACATGATAAAATGCTTTGGGTTGATTTTCTTATACCTTAGATAATATTTTCTTCAAAAAATTAATGTGGGATTTTGAAATGTTGAAGAGGGAGTGGCTGGGCTGCTGGCTGTTGCTATGGTTGGAGAAGAGAAGAGAAGAAGAGGAAGATGGGGAAAAAGTAGAAAAAATTAGGGCTTTCTTTCATTATATATCATCTCGGCCGATATTTTGAGATATCGGTTAGGGCCGAGATTATATCATCTCGGCCGATATATCGGCATTTTCAAGGGATATATGACCGAGACCGATATCTCATTGAGATATCGGCTCGGTCTCGGCCAATACCGAGTCATATCGGCCGATATGACTCGGTATCGGCCAATATTTTATACCATGGACCCACCACCTTTTAGGATCCATTTCATAGCGATCACGAATGGAATCAACATCTGCAAACTCTCCTGACTCGCTAGAGAAATCACCAAATTGTGTGATTACCATTTTGCGCTCCTCCAAATTAGGAAAATATTTTTTAAGGATTTTCATTCTTTCTCTAGCAACCTCCATATCTCTATGTGGAGCAACTCGACTAGGATCCTCATGAAGCCAATGCTCGCTATAGTACCTTGAATAGGAAAAACAGAATTAAGGATAAGTTTATGATTAAGAGTTTAAGACAAAGAGGGAGAAAAAAAAAGTTCAAGATTAGAAGTCACCTTGGATTTAGTGAATGAGCTAAGCAATGGAGAGGAGTGTTGTTCTTGTTCCAATGATCCACAAGAATTTTATGCACCACTTCATAAAAGGTAGATGCCTCATCAAGTCTCTTTCCTTCATGCCTATATATTGCACCCTTCACTGTTTCTATCATGGTATCCCACATGTCATACACCAAGTGAAGACAAGGCCTATCCGTGTCACAAACCCTTAGCATATCATATATAGGAGCCGTAAAAGAAAGTGTATAAGTCATTTTGTCCCACCAAAGGTCATCTAACACAAACTCTTTCACAGCCTTGGCTCTCTCCTTATCATCCTCTCTGTAGGAATTCCACCTTTCACTAATAACCGTGGCTTGAAGACTACCTTTTATGAGCTTGAATCTCTAAAGCATGACAAGGACCGAAGCAAAACGTCTACTTGCAACCGAAAGAAACTTCAAAGGGACAAATTCATTAAAAATAGCCAATCTCATGGAGTGATTCATGATAAAGTTCTTAACAAACACAACATCCTCGGCTAAGTCCGTGATCCAACGACACTCCTCATATGTTAGTGCATTGTTTTCAATATTCTTTGCCATACAAATGTTTTGCAAGGCAAGGTTGAGTGTATGAACAACACATGGTGTCCAAACAATATTTTCAAATTGTGCTTCAATGAGATGCCCTGCACCCGCACAATTCTTAGCATTATCAGTTATCACTTGAATCACATTTTGGGGACCAACCTCTTCTATCACTTCTTTCAACAAACCATAAATGAAGTACTTATCTTTAATTTCACCCGTACAATCCACTGCTTTAAGGAACATAGGCCCACTTTCCGTCACCGCCATAAAATTAATCAAGGGCCTCCTTTGTGAGTCACTCCATCCATCACTCACAATGCTTACACTCTTTTCTTTCCATGTGCCTTTAATTGGTTGTAGCTATCTATCAACATGAGCCCTTTCTTGTTGGAGTAGTTATTATACCCCGGTGCCACATAGCCTGCAAGAGCATTGTTTGCAGCAAATTGGATGCAACTCACATAATAAGGGCTCCTTGCGAGGTGAAATGGTAAGCCCGATGCATAAAACATCCTAGCAATCTCCGCATCCATTTGGTCACGCAACTTCAAGTTAAATGACTTCCCAATAGCCGTATTACTGTCACTTGCACTCCAACTTCCACTTCCACTTCCACTCACCTTCCTTTTTTTGGATTCATAATCCACACTAGAAGTTGGCAATGGTACTTTCTTGGGTGTATTTTTCCTCAATCTCTCATTGCATTCGTCCTCTAACTTTTTCATCTCCGCAATATCACTGCTCTTAACTTTTGGACAGAATTCAACAGCATGACCGGGCTCATGTATCAAATGAGCCCTCACCCTTGTGTATGAGCTTCTCTTGGTTTGATGGCAAAAATTGCATTGCCACGACACATTTCCCCCTCCCTCACCAAGTTTTTGCAGTTTTGGCACATACCTCCAAAGAGGGTTGTGAGTGTCTTCTAATTCAATAGCTGGAGAAGACGCACTAGTACTACTACCAGTACTAGAAGCCATTATAGTAAACTTTGGTTGCTGGAAACACCAAGAAATTGGCCCCATTAGGCCACCTAATATCATGGCATTAAGAAAAAAAGAAAAAAAAAAAAGAAACAGCAGCAACAATATAGCATAAAAAAAAAAAAAAAAACAGCAGCAGCATCATAGCATCAAGAAAAAATGTAAAAAAAGAAACAACAGCAGCAGCATATATCCAAATGATTTAAGGGGGAAGCAACAGCAGAAGCAGCATATATTGCAGCAGCCAGAAATCAGCAAGCATCCAATCGAAAGCAATAAATCAGCATATATTACAGCAGACACAGCCACAGCCATTACAGCCATTACAGCGTATATTGCAGCAGCCAGAAATCAGCAAACATCCAATCGAAAGCAATAAATCAGCATATATTACAGCAGACATAGCCACATCCATTATAGCCATTACAGCATATATTACAGCAGACACAGACACAGCCATTACAGCATATATTACAGCAGACACAGCCACAACCACAGCAGAAGCAGCAAACAAAAAAAAAGAAAATTGCAGCAGCAATCAGCAAACATCCAATCGAAAGCAAAGATAGAAATCAGCAAAAAAAAAAAAAAAAAAAACCCTAAAATCCAAATGATTGAAGGGGGAAGAAAAAAAAAAAACCCTAGATTAGAATAACCAGAATAGCATCAACCCCAACAAAGATCAACAATACAGATGAAGAGAAAGAAAGAAACAAAAGGAAAGCAAGAAGAGAAAAAGAACCTGAAGGTGGAGAGCAGCAGTTGCAGCAAGCCGACAGTTGCAGAAAGAAGAGAAAAGAACTTGGTTTTAGCAAGCCGACAGCAGCAGCACAGCGACAGCAGCACGGCGACGGCAGCAGCACAGCGACAGCGACGACGAGGCGAGGCGGAGGCGACGTCGACGGCTTTCCCTTCCCCTCTCTTCTTCTTCTTCTTCTTCTTTTTTTTCCTTTCTCTCCCAGAGCCCAGGTCATCATCTTTTTTTTTTCCTTTCTTTCCCTCAACGAGCTCGACCCATCTTCTTATAACTTAAGTTAAAACGTGTCCTGTGGGGGACACGTGCGTGTCCCGTGCGTATCCCCCACGTATCCGACATTTAAATTAAAATAAAAAACCTAGATACGGATTGGGCGTATCCCATACGTATCCAGGGCGTATCCGTGTCCGATACGCCCGGGATACGGATACGGGACCCTTTTTTATGTATCCGTGCTTCATAGTTCAGAATCATAAGGTACGCATGTTGAGGACCCTAATAGTGAAAGGGTTTCACTGTTATGGTCTTCAACATAGTAGTTTGACCTCTTGAAAAGATAATGAAAGATGTGACTGAAATGGTACCGAATCCTTTTAGGATCCCATGTTTCCAGTCACATCACACTTCTGCTTGGGTCAAGGTTTTGTACTTGGCCCTAAGGCAGATCGAAGAAGTTGGGAACCTCTCATTGGTTTTGGAATTCGACAACAGGAAGTATTTTTAACCATTGATTAGCATCAACTCATCTCAATCTTAATGGAAGGGATCGATCCCAAGTTTTTTACCATTCATAAAATATTTTGTTGGACAACTTGCTGTAGGTGAGAAGCGCCCTTACTTCATCCCAGATAGACTACTACTCTTGACCCTACTAGATAAAATCTACCTATACAAGTTTGATCAGTTGATGAAGAGTATTCAACACAAGCTCGAAATTCTGATTGTACAAAGAATCATATCAATTCTGTTAAGGACAGGTTGTATTGATGATCAAGAGAACTTTTGAAGGAGTGAGTTTCAAGGCTCCCTAAGACAATGGGGCCATCATTGTGGGGAGGGTAAAGTGCATCCAATGCAAAGCGGAATTCCATTTACTTTAGCAGTAAAAAACCTTCAAGAAAAAATATATTTATTGCTCAATTTGGAAGCTTAGGCCTCCTGCTATGCACAGTTGGTCCTAGGCTTCAGCTAGATCTGGCCATTATCCGAAGCCCATTCTATGTCAACCCCTTTTGGGTTGCATCAGGTGATGGATGGAAAATTTTGGTAAAAAGATGGATGGAAACTTATGACTACTTCATTTTTCCTTTTTGTTGTTTTAGTTTCCATTAGTTCATCCCTCTTCAATTGTGTTTCCACTGTCCCAAATGATTACATGCTGAAGGGACCACTTTCTGTATCTATTCTTGTTCATGGCCTGCATCGATGTGCCTCTAGTTGCCTTTAGTGTGTGATGACGAGATGTCACACCTGACAAGTCATTCTAGGTTCCATGCATGTCATATTCTTCTGCATGAGTTATCAATAAGATGCCTAGGTAAAATATCTTCTTGTGGTTACTAACTTGGCATTTTGTCCTCTGCTCTTGTCTTGGGACTTTGTTGGGATACTGTCTTGTAGATCTTTCACTTTTTAAGAGTACCAGTTTTCAAGAGGATGCTGCCAATTGCAAATTTTTCCTCTGGACAGAAAATATGAGATAAGAAGGGATTAAGAAATTACACTGAATGATTGTTTTCTTCTTTGATATGTACTTTAGCAAGGTTCTTCGGGGCTTGGAGAACTTCAATGCTGTTTAGAGATCGAGGGCTTTAATATGAAGAGACGAGGAAAAATAGTTGATCATATAAAAGGGGAATGTTTACTGTTTGAATCTTTGTGAGCTGTATCAATACTATATATTCGTTTTAGTCATTCACTTTGTCAAACTAGCAATTTTATGGATTGAAAACAATGAATGAACCTACCCCAAAAATTCTGTTTGGATGTGGAATTGGTAAATTGTAGACTTTAACTTGAACCAATTGAAGAAGGTAACTGGGGATTTTTCTCTTTATATATAGTCAGATTTGGAATAAGCATTCAAGGCAATATTAAGTACAAATGGCATGATGGATTTAATAGGAACTTGATTGTACTTGATGATCACCTTGTAATATGTTGGAACTTCTTGTGAATAACTAATAAGAGAACCTCAATTACAATACTCAAGCTGTTTTGGGTACTACAGACAGACATTGAACGTGTAATATGATAAAATGCTTTGCAACAAATCTTAATAGAGACAAGAGCCTGTAGCACAGTTTGAAGGTGCTCGTTGTTGCAACCAGGATGTAGGCTCCGAGTCATGTTTCCCAATCCAAAAAAGAAAAGAAAAAGAAATGAAAGTCTCTCAGTGGAGCTTTTGGCAAAACTGTATTGTTATTTTTGTTTAGAACCATATCCCTCTATAAAAACAACACTTGGTTGAATCATAGAACTGACCAAGAAAATATCAGTAAAAAAAAAGAAGGAAATTCAACTTGAACCATCAGGAGCTCATTCGCATCTCAATAGTTTGGCACTGGGCACATGAAGAGAGAAAAACAAACTTACATTACAACAGGTTATACACTATCCCTTGGAGCAAGACATTAAGTCATTTTTGTGTCTTTCCAACTTGTTTTGTGTGGAATGAGGACATGAAATGAAGGAGAAGGGTCAAGGATGGAGATGCTCATAGGTCTGATTTCATTTTCCTGGGAAGAGGGTGGATGTCTGATTTTACAAAACATCAACCATCCACTCAACGTGTTAACCATGTGATAGCTCTATTTCACTCACATTTAACATCTAATTCGGACCTTTTTAATGAATCATGAAAACAAGATGTAAAATACACCGGCATATTAGGGTTTGTCGGAATTCTGATTTTCATGCAGGGATTGCATTGACTAAAGGAATGACATTTTGAAATTTAAGATACTAAATGCAGAAATTATAGGTCAAATAATTATAGATGTTACAGAAATTCTAGCCATGCAATTCAGGAATACTCTCTGAGAGAGAGAGAGAGAGAGAGAGAGAGAGAGAGAGAGAGAAGCTCTCTGATTTGAAGATGCCCTAGGAGCTCTTCCCGTTCCTGTTGACAATGAATGATATGGAGTCCTTGTGTTCCATGATCTTTTAGACAACTGACGATGGAAACAAGAGGCTATGTGGAGTGAATTTTTACATTTTTATAGTAACGAGTGTCAGGTGCTATGAATTAATCAAGGCACATTTCTAGTGCTCAATTTAAGAAGCTTCCATTCTTTCTTGGTCTAGAGAATTGATGTTGTTGAGCTTTACATGGGTGGTGGAAAACATAGGTTTTTAATGATCAGCATTTTTATGTGATCACTAGATCTAACAGCCCTTCATCCTAACTATCCTAACTAAGGGCCTACTTTGTGGATGTATCTGATCCACCTTCGTGGTCTCACTTGTACATTGAGTAGTGCTGCACTAATGTTGGCTTGCTCAATAGTATGTTTGGGTCCATGCATGATACAGAAGGCCTAATAATAGTCTAGTGTGCCCAGATCCTCTAAACCCATCTGCAACAGGTTGTTATTTCTGATGGATCTAAAGTTTGAGCAGATGATTAATGTACAAAACCCAAGCTCAATCTTAGTCGATGGCTGAGCCCAACCTGCACTTCATAAGCCTCAACCCGACTATACCTAGACCTCCCTACCCCCCATCTTACATTCATATGTGCCATCCTGATGACTCTGTGTGATGAACCGGTTACTATACATGTGTATACTGATAGAGCGTGAGGGAATAGTTTCTTTGGACAGGTTGATGGCTCCTTTTAAGAGAGAGTAGGCTGAAGAGGACATGGATGAAAGTAGTATAGATGTATCTAAAGAAGTGCAATCTATGTGAGGATATAGCTTTGGATTAGACTCAAATGGAAAAAAAGAAGTCCACGTAGCTGACTCATTATAGTTGGGACAAAGGCTTTGATGACAATGTTAATAGGACTCTTAGTCCCATTAGATAAAAAGGTAATCTATGAACTTCCTATCTATTAATATTCAGCCTTTTTGTCATTGTTACCAAGGGGGAAAAAAGGACTAGCGTTTGTCTTTATAGCTAGACCATCACCAGCCGACACAATGGCATGATACATGTTACCACTTTAAAATTGTTGTTGGTTTGTAAGGTAAGAGATTCTTCCTTCATCTTTTCATGACATGAGAACATACCCTGAAAACGTTAATTGACAATATCAAGGCATGTACTATGTAACTCTTGCCATTATTTAACTCCCTTGTTTAATTAATTAATTTGATTGAGCTCTAAGCAGTAACTCAGCTGGTTGAAATGTGTATGTGTTAGAGAAAGTGCATTTGTTTGATTCTTCATCCCGTTAAAAAAGATGTATTTTATTAAATTGTGTATCTTCTTTGGGTCGGGTCGGGCTTCAGGCCAGTGAATCCAAGCCTGGCTGGTATCTTAAACATACATAGATTTTTGTTATTAAAAAAAAATTCTGATCTACCTGGGCACATAACTTCAAGGCACATACACCTTCAAGCATAAAATCATACTATGGGTGTGCTAAATTTGAAATTTATATTTAAAAAGCAATAGAACATAATATTCACCAAAAAAATCAAAGCAATTCGCACAAATACACACATATATGCTGAATTATTGGACTGGGAGAGAAAATAGTACTGTATGCAAGTGTGTGCATATCTGATTTTTTTTTCTTTTTCTTTTTTAGCATCTCCTGTTTTCATAGCTGCGTTTTTTACTCAGTTTTTGGTAGATTTTTACTCATATTTTGGAATAGCCGATTGTATTGTTTATTGTATTTTTGTGGTATGCCAAATCACTAACCATGTTCACAACATTATAACTAGTCCACACCCCAATGTTATGTGGACCACCTAGGCCCACCATGATCTAAGTGGAATTTCTTTCTGATTAGATGATCCTGGTTGCATTTATTGGTAGCACTTCATCCTGCTGTTGGGTTGCCCATGGGACAGCCCAGCTCGTGACAAGCTTCATCCTGGCCTAAATTGGGCTGGATTAGGTCTCTGACTTTAGGCCTAAGGCAGGGCCCAGGCCTCCTTTTTTGGCCTGATAATTAAATAGATTTGGTCTGTGCTGTTGAATAGAACTTGGAGGGTGTGCTTGTGTGATGAGAGGAATCCACGCTAGAGGGGAAAATTATTCTGAGTTTTCATGCATCATCTTTTTTTGGTCATTTGGTGCAACACATTTTCCTCGTGGAAAAGAGAAAAATAATTTTCCCAAATAGAGAGGATTTCAATTTCCCATTTTAGGGGTAGGAATGCAAGATTCTTCTCTCGTAAAATGAAAATCCACAAAGAGCGGAATCTTCTCGCTGCACAAATACTTCCTTAAGGCACAACTAGCCCAAGATTAATTAGAACAAAAGGGCTGGGCCTACTCAGACTCCAGATTTTAGGCCCAAAAAGATAACAACGTATAACAGCACAATTGTCCCTTCCTTTGTTCTTATTTCTTCTGAAGAAGACAATTCTTCCAGCCCTTGGACGGCAACGTTAGAATAATTGTTTCTTGGGTGGACGGCTTCTGATGTCTATACTCAAAACAAACTCCTAAACCATAGAAAGATCTTCTCCTATATATCATATCTCTCTCTCTCTCTGTCCCTCTCTCTATTAAATCACCTGTTGCAACAGCTGAAGCCATGTGTTTCACGATAGGAAGAAAACCCGCAAAGGTATCCGAGGAGGACAAGGAAAAGAAGAGGAGAAAGAGAGAGAAGGAAAAAGATAAAGAGAAGAAGGAAAATGACAGGAGGAGGATAGAGGAGGAAGAGAAGAAGAGGAAAGTGGAGAGAAAAAGGCGATTGGAGGAGGAAAAGAAAAAGAAGGAAGAGAAGGAGAAAAGGGAAAGAGAGAAGTTGAAAGGGAAGGAAAAAGAGAAAAAGAAGCAAAAGAAGAAGAAAAGCAGATGCATGTAATTTGGGGGCTCTTCTACAGACACCTCTCAATAACTTTAGTCCCATGTTTGAGTATCTTTTTGTTCATTTTCTGCATTTGGTAGTTGTCACTCGAGTTAAATGAGAGTTTATGTTGAGTAATAGTCAATGTCTACAGTGGATATCTACTATATTATCAAAATGTTTTATATCTCTGGTTAATTAGTGTCGCTTGACCTGGAAGTGTTAGAAAGAGTTGGCAACAAATCATCTTGTGATTGTATGTTGTATTGTTTATGACTTAGGATTACGAGACTTAATCCCATCATGAAATGTAGAATCCATTGGTAAGTTCAACTTGAGTAAGAGAAGCCTTAGAAACATTATAAGCGACAACACTATGGGAAACCCCCCTAAAAGTTTTATAGAAAACTAGTCATTTATTACCCTCATAGAACTGAGTAACTCTCACAAGAACACCTCCTTATATATATAAAATCTTCAACATAATGGCTCCCCCAACTCTGCCAGTTTTAAAACTTTTTTCATTTTTACTGCTGGTCTTGAGTCTGATCCTGGATAAAGGGAGGAGGGTTGTGTTAGGTAAGTGATATCAGGCGTAAAACCTACTAATGGGTTAGAAAAATCCAGGAATAATAGGACTTCTACATATTGGCCTTTTCCTCTTTTATTTTTCCTCACTACTTTAGCCTACAGCATCAACACCCCACCTAATCCCTCTTTTTTTTTTCTTCTTACTTTCATTTTATTTAATTTTTCAAATGTTTCAAGAGGAAGACCCTTTTTTGAGAGAATCTAGGGGAGGCGATCTTCCCATACTAAAAGGATTTAAAAGACATCCTCTTTTGGAAGCTTTCATAAACTAAAAGAAGCTCTCTTTTAACCATAGGCCCCACAACTTGAATACAAGACATAAGACATTATAAGCACTGCCTTGGATTTTATTTCGTCTGCCTACCTTGAAGATGACCTATATTACTTCCCAGTCATGTCTTCACTGCAGATGCTACCAATCATCTTCTTCATGTTTTAATTTTTCATAGAAGTGTGCAGCATTAACATTTGTCCAGTTACCCTTTTGTGTCAGTATTCCAACAACTGAACGCTGCTTTCTATTCTGTTACTGGCCACGAGTACACCATATTTTGGTGTGCTTTTGTTGCATTTTTCTGTCCCTCCCCCAAAAAATTATGGACTCCCTTGCTAATGCAAAAGTGATTATATTCTTACTGTGCTACGTCTGTTTGCCTTTTTATCTTTGACTATACTTTAGGGCACGTTTGTGTCATGTATTTTTTGTGGAAAACGAAAGGAAACACGTTCCAATTTTTTCACAATTTTGTGTGGACAATTTTTCGAGAGGAACAGCAACTTTTTTGGCATGACTTTCCGTGAACAGAAAAGCCTTCGGGGGGGGGGGGGGGGGGGGGGGGGCGCGGGGCGGCAATCGAGAGGTTGAGCATTATGGGTATATTCATTTCTCCGGATGCTATACAAATGTGCCCCTAATGTTTTTCATGTGCCTGGTCATAAATACTATTAAAGATTTGTCACGACCCGGGCCCGAGAACTAATTACTTCGGACAGACCCCGAGTCTCGAGATTATACTTACTCCCGTAAATCCTGAATTAATCGAAGTTAAGACAAGACTCACAAGGGATATCAAATCACAAAACCTGCCAATGTACAAATTGCGGAATATAGATATATACATTGACAACAATTAACTTTACAACAGGAGTAAAGTTCCTATACACAAAATCACAGTATACTAAACCCAACACTGCATATTTAAAATACAATGCAGTTGGTATCTAATTACATCTCAAAGCTAAATATTACAAAAGTATTCATTTACATCCGTCATCCGAACTATGCCCACTTTGTTAGACCTCCTGGAGGTATCGGATGGGCCTCCTCCGTAGGCGGCGCGGCCTCTGCAAGACCGGTACGAGCATCTGGGCCTGTGACATCATCAATAACACGTGAACACGACGGTTCAACAAGACATGCATTTTCACGATTTCTCATGTTATCTATCAATTCTATATAAGAATTTAACAATGCAAGAACTCAACAGTTCTATATATATAACCTAATTCAGTTCAATAACAAATATCTATGTCAATTCATTTCTTTTCATTTCGTGTCTTCCAACGGAAGTAGCTTAAGCACAAGGCGAAATGGCAAACCATTCATGGCCTAGGCTTCAAGAGTATTTCATTTTCCTTTATTCAATTTAATTAAGCACAAGGCGGAAGGCCAAACCATTCATGGCTGAGGCTTCAATATTGTTTCAGTTTCCATTACATGGCTTATCACATATGGTGGAAATTTACCAGTGTCTTGATCAGAGAGCACTAGCATTCCACGAGGCTCCGGAACGCCCCAACATCTACTGCAGTAGGAATTATTCATTTGTTTACTTTATGGTCACCTTTAGTGATTATTCATTTCAGTTCCTTAATTCAGTTCGTGCATTATGTCAGTTCGTGCATTATGTCAGTTCGTACATTATGCCAGTGAAGTTCATCTCTACTCAATTCTATTCATACTTCTAAGCCAAACAACTGAGTGAAGCGTCCGTCATCCAATGTACGTGTTATTTTCGATGAATCTCACTTTATGTATTTGATTTGTACATTAGGACAACCTTCGTTAA
This sequence comes from Umbellularia californica, assembly GCA_028538565.1. Classification (NCBI taxonomy): domain Eukaryota; kingdom Viridiplantae; phylum Streptophyta; class Magnoliopsida; order Laurales; family Lauraceae; genus Umbellularia; species Umbellularia californica. The sequence continues at coordinate 80,328,464 of JAPQWN010000006.1, read as the reverse complement.
CACCTATGTAAACTTAGACATTAACCAGAATAACCTGTAGAAATTGGGCTTTGACCTAACAATTCTCTCTGAGTTCAACTCAGCTGTCGGTTGGCCTGTCGGCTGACCGACACTACAACGTCAGTTGACTGACATTAACATGTCGGTTAACCGACACTTTGTCGGTTCAAATTCCAGAAGCTGGAATTTCCAGTCCATTCTCTGATACATCTGTCGGTCAGGCCACGGTCATCTCGGCTGACCGACACTTTATCAGTTCGAATTCCAGAGAGTTGAAATCACTGAAACAGATTCCAGATCTGTCGGCTAGCTTGTCGGTTGACCTGTCGGTCGACCGACACTCATATGACGGCTGACCGACACAATGTCAGTTAGAATTCCAGAGAGCTGAAAACTCTCTGATACAGAACCCCCAGGCTGTCGGTTCACTCGTCGGTTGACCGTCGGTCGACTGACACTGCCCAGAAGTTCAGTTCTGAGCTTCAGATTTTCTGAAGCTAAACTTCCAGAAATTGAGCCAAATGGACTTCAAACTCTTTAAAACATTATAGATCATAAGAATACATATATACTTGCTTTTAATGAAGGTTGAATGGATGAAAACCTCTTTCTAGAGCTTGATTCCAAGAAGAAAACCTTGAATCCAATCTTCACATTTCCACAAATTGAAAACAAAGTTGGGGAAGATGAAGTGAAGAATGAAAACTCCTTGAAAACACTTGCAAACATCTTGTTTTATACTTGATATAGTGAGATTGGAAGGAAAGAAGAGAAAAGATGAACCTAGGGTTTAGAATAAGATGGAGATGAGATGAATGACCTCATTGGGCTATTTTAGCTTATATAAGCTATTCAATTGCATTTAAGCCCAATATCCTCACTAAATTACAATTTGAGTCAAACGAATGGTCATTTGACTGGATTCTTGTCAAACGACTTCGAGCCTATTACGATAGTTGACGTACTCGTCGAGATACGCGTGTTGGTATCAAGATTTTCCGTATTTGACGAAATACGCAAAAATTCGTATTTACATAAAAGTCCTTCATTTCAATGTTTGAGTCTAAAACTCCATTTAAACCATGCAATTCCATTCCATTAAGTCCAATTCATTCATTTGAGGCCAATTCCATATCATTTGGTCATAAACCATTATTAGTTCGATTAACCACAGTTAATTAGCCTTAAACACAATCTATTTACTTAATTTTCATTACCACTTCACTAAGTTCATTTGGGACTAATCTCATTGATCTTAGTCATTAATTACCATTAAACTAGTTAAACACGATTAACTAGCATAAAGTTCAATTCATTAGAGTTAATCTCGATTAACTCGGGACGGGACCTTACAAGATTTTGCTTAGAAAGATTTGTGGAATTCTATGTTCACTTGTCAATGATTTCCATCTAACTTTGTTTCTTTATATATAAGACTTGGCTTAATGTATGGGCTTCATTGAACCTTACCTAGGATCTAAGTTGGAATTATTGCCTGCTGGGTTTGCAGAACATAATCTAAGACCTTATGGTTATAGATTTGTATTTGAATCCAACCTAGAAGGTTAAAAGAATCAACCTAAATCCTTAATTACTATGGTAAGTTTGAGTTTGGTTAACATGGTATAGTGCAATTAACTGCTTTTGGCTGGATTCGCGTTGGTTGGTGGGTTGGATAGCAACAATGAACTCAACTCAGTTTAAGCAAGTGGCAAGGCTTGAATTTGAGAAGGGACCCTTCTGGTAATTCAAGCACTTGAATCTCTCTCAGGGGCAGGGGCAGGGGCCTTCTTTTTTTCTTTTTCTTTTCTGCTTCCCTCATATATCCATAATAAACTTGAAGGACTTAAAATTTTTGTGAACTTTTCATGTGAGACCCTTAACATTTCACTCTCCACACACACTAACAAAAGAAAACTAGTTTCATTGGTCTGCTGCAGAGCTTGGGCTTATACATAAGCAGTTTGGGCTGGGCTTATTTTTTTTAACTTTTTTCAAAGAGGCCAATTCATGAGCAGCAGAAACACCCTTTTTCAAAGAGGCCAATTCATGAGCAGCAGAAACACCTTTTTTCAAAGAGGCCAATTCATGAGCAGCAGAAACACCTTTTTTCAAAGAGGCCAATTCATGAGCAGCAGAAACACCTTCATAACTGATAGAAAATGTAGAAGTTGTAAAGCACTACATGACGTAGGCCTTGTGCTCCTCTAAAGAGATTCTAAGCGCTATAAAAATGTGTTTTCCCCATAATTAAGAAGTGAAAATTTCTTCTTTCTATATTATAATAATAATAATAAAAATAATAATAATAATAAAAAGCATTGCACCAAATCGTAAACAATTTGTGGAAGCGATAAAATCAGATCATGAATTGGCAAGAATGTGACGGGAAGACAACAAAGCAACATAGTGAGAGGCACATGGAAATGGCTAGTATCAAGTCTCAGAGAGAGAGAGAGAGAGAGAGAGTGAGAGAGAGAGAGAGAGATGTGACAAGGACCCCATCACTGCATACAAACAAAGAGCTTAGGTGTAAAGAAAGGGGTGGTTGTGAGTCTTGCAAAAAAATCATTTTGTACCATTTGACAACTGAAAACTTAGGTAGGTCTGTAAAAATTGGAAGGGACCACCAATGGCCTATGACAAAAGTGAAACCCATACGTTTGAAATGAACAATCTTGAATTCTTCTGCAAGAAAGACCTAGTCAAGAGATTCTTTTGAGTTCAATTGTAAACGCCCACACCCCCTCCCCCCTATGCAATGGTCTCTATGTGTACTGTCCTGTGGGGCCTACATGAGGTGATGACAATCATGGGGACGTGGGGGGTTGGAAGACGCAATGAGACTACTTGCATACAAAATTTTAGGTCCATTTGATCATCATAATCCTTTGATCCATGACCCTCAAATTTGACAACTTTAGAAAGCATTTAGAAAAATTCATTACAACGGCCAGTCCCATAGGATGGGTGTTAGAATTCAGAAAGCCTGGAGCTTGTAGTAGTCATATGTGAGGGGTTAGATGGATCATGGGGGGCTTCACAAGGCACTCTGCATGGATGTCTCTTTAGTGGATTAAACCTCTTTCCTTTTGCACCCCGACAGCTTAAAGGAAGGGCCTACTGATTAAATGGTTGTAGTTTGTTAATGGTGCCCGGAATATCTCATGACAGTTGCAATTTACTTTTGTAATCTATTGAGTGAGACTTTTTGAGCTGTTGAGATGGGTCATTGGTAGCACTGACTCATTTGCAATTTGCTAGATTCCCAAGTATCCAATTCTTCTTTAGTGAAGTGGGTTTTTTTCCTCCTTTTCTGATCATTCATTGATGCTGATTAACAAATTCTAGGACTCGCCAATAGCTAATTAAGCAGTGAGGAATAATCATAGTCCAAGTTGCAACACAAATTTCCTTATACTGATCCCCAGATGATGGTCCCCACATTAAGCAATGATAATATAATTATTTAGTCATCATGTAAATACAAGCAGACCTGAAGCAAGAAACTGTGCATAGGTGGGGGCAAAAACTAGCCCAACCTGGCTAAACTGACATGAAAATGACCTTTGGCATGTAAAGGTCTGTCACAGGTTAGAAAGTTCAGAATGTAGAAATGACCAAAATTACACAGGTGAGCTCCTCAAAACCCATTTTGCTATTTTGGGGAGTTAAATTGCACGTGGGTTACATTTAGCAATATAGGCCATGTGTTGACTTAACCCACAAGCTGTATATCTCTAATTTGTTATTGATGGGGACTCGTGATATTTCAAGTGTTGAAGCTGCAGGATCAATGATCATAGTTTTCTTACCATTCATATTTCTTGCATTGATGTTTGATTGATGATCATAGTTTCCTACCCATTCATTTGGTGATGAACAATTGAAAGGTGTTGATCATCTGATGATCGTATTCTTTCATGTAATTATTCAGTTATATTTGCTCACATGTATTATCATTAAAAGAATTGGTAAATGGTTGGAGATATCTTGACTTTTAGCCATAGTAAATGGTTTGGAGATGAGTTTGGCATCAACCCACAAAGCCCACCTGAAGGCACCAATTTAAGCCCGATTGCTACTCCTTTTGTCGTATAATAAAAGATCTTAGAACCGATTGAGTAAAATATTTATGAAGACTTTGGCCAATCAATCTAAAATAGGCTTGTCAAATGATACCAAACTTTGATAGAAGCATAGCATATATAGCTAGTGGAATCAGTTGCCTATCTTGAAATAGATTTGGGACACAATTGCTTACAAGAAAAAAAAAAAAGTGAAAAAAAGGAAAGTATATTGTGTACAGTCAAAGTATCTATAGTTGCATGAAATATACCATTTGCAAAGAGGATATATTTTTAACATCACCTGAGATGATTCCACCAGTACCATTAGCAGTAGAGAGCATTATTAGAAAAAACACAAACAAACCCAATATATATATATATATATATATATCTCCATGAATGAGAGAAATGCCAATCCTTATGAATCACAAGTGAAGATTCGAAAGGCCCATCTCACATCATTTCTAAATCTTCTACTTCTTTAGCTGCTTGACTAAGGATTGCAATGGTTCTGGGTTCTGAGTCAGAAGCAGCTATACCCAGGCCCAAATATCAAATACGTCGTGGGTTTGAGGTTGGGTTTGGGTCCACATCAGGTCTCAATCTTAGACCCATACCGAGATTCAATGAAGTCATTTAGGTTGCAGTCTGGGTGTGGCAACAAAGCAAGTCTCATGGAGAGAGAAGATATTTTGTATAAAATATGATAGTATTTGTATAAGGAGATGCTCGTATAAGAGATATCTCTCACCTTACTATGAGAGATAAGGTGAGGGCCCTCACATTTAAGTTGTGAGCATTGGATATTGATGTGAGGGCCATCATTCTTCTCTCATAATAAGGTGAGAAATGCTCTTATAAGAGCATCAACCATTTGTATATATGTATGTGTGTGTATATATATGTAAATATAATATATTCATGTATAGAGAATTTAGGGGTTTCTTCCATTTACAGATACCTCTCACAGCTTGCATGAGAAAAACGCTATAAGCACCAAGTGAAAATAATTATAAATTGGCACTCATAATAATTTGATGCTGATTTACTCGCTGTGGGATTGAATCGTAAACATTGACTTAAAAATATTAAATCATTAAAATTAATATTTTTAAGAAACATCTTTTTTTTTAATGACGTTCAATCCAACAGTGAGTATAATTCAAATCAATGGTTGTGATAATATGATTAAGATGATTTTCTGTCCCCAAATCATATCTATAATGAGTCATTTTTATCATATTATTTCCCATTACTAACATGCAACCAAGTAGGTCCTAAAGGAGCTTTGATTTTCCTTTTTTTCTCTCACCAATGCCATGAATGCCGAGAGAGGTACCTCTCAATAGGACAAAACTCTACTAAAATATATGAATTTGTATATTGTATGTCAATCCACCATGTATAATGTATATTGGATTGGTATTATATATCATTATGATACATACTAGTTGTTGGGGCCCACCTAGGACCTCATGGATCATGGGATGGGGGTAATTGAAGGATCCGAGTGGGACTACACCATATATCAAGTTTGAAGTTAATCTAATGCTCTTGACCCTTTATCTATGGCCCACAAATTTAATATTTTTATATATAAACAATTTTGACCCTCAACCCAACGGTCCAGTTTATTTAAATCGGTGGAATCAATGATCATCAGAAAAGGAGTGTGTGTAGTTCATTTGGATGGGTGATAAGTTGAGCCCCACTAGGTGGCACCTACTATAAGATGGTACACAATAAATGTACATGATCATATCTAATTTTGATTCTAGATCGAGTATTGAATTGCATGGACTTTGATGGAGACCCAAATTTCACTAATAATTGTTATTATTACCAGTATTAATTAGTATTATTATTACTTCTATTACTTCCAACATGTCTCCATCTCCCATAATTTTGTGTTTCCAAGAAACAAATCAAGTTGTCATTTATATAAATATATGTCCTTCCAACTCACTTGGAAAGGGATGGTGAAAGCTACCTACTCAAGTGGGTGGGCCTGTGACGAAAGGGTGAGTGCTGTCATTGAATACCAAGGGTCCCACCCCTCACCCCACTCCACCAAAGAAAAACTCACCCCCTTCCATATCAGTCTCTATTAAGCATTCAAGGGACTGGGCCCCACAAACACAGCAAGACCTCCTAAAACCAAGTCACCCCAACATGATTCCCAAAGCTCAAGCACTAATCAATCACTTATTAGTTAATTAATAAGTCATTAGCCTAACAGCAAATCAACTTCTTAAAATAAATATTATTTAATCATTTTTTGATAATCAATGGTTGGAAGTGACATATACACAGGTAATGGTTGCATTTTCAAACTACACAAAGTTTGGACATTCAGAAAATATACGTCACCTCCCTTATTCATTTCAGCACTCTCCCCATTGCAGGGGAAGGGATGATGGAGAGTAGGAAGGATCCCTTTTTTCACTTTCATCTTTTCAATAATATCTCACAGAGGAAATATATAGAGTGAGAGAGAGACAAACCATCTAGTGAGATGCTGTGGTATGTGAGTAAATTAGTTTATGTGGCCCACCGGAAAAAGAAAATGTTCTAACCATGGGTCGAACATCTTAGTCGGACTTAGGTATGTGCAAAAATATTAACCTCATCTAATCATCCTAGCCTCATCATCTCAAACGTTGCTCACATAACCCAGCATCTTACATATTGTTTTTAATGATTTTTACATCGATTGAAGGTTTTTTTTTTTCTTTTTTTGGAGAAGTTGTATTAATGTTTGCATACTAAGATATTTGGATTTCAATATAGTGGGACCAATATGAAGATTGATGACCCATCAAATAAAAAAGGTTGGCCAAAGATGACATAAAAAAGACATAGTAATTAGGATAGATATAAAGAAGTGTAATTGATACCAATGATGACATTAGGCCCCAACATATGAATGGTGAAAAGGGAGCACACTCCATTTTTAATGGTGAGAAGAAGCTATATCTAGCTATACATTTTCCATCTAACTATGTGAATAATTTCTCATAAATATTTGGTCTTTTATATCCTAGCTATATTTAACTAAATATTTTCCCACAAACAAGTCTCATTTCTCTGAACATCTAAGCTTTTTTTGTAAGATGGAAGATATAAAAGTTTTCCTTCTTCTTCCTCTTGTTTTCCTTTGTGGCTCTTTATGTATTTATTTAATGGTGACAAGAACAACTCACTTGTAAAGATGGTTGTTATATAGCAGTAGTAAGAGACTCCCATGTTAAATTCCAAAGAGAGTGATCACAGAAAAAAAATGGGAATCTCTTGAAACCCATCTCACCCACAACCTCATAAAAAAAAAAAAAAAAGTATATATCATTCTACAGAGAGTGACAACAAAAGACTAGGCCACTATTAACTCTTGCCATTTTTTCTCATTAACAAGATAGCAAGAAGTCCAAAAACACCAGTCTGTATATTTGATGGTCTAATACCACCCCAACTCATTAAAAATAGATTCAAAAGCTTGATCCTTTGCATGCTAGCAGAACTTCTCAAGCAGCAGCAATGGATTCACCATTAGCAGAAGATTCAGATGCTGCAACAACAGCAGAGGAAGCTTCTTTATTTATGGATCCCATGGAGCACTTCTCTTTTCTATCATCGTGATTCATCTGCTGCTGCCGGCACTCTCGACTGCAGAACGCAATATCTCCCCTGAAAACACAATAAAATCTTTTGTTTGTTAGTGTTTTACCTCAGTTGAATTCCAAAAATACCTTTAAAAAACAGTTTCTTGAATGCATCCAGGACATGGGCATTTGTGTCTATCAAACTTTAAATTGGTATGATGGGTTGGATTCCAATATTTCTTGAAACAAGTTAGTAAGTTTGAGAGAGAATAAAGTAAAGGGATCTCTAATATAAGCGAGTAGAAGGGAAAAAAAAAATGGAATACTAAAGAGAAATCATGGATTTCGTCAGAGTGCTTTAAAATTCTATAAGCATATGAGTCATGTCTTCATATCATTCTCCTCCATGAAACTGAAAGAAGAAAAATCAAAGAACCATCATAACAGATGCATAAGAAGAAACATAAAAAGAGAGCCCATCATCTAATGATAAGAAAGTCAAGAAAGAAAAAAAAAATCACTTCAAGGAAAAGGAAAACTGTACAAACAATTGAAATCCAGAGAACATAAACATAATCTTTGAGAGAGATACCTATACATGTAGATATCACGGCCGGGTCCCAAACGTCGGTTACAGAGGCCGCATGCTCTCAGGAAGGAGGCAGTTTCCATGAAATCATCAGAACTCCTTGTGTGGTTTCTAGGAGAGACTGCAGATGAGATGAAACGTGGGTCTGAGACTTTTGGGTGTCTTTTAAGTGGAGTTTCTGAAGTGGGTTTTTGATGGTTTCTCAGATCTTTCATGTTGTGAGAGTGGAGAGGCATCTCAACACTGCTGCTGCTGAGATCTAAGTCGATTTCCTTCATGCTTGTGGTTCTCTTCATGGGAGGTCGAGGTCTCTTTCCAAGCAGCATCTTCTCCTCTCTCACTCTAAGCCAACAACCCACAAAGAAGAAGAAAGAGAGAGAGGGAAAAAGATATAGAGAGGGAAGGAAAGATCACAAAGGAGGAAAGAAGCAGCCGTGAATCCCTAAAAGGAGGAAAGAGCTGAGGAAAAATAGGAGAGAAATGAGAGGAGGAATCTAGACCGTTGCTATGTTGTTTTGCATATAAAGGTCCACGTCTGCCTTTTCTCTGAAAATTTTGTTGCTATTGTTTATTTTTGAAGTGCCGGTTCACTGCTGCTTTGAAGGATCCTGCTGCACTCTCCTGCTTTCCAAGATTGGGCCACACAGCAAACATAAAAAAGTAAAAAAGATCTTCAAAAAAAAAGCCCAGAGGCTATGAGATCCACTAGCCTTGATTAACACAATCTTGAGCATAATTAATTAGGGATGTGCTCTCCGGGCACATGGTTTGCACGGACCCTCCTTGCGTGCCTTGTGGGGCCTATCTGAGACAACGACAATAAGGTAGGGCTCAAAAGACTCAAAAGGAATCTATCCGTTCGTGAGCGATCGTATTAATTCCTTCATCCATGACCCTCAAATTTAACAATCTTAGAAGACAACTTTTTTTTATAATTTTATACAACAATGAGTCACATTTGAATTGGTGTCAAACCCAAGGCATTGCTACTTCGGAGGAGAGGAAGGGACCGGGGGTCGATGGCTTTAGATCTCTAAAAGAGGTATCTGCGCCATTTCTCCCATGGAAACAGTTTGAATGGAAGCATTTTCTATATTAAGTCTATGTTCAATCCTATCCTATTAGAACAAGATTTTGAAGACATTTTTGTACAAGGGGGAGCTCATTTTTATCCGTTTGGATTTTTAATAAGGGGCCCCGTTACATGGTTTCACTTCTTCCAACATAGTTTCACTTCCCCTTGCCTGTGAGAAACCAAGACATAGAGGATCTGGACCAACAGTGGACCACCATTTCCTTCCAAAGATTTGAAAAGCAGCCGACAGGGAAAGCAAACTGTCAGGAAAACTCTTCTCGCCAATTTCTCATTCATTGATTTTATAAGAGATAACTAGGAGAATCTCGCCCATTATCAAATAATAGAAATAGAAGTATAATATGCATTAGAAGACGTTTTACTTTTAGTTTATGGGGGTGCTGGGTGTTTTAATTAGAGGATTTTATGTAAAAAAAAAAAAAAAAAAAATTAGGTGACTAGTAGATCGAAAAGATGATTTTAACTGACATTGCACAAGATCAGTCATTCTGCTCGAAAACGTGTTTTTTTTAGTACTTTCTACAAGCGTCCCTATCGTCATTTGTTTTATAACGTTAAGGGTCCCTAACGACCCTGTGGTGTACGCTTATAAATAAACGAAACTCATCATCATTCCCTGTTCTTGGTGAAAAAACGATGACACTCAACTTGATTCCTCTCCATAGGTCATTTCCGCCTCTTGAATACAATTAAAGCCGCATGCCTTTGTTCGGTGGAGAACATTAAAGTGTAGTCACAATCCTTTCTTCAACATCTTCCTCTTCTTTTGATTCAACAACAGTTTCTCCATCACCACAAACAGGAAGCTCCATTGCTTCTTCAAATCCCATGAGATTTCACCCCCTCCTCATCGCCAGCAACCGCCTCTTCAAAAACCTCATCCCTTTCCGAATCCCTCCTCCTGTGAAATCCAGAAACTTCTCTCCCCAATTCCCGACTGCAAATCCTTGTTTTCTACTGCCATTGACTCTCCGATAGCACCAACAATGTTTTCCAACGCAAAAAAAGGGGATTACTCTACAAAACCTTAAATTTAACTCAATACCTCAAACTACAAATCCACAGCTCAAATAAACCCTAATTTCAAGTCAAATTTCACAACCAAGATGTAAAAAACTGAACTCTGAGACGAGAAACATTAGGCAATCTAATTAATCAATTCAAACGAGAGATTGGGGAAGCTAGAACAGTAATTTCTAGGGTTTTTATGAATAAAATGACTGATTAAAGAGACCAAATCATCATCAAAAGGAGAAATAGCTAAGATCACTGACCTTTTATCTTCTATAGTTTTCTCATGTTGCTGTTGCTGTCGGGATTGGGGTTTCAAGGGACTTCTTCGGATTTCTGTGAAGGTTACGATACGCCGCAGGGTCGCTAGGGACCTTTAACGTTATAAATCAAAGATCGATAGGGACGCTAGTAGAAAGTGTTAAAAAAAAAAAAAAACACGTATTTGGGCAAAATGACTGATCTGGTGCAAGGTCAGTTAAAATCATCTTTTCGGTCTACTGGTCACCTAATCTTTTTTTTTTCGTAAAATCCTCTTTTAATTAAGATTTATTATAGGCAGAGATATTTTTAATTTACCATAAGTAGATGAGATAAGCTAAGATGATGGCCATATTGAGCAAGAGTGTGGTAGCCTAAAATTGGGATTCCTAATCCAATTATGTGACATTAAACATGCTTGAGACTACATCATGAGTATGTGATTAGAATTCTGGCCATCCAAGGGCAGAAAAATAATTCTTTTGAGAATTTAAGAACTCAATCAGGGAGTCTCACTTTTCAAATCCGAACCTCAAAATTTTAATCCGTAATTGAAATACAGCCCGCAAGGAAGATATTCGCCTACAGGCATATTGCATACTATGTTTATACAGTTAATCTTGTGGGGCCCACTTAGATGCATACCCTTCGTTAGGATAGAATAATTGAAAGGTCCCTTTACAAGTAAACGTCATTCAAAACAGAACTTATTTCTAATCAGATTGGTTATGATACACATTTTGGGTCATATTTAACAGAACTTTTTTTTTTTTTAATTTCTAATCAGATTTACTTTTTCAAAGTTTGATTAGTGGAGATTTTTTCACATCAACCATCCATCACAGGTGGGCCACCATGACCCCACGCAATATACCATCATTTCAAAACAAAAAAAACCATTCAAAGGAGCCCCTCATCCTATTTTACATTCATTAGGCCAAATTTAATTCCAATCATCATCAAATTTCCCAAGACTCATTCCCTTCTGTGTCTTCAGTCGTTTCAATTCCATGTTTCTTGTTTGTCTCTTGATAAAGCTTGATTTGAGGAAATCCAGGGCTGGCCATTTCATTCCCACTACTCAGACATGGATTTTGAAATGGTGGGCCCAATTCCATTCTGGGCCCAGGCCCATTAGAGGTTTTGAAACGTACCATTGCCGAGAAGTGAGATGATAATATAATCATGATATTATATTTGCTTCGTCTCGTATCGTGAGAAGAGAAGATGCCGTACGAAGTCGGTCGGTGGATTCCAGTCATTTCCCAACGCACGTGCGACATGGTCGCCTTCCCCAAAATTGCAATTATTGCCCACGTGGGACATCATAAAACAGAAAAGCTTCTCTCTTTTTAAAGGCTGTGATTAGGTCACCTGACGTCAGCCCTAGGTGACAATCCTTCTCCACTTGGTTTCTTCAATAGCCTAATGACTCAGTGGTTTTAAAAAAACACCAATTCACTCAGTTGGCCTTTTCCTTGTGAATAGGTGAGCCAAATGACTGAGACCTTTGAAGTTTTTTATTAGTCCTGTTAGGGATGAAAATGGGTCTATGCCAAAAATGGCTTGAAATGTGAAATTTCTAGTATAATGGTTGAGCCCATTTTTTATTCTGGTCCGAGTTGAAGACCATTTCTGTAGATGAAAAAAGTTTGTCCCCATTTCGGGACCATAGGTTCTATAACAAAGGACTATAACGATAAGAATCACAGGAAGTTATTGTGGATGGCAATTCCCGCCCCCATACACCCGCAAGGATCAATCCATGGCAGAGTGGGTTACCATCTCCTCTCTTGATTACGCAAAAAAGGAGGACTAAAATGATATATTATGTGTCTTTGTGATCATTATTATCAAAGCCCGGCTCCAAATTGGGGTTGGTTGGATGAATTCCAACTATTCATTCCAATCAAATAGGTTGGGCTGGACTAAGGCAAATCCAAGCCTAGCCTGAGTTTAGAAACACGGGGCTTGTATCCGGCCCATGCCTGATATCAACTGTAAATGTTAGACCCAAGCCTGTCCATTCAGTCAATCGAGATGGGCCGAACCAGGCTCTTTAGGGCTGGTTTTTTTTTAGAAGATTGTAAGGCCCGGATTGATTCGGTTTTGTGTGACTCTGTTTGAGGTTCGTTGGGCGTGACCTCAATCTGACCTGCTCTCATCCCCAAATAGATATTAATTCTCAGAAGAATTGCGGTATAACATTCAGCTATTGTTCTTAATGCACAAGGAGATGCCAATGTGTTTATATCGGTCAAAGCCATCTGCATAACGCAATTGGAAGCAAAACTATACTACAGTGTACAATCACATACAATAATGGGAGAACAACTCCACTGTAACCCTAACACAGGTGAAAGTAGAATTACTATATTTAAAGCCCACAGTTTCATGCATGCCACTTCCATGCAATCCAAGTCACCTGAAGTCTCTTTTTGGGATGCATAAACATGTTCTTGTGGAAATTCTTAATCTGGGGGACTACAGTAATAGCTGGCAAGTACAATTTTCCTTCTTATCTGTTGTGGCCGTGTGTGCAGAAGCGTGTGATCAATAAGCAATCAAATTACAAGCCACACAAGATGAACACAGATTTACATGGTTCAATGATTTCACACCTACGTCTAAAGACAAAGTTTGTCGTCTTATGTACTGAATAAAATTTTTGCCTTCATTACAGTTAAAATCAAAAAAGATAATATGTAGTTTTGGACAAAGACTAAATTACGTCTCAACCCTAATACAAATGGGTTGGGCCTACAAGAACAAGCCAAAACCCATATACCCAACATGATCAACGCTATAAGAATTTCGTGAGGAATTATAATGTGGTGATACTAAAAGGCTTTTCACCATGGCTCAAAAAACCTGAAAATCTGACAAACATCTCCAGCTTATTCAGGGCTGCTCAAAGACTCTTGGTGCTGTGAAGTGATAAGTAGGTGGTTTAATGATAGTGGAAAACATTAGATGTATGAATTAAAAAGATTGTAAGAAGGAATTCAACATGATATTAGGCCAAAATCTGTGTTGTACTTGTGCATAAGCATATGAACAAACTTTTTAAGGAATACATTTCTTGTTTACCAAAAAAATGGACTAGATTTCATAAATCGATCTTATATATTTATTTTCACTAATAGAAACAATTTATAGTTTAATGAATGAAATAAAGTAGGAAACTTAATCTAATCTGAACTCTAGGAAAAACGGTTCAATTTTTTTTATAGGAGAAAGTGTTGCACCTAGGGATGTCAAACGGGCCGGGCCGGCCGCTTCAGAGTCGGCCCGCCAGGGAAAAACCCTGGCCCAGCACGGCCCGCTGTCCCGGGCTAGCGGGCCAGGCGGGCCTGCACTTTTTTTTTTTTTTTTTCAATTTGCTCCAGCCCCTTCCCAAATTTCATTTTCAAAATGTGCAAACCATTAATTCACATTTCCCACAAAATTCCCATGAATGCACTTCCATCATTCCTTCTACAAAGCCCATATCCCCCCTTGAAATCTATTTTAGTGCTTTGTTGCCAAGTTGCCCCATCTCATGGTAATAGTTGATTAATGGTTTTCTCTGAAAAAAGGGATATGGGTGAATCTCCTTGGGTCTAAATAAATTATGGGGCTAGGGTCATGCTAATCATATATCATTATAAGTTTCACTTGGAAAGATCCACTTGTCCTTCCATGTGAAATTTTTTTTTTGAGTGCTTCATTCCATTCACCCTCTCCCATTATCCATATATATATGACTGAATTTGATAATTATCCGAAGGTACATTCTTTCTGAGAAAGAAAAATATTTGATGGAGGCTACATGAAGGCTCTCTTCTATTCATATAGTTTTCCTTTTTCTTTTGAGAATGTGGACACATGTAACAAATCTAATTTGGGGCCACTCCAACTGGAATGCCCATAAATTAGAGTAGTGATCAACTTAATGGCAACCTTTTAACTTTCCTTACGTAAACAATTCTTGGTACGTTTATTGGTTCATTTGGATCTTTCCAGTATGTTGCTTGCCTTTACTCTTGATCTACAAATTTTCACCATAATTTTGGCAAAGCTACAGTTTTATATATTATAGAATGAAACAAAGAGGGTAGATTCATCCAATCCATTGTCATTTTCAAATTTAACTCCTTTTTAGTAGAGTAGGTTAGGCTTTATTTAGTGGATCATGAGGGCTGGCGGGCTGGCGGGCCAACCCCAGCGGGCCTGGCGAGCTGCAGCCCCAGCCCACGTTCCTGGCGGGCCCGGGCCGAACGGGCCAGCGTGCCCAGCCACCTAGGCCCGGCCCAGCCCATGTGCGGGCCGGGCCATTGCGGGCCGGGCCGTTGACCGTGCTGGGCCGGGCCACGAGCCGTTGACCAGCGGGCCGGAGCGTGCCGGGCCGGCCCATTTGACATCCCTAGTTGCACCAGACAGTAAAAAGGTGGCAGGTGCGAACGGTTTTAAGTCCTATGGAGGAATCATTATTACTATACAAACATGTCCAAGGGTTTGTTTGGTGACAGAAAATTGTGAGTGAGTTTTGTTCTTGTTTTTCGCCTTTTCTTTCTTTCTTTCCTTCCTTCCTTCTTCGTTTGTTTTTTTGTTTGTTTTCTTTTTTTATTATTTTATTATTTTTATTTTTTTTGGGGAGCCTAGGTGGCTGGGCCTGGTATGAACCAAATGATATGAGAGTGAACCCTTATGCACATTGGAGAGAAGACAACTTGCATATGCAGAAAAAAGGACATAGCATATAAAAAACAATGGACAGTTGAGTGAGAACAGGAGTCCCAACCATGGGGCAATCCCATTGAGGTTTGATCTGTTTGAAGGTTGACAAATCTTGTTCCTTGAGTTTCTAAATTCTCTGCTTTGACGTAGAGAATCCCAAAGTCAACTATAATAAGTGATAAAAAATAGCCTTTGACAAATTCTAATATTACAATTCCTTTTCAAACATTGAAGTGTGAAAATGCCAGTGTTGCGTAGAGATTTTTACAAGAATTTAATGGCTTCTTAAATTATTCAAAACATAAAGTCATAAAGATGCTATTCCCAAATTCTTTCAACTCAAGAGACCGTTGACTGCCATTTTGATTACACCCATTTACATGTGTAAATGTTAGTCCATGCAATGTTTATGCATACACATGTTTGTTTGTTCTTATTTACGTGACACATGCATAAATGAGATGTGAAATTGTTGTATAAACAAAGGTATTCTCATATGAAGATTTTCGCTCTGAAATAGATAGACGTCTTTGGATAGAAAGGGGTAGTATACTGTATGTTTGGGATGAGTCGTAGTATCAGATTTTGTGATTGTCTTAGTTTTTGCAACTCCTATGGTTGCGGTATCAAACCCTTTTTTATTTTTTATTTTTTTCAGTTTTTAATTGTAATTATTCAATTTCTTTATTGACCGATTAAACTTCAAATGAGTCAATTTCACGTATTAAATCGTCATCAAGATATGTGAAAACTTTACATGTAATATGAACCGTTCAACATTTACTCATAAAAATAATTATTTCAAACAAACATAGAACTGTGTTTAACATGTGTAAATTATATATATATATATATATATAAATATAAATCTCATTTTTCATATCCCATGCTTAAATGACAAATGAACTGTAAGGATGTGTTTGACTATCAAGGGTTTTACATGCAGACCAGAGGCGGATCAATTTCTGAACTTGGAAAATGAAAGATAGAAACATAAAACAAAGTCGCATTTTTCGGTGAACTGAAATGGCATGCAATGTCTTTTAACATTTTGGGGATGCTGGCGGACTTTGCGCCGTCCAGGTTAAGGTCAAACGTCAAACCCTAAAATTCAAAATAACAGTAGTTTTGGGTTGCCTAATCGTAAACCATCCATTTTTCGGATCCAGTGATAATGGTCATATCATATCTCCACATATGTAGATAAAGAATCCTGCCATAAGAGATCAAATAGGGTGGGCGGCGGGCAGAAAAAAATCTTTTTACATCAATCCACTAGCGTTTGGTTTGCTTTAATGAATAATGAATGTCGGAATAGAATGGTTATTCCAACGGAATGTTCATTCCCGCGTTTAGTTTGCAAAAAAGTGGCGGAATGATCATTACTTCCATAATCACCATTTCTTTATATAAGGGAATGGTCATTCCACTGGGGAGGAGAATGAATGGTCATTCCATTTCTTTATATTTTATCCTTGCGACCAAAATGCCCCTGGACCTGTCTCTCTATTACCAACTCATCTCATAGCCCGTGGATTTCAAGCTCCTCAGCCGGAATGCATACTGTACGTTGGCTGCTCCCGCTGGATGTGGAAGCGCTGCACCTAAGTTGGCTTCGACGACAACGCCACCTGGCCCCTCGCTAGTCGCTACCCTGGAAGGGCTCTAGCCCATCCCTGTCATTTGCTGCGTCAACCTTGCCGTCTACGAGGAGAATCTCAACAACCCCAAGTACGCCCCTCCTGGTGGCTACCATATGGATCCCAACTGCGTCGTAGAGTGCGTCACCTAAGAGTAGAACTAGGGCCGCGCTTGCGGCGCAATAGATCATCATGGCCATCCGCGGCCTCAACTTGGTCAAGGAGAGCGATTACAAGATGCTGTTGGATAATCGATTGGGACAGCAGATATTTGATGGTAGGTACGTGCATCATGGGCTGCTGAAATCGGCGATCTTGATCCTAAATCAGGAGTTGGAGACGTTGAAAAGGCTGTGGGTGGAGTGGGTGGAGAAGAAGCTTCCACCCAGATGGAGATGCCGGAGGACGGGGATCCCAGCGAGGTCGACGGGGAGGGTTCCAGTGAGGAATGTTGGGAGGGATGCCTGGTGGTACCAAGGGTGTTTTAGTCAATTTTATTCCATTCCGAACATCATTCCAACATACCAAATGCAAGAATAAGAATTCAGAATTCTATTACTAGGTCGATTCCTCAACCTACCAAATGTTGGAATGGAAATGACTATTCATGCCTCATTCCATTCCAGACGCATTCCACTCTCCATTCCATTTCTGCCTAAAACCATTCCAGCGAACCAAATGCTACCTTAGAACTTAAAACTAAAACAAAATTTGGGATTCATATCTCTCTACAGTCAATAAACGGATTATTTAACTTCACTTCTTCAAACTTTATATGGCCACTTAATGTTGTTAATCTAAACCACTCATGGCACACGCTCTCATGAATTGGTACCAATCATCCTGAGTTGTTAGCTCAGCTGGCAAAAGACATCAAAGACATGACATGAGACAATGTAGCTAGGTTCATCCCCTGATTAAAACGGGGGGGTGTTGGACTTGGACAAAAGCACTACCCTAACAAAATAAAAAATAAAAGGTTAGGAATAGCTAGGGCCTAGGGGCTAGTGCAGAGATATCAGTGGGTCCCACCAGCACATGTGGCAAATAAGACTAAACTTTGTAACTTGGCTAAACTTTGTAACTTGGCACTTAATAAACACGTGTTCTAGAAAATCAGCGTATTCTTTATTCAGATGCCACTTTGATGGAAGATGAAGTCAGCTCTTTGGTGGATTCTGTCATCAACACACAGCCTTTTGTCTAAGCCATACTTGAAGGCATCTGTGGTGTGCGCATCTTCTAAAGAAGAAAAAAAAAGGATGTGGTTCTTGCTGGTGAGATTCATGAACATATGATAGTGGTTTGACCTATAGCATATCAGCCATATATTTCAGGGCACATGATGACCGAGTAGACCCCTGTAATTGGATTAAGTTTAGGTGATGGAACACAGGAACAGAGACATGATAGACCAACAGATAAATGGTTCCAAAACATGTTCTGCATTTACAGTGCTGATAAATGGGTTCCATTCTACTGTGGACGGCCCATCCTCCAAAGTTCTTATAATTCAAAATTATTAGTGTAGGGACATATCACGCACATAAAACAAATTGAACATGATGTACAATACAATTCCATGAAAGATTCCCGGCCTATGCTCCCAGGTTTCCCCAATGCTGCCAAGTTCTATTTCTACTTTTCTAGAGCTCACTTCATGGAACAATGAAGTGTTGGATTCTTTCAATGGGCATTACTCCTACCGACGTGAGTCTCTCATATGCAAAAACAGGCTGCCATGGTGAATCTCTCATAACTGCCAATCCAGACTATACAGGCAAAACCCACTCAGTGGACTATCGAAAATGAAGATCATATGGTTAGTTCTTATGGTTGGATTGTTCTGCAGTAGAGCTGCACCAGATAGCTCCTATATTCTTTACAGTGATATTTCAAAGTGATCTGATTCTCAGAATGCATGCGCAGGAATGAGATAAAAGAGTGATGCAAACTCACAAAGCCAGCCATGATGACGATGACTTGCATTCAACACTCTAGTAGTGGCCCATTTCTACGCCACTCATCCTGTTGATTAAGCTGATCTCAACAATGGAATTTTGGTTATTGTCCTTTTGGGGAATTTTCTCCTGAGGTAGTCGGTAAGAAATGCCCTGCATGAAACACAATCTCTGGTGTTTGTGCAGAGGTGGTCCCCCTGCATTGAAGGCAGGAATCTAATTTCTTGCAAGGCGCAACTCCCACAGGAGAAAATCTCTTCTATCCACCATACGAGGAGATAAAGCGACTTCAGAACTTTTTATGGCATACGAATATACAACGAAGGCGCTAGAGATAGGGCAACAGTTACAGCAGTCATCAGAGCAAGACTGCCATCCAATTTCCGCAGGTAAACAGTTGAGTAAGGGCAGTCTGGTATGGTCTATCAGCGGTTGGCTTTTGCTGCATCACCTACCATTGTAGGCCCCAACCTACCAGGCTAACAATCTGGGTTTTCTTCTCAGTGGGCTGTGTGCCCATATCATTGGCCCACATTAAATCACACCTGCTTTACCCTGAGCCAAACACTGCATCCTGCTAGGAATCTTCTAATTTCTTGTTTTTTTTTTTGGTAGAAAATCTTCTAATTTCTTGAAGACACTATAAAGCTAGATGATAAAAATAACAGTTATCTCCTACAATAAGCCACACATAAACAAATCCCAGAAACAAGGACTCAAGGTACCAAGCAATGAAACAAGCAAGATACTTGAAAACCAACTAGCTTAAAATCCACTGTGCTGGTTTGGATGTCAGACATACAACACGCCTACCCTTCCCATCTGTCCATGCCTGCAATGCTGTGGTCATTAAGCACGCAGGTCAACAAACAGTCAAAAGATAATATAACAGTGTCCCACTACATTTGAAGTTAAACGGTAATGACAATGTAGATGACAGTGTTAGAGAATAATCAAACCAATGCGATGCTGCTCTCACCACCTGGGGGCTTGCGGACACCACCCAGATAGTCCCTAGAAGCTGCCTTGCCATCAGCAAAGATATCACTGCCGCTCATTTCCCTCAGCTTAGCCACACTCAGTGGCTTCTCTGCTGATCCTGGTGGAGCATCTCCTTTGAAGATATCGTTACCTGTCAGCTCTGCAAACTTCTGGTTGTGTATCTTCTTTGCTGTCTTGATCACAGGCTCCTCACTGAACATGATGTTACTCTGGCCTCCCGGATGCTAGAAAATCAGAAGCCAAAATCACAGAACTGTAAGGTCTCTGATGAGAAACAAAGCACAAAGACACACACATACAGCAAATTGGCACTGTTAAAGCAAAAACATGAACCCTAGGGGAAAGATGTAGAATGAAATGAATCAAACACATTTGACTTGTACAATCACAAGATGAACATGACTCTGCTATTGATAATAAGTAATGGTAACTCATCCATAACAAGCACATCAATCTGGATTCCAACACAATTCAAATTGTAGCCCTATAGATGGATCTTGAAAATTACTGTTAAACAGATGAAATCATTCACTGCTCGTGTTGTTGCCCACTGAGTTTTCATGCTCGACATAATGCCCAGTTAATTGCCACCAAATGGACGGTTGCATTCATCATCTCAGAGTGATAGTTTTAGTTTTTCTATATCAGATATGGGTTATATCCTGATATGCGGTTTATAAAGGTCATTACCGTTAACCAAATGGTGCAAAATCACACTGCAATGCGATCCTATTTCATAACATCTCATACATACATACGTACAAGTTATATAAGTGTGCGTGCGTGTGTGTATTCATGGAAAACATTTTATTTTATTTTAAGCAAGACAGGTTTTGGTCATACCTTTCAGGGGAAAAAAGGACACAGATTTAGTCCTCCACATGGCAAAACTATGGTTACTCATCCACCATAAGCACATAAGCATGCCAGTTGATACTGTCTTCACTATAGGGCCTTATAGGATGGACCAGTGAACATGAAACTTTTCTTGATAAAGCTCTCACAACTCATCCCCATCCAAATGATCCATCTTCAGCAGTCCAAATTCAAGAAGTAAATCCAGATGGTTATCATCATCCACAAAAACTTATTTTTTGATGTATATTCCACCCACAACTAGGCCCATAGTTTAAGCACTAACAATTGGTGTCATATGAGTGTATGACATGAGTACAGTAGAAATTTACCATGAAGTTTGCTCTGTGGAAGACTGGTGTCTGTGTCTACCTCAATAGGATCTTTTACTTAAACTGTTAAAGTTATCCAATAAATCCACTGGATCAACAGAAGAGGAGGCTAAAGAATGTCAAGACTCAAAAGAGATGCCGAATTGCCACAAACAGATGATTAACTTTGAACCATTGAACAACATCAAAAGAGGCCAAATGGTGGGTTGCAGCGGACGAAATTATCATCACAAATAGCATAGTAATGCAGTATAAACTAGCTTCTTCTCACTGTATATATCTTGCATGTCTCCTTTATGGGACTGGAATGCAAAATAGATTACTTAAATTCTCAATAATATTTCAGTTACAGATATATTATGTTATAGCAATTTTTATGGATTAGTACCATAGGCTAATGGCGAAAAACATAAATATGTCACCAGAGTGCATTGACCGCACTTCATTACAGTCTTACCCCTGACCCCGACGCAAAATATCATGGACAGTGTACTTCTGTCTATGGTCGAGAAAGAAGAGTGATAACACCCACTGTGCGAGTTTCTTCAACCCACATGCCCATATTCTATATCAGTGTCATACCCTATTTTGGGTTGACACATGCCCTTTCAGAAAAGTATGTGTCATACTTATTTGGGTCAACGCATGTATCTTTTGAGAAGAAATATCATCATATCAATGGCTAAAAGACTCATCACAACAGGATAAGAGAAAAACAGAAACAAAATCCAGCAAAAAAAGAAAAAGGAAATTGAAATGGGTTTGGCTCAGAAGGAGCCATTGGTTTCTATAATCAAAAGGGAATTTGACTGTTCCCTCATAAAATAGGTAGATTCGATCACCAGTCGTATAAAGAAGCCTATATATAAATATATATATATGTATATACACACATATATACATACATACATACATATATATATGCACGCACGCACGCGCGCGCGCGCGCACACACACACACACACACACACACATATATATATATATATATGCATAGAGATGAAGAAAAATAAAGCAATAACGGGGAGCAGTGATCCCGTGTGTGTCATGTTTCTGACCCCTAATATCGCGGTCAGGGTAAGACCATAAAAATAAAAAAATAAAAAAAGTGCGGTCAAGGCAACCTGGTGACATTTTGTCTTTCACCATTAGCCAGTGCAAACAAGTTTTAGAGGTACTAATCTGTAAAATCCCTACACTATATTTCTGTTAACTCTAAAAGAAAAGGCAGAATGATGAAGGACTGGGACCTAAGGGAGTTTAGAATTTTAATAGTATCTGTGATGGGTTTTGTTCCCTTTGAGTTGTGCCCTGGTGTGATTGTCTCTGCAGAGACCTTTATCGTGCTTCAGCACTTTTCACACAAATTCTAACAGCCAAACCACCACCAAGACAGTATCAATGAAAAAAAGCAGAGAATTGAGGTTACCAGCGATAAAAGATTACTGTGCATTTAACCAAGTCTCAAATGGAAGTAATGTAATACAATTTAGAATGCATGCACGGGACTTGACCTTTCAAAATAATAAGTAATTAAAGAAAAAAGTTGACATTTTTTTATTATATTTGGAGGAGATGGGCAATGCAGGTGTTTTGAAAAGAATTTTAAAGTTCAGGAAAGAATACCAAAGAATTATTTAATAAAGAAAAAGAGTCGGAAATCAAACAAACCCTCTTCCTAAAAATGTACTCACATTAGAAACTTTCACAGATGTTCGTACGTTTCGTGGTGCAGGTTCATCAGTGTCTTTGCTCTCTTTTGGCTCAGAACGTGCCGCCAAGGGCCTGGGTGGAATCTCAGGAGAAGGACCAAAGATGTCGTGCCCACTAAGTTCCCTGGACTTAGCATCTGACTGCTGCTTCTTTATCTTCGCATCTGTGTCACTCTCTAGAGTCCCACTTAACTCTCGCTGCTTTGCCACCTCTGTCAGCGAGATAGGCTTCTTAGGGGAAACAGTCTCATCAGCACTGAATGAGATCTGACTAATTCCGCTCACTGCTTGCTGATACAGTCAGACAAAAACAAGTTACATATTATTTTAAAAAACATATAAATTTGCATGTTGGTATTTAGCGGCCACATTGATATAAATAACTACGACTCGACTGGCTAATAAGAAGCAATTCTCTGGTAGAAAAGATGCACAGAGAAGGGTAAATAGAACTACTTATATGAAGAAAATCGATTATATGAGAGCAAACAATGAGTCATTTTCCTATGAAAAGATACCTGGTAAATCCGTAATCCTGTTTTATTATTTGGAGTAGACAAGGGACTGCCTGGTTCAAGTCCTTCATTTCCACCGTCTGCTGCAAATATACCACTACCAGTCATCTCTTTCAATTTTGAACCTGAACATGGTTTCCTGAACATTGAAAGAGAAAAAAAATATATGACATTCAAAAAAGGTGGCAGACTAGCTAGTTGCAGGCAAGTATGCTTTTTAAGACTTTGCACAGTTCTCAAAACAGATTTTTTTTTTGGATTCATGTTTGCTCCAGTCTTCAACTCAAAAAGCGGTTCCGGATGGCCACTTTTACGCATGACATTCGAAGTTAGACAATGTTAAGTGCCCCATATGCATGTCAATTTGGGGCAACTACCAACTTTTGGGGATGGTAGTATTGGGGTTTTATTTTGAGAAAACTAGAACTTGGTTGGGAAGTTGCCTCCATTTGTGCCATTTTATGTTGTCCCACATTGGCATCAAAATAGGAAAGGGGGTTATATGCTTATATGGGCGCTTTCTTATTTCACCAAATGGCTAATTGGACACGATTCTTGCACAGACAAACTAGCTATTATCTTAGTCAGCATGTTTGACTGGTGGTAAGTGACTGTTCAAACTCATACAATAGCCAAGAGACGCCTTTCAGCCCAATCAGTGCCTCTTCATTGATTGTGTCCTTCCATTCAAGCAGCAACCAATGCAGATCGTCTGAAAAACCACTTGAGCGTTCCTTTATACCCATAAGCTACCTATATAAACAGAGCCTAGATTCCATTCTGGGAATAAAATTCTAATTTCTCAAGCCTTTATTGCTCTTTGTTTCGGGTCTTTCACTAAATTGTTATATAGGCGAATTTAAAATTTCTCGAGGCAGCTATTTGGTTCTACAAACTGCAATCCAGTCTACGGAAATTCTGGGTCTGATAAATCCGGGAGACAGACAGTTTCATAGAATTCTAATATGAACAATGAGTTGACGCAAACAGTACACCAACCAACTACATTTGTCTGTTGTTATACTTCACTAAATAAAATGCTGCAATCATGCATCCACAAGCATGTAGACATTCGGTTCTGGATGATAATATATAAATACATACACATACAATCATGGATGAACCATAGTGCTATCTGTAAATACAAAAAAAATCAAACCGATCCGGCCATTTCCTACAATAAAAACATACATTCCCATGTAGTATCCCCACAAAATCAGCACATTATCTCTTTCTGCGACCTTTCTTACATTCAGATCAAACAGATCGACACCAGTTCATTTGAATACAAACATCTAAATCAAGAACACCAAACGGATCTAGGCCTACATTAACACAAATCTCGGGAAAAAAAAACATGAACTTTCAAGCACATAAGTCCTAAGAATCCTCAAGCCCTTACAATGCAGAGAAAACATCAGCACCTGATCCATAAGAAAGCACAATATTTTACTAAAAAAAGAAACGAGAACCCTAGGTTTAACGCCAGATCTAACCTTTTCAACAAGCTTTCCGCCTCCTCATCCGTCACCTGTCCGCCAAAAAGCACCTTACTGATCCTGTCGGACGGCTGAAAATTTCCACAAAAGGGAACATTACATCACCGGAAAATGCATAAATCCGTCAAAAACAGCACCATTTTCAACCGGAAAAAGATCTACCTGGTGCGAACGGACCGCCGGACGCGATCCTGGAGCTGCAGAATCGATCGAGGAATCAAACGGGGAATTCTCCGGCCAGGTGAGGAGATCTGCTGTCGAAGTGTGGGGTTTTCGAACAGGGCTGTTTCTCTCCATCTCCTGCTCTCTCTGCGCGCACGAGCGAGGGTTTTGAAGAAAGGGAGGAAAAGCAGGGAGTGAAGAGATATTTATAGGCGGGAGAGGGAGAGGGAGAGGGAGAGGGAGAGATCGCTTTCTTCCGTTTTTTTTTTGAGATTTTTGGAGAAAAGCAGGGTTTGTGATTTCTCTCTTTTCACGCAATAAAGAAAAAGAGTGAGTGGTAATGGCGTTGTTGCTGTGTCTTCTTCTTCTTCTTCTTTTCTTGCTGTGTGTGATGACTTATGAGAGTTACACATATGACAGTGGGGTTGAAATTTGAACATTTTCAAAATGGTCCACTTTGGACTGACATGAGAAGAAGAAAGTCCAAATAAACTGATTATAAAAAAACAAGTCTACAGTAAGTCCCACACCAAATCTTAGGGCCCCTTTTTTTCCTAGAATTCTTGGAATTCATGTCTGGTGGTTGTTTGGGATTTTCAAATGCTGGAATTCTGAAATGCTACTGAATTCTATCATTTCTGAATTCCATGTTTCTTTTATGTCTGAATTCCTGCCTAAGAATTCCTGAATTCCTGAATTGACTGAATTCTCTGTTCCATAACTATAAGAATTTCTGACTGGAATTTTACTCTTGTATGCATTATTTATATACCACTTTCACAACTCAAGTGGTAAAAATAAATATTTAAAAAAATTAAAAACATAATCCTTGCAAAAACTAATCATATGTCCATGAGCCAAAGAGTGGGTCTCTTTCCTAGAATGCCAACAACCAAACACTGAATCCATAATTTGTCATTCAGCAAATAACTAAAATAGTCGAATGAGTTATACATTTAAACCACATCAAACCTGTCAAAAATAAGTTGAGTTCCACATCAAACATGCTAAACATAATATAGATCAAATGCAGTCATCTATAGACACC
This sequence comes from Umbellularia californica, assembly GCA_028538565.1. Classification (NCBI taxonomy): domain Eukaryota; kingdom Viridiplantae; phylum Streptophyta; class Magnoliopsida; order Laurales; family Lauraceae; genus Umbellularia; species Umbellularia californica. Next base: position 80,302,393 of record JAPQWN010000006.1, on the reverse strand, counting down.
AAAGGTCTTAAACATAAAGTGCTTAAACATCTAAAATATATTTACTACAGTCATCCAAAAGGCAGAAAGTACTTAAACATCTAACCACTTGAAATTAATAAGGTTTAATAAAGTCCTCCATTCATATGGACCAAAATGTATACTGAAAGACTTCTCATTCATGGAGTGTGGCCTGATGACCCGGGATGGAAATTTTAAGGATTCTGTTGTAATTGAGAAGGTCATTATGTAAAAAAAAAAAAAATTTAACAAGGCAAGTAAACATATCAAATGCTAAGACTACAACTAGTATTATATTCAAATGGTCAATCTTACGAATTGTACATATCATGAAACCACTAGTATCATATTAAAGAGAAGAAAAAAGTTAGGAAGAAATAATCACCTTCCATTGAGTGTTAAGACAACAGCTTTGAATAACCAAACTTAATTACGCTCAATCCTGCAATAAGAAAACACCAAATTAACTACATTGCATCTTGACTTTCAATCAATCTAACGACAAATAATACTTTAAACTTCAAATTACTTTGAACTTCAAGAATTATTTTTTATAGTGGTCTTTCCCTTTAAACATTCATCAATGGACTCTACGATTTCAGTGGCACAAGCAATCCAGACCCAACTCTCAACACAACTTACTTAGCCAATCTACAACAGACGTTTTTGGCAAAACCTAACCACAGATGCACTGCATCATACAGCAACCCAATCATCACTATACTGATCATGATTTTAACCAATGCCAAACTTTCTGACTTGAACCCTGGAACTTATTTATCAAGAGAAAAAAAAAAATAGAATCTAAAATGTTTTAGAACTCCATGTTTGGACAGATTTGGCACGGTATGCATTTTCTTTAAAAATTAATGACATTCTGGCACATATCTCGAGATATAAGATAAATCAACGGCTGAAATTTGATCGCATTGCCGTGTCTGACCTTCCCTAAATAATGAACAGTTCCGATCTTGATTGTGGACCCCATAGAAACCAAAAAATTGGAAAAAAGGGACTGTTTTGGCACCCGGTATGCATTTACTGTTATCAGTGATCACGTTTTGACACATATCTCGAGATATAAGATGAATCAACGGCTGAGATTTGGTGAGGTAGCCGTGTCTGACCTTGTCGAAATAATGAACGGTTCCGATCTTGATTGTGGACCCCATCGAAAAAAAAATTGCAAAATACGGACTGTTTATTTGCACCGGTATACATTACTGTGATTAACGGTGAACAGTAATGGCTTTTGGCACACATCTTTTTGTATAAGATGAATTAACGGCTGATATTTGGTGAGGTGGCCGTTTTGGGGTTTTTAAAGTTGACTAACGGTTTAGATCTTAATTAGGGAATCTAAAAGGTACATTCCTAGAGCAAAAACGTATTAGGCCATATTACCGTCAGTGTTATTATCGTTACTGTTGGTTACTGTCATTTTTTTTTTAAATATCTGATGATCTAGAATGAATCAACGGATGAAATTTTAGGACATAGCAGTTAGGGACCTTATTAACACAATCATCGGTTAAGATCTTGATTGTGGGGCCCATAAAAACCAAAAAAGAGCAAAAACCGGTCTGCCCAGATTTACTGTAGCTCTAAAGATCGGACACTAGACGAGATGAAACCAGAAAAAATAAATTGAAGAAGACAAGGGAAGAAGAACCAAACCTTTTAAAACTCTAGCCGTGCTCTGAGAAGCGAAAATGAAGAAGACCGTTGGAAGATCGGAGAAGATGAGGTATGTGCCGGAATTCTGCTCCCAGTTTGGTTTTCTCAAAACCTCGATGGCTCAAGGGGATTTTAAAACCCCAGGTTTTTGGTTTTTCAAAATGCCAGCATTCCTGAATCCCCCAAATTCTTCCACAGAAACAAAGAATTTCTAACAGGTTTTCTAGAAAAACCCAGACAGCCGGAAAACCCGTCAGAAATTCTTTGAAAGAAACAGGGCCTTATACTCACGTCGGGACGTAAATGGGTTTCTGATTCACAGATTATTCAGAGATACAACCCGTTAATAATTGAGTTTGAGTCATTCTTTAGATCCTGATAAGTTAACGGATCCAATTATAGGCCCCTTTTCTTTTTTAACCTAAATAGGTCTAGGTCGGGTCCACCTTGGTTCTGAGTTCTGACCCATGGACTCAAGACCCGACATATTATCTCAAGTTTTGAGGACTCCTACTAAAAGCTAGTTTTTTCCTTTTATTTCAAATCATTCTCTACGCGGATCCGAACCAATCCCATATACGGAATCCGTTCCGGTTCTGATTCCATCTTCTCTTGAGCGGTTCCAGTTTTGGGTCTTCCCGCCACATTTATATTTTTTTTTCATTTTTATTCCTACTGACGATAGCGTCACTCAAAAAAAATTTGAGTGACGCTATCATTGGTTTGCGCACCTAAGAAACATCCATAAAAAAAAATCTATCACTCATCTCGTCTCCCAAAACCCGCTTCCCTCTGAATCTGATCAATCCTTCAATGGTTGATCGCTCCAAACATTTGAGCGTCCTGATTTGAAACAGGGTTTACTGTTCCGGCCTTTGGAGGAGTGCCATAGGTAAGAAATTGCCAACTCAGATAAGACCATTCAAGTGCTTACTTGGAAAAAAAAAAAAACCGAAAAGGAGAGGGACTTTTTTGCAAATTAGGTGAAAAGGAAATCCCTGGTTCGTCTTCTCCACTGATTAGGGTTTGGGGGTTAAGTCCTTTTATGCTTCTTCTTCTTCCGCGGCAGCAACCCTTTACGCCGCCCGCTTCCTTTTCCGGTAGGCCGACGCCCACACCTTCCGCGACCTCATCCAGAAACTCACCGGCGCCACCGTCGAGAAGCTCCCCGTCACCGTCATAGCCCGCTACTCGGCCACATCACCGAGTTGCGCTGGTTCCGAAGTCGGCCAGCGTTCAAGCTCAACGAGTACTGCCACAGCATGTGGAAGTTCGAGATCAAGCCCAGGGACGAGATGAGTGATAGATAATTCAACCCTGTTTCAAATCGGGACGCTCAAATGTCTGGAGCCATCAGCCATTGAAGGATTGATCAAATTCAGAGGGAAGCAGGTTTTGGGAGACGAGATGAGTGATAGATTTTTTTATGGATGTTTCTTAGGTGCGCAAACCAACGATAGCATCACTCAAATTTTTTCTTTGAGTGACGCTATCGTCAGTAGGAATAAAAAATGAAAAAAAAAATGTGATGGGAAGACCCCATTGGTGCTGCAAAATTGGCGAGGACCCTTCGGGATATATGGGTGTATTTCGGGATTTTACCGATAAAATCCTCTATATTTTATCTTGACTGTGATAGCTGTGTTTGTATTTTCATTCAACTAATGAAAATTGTTTATTCTTCTTGTTCTAAATATAATTTTCTTCTTCCTTGTATTTTACCTCTTATTTTTCAAATCCTAACACTTTAAAGATGAAATTTCCTTTCTTTATTTCTATATATTTCCCATTCCATTTTTTCTGCAAGATATAATAATCTTTTAATTAATTATGCTTTTAGCTTAACCCCCTTTTTTCTTCTTTTGTGGGCCTGTGCATTATAAAAGTACTAATATAACATTTTTAAATATGAAAAGTATGAAACAAGTCAAGTTAGGTCAAGCTCGGATTGACATTACGGATGAAATTGGAAGTATGATGCCAACCCAAACCTAATTTATTTATTAATCAGGGAATGTCAATCCAAGAATAAAGCTAATTAATGCAAACCTTAAATTTGTGGCTCAGCTGCATGCTTGGAGTTGGTTGGCAGGTTAGGTTAAAAACAACCATCCTCAATTACAACGTAGATTAGATTTTGAAGTTTCATGGAGATGGGGTTTAGCTTAAAACATCACTTTCACTTAGATTATAATAATGTTAAATTAAAAGACGTAAACTTTGCTTGATCCAACTTAGCAATGGATGTCACTTTATGGAGAGTTTTCTCCTACGTTTAGGTGGGTGACTTTAATTCAAGCAATTCTATTTTTATGAATAGCTAAGATAAAAGTCTTGCATCATTTATTTGTGAGACATCGAGTGGGTAGATATAATTTTTTCATCATCATCATCAAAGATTTGTCCCAATTACGCCGAGTCAAACATATAAATTATATTTTTTTCATTCGCAGATGGATAGATTGCACTTCTTCTCACTTATTTTTGCTCATTCCATTTACATCCTCTTTAAATTATTCTTTTTTTTATAGGCTATTTATTAACCTACCTAGTTAGACTTTTGTCCTTGGATGTTGTTGCTAGCTTGTGATGAACATGGCCGAACCATTTCGAACAGATTCCTTTATTAAAGGTAATACCTATTCGGTAAATGCTCTAGAATATGCTCATATCATTTAGGTTTGAGTAAAAAGAATATAAATTGATTATGGGCTGCTCCCTCTCCCATCCAACACACACTTCTTTAACACTATTGAGGAATTGAATCTAGAGCCAAAAATTATGTAGGTTGCTCAGTATTTGGTCTAATAAATAATGAATCCATCCCTCTAACCTTGATCATGGATGAATCATGGATGATTGGGGGAGTAACACAAATCCAAAGTATCTCTAGTTATTGGCGAATGTGGTGTTTGATGAATGTGGTGAGGGTCCATAGAAGAAATAAATAAATAAGGCTGTGATGTCGTTTGATACCTTCTATATGCGGCCCACGTGCACCTTAACTTGAATTTCACACAAAACAAATTTCTTTAAGAAAATTGAACGGTCCATGTCGAAAGCTTCCATCATTTCCTACGTTCCATAGTCCATATATGTCCTAGGATTCATATTCTATATTATCTTCCATACATTTAATTAATATCTGTTGAGCTCAACAAAGTTCGAACAAGAAGTAGAGATGTTAGTGAGAAACTATAGCATCATGGTTTGGATGATCAAAATTTTGCTGACTTGATGTGGGCCACTGGGGCTGGATCAAACTCTGCAAAATCTCTGCCAATAGTCAATCTGAGCCCAAATAAATTGATGATAAAAATAAAACATTTCTTTTTTTTTTTTCCTTATAATGGAAGGCATCCCAACCCTTTGGCCAAAAGAATTTCTACTGGCCCAAAAGAGAAAGCTGGATAAAATTTTCTTATAGTCTCAATATATCAAACCCACAATCCTCGATTACAAATCTTGGTCCTAATCTGACTGTTATACCTGTCAAAATTGAAATATAATAATGATACAAAATCATATTGGCATGTGTGCCATCTGGCCTGCACATAATGGCCATAAAAGAGCATTAAAGGCACATTGATTGTGCCAACTGAAGATATCCTTCAGCTCTCCTGATAATTTCTCATGAACATTGCTTTGGAATTGGGAATTTATGACCTTCAAAACCCTTAAAATCAAAATCGAATAAAACGACAGAAGACTCAGGACTAGGGATGAAAGTGGGTCAGGCCGAGCAGGGCTTTGACATGCCCTAGGCTCGGCCTTAGTATTTTTTAGTAGGCCTTAGCCCGGTCCGAGCTTGAGAGGGCCTAAAAAATCTTGGTTCGGACTCGGCTCTTGTTAAGTAGGGCCGGCCTTTTGAACCCGGCTTGATTGAGGCCCTAGACTCTGCTTGTGAGCCTGGCCCGTTTTATAATGATATAGTTCAGTGTTAATGTAGATGAGCATTATCAAACACTCTAATGTTAAGGGAGCCCAGTTCCAATACTCCATAATAGTTCAATGTTAATGTAGATGAGCATTATCAAACTCCAACAATAATACAAATCAAATTAAACTCTAATAGCATCATAGAATAAAATAAAATTTTCGGCTAGCATCATAAAATAAAGGTTTAAGGTTTAGGGTTTATGGATTATTTAGTGCTTAGATTTAGGGTTTAGGATTCATGGATTATTTAGTGCTTAGGGTTTATGGATTATTTATATTGGATTAAAATTAGGGTTTAAGGTTTAGCGCTTAGGTTTATGGTTTATGGATTATTTAGTGCTTAGGGTTTAGGGATTATTTATATTGGATTAAAACTAAGGTTTATGATTTATAGATTATGTTATATCATATATGTATTATCTATTGTATAGTGTACATATATATATATATATATAATATATTTATTAATATATGTAGGCCTTAGGGCTTACGAGCCGGGCTTCATCAAGCCCGAGCTCGGCCCTTTTAAGCAAACGGGCATCCTCCTAGGCCCTAGCTCGGCTCTTTTGTCTTTTGAGCCGAGCTCGGGCCGAACCTATAACGGGCCGTCCGCGGGCCGACCCACTTTCACCCCTACTCAAGACACTTCAAAACCAAAAGAAAGGACCTTCCATTGCCCTCATGAATGGCATACTTGTTATTTCATAATAATGACATTCCAAGCTATCATGGAAATGAAATGATGGTAAAAATAGATTTCCTCTCCAAATCATTTTGAAGTGTTTGGATCCTCTATCATTGTTTATTCGATTGTGAGAGAATTTTTTTTTTTTTTATTTTTTTGGTAAAAATCTTAATTTTACTTTATCTCCATGAGGTATATATTGAAGATAGACTGATAAGAAACTTGCAACCATTAAAGAATATTTGAAAATTTTTTGGTGATGACCAACGTCAGAAGCCTTTCCTATTTCACTGTGCGTGTGTTTTCAAACCAATGGGTAGGATAATTCCAATCATGTAAGTGGGCCTTCATGTTTTGACTAGCTATAGGCCCCACTTGTACAAAATAAGAGGGATTAGGAAAGAGGATAGGGCCAGAGGGATGGAAAAATGTAAGAAGGTGATGAAGAAAAGAGCACCCACCAACTTGTTTATAAGTAAAAAGGTCTGGAATCTTCTATAGATGCTAAAGATGAAACCCACAAACTAAAGTGTTTTGACTTTTGGTTTATAGAATTTTATCGGTCTTCCAATCATCAGCATGGAATTGGACATATAGCTGGATGGGTTCAATTTTTATCATTAATTTACATGTTGTATGAAAAGTATGGCCCATCAACATGATGGTGGGCCAGTAAATGGATTGCAAGAGAACAAAAAATTAAACTATGTAGGTAATATTGCTTATCCTGGGCTGCAAAGCTTTGGCTTTTGTTAACCATATTTTTTTGTCTGTTATTTTAAAGAATAAAAAGAAGATTGATTGCTGATATAGAATGAGTGAACCAGATCAATTATCAGAAGCACTGCATGACGGTCAGATCTGCTGATTGCCTGCTGTTTATGGGCCGTTGGCGGTGGGTCCCACCTATTGTGGCCAGGGAGTGGAGGAAATGAAAAAAAACCAACGCCCACCGTGGGGCTCGAACCCACGACCACAAGGTTAAGAGCCTTGCGCTCTACCAACTGAGCTAGACGGGCTACTTAGCATTCTAATATTAGACTAAAAAAATTAACATGATTTGTAAGAAGCCTTAGTTTTGCTTTTCTTTTATCGCTTGCTAGATACAAGCATATGCGATGATCCATATTCTTCTGCCATTTTCATCTAATTTTTCATTTTTTAGCTATTCAATCTAGTCATAAAATAGATTGGGATATGAAGAACATAATTTCACTCGAGCTTCGAAATCTTGGACAATCCACACATGGGCTTACCTTATCTTCATATGTTCTATTTTATCATGTGTGCCGACTACCGAATGATATGATGAGATCTTTGGCTAAGCAAGGGGTAGATGGATTTGTTCTTTTAAGGCTATGATTAAATTTTTTATTTTATTTATTTATTTATTTACTCTTCATATAATGCTCATGAACTTATGACTTGTTTGTGTTTTTTGTTTTCTTATTAGATAATTTCATATGCAATAATCCATTCTTCTCCTATTTTCAAACAATCTTTTTATTTTTTTTCCTATTCAGTCTATTCGTAGAATCGGGTGGGATGTGAAGGGCGATAGAATTCCACTCGGACTCCAAAATCTCAAACAATCCACACATGGTCTCTCTTTCTCTTGGTAAGTTATGTTTTATTTTGTGTACATATTAACAAATGATATGGCAAGCTTTTTGGCTAAGGGGCCGTTTGTCTTTTATGCGTCGGATTTTTAAATACAATTTTTACATGTAAATAATGAATGTTTAGATTTTAAGTAAGTAACGTTTACACATGCATTTCTTTTTACAATGTTTGCCTAATAACACCATTTTCGCATCATTTACATATGTGATTCATTTTACTGTGTTTATTTAAATGATATGTGTAAATGTATTAGATGATTTCATAAATCATACTTATTAATCATTAAACAAAATTCTACTATAATGATATGAAAAAGAGACAAACAAGGGTCAATTTTATATCAAAGTTTTCGTTTACATTTTAGATCTCCTTCAAAAGGATCATGTCTTTCGATATGAAACATACTTTTAAAAATATATATCTCTATCAATGATCACGTTCACAAAAACTCATTCCAACATGTTTGGTTAAGCAAATATGAATTTATATTCCGATGGCTAAGAAAATAGAATTATTATTAATTAATATTTAATTCAATATTGATTTTAATTAATTATTCAATTTGCATAAAACTTAACCCATGAATCTCACTGGCTTTATGTTAATATTAATCAATTATATGAAGTTTTTAAAATAAGCATTTTGTGGCTAAGTTCAATCATATTAAAATTGTCACAAATTTGTTATGGTTAGGTAAAATTGCATTTATACATTATTCTTGAATAATACCATAATGCTATATAAAATATATTTTTCCTTCTCTCTTACATTCATTTATACATGTTTAAAGATTTTTAAAGTATTGCAATAATAAATAATTTTAGAAAAATCTTTGAGATATTGGAAGAAAACTGAAACAATAAGGTGATTGTTCTTGTTAAAAGTTTATATAAAAACCATTAAGATATTTATCTTGCAGGTTGTCCCTTAAAATTATTACTATCAATACGTTTTTTTGTCGTGCAAACCCAAAAGAATATGCAAGAAACAAAATTATGAAAGAATAAGCCTATAAAGTAAATAGGTTTTACAGAGTTTTTTTTTTTTAAGCATAGCAAGGTAAGAGAGAAAGAGAGATATTACATTCATAAAAGGGAGATGAGATGCAGAGCATCATATAGGAGATGAGACGCAGAAGGGTCTTCTTTCTTAGGTTTTATCAGCTTTTAGACCTTTATTATTATTATTATTATTATTATTATTATTATTATTATTATTATTATTTTAAATGCGTTGTTGGGGTTTCGAACCCAAAATCTCTTTTGCGGAAATGCACCAACACCAAATTGTCCACCTCCAACGGGTATTATTTGAAATCACATGTATTTTCCAACCTCAACCGGTATTTAAATATTGGTGTGAAAATGAGCTTATTTCCATATCATTTATATATCTGATTTATATACAAAATGCATATATAATTATAGACAAATATGACTGATACGTAAATTTTACACATATTCACCATTTACATATATAAATGAGTGTAGACAAGCGACCTTTCCATAAGTAAATGGTGGAAAGACTTGTTCATTTAGAGCTATGATTAGATTATTTATTTATTTATATATTCTCACTTGGTATAATGCTCATGCCTTACGACTTGTTTGTGTTCGTTGTTTCCTTGATATTATATTTTTGTGGGTCATGTTGACACCTTTGTCTTTTTTTTTCTTCTTCAATAATTAAATTTTGTTGTTAGTCTAAAAAAGTTATAAAAAAAAAATTAAAAGAAGAATTAAAAGAAAAGAAGATCGTTCTTGCATTGAGAGGGAGAGAGAGAGAATCAAGCAATAGTATACCATCTTCCAAACAACTAATTCAATTACAAAAAGATCGTACAAATCCTAACAGTATATCCAAAAAGTAAATAATCATTCTACCACAAGCAAAATGGTCTCATTCGCGCCTATAAAACCTATAGTGCTGCTGCAATGGCGAATATATCCTCATCTCCACCATATGCACAGTGTTTGCAACTGCACTCCTTCCACCGGATCGACTCAACTTCTCTCTTCTTTACCTTCTCCAAAACTCCTACTTCCATTCTTACTTGCAGAGCAGGTGCTTTTAGACCCACAACAGTACTACTCCTTGCGAGTATGACCCATTTCTCCATTAACATGTCCTTTGATTCCAACACATCATTCCAGGAGATCTCAGCTCTACCCAATAGCTTAGATCTCACAATTCTACAAAGAAGAGGAGAAGTGCTCCTCCATCGGAGCTCGAACACGACGCTTTGCAGTCTTAGCCCAGCCGCAGGGTCATTGGGGCCATGGCACTCTAAGGAGACCTTCTCATTCCAAATTGGGACGTCGCTTGCCGACGCAATTTCCCGGCTGTTTAGCTTGACTCTTTGCCCGTTTCCATCGACTAGATAGTATCTGATGAAGAGGTTGCCAGTGGCCGCCAATTCGAGGTTTTTTGCTCTTAAGATGGTTAGTTGACATGAAAGGGCTGTGGGGAGGTTGTGAGCCATGTTGAAAGGTGAAGAAAGGTTAGGTTAGGAAGGAGTGAAGAGCAGAAGGATGTGTGAAGGAGAGTTTGGTTTATCATTTTGTATATATAGGGTGTTGGAAAGGTGGTTGTTTTTAATTTTGTGTACATTGCATGGAGCCAGCTTAGGAGCTTACATTGATAAAGAAACGGAAAAAAATCAGCCACCATATCTAAGGTCTCTTTCTTGTTTAGTTTTATTTTTATTAAGGTATGAAGGTGGATTGCCTTGGGGCCTAGAGATGATCACCGTATGGCCCTTGAGAATTAACAAAGGTTTCCTTAAATTTGTTATGCTGGGATGTGAGGTGTGATGAATTTGAACCCCACTGATCAAATAAAGAGTTCATAAAGATGTCAATAAATATATATACATGAAGACCTCTGTTACTAAGTATTCTAAAAAATCATTCCAGCTCATGGAGCACAAGTAGATGCAAGTCTACCGGAGGAAAAATTGAAAGCTCTTCTCATGGAAGGGAAATCCAAAATATCAGGCCTGCCAGATTATCTTAGCCCTTTATTTAACATTCTAAAAGCTTAATGTCATCTAATTAATTAATTATAGATTTTCTTGAGATTCAATCCAATGATGAGTGAAGACTCAGCGAGTGTGAAATTGGATATGATGCCATATCATTGGATAAAAAAGACAATGAAAGGGGCCATGCACTGATGAAATTTAGGCCATAGTAGCCCAACGGTATTGGCCAAAACTTGCTGTTGCTCGTAGCAGAACAGAACATTTCCCATGCACATGGTGCCCTCTATTTTTTTTGAAAAATACACTCCATTAGAATTTTTTTATTTTTATCTCTTCTGGTCAGGTCATAGAACACTAGGGCAACCTAGTCTTTTTCCTAGTGGGTTATTAAAGTCCACAACATGCATAGGATCAATCCTAGATATGAACCTTTAGCACGATCTTTTTCTTTTTAAAGTTTAAGTAGATATGATCCCTTTGGGATCTTGATGGTATCACTTATTTATTGTCTATGAGATAGGATCAACTCTTAGAGGATTTCAAGCAGTCATTTGGGGCTTTTAATAATCAACCAAGTTGTAGGCCGATGTGGAGATAAGTTTGTGACCAAGAGTTTGTTTATCATCTCATTCTTTTGGCATACACAGCTCAATCTCACATCAAACCACTATAATTCACCCCCATTGGTGCTAAAACCATTTTTATTCTTGTAAGCGCACAAAAATTCACGGACCCAGGGGGGAGTGATTTTGAGACTCACTGGAGGAGGACGAAGATTGCAGCTCCTCGATGATGATAGAAGAACCATTGTCTTGAGCCTAAAAGGGGAAAAAGAAGAAGGTCAGAGGACCCTGGCTTGGGCAGCGCAGGGCTCTCCGATGCCTTTGTTAGTTGCAGTTGTAGGACTAAGCAGAGGTAGGAGATGGAGTGTGGGAGGAGATGGCGTACCAGCGTCTGGATGAGCATCCTTTTACCTGTTGAAGGCTTCTGTATTTATAGAGGAGTAGAGTGGACTTTGGGGCAAGTACTTGAGTGGATGTCCCGTCGTAGCCCACTCTATGACTCCTTTATTTATGTGATTGACAGGTGCCTTAGGACTTTGGCAGCCGTGTCAGAACTTGGGGGTAATCGCCCAATTAATGCCACTGCTTAATTGTACTTGTAACGTCACCCCCACCTGCCCTCAATGTTTGTTGCTTCATAACCCACTATGCCACGTCCCAGCTCCTTCTGACCAAGACTGAGAACGATATGCTGAGGCGGGGGATGCCTAGGTGTGTGACCGAGGCCGAGCTGGGACTCGTTGTAGGACCGGGACCGAGATGGGTCTTTTTGCCGAGGTGGACTTTTTGCCGAGGTCAGGGCTGAGGTAGGTCATCTTGGGGAATATCCCCACACAAAGCCCCCCAGTTTTTAACTTCTTAGAGTGCTCCAACCTCTTGGAAGTTGAAAGCTAAATAGCCTAACGGTCTATCAAAGCTGGCGCCAACACCGAGCTTGATTTTTCCGAAGCTGGTGCCATCACCGAGCTTGATATTTTGACTGGTTGGCACTCTTACCGGAACCAGTATACTTTTTGTGGCTAGCAATCTGGCACTATTACCGAGATGCGCATATGGCCTAAACCGGGACATTATTGGCTGGTACTTTTACCGGAGCCAATGTAATCTTTTGGGCAGCGATCTGGTGCTGGACCGATATGCCTTATGCCGAGATCGGGACGTAACTGGCTGGTACTTTTACCGGAGCCAGTGTGATCTTTTGGGCAGCGATTTGGTGCTGGACCGACATGCTTTATGCCGAGATCGGGATGTAACTGGCTGGTACATATACCGGAGCTATTGTAATCTTTCGGGCAACGATCTGGTGTAGGACCGAAATGCTTTATGCCGAGATCGGGACGTAACTGGCTGGTACTTATACTGGAGCCAGTGTAATCTTTCGGGCAACGATCTGGTGCAGGACCGAAATGCTTTATGCCGAGATCGGGACGTAACTGGCTGGTACTTTTACCGGAGTCAGTGTAATCTTTCGGGCAGCGATCTGGTGCTGGACCGAGATTGCTTATGCCGAGATCGGGACGTAACTGGCTGGTACTTTTACCGAAGCCAGTGTAATCTTTCGGGCAGCGATTTGGTGCAGGACTGAGATGCTTTATGCCGAGATCGGGACGTAACTGGCTGGTACTTATACCGGAGCCAGTGTAATTTTTCGGGCAGCGATCTGGTGCTGGACCGAGATGCCTTATGCCGAGATCGGGACGTAACTGGCTGGTACTTATACCGGAGCTAGTGTAATCTTTCAGGCAGTGATCTGGTGCAGGATCGGGATGCTTTATGCCGAGATCGGGACGTAACTGGCTGGTACTTATACCGGAGCCAGTGTAATCTTTCGGGTAGCGATCTGGTGCTGGACCGAGATGCTTCATGCCGAGATCGGGACGTAACTGGCTGGTACTTTTACCGGAGCTAGTGTAATCTTTTTTTCGAGGTTGGTGGCATCACCGAGCCTGCTTTTGGGACTCTATCTGAAAGGGCGAATGTCACTGCTGCCGAGCGGGGGAAGGCACTGCCGCCAAGCTGGAGAGGACCGAGTCATGCTCGCCTAGCTGGTATTGTTACAGAAGCTGGTGGCCTCGGTGCACTGCTGCCGAGCTGGGGAGTTTACTTCTGCCGAGCTGGAGAGTAGCATTGCTGATGACATTGATGAAGTACTTGGCCGAGGTGGAGAACCTGGCCGAGGTGAAGTACTTGGCCGAGGTGGAGAACCTGGCCGAGGTCGATTGGTACTTTTTCCGAGATGCCATGTGGCCGAAGATCTGGCGCTGCAGCCGAGATGCGGTGGGTCGGGATGACCGTGCGATCAAGGCTGACAGTAGAGGGCTGTGTCGCTGAAGATGACGGTGTCATCGAAGCTGGAGGCATCATCAAAGCCGATGGTAGAGGAACGTGTCGTATGACAGTAGAGGATCGTGCCATCAAGGCTGATGGGCCATCGAAGCTGAGTGACGGTATCAGCGAAGCTGGAGGCATCATCGAAGCCGATGGTAGAGGAACGTGCCTATGACGGTAGAGGATCGTGCCATCAAGGCTGATGGGCCATCGAATCTCAGTGACGGTGTCAGCGAAGCTGGAGGCATCATCGAAGCCGATGGTAGAGGAACGTGTCGTATGACGGTAGAGGATCGTGCCATTAAGGTTGATGGGCCATCGAAGCTGAGTGACGTAATCAGCGAAGCTGGAGGCATCATCGAAGCCGATGGTAGAGGAACATGCCGTATGACGGTAGAGGATCGTTCCATCAAGGCTGATGGGCCATCCTAAATGGAAATCTTTTCGGTTCTTCGAGGTGTGGTGTTTGGAAAGATGGCTTTTTGATCTCTTCCCACGGACGGCGCCAATTGTAAGCGCACAAAAATTCAAAGACCCAAGGGGGAGTGATTTTGAGACTCACTGGAGGAGGACGGAGATTGCAGCTCCTCGATGATGGTAGAAGAACCGTTGCCTTGAGCCTAAAAGGGGAAAAAGAAAAAGGTCAGAGGACCCTGGCTTGGGCAGCGCAGGGCTTTCCGATGCCTTTGTTAGTTGCAGTTGCAGGACTAAGCAGAGGTAGGAGATGGAGTGTGGGAGAAGATGGCGTACCAGCGTCTGGATATGCATCATTTTACCTGTTGAAGGCTTCTTTGTTTATAGAGGAGGAGAGTGGACTTTGGGGCAAGTATTTGAGTGGCTGACCCGTCGTAGCCCACTCTATGGCTCCTTTATTTATGTGATTGACAGGTGCCTCAGGACTTTGGCAGCCGTGTCAGGATTTGGGGGTAACCGCCCAATCAATGCCATTGCTTAATTGTACTTGTAATGTCACCCCCACCTGCCCTCAATGTTTGTTGCTTCATAACCCACTATGCCACGTCCTAGCTCCTTCTGACCGAGACCGAGAACGATATGCTGAGGCGAGGGATGCCGAGGTGCGTGACCGAGGCCGAGCTGGAACTCGTTGTAGGACCGGGACCGAGATGGGTCTTTTTGCTGAGGTGGACTTTTTGCCGAGGTCGAGGCTGAAGTCGGTCATCTTGGGGAATATCCCCACACAATTCTAAAACCCCAAATGCTCATAGTTGTGATAATATCAAATCTTCACATTAATCCAAACTATTAAAATAGTTAAACATATTGTACGAACCGAACTGTAATTAAATCATAGGTGGGTCATCTGAAAACAGAGAGAACACAACATGCTGCATGTCACCACAACAACAACAAAAAGAAAAAAAAGAAAAAAAAAAAACCCTTTAGTGGCCCATTTTAAAACCTCAGTTTAATTTAATAAGAGCTAGTTAGATTCTTTCTAGGACAAATAGCTCTGATCTATACATTTGAAAACTTCAGCTTAGTTTTAAAAGCTAGTTAGATTATAATGGTGCTACACTGCAAGAACAAATTAACTAGACACCTTTGGAACTGTCTTATGATCTTAGCATCTTTTCGAGTTAGTTTTTTCATGGTTGGTTTGGAAAGAATCTTTGTTTATTTGATGATGAGATAAAACTTCAGAATCTAGAGACACATGCAGAGTAAATCTAATGGTGGGCCATGGCTATATATGTAGTTAGTTAGTTCTGCATGTACTGTTGGAATATGAGCCTACTTAGATATGGACCAACACCTTCACCTTTCCTTCTCGAGTATGGATCCACTGTGGCAGGGCAGCTATTATACGGAATAGTATAACACTTTTATACAGTGACGGATCAATAATTTTCATTTGAGAGGTGTGGATTCTAATTTTTAGTTTAGTTTTTGGGGCAAATCAAGGATTTTCATGTGAATTTCGAGGGTGGACTCATAGTTTTTATTGGATCTTTTGAAGTGGACCTAGAATTTTTATATAGGTTATGATAGCACACCACGGTTTGACGGTTGCAACCGCGCCCACATCCTTTTTCTTGGGTCCGCTCCTGCTTTTATAGAGCTCCCTTGTGAGGGCTCACTAAAAGATCATCCAGATCATTCAAAGTGCATGACATCCTTTCCAATCACATATTCTTCAAGCTTCAGCTAAAAAAGGGAGTAGATGCGATTGTACAACTTGTACAACTCTGCTTACATATGTGCACGGGTTTTTCTTCACACCGTAACTCTCTCCATCTTGAATATGAACTTATAATATTATCACCTTAGTAACAAGTAACAACAGCATGCAACAAATGTAGTACTCACACTTTTTTTCTTCTTGTAAAATGTTACCACTCGCTTGTATAAAAAGAGGGGAGAGCTTCAAATCAGCCTGGTTAGGAATGTGGTAGTTTGGTGATTATGAGAAGATAAAAGGGCGATGTTGGGAGGAACTCAGTTCAAATTTAACTTTGGCACTTCTAGTAGTAAACCTAAGGGGGTGTTCATGGCCTGGGCTGATGAATATCTGGGCTCCGCGTGACTGATAAAGTCTAGTCCAAGCCCAGCCCAAGTCTGACTCGCGCCATAACTAGTTGGCCCAAGTCTAGTCCGCTTGAGGAAGATGAAGCCCAAGCCCGGCCTGAGTTTACATTATAAAGAAGAAAAAAAGTTAGTTGGCCATAGAGGAAAACCTGTTGGAAAATTTTAAAATAGTAAAAAAAAAAAAAAATTTTAGACTTCATTATTATAATCCCACATCAGACATGATTTATAATAAATTATCATTTATTTATGCTTCTGAGTGCAACTCGATCTATTGAGTTGGTATGGGAGGACGACAAGGGCTTGGGTTTGGAGGAAGTCCTTATAATCTTTTGCCATTTATTGAGCCTGGCTTGAGTTCATGATCTAGTATCTATTTAACTTCGGTTGGTTTGGGCCTACTTGGGTTGACCCAGTTCCTATTTGGATTGGATTGCTTTTGGGTCAAGAAGGAATAATTTGCATCCTCTTGGCAAATACGCTGGACCATCTTCCTTGTTAAACGAGAAGTTTTTGAGAGAGAGAGATTTTGTTTCAAAATGTTTTCTCATTGATCTTGGTTTGTTCTATGCCAATCATTTTTATACTTGATGAATAAACACTAGCTAGGGTTGTAAACGGCTCGGATCCGGTTCGGATCCATGGTGGACCAGGAACCGGAACCATTAAGGAAAATGTGGAACCGGATTCGGACCCGGAACTGTTTCAAAACCGGTTTCTTGGCTCCGGAACCGGAACCAAAACCATATATGGGACGGGTTTGGATCCAGGTTCAGGTTTTGGTAGAGAACGATAATAAAAAAACATGGCTTTTGGGAGAAATGTTTGAAAATAGAGGTAATATGTCGGGTCTCAGGTCCACGGGTCCAAATCAAGGTGGAATCGGACATGAACTCATTTACTTATCAAGGCTTAAATAAGGATGCAGACCCGGTTTTTAACTGGTCGGAACCTCTAAGTAATAGGAGAATCGGGGACCCATTTACATCCCTAACACATAATTTATGTGGCTAGATTCAAAATTGCTTTAATTATTTTTATTTATGTCTTTCATTTTATAGTACCAAGAGAAATTGAAGCTATTAATTATTAACCATTTTTGTAAAAGACTCTCCACAGCCAGTAAATTGGTAAATAACAAGATTTCCTAAAAAATATAGTCAAAACATAAAGAAGGTAAAATTGGATCCATCAAGATTTCCCTTTTTATACCCATGCCTTGTTTCTGCTTGCTGGTTTTCTTGTTTTTTACCTCCCAGTTAATGGCTTTTGGCTTATATTTCTGCTATCATAAATGAAATTTATTGATACAGAAAAAAAAAAAAAAAAAAAAAAGAGAGGAAAATGGATGAGTTCTTGCATTGAGAGAAAGAGAGAGCAAATCAAATAATTAAATAATTGTACAAGTCCTCAACTTTACCCCAAAAAGGAAAAAAAAAAAAAAAAAAGATCATTCAACCATAGGCAAAATGGTCTCTTTCATAACACCACTTCGGCGTATTATAGCAAAAGCTCTTGGGAACTTGCTAATGTGCGCCTATAAAACCAACAGTGCTGCGGCAATGGCGAATATCTCCTCATCTCTACCATAAGCACAGTGTCTGCAAGTGCACTCCTTCCACCTAGACTCAACTGCTCTCTTCTTTGTCTTCTCCAAAACTCCTACTTCCATTCTCACTTGCAGAGCAGGTGATTTGAGACCCACAACAGTACTACTCCTTGCGAGCATGACCCATTTCTCCATTAACATGTCCTTTGATTCCAACACATCATTCCAAGAGATCTCAGCTCTACCCAATAGCTTAGATCTCACAATTCTACCAAGAAGAGGAGAAGTGCTCCTCCATCGGAGCTCGAACACGACGCTTTGCAGTCTTAGCCCCGCCGCAGGGTCATTGGGACCATGGCACTCTAATGAGACGTTCTCATTCCAAATTGGGTCGCTTGTCGATGCAATTTCCCGGCTGTTTAGCTTGACTCTTTCCCCATTTCCATCGACTAGATAGTATCTGATGAAGAGGTTGCCAGTGGCCGCCAATTCGAGGTTTTTTGCTCTTAAGATGGTTAGTTGACATGAAAGGGCTGTGGGGAGGTTGTGAGCCATGTTGAAAGGTGAAGAAAGGTTAGGTTAGGACTTAGGACTTAGGAGGGAGTGAGGAGCAGAAGATGTGTGAAGGAGAGTTTGGTTTATCATTTTGTATATATAGGGTGTTGGAAAGGTGGTTGCTTTTAATTTTGTGTACATTGCATGGAGCCAGCTTAGGAGCTTACATTGATAAAGAAACGGAAAAAAATCAGCCACCATATCTAAGGTCTCTTTCTTGTTTATTTTTATTTTTATTAAGGTATGAAGGTGGATTGCCTTGGGGCCTAGAGAGATGACCGTATGGCCCTTGAGAATTAACAAAGGTTTCCTTAAATTTCTTATGCTGGGATGTGAGGTGTGATGAATTTGACCCCCACTGATCAAATAAAGAGATCATAAAGATGTCAATAAATATATGTACATGAAGACCTCTGTTACTAAGTATTCTGAAAAATCACTCCAGCTCATGGAGCACAAGTAGATGCAAGTCTACCGGAGGGCAAATTGAAAGCTCTTCTCATGGAAGGGAAATCCAAAATATCAGGCCTGCCGGATTATCTTAGCCCTTTATTTAACAGTCTTAAAGTTTAATGTCATCTAATTAATTAATTATAGATTTTCTTGAGATTCAATCTAATGATGAGTGAAGACTCAGTGAGTGTGAAATTGGATATGATGCCATATCATTGGATAAAAAAGACAATGAAAGGGGCCATGCACTGATGAAATTTAGGCCATAGTAGCCCAACGGTATTGGCCAAAACTTGCTGTTGCTCGTTGCAGAACTTTTCCCATGCACATGGTGCCCTCTATTTTTTTTGAAAAATACACTCCATTAGAATTTTTTTATTTTTATCTCTTCTGGTCATGTCATAGAACACTAGAGCAACCTAGTCTTTTTCCTAGTGGGTTATTAAAGTCCACAACATGCATAGGATCAATCCTAGATATGAACCTTTAGCACGATCTTTTTCTTTTTAAAGTTTAAGTAGATATGATCCCTTTGGGATCCTGATGGTATCACTTATTTATTGTCTATGAGATAGGATCAACTCATAGAGGATTTCAAGCAGTCATTTTGGGCTTTTAATAATCAACCAAGTTGTAGGCCGATGTGGAGATAAGTTTGTGACCAAGAGTTTGTTTATCATCTCATTCTTTTGGCATACACAGCTCAATCTCACATCAAACCACTATAATTCACCCCCATTGGTGCTAAAACCACGTTTATTCTAAAACACCAAATGCTCATAGTTGTGCTAATATCAAATCTTCACATTAATCCAAACTATTAAAATAGTTAAACATATTGTACGAACCGAACTGTAATTAAATCATAGGTGGGTCATCTGAAAACAGAGAAAACACAACATGCTGCATGTCACAACAACAACAACAAACTAGTGGGCCATTTGAAAACTTCAGCTTAATTTAATAAGAGCTAGTTAGATTCGTTCTAGAACAAATAGGTCTTATCTATACATTTGAAAACTTCAGCTTAATTTAAAAGAAGCTAGTTAGCTGTATATGGAATCGTGTAACACTTTCATCGAACTCCATTGTGAGGGCCCACGTAGAGATCATCCGGACCAATCAAGGTGTATGCCATCCAATCCAATCATATATTCTCAAGTTTCAGCTTAAAAAAAGAGCAGATCCTATTGTTAAATTTAGTACTTAGATGTAAGGTGTTTCTTTTAAACCTCTGCTAGCTTGTAGAGCCTACTTACATGCTAGGATTTACTTCACATCATAACTCTCTGCGTCTTGAATATGAACTAATATTATTACTTTAGTAACAAGTACGTGCAATGCATATACCCTTCCCTATTTTTTTTTTTTTTTTTGGTTAGATGTACCCCTCCCTTGTATATAAAGAAGGGAGAGTTTGGTTATGAGAAGATAAAGGGATGATGTCGGGAGGAACTCAGTTTAAATCTTAACTTTGGAACTTTTAGTAGCAACGTAAAGGGGTGCCATAGGCTGGGTTGGGCCGGGCTGAGGAATATTTGGGTCCGGCCTGACTTATAAAGTCAAGTCCCTAGCCAGGCCTAAGTCTTACTCATGCCATAACTAGTTGGCACAAGCCCAGCCCGCTTGACGAAGATGAAGCTTGAGCCAGGCCTGATTTTACATTATAAAGGAAAAAAGGGTGAGTTTTATAGTACCATCAGTTATAACTCAACTGGTGTGGTTGCTTCTAGCACTAGGTTTGGACAAATTTTTGCAGGTCCTCCAATTTTGAGGGCCAGGATAGGACAGTACTAAGCCCGGCCCGGCCCTTATCCTTTCCTTTATATATATATATATATATATATATATATATATATAGGGGGGTCTTCATATGCATCCATCCCTCACCATTTTTGGTGAGGGACACCCCAAAAGGGGGAGTTTCAAGTACAAAAGTGTACTTGAGTACCTCACATCAAGGCCCGTGCTGAGTGCCGGCCCAAAGGTGAGAATATATTTAGAATTAAAGTAAAAGAAAAGATATTATTTAATTGAAATAGTGAAGTATCATATAGACATTGGTGCACAAGTATAGTTGCATATAATTGTCATACCATAATAATGTAATATGAAAGAATCTATAAACTACAAGTTTATAAAATAAGTATGTTTATGCAAAAAAATAAATAATGAACTCTGCTTCAAACATAAAGGTGAATAATAAATAATGGGAGATGCTCCAATGAGAGATAAATTTCCACTAAACCATAACAACATTTCAAAAAATAAATTCAACATCAAACCCAAGAAAAATCTAAAGAAGCATAAAAAAGAATAAAAAAGAAATACGTAATTACATTGGAAAGTGAGATCCTCCTTATCTACATATATAACATCTGTTCTCGTGTGGCTTTGCAAAACTCAAAAAATCAAATTCTCACTCTTAAGTTCAAACAAAATTTGTGTGAAAAAATGCATGTTTCTATCTGTGCTATTCAAATTCCCTCCTGCTACAGGTATATTCTATGAGAGTTTTGTTGGACAATGTACTATTGTATCGTTTATTCATTTATCTTATATATTACCAGTATACATTTAACCAATCCTTTCCCAAAACCATCTCTAACTACACGATGCATCATCATCATCATCATCATCAATTCATCATCTTAGCCTCATCCCATTCTTCAGATACTATATTATTACAAATTGGTTCTAACAATATGGAGATCCCTGGTTGACTTGGATGACACTAGGGGTGCAACTCTGGGTTGGTTAGTATTGGATCCATCCAAGTTCCACCTTTATTTTATCTAGGTAAATTTTGTAGGGATCATCATGGGTCACTGCACTCTGGCCTATTTAGCTATTATACCAAAATATAAAGCAAATCCAGTCAAGATCCAACCAATTTACAAAATCTACAAGCATACAAGGGCTTTTGTGCCAACTATGTCAGGCTAGGTTGAGCATTTTAAGCATAGATAGAACAAAGCGTGGCTTGTTAGAGTGGTAGGGCAAGAGGATAAGGCCTGGTTTACTCTACAACCACAATCACTATTTGGATTGGGCTCATGTCAGGCTCTAGTAGGGCCCGCCCCTGTGCACACCCTATGTAGATTGGAACTTGATCCGATTTAGATTATGTCGTAACACATTTTACCTCAACTCAAATTGAACTGTAAATTGAGTAGCAGGAAGGACTCAGCAATTTATGAGCCTACTTCAAGGAGAAAGAAATATGTGCATGTGCTCAGAAAATAGAATTTATAAAACAAAACAAATAGAAAATGAATGGAAAAGTACCAAACTATTAAACCACCAAATTGTTTAAATGGGTTTATATATGTAGGTGGGCCCTAAACCAACCCATTTAAATAGGTCAGGTGGTTGTGTGGGCTGACCTTAACTGACCAGTTTTTATTGAGGGTCAGGTTCTCTTAACCCACGATTGACCCGTACATATTGCTGTTCTATTATGTGGTCAAGTGTAAGATGAGAGATTTTAGGAAGTATTAGAATAGTGAGAGAGATTTTAGGGGATGCAAACCGTAAGAATAAGGAGAGGGATTTTAGGGGATGCAGAACTCTTATGTCTGAATGAAGAGAGAAAGAGTTTTTCGGCTTTGATGAAGGGGACAGATTTTAGGAGATTGAGAAAGGCACCAAGGCCCCACTTGAAAGGCAAAGGCTCCCTCACTATTTTCTAAGTGATTTTTCTTAAAGGAGAATAATTGGGTGCTGAGGTGGCACCCCTCACAGCCCATCTCGCCCTTTGCTTTAATATATGTAATAGTTTGAACCCCCGCAACGGTCACATGACAACTAGTAAATGGGGGTACATGACATGTTGTTTCATTCATTCATTCATGCTTTAAGTACTCTTATTGTCACTATATCTCAGTTCTAGTTGATATGTGTGAATTTCTTTGTTTTGTAGCAGGCCTTTGAAACTTCTTCTGTTGTGATGGAATTTACTCTAGCCATTTGGAACATTTCTGAATGCCCCCCCTTTTTTTAATTTCAAATGATGTAATGTTCAAAGAAATGTAGTTCCAATGATGTAATGGATTTCATGGAAACGTAATTGTAATGATGTAATGAATTCTAGATTTAAATATGGACGGAGAGATGAATTCTGGATTTCTCAAACATTGTCGAATTTGTGAATTCAATGAGAGATGAATGCAGGTTGTTTGTGTTGAGATAGAATGGCTGCAGGTTATTTGTGTTGATGATTTTCTGTGGAGATATAATGATTTTTGGAACCCATGATTGTGAATTCAATGAGAGATGAATGCACAGGTTGTTTGTGTTGAGATGCCATGGATGCAGGTTTCAGGTTATTTGTGTTAATGATTTTCTGTGGAGATGTAATGATTTTTTGAACCCATGTTTGTGAATTCAATCAGAGATGAATGTAGGGAATTTGTGTTGAGATGAATATGTGTAAGAACAGTTTAAATGATTATAAATGGAATTTATGCAGGGTTTGTTCACCACCTTCCTTTGTTCAGCATTTTTGTGTTGTTTGAATGGTTCAAGATTGGTTTCAATGATTCGAATGCTCTTTTCAGAATCTCTGTTTGGTTTGAATGGTCTAATGTATGTGTTCAGGATTTCTATGTGGTTTGAGTTGTTTATGAATGGTTTGCTGAGAATTTAACAAGATTCTAGTACTGCTTTGTTCAGCATTTAAACTTTGGTTCGACAGTACAGTTGCTATTTTTATACTTTGGTTCAACAGTACAGTTGCTGTGAATGTGAACCAATTCAATTAATGGAAATTTGATTCACAAACACTAGCGAAAGCCCCCCATGCTGAACATGGGTAATGTAATTAGTGGTAGTTATAATGTAAAGATTTAAAATAAAAAATTGATAAAAATAGTTTAGAGTGTAACCTTAATAAAAAATATTAAGGAGTTGTTTATTAGAGAGGATGGAGAAGAGGAAAGGGCTTATGGCGTTTAAAGGTATGAAATATAGAGACGTTAATAGAAACACAGAGAGAAGATGAAAGAGTTTCTGTAACATTTGATTAGTAAAAAGAATATTATTAATAGGGCTAATATTAGTAGAAAGATTAATGAGTGATATTAGTAGAAGGTCAACATAAGGAGTCAAAATCAAATTTGAAATTGACAGTCAAATTAGAAATCGAATTCACTTCGCTTCATATATGATAATGGGTTGATGTGTGACATGAATCTCAAAATAATCTTTGTGACATGAATCTCAAAAACATTCTCAACCCTTGTCATAACTGTCAAGGAATTGCAGTGGTAGTACATTCAGTATTCAACTGTTCCCATCCATAAGAGTACAGCATTCAACCGTATTTGATTTATTGGATTCCCGTTCAAGGGTGTTCAACTATTTTATACATTCAACACTCAGGTACAAGTTGTGACGTCCCGGAATCCCACATCGACTATAGAGAGGAAAGTGAATGGGGTTATATGTAGAGCTTACACCCTTACCTTGCATGAGGCTTTTTGATGGGTTGAAGCCCATTAGAAGCAAAACCGTAAGGCCAGTGGGCCAAAGCGGACAATATCATGTATGTGTAAGGGGTGGGGCTTTACAAATGGTATCAGAGCCGACTCTCAACTAGTTCGAGTGTAGGTCCCCTGCCGTGGTCTGATGCATGTGAGCAGGTCTTCATGTGGGCGGACCAAGAGGGTTGGCAGGCTACAGGGGCTGGCAGGCTACTGCACAAGGACGTGCCGCCTTTAAGGAAGGTGGATTGTGACGCCTCGGAGACCCACATCGACTATAGAGAGGAAAGTGAATGGGGTTATATGTAGAGCTTACACCCTTACCTTGCATGAGGCCTTTTGATGGGTTGAGGCGGGCCAAAGCGGACACTATCATACATGTGTAAGGGGTGGGGCGTTACACAAATAAAACATAACCATGACTAATAATAATATAACTGTTGTCACTAAAACAGTAAAACATCTTTCTCCTAATGCTGTTCGTTCTTTTATCTTGCCCGGTTTGGTTTGATGTTACCTTGCTGAATTTATTTCTTTATCTGAAGCATGAAATAGGGATATGGACCATATGGTACTTTTGTACTTTTTTTCACTGAAAAACATTAATTCTTTTCATGGCTATCCAGCCCATTTCTTTCGATTTACATTAGTGGAATAAGTATTTGGGGAATGGAGTGGATGGATAAGATTACCAGATGTCCAACATGTAATTTGATTTGTTAGGGCATGTTTGTTTATAAAGAGCATCTAATATGTTTTGTGAAGAGATGCATGTGTATGAAGAAGTTCTTACAAATTTCTTTTGAACCAAGAACAGTCTGGATTGAACATTATATCCATTTAAAAAAAAATTGAAAATGGTAACTCCCTAAAATTTGACTAGAGAGATCCTTGGACCTATTTGTGGAAATTGACAGGGTGAAGAAAGAAAGCAATTCCTGGAAGCAGTTCTTCAAAATGTCTTCACATTGTTCTTAATTATGCAAATCATTTTTATACTTACGGAATAAGCACTAGCTAGCACATTTATGTGGCTGGATTCAAATTGCTTTAATCTTTTTTATTTATGCATTTCTTTTGATACCAAGAGAAATTGAAGTAATTAATTATTAACCATCTTTGTAAAGGATTTTCCACAGCGAGTAAACTGGTAAATAACTAGATTTCCTGTAAAACATATTCAAAATATAAAAAAGGAAGAATTGGGTATGTCAAGATTCACTTTTTTATACTGATACCTTGTTTCTGCTTGCTGGTTTTCTTTTTTTTTTTTTTTTTTTCCAGTTAATGGCTTTTGGCTTATATTTCTGCTTCATAAATGAAATTTATTGCTACAAAAAAAAAAAAAAAAGGGAAAATGGAAGAGTTCTTGCATTGATAGGGATAGCAAATCCAATAATTGAAAAATTGAACAAGTCCTTAACTTTACCCCATAAAGGAAAAAAAATCATTCTACCACAAGCAAAATGGGACTCTTTTATAACACGACTTTGGCGTATTATAGCAAAAACTCTAGAGAACTTGCTAATGTGCGCCTCTTTTATAGCGCGACTTTGGCCTATTATAGCAAAAACTATAGAGAACTTGCTAATATGCGCTTATAAAACCTCTAGTGCAGCTGCAATGGCAAGTATCTCCTCATCTATACCATAAGCACAGTGTCTGCAATTGCACTCCTTCCACCTAGACTCAACTGCGCTCTTCTTTGTCTTCTCCAAAACTCCTACTTCCATTCTCACTTGCAGAGCAGGTGCTTTGAGACCCACAACAGTACT
Organism: Umbellularia californica; assembly: GCA_028538565.1. Classification (NCBI taxonomy): domain Eukaryota; kingdom Viridiplantae; phylum Streptophyta; class Magnoliopsida; order Laurales; family Lauraceae; genus Umbellularia; species Umbellularia californica. The sequence continues at coordinate 80,276,233 of JAPQWN010000006.1, read as the reverse complement.
ACTCCTTTCTAGTGTGACCCATTTCTCCATTAGCATGCCCTTTGATTCCAATGCATCATCCCAAGAGATCTCAGCTCTACCCAATAGCTTAGATCTCACAATTCTACCAAGAACAGGAGAAGTGCTCCTCCATCGGAGCTCGAACGCGACGCTTTGCAGTCTTAGCCCAGCCGCAGGGTCATTGGGACCGTGGCACTCTAAGGAGACCTTCTCGTTCCAAATCGGGTCGCTTGTTGACTTAATTTCCCGGCTGTTTAGCCTGATTCTTTTACCGTTCCCATCGACTAGATAGTATCTGATGAAGAGGTTGCCGGTGGGCGCCAATTCGAGGTTTTTTGCTCTGAAGATGGTTAGTTGACATGAGAGAGCTGAGTGGAGGTTGTGAGCCATGGTGAGAGAGGAAGAAAAGTTAGGAGGGAGTGAAGAGAAGGATGTGTGAAGGAGAGTTCGGTTTATCATTTTGTATGCATAGGGTGTTGGAAATATGTTACTATTGATTTTTTGCACATTGCATGGAGCCAGCTTAGGATCTTACATGGATAAAGAAACAGAAAAAAAATCAGCCACCATATCTAAGGTCTCTCTCTTTTTGAGTTTATTTAAGGTATGAAGGTGGATTGCCTTGTGGCCTAGAGAGATGACTGTATGGTCCTTGAGAATCAACAAAGATTTCCTTTAATTTCTTAAGGTGGAATGTGAGGTGTGATAATGGACTTGACCCCACTGATCAAATAAAGAGACTATACAGAGAGGTTGAGTCTCTCTCTCTCTCTCTCTCTCTCTCTCTCTCTCTCACTGATTGCACTCTGTTGTGCAATCAGTTCAGGCAATGGTTCGAGGCCCTTTTAAATTCTGGGTTAGGTGAAGGTTGACATTCCCAACACAATTAATGAACAGTTGGCTTTGGTTGTAGTCCTAACATATGAATCTTGGTGGTTATTACTAGGGTTGTCAATCGTGTCGTGTTAACGAATTCAGGTAATGAGTTAACGAATTCGTGTAAAAATCACCTCAACCCATAAACGACCCGTTAATTTAATGGGTTACCCAACCCAACCCATTAACCCGTTAAGTAATTAAGTCATTTTGAAAACTAAAAGAAACTTCATACCAAAATATATAAGGATAAAATTATATAAGCCACACGAAACTGTAAGGATCTCGAGTGGATCCCACCTAAAATCCCACTATAAAATAATAAATTTCAATTTCTTCTTTATGAATATAAATTAATTCTAGCTACACTTTGGGACTAAAAAAAATTTAACGGGTTAAGCAGGTTGTTAACGGATTACTGGCTTAATTCGTATACGACCCGTTAACTTAACGTGTTAACAGGTTTGACCCATTAACGACCCGAATCCATTAAGAGCTCACCCGAACCCATTGATATCATGTGGGTTCATGTTGTGTTGATGGACTGTGTGGCATTTTGACAACCCTAGTTATTGCAACCCAACCCATTGCCACAGGTCCACAACCCCAGACGCATTTTTTAAAATGTGTTTCATAGGCTTGGTATACTAGAAATCATGTGGCCCAACTACCATGGGGCGCATGTCGGATTAAGCAGCTGGTTAATGTACACGAAGGATTATCTCCACTTAAAAAGTCTTATATCTTTGGAGAGTTTTAAGGGGGATTTATACAGCAAATCTAGCATTTGAAGGCGATTGCATGACTACCACCATTTATTTTATTTTTTTGGTAGAAGCATGACTTTCACCATTGGAATGCACGTAGATATTTGCAGTAGAATCGATACCAACCTCATCTGGGACAAACATGCTCAGCTTATGCAAGAGGAAGAGTTTTATGAATTAGAGGCCTTCCCATGACTTCTATATCTAATTAAGGTGGTCTCACACAAACACATATGGGCAGGCTATTCATGACCAACTTTATAATATTTTTGTTTTTCCTTACCAACTTTATAATATTTTGGTTTTTCCTTACTTTTAAGTCTCTAAAATAAGTATCATATTGCAGAGTCTGAGATGAATAGAAATCGATCGAGGGAAGAAACGAAAAACACCAATCAATTAAGGGAGAATAGACGAAAAAGATCCCAATTCTTCTCGATCGAAGGAGAGATTGTCAAAAAATTTGAAATCAGGGTTGGGGACAAGGGGATTTCAAGAATCTATTGAGATAAGAGGGGAGTTTGGGAAGAAATAAAGGAAGCGTGGAGGGTTTTTTTCTTTTTCTTGGTAGCGGTTTGATTCTTTGTAGGCTTATCCCCTTTTCTATTTTGTGGTGAGTGTGGGAAGAAGGGAATGGTAGAATTTTCAGACGATCTTTGTTGCCCATGGAAGACTTATCACTATCGGTGGTGGTTTAAATTGCAAAATGAGCCTCTTTTAAGTAGGAATTTGACACCTTAAGAGTAGATGATGTGTTGCATAACTGAGAGACTTCCTTGTATTGTGGGATAAAGAGGATAAAAAAGGTGGTGCATTGGGTTCATCCCATTGTGGGGGTGTTGAAGTTTAACGTAGATGGGGCAGCTAAAAAAAACATGGGCCAGCGGGTATTGATGGGGTGCTTCACAATAGTGGAGGTCTTGTGTTGGTAATGTTCTCCAATTGTGTTGCAAGTACGGAATCAAATGAGACGGAGGTGTTGGCTATCTAGAAGTTGGTTAAGAGGTGGAAAGTGATTCTCCCCATGCTATTTCGTGGATGTCATCTTCAGCTGTCATTTCTTGGAGATTTCAATTTTATCTAAATGAGATCCAATCAAGCTCATATAATCATTTTCTAACTCCAATCAAAATAAGATCGTATCAACACCAACAAGATCGTATCAACACCAACCACCTTTGTCAAAGCATAATCATTTTGAATGCATCTTCATTTTTATTTTATTTTTTTGAATTGTAGAAAGGAAGAGAAGGAAACATGCCCCAAAAGCTGGACTCCAATTCAATATCACAAGGGAGGACCAGATCTTAGCCAGTGATTGATTATGAAATCCGGCTCAACAAATCTCCATAAAAATGGAAACCAAGTCAGCATATCCAAATGGATATGGACACAGCCAGTGGTCAAAATCTATGACAAGGCAGTCCTTTATTTACAGGATCTACGGTTTCCATGCAACTATGGGAAATCTAGTCGTTTTCCTAGTGGGTTATATCAAAGCTCTCACCACAGGATCATTCAAAATAGATATGAAGCTTCACACATGATCTTCTTTTTACAGTTTAAAGTAGATATGATCCTTTGGAATCTTCATGGTATCACTTCTTTAATCTCTAATGAGATAGGATCAAATCAAAGAGGATTTTGAGCAGTCATTTTGGGCTTTTAATAATCAACTAAGTTGTAGGCCAATGTGGAGATTAGCTTGTGTCCGACAGTTTGTTTATCATTTAATTTCTATCTTTTGGCATACACAGCTCAAAGTCACATTAAACCACTATAATTCTCCACCATTGGTGCTAAATCTATGTTTATTCTAAACCCCAATTGCTCAAACTCTGTGCTAATATCAAATCTTCACATAAACCCAAACCATTAAAATAGTGGAACATATCTGTATGAACAGAACTGTAAATAGATTGTAGGTGGGCCACAATAAAAAAAAAACACAGCACCCCAGGACAAGTATTTATTATTATTATTATTATTATTTTTTTATAGATGGAATAGCCTAGTGGCAAAAAAACCTAAAGGTAAGTTATCCTTTCAGGAATCGATCCCTAGACTGAAGGAAGCCTACAACAATAAATTAGACTAATGGCCCATTTGAAAACTTCGGTGTTATTTATTAAGAGATGGTTATATTAGGTCCAGGACAAATGGCTTTAATTTTTTTTTTTTAGGGACCAGTGTTGGCTAGATTGTTGGTTTGTTGGTAAGGGACTTGTGAAATGTATGTGTGGTTGTATAGTTGACAAATGATAGGGTGTAACGGGCCTTATTGGTTTTCTAACCCCATAATCACTGAGTCATTGGCCTTTAATCCTATTAAATAAATGGGCTGGACTTGGACCAAACCATACATGCATTTTTAGTTTTATGCCCAGGAAAGATAACTGAGGCCTGCTCAAGCTACAATTGTTGAAAACCAATTGAACCTAAATGGTATGCCTAAGCCTTACCCAGCAAATTAGATGGGCTTTCTTTTACCAGGCCCTCGCTAACATGTCCATAGTTCATTATAAAATCTGCCTGACCTGTGGGACATGATTAAGCCTTATAAACAGGATTAGATTCGAGTTTAAATCAAATAGTCAAATAGTTACAAACCAATAAACTAACGCATGTGATATTCCTTTGGCCCATCCTGTAATGGGCAGAGGTTAGGTCAGATTCAATACAGTTAATTCAATAATCCTCTTAAAATTTGAAGAAATATTTCAAAAAAAAAAAAAAATACATGGTTTTAATAAGTGAATGTAGAAATAAATTATAAATGGGAAGAGTGGGCCCATTCAAACCCAACTGAGGTTGATATCTCTAAACCTGCACCTGGGCTCACAAATCCATAAGAACCTGATGGGTCACCAGCTATTTCAAGCATTCTCAAAAAAAAAAAAAAAAAAAGAAACAAATCAACGGGACAAGGTAATTGGCTCAATTAACTTTGGCAGTCCTCAGAGTGCCCAGTTGGACTAACTCAGACTCAATTTGAGTGACCCAACTCGTTGGCCTATTGAGTCGGTCAACTTGCCAAGACTGGACAAGCTTAACCTCATTTTTAAAACTGTGTTTTCAAATGCAGCCTTAAAAGTGTGGTTTGTATTAGCCAACTATTTTTCAGCTGGATAGGGAAATATGTAGTGTGTCTGGGCACGTGAGCCTGAATCTCTTATGAAAAATTGAAAAAAAAATAGAGAAAAAAGAGAATATATGGTATACAAGTTTTTGCGAGTACATAAAAAAAAGAAGTGCATACTCTCTAGAACACATATATGTGCAGTGCTAAGCCCAGTGGGGCGGCTAGGGCCTGCCTCATTTAGAGAATTTGGAGAATTACTCTTGTGATAATCTGGAGGATCGTCCAAATGATATCTCTCAAATTTCATACACTCACAGATGTGAATTTTCAATTCTCAACTAGATGAGATTTGTTTTCTGAATTCTAGCATTCAAACAGGCCCAAACCCCAACTCTTCATATGATACTAAAACTATGTGGGTCAATAATTTGGGGCCAGGTCAGGTTTGTTTGTTGGACCGTGAGTAACATGCAGATGCTTAGCCTGAATCCTACCTATTGCTTAAATGGGTTGAAAATGTTAGCCTGACCAGACCCCTTAATGAACAGGTTGAGTTTGGCAGGTCACAGTACAACTAATCGGGTTAATTTACAATAATAGATTCAACCGAAGTCCTACACATTTATCAATCATGCCAAAAATGTCAATTTAAACCCTAAAATGGATCAACAAGTTTGGGTTGGTAAGAAGTGCCCCACTGGCAATACTATCCCACACAACATCACCCATACTGATTTTTCACTCGATAAGCTATTTTTCTTGGCTTTCATTAAAGCGAAGAGAACCCTGTTCGGCCTCCTAACGAGAGCATCCTATTCCTTGGGCACCTGTATAGAGGATAGAACCTTTAAATGCGATTGAAAAGACAACCTCTATAAATATTTGAATTTCATTTTAATTCTTATTATTCATGACTTGAAAGCTTGGATTAGGAGCCAATATCTGAAGGCCAATGGTCCCAGAGGCTTTAGTACCAAATGTCATCTTTTGAGAGCTTCTAAATTAATCTTTATCTGGCAAGTAAGGTTTATTTGAGTGCGGGCTAAATCATTGAGTAATGGACAAAATCGTAAATTGAATTTATAACGTATTTTATAGATGGACTATCTAGATTGAAGACTAAAGAAGAAATATCATGAAAACGGAAGTTGCTATGGGTGTTCGAGCGGGCGCACACTTGCGCTCGAGCAGACCCACACAGAATATCAAGCGCTCAAGCAGGCACATCCTGGCTCGACCCTGATACGTGAAGAGCAAGTATTCTAGAGACAAAAGCTACATCGCTCGAGCAATCTCCTCTGTTGGCTAGAGCGGACCATGCGCAAAAATAGATCCTAATCCGGAAACCACTTCTTGATTTCTTTCATAATAGTATTTTTAGTCCTACTTGCTCTCCAAATCTTGAGGCACGAATTAAAGCCCACATATTGCCTTCCTCTCTCAACTCTTGGAGACCTCTCTTCCATCCAAAGCCTAGAGATCACATTGAGAGATATTTTTATCCAAAGTTTCATCAAGTTGATGTTATGAAGTTCAAGTCTTTAGAGTAAAAGGTATTCAAGGTGATTGGCTCAAGCATGGTGAAAGTGTACGGCAAGTAGTCGGCAAGATCAAAAGTTAGAGACAAAAGCTACATCACTCGAGCAATCTCCTCTGTTGGCTAGAACGGACCATGCGCAAAAATAGATCCTAATCCGGAAACCACTTCTTGATTTCTCTCATAATAGTATTTTTAGTCCTACTTGCTCTACAAGTCTTGAGGCACGAATTAAAGCCCACATATTGCCTTCCTCTCTCAACTCTTGGAGACCTCTCTCCCATCCAAAACCTAGAGATCACATTGAGAGATATTTTTATCTAAAGTTTCATCAAGTTGATGTTCTGAAGTTCAAATCTTTAGAGTTCTTTTTACTACTCTCTTGAAGTATATTCATCTTGAAAAGGTATTCAAGGTGGTTGGCTCAAGCATGGTGAAGGTGTACGGCGAGTAGTCGGCGAGATCAAAGCAGTCATTAGGTTGAGTTGCAACTGGGATAGGGTTGTGAATTTTCTTGTAACTTTCAATTTAGTAATACTTGATTAGTCTGTTGGCTTAGATGGTAAGACCCGCGGTTTTTTACTGTGTAGGGTTTTCCACATATAAACCTTATGTCTGCCTTCTCCTTATAGTGATTGTTTTTAATTGGAACTAGGGTTAATCACTAGTTAAATTACTTAATTTGAAAATCTAATAGAGAAACTATTTATTGGAACCTTAGCCTGTGTCAAAGTCAGTTTTCCATAGCATAGTTTAGATTAGGGATGTCAAATGGGCCGGCCCGGCACGCTCCGGCCCGCCAGTCAATGGCCCGTGGCCCGGCCCACACACGGGCTGGGCTGGGCCTAGGTGGCTTGGCACGCTGGCCCGTTTGGCCCGGGCCCGCCAGGAACGTGGGTTAGGGGCTGCAGCCCGCTGGGATCGGCCCGCCAGCCCGCCCCGCCGGCTCGCTAGGCACGGCCCGCTGGCCCGCCCAAAAATGATTTTTTTTTTTTTACAAAATTCTTCATTTTAACCTCCCAACAGCCATAAAATGGTCATATAAGGGGTATTTTGTGTTCTTTTTCAATTTTACAAAGTCTATAAATACCTTAACCCTTCTATTCTTTTTCTTTTAATCAAAGTTTTATTTACCAAAATATATATATATATATATACAAAGGATGAAATTTGACCCTTTGTTTTTCACCCTTTCTTTCAATGTTTGATACAATATCTTTCATTACAGGAAGAAGAAAATGGAGTCATTTTCTTTGGTAGTGAGGATTTCAACTGCTTATTATAAAATATGAAAAAATGAAAATTTCAGTCTAATAGAAAATTGAGATTTACAAAGAGAAAAAGTCCATCTACAAACATGTTCTTAATGTTGAGAACAAGGGGTAGCTCAGTTGGTTCGCTCCCAATTTCTTATTGGTTTCATATCTTAGCTTCTTTTGTAATGAGTAGGCTCCCTTCATGTTATATACATGCTTCTTTCTTATGAACTAGTTATTATATAAAAACAAATAGTCAAAATCATTTATTTTTAATGGTCATTTGTTTGTATGAAACCAAGTAACAAGAACTCATGATATAAAAGGCTCGCGTAAATGAATATTAAAATGGTAACTAAGCAGTAAAAGATATAAGATGGAGATATAGATGAGACCGTAAATTTTCTACATTTGAATTATTAGGGTATTAGTTGGATATACAATTTTCATTTTTCATTGATTTAAATTCCATTTGAATTATTAGGGTATTAGTTGGATATTCAATTTTCATATATCAAAGATAAATGGACCTTTCCCAGTTAAATATGAACCAATGGTTTATCTTACTCTCATCAACCATCTGTAGGCTCCTAAGTAGTTCAGGCTCCTAAGTAGTTAGGACATGGGAGTTTGGATGCTTCAATAGAAGCAAACTTATCCACTATTTATACGGTATGGATTCTGCAAAAGGTGATGCTCACAAGTCAGTATTGCAAATTACCTCCTTCTAGAAGGAAGCTTCCGTTTTTTTTCCCCTCACTTTTGATGGTCCATGTGGAGGATTATAGATCGAACCGCCAGTAGCATGAAACAGTTACAGACTTGGAGATTCGTGCATGTGTCCCACGTGAAATAGATGGAACATGGAAGCGTGTTCTATTCTTTTTTTTTTTAATACTGAAAAAAAAAGGGAAAAAAATAGTGTAGGCCCGCCTGGCCCAGCACGGCGGGCCGACTCTGAAGCGGGCTAGGCCAGCCCGGCCCGTTTGACATCCCTAGTTTAGATCCTTTAAAAATGGCTTCATTTCTAGCCCTCCAAGTGGCCCACCATAATGTTAAAGACCCAAGCTTTCAAAGAGTACTTTAATGGATGGGAAGTGGGAACACTTTTTTTTTTTAAGGCTTGAGGACCTCCTCCGGCTGCCTTGATAAACTCAATCTTTATTGGCTCTTTTTTTTTTTTAATTTTCCCTAGGGAGTTTAAAAAGATATTCAAAGAAGGTCTCAAAAGAAATCAGATTTGAAGACTCAAAGAATTTTTACAAATTATTACTTTCTTTTTAAACTCCACACCTTTCATTCAGGCCACACGTTTTACATGATGCGCACGAATTTATTGATAAAACCTCTTTCCATTGGAAATATATTTTTATAATTATTAAGAGTTTCCAACAAAAGTACCATATTGTCGCTCATAATTCCTCAAAATATTTAGGATAAGAACATTCCTCCATATTACGGAATTTTATTCTAAGCTTGAGCTTAGGAGAGCCATGATATATATATATATATATATAGCAATGGTGATTTGATTGCAAAATCGATTCTCAATCTTAATACTATCTTAGGTTTTCTAATAGTGTTTATATATCTCTACATGTTTGTTATTTGAATCCACCCATGTTTGTTATTTGAATCCACCCACCTCGTTTTAATTATTCAGGTGGTGTTGAAAGGATTTAGTTGGCGTTTTTGAATGAGAGGATTAAGAAGAAAAATTACTAATTTGTAAAAAAAAAAGAAAAAGTTCTTCTATTTGTCCAAATCTATAAATAACTTTTACTTGGGTGAAAATTCAAAACCGATTTAACAAATTTACTCTAGATAGCAATACAAATTTGCAAAATCTTAATTTCTTCAGGAAAAATCCATTCATATGGAACGAATGGTATTTCTTTTTCAAATTTGACTAAAATTGAGTTGCAAGTATCAAACAACCAAAATACTCACACTGATTACATTTTTGTTACCACCATACACAATAAAACAAAAGAAACTCATACAAATAAAAATAAAATACATGTAAATTGATTCTCCATAATCTCTATCTAAATTGGATTCACTTCTTTTCACGTCCCTATGCCTCTTTCTGATAAAAAAAAAAAAAAAGAAGAAAGAAATAGCAATGTATAATAACTCAAGAAGTTCAATTGTGTGAGTTACAAATGGATGGAAATTAAACAAGATATTTAAGGTTTTTAGTAAACTCCTAACCGTATAATGGAGTTTTATGGTTTTGGGATTTTCTTGGGTGGAGATGGAGTTTTGTTACTCTAGAACGCCCCTAGCAGCATCATTGCCCTAATTCACCTATGGAGGATGCCTGATACCCCATTCTCAATGACATCATTCAAATGAGGTGACGACGGTCCTAAAGATCCGGTAGGAATTAAGTGAGAAAATGGAGGACAAAGGTATGGGTTGCTCAACTGAAACAAGCAATAACATCGTATTCAGTAAAAAATGCAAAAGAATAATAATAATAACACAAAATTTGCAAGATGAACTTAAAAAAATAATAATAATAACACAAAATTTGCAAGATGAACTTTTCTGTCTAGTTGGAATTATGAAGTTCTTTTTCATGCATGGAACATCTAACTTATTTTTCCCATCATTATTCTAGTGATGGAAGGATTTAGTTGGGGCATTTAAATGAGAGATTTTAGAAGAGATATTACTATTTCGCGAAAATATTTATCCTCCATTAACTCAAATCTATAAATAACTTTTACTTAAGTGAGAGTTCAAAATAAATTCAACAAATTAACTCGATCTAGATAGAAATAAAAATTTCCAAAATATTAGTTTCTCTCCCTATGGAATTCTTTATTATCTCTTCTTTTTTCCCTCCAGATTTATTTTCTTTTTCATTACTTTAAAGAGTTTTTCTTTCATTACTTAATCTTTTAATGACTTTTACATCTTATGAGATAAATTTTCTATTTAATAAATAGGTAATAAAATCTAAAAATGCTAGTGTTTAATTAAGATATGGTATAATTTTTGAAATAAAAAATTTTACACATACCTTTTTCCTATGCCAACCATTTTCGAGAAAGATTTCATAACTGTAATTTAGAAAAATAAATTGATAAATAAGTTTAAAAATTATCAAGAAAATGAACTCTTGATATTTATGAAGAATGCACAAAAGCATAAGGTAAAAGTTCAAGATAGTATCAATGTAAATCAAAAAGAAAAATAAACATAAAAATTGATTTAAAAAATACAGAAAGAAGTTAAACCTTTGAAATGAAAATTGTATGATTATTCGTGTAGGTTTCGACATGGGCTCCATCTGCTCCAACAATGTTGGCCTAAGTTAACTCAATTTGCCTGAGCAATTAATATGATAATACTAAAATTCCAAGAAAATGAAATAAAATGTAGGTGAATGGAAAACCAGTTCTTGAAAAATGAATGAGTGTTTGATTGAGATGGAATAACATATCCTATTTATAAGCTCAATGAGTCATAGACAATTGACAAGTGTCACATAAAAAAGTTGTGAATCCAAATGTAACTCATCCAAACTCTAACGAGCATCCTAATATATATATATATATATATATATATATATATATATGAGAGGTGCTCCTATGAGAGACACTCTCACCAAATTTATGAGAGATAGTTTAAAATCAAAACATCATAGATGATCGACAAGTGTCATCTATCCAATTGCTATAAAAAAGGATGACAAAAGGTGTCAGAAAAAAAGATAGTTAGAAGACAGGGAGATGGAATTGAATGGCCGGGTTAGGATAAAGCTCTCAATACAAACCCCACCTTTGAAGTTTTAAGGATTACTCTGACACTTAATTAGTAGGTTGCATTTAAGTTGAGTTACTAGGGCGTCAAGGAATAAAATAATTTAAGTGAGCTAACACAACTCTAACCCAATCTATTAAGTAAGTGGATTATGAATGTTAACTCAAAACCTATCAAAAGTAGGAAGGATCAACTTTAACTTTAAATTGCCAAGTGGAGTTAAAGTTAGGTTGGTAGGTTGGTAGGTTGGGTCCAAATTGTTACTCCGAACTAATATACTACAAAACTTTCTCCAGTTATTTTATTCACAACTGCATGACAAAATTCTTATTAATTATTGTAACTTAAAAGAGCCTGTTAAAATATCTCACTTTGATTTCACTAGAAGGTGACCCACACCTGATTAAGACCTAACATGCTACCATCAAACTGATTTTATATTACATTTATAAGTTTATAGTAAGAGAATTAAATAATAATAAAAAACCCATAGATTTAGCCGTATTTTTGGCATCTCTATTTTTTTCCCTAAAGCAGGTAGAGCTTGTAAAAATAGAGGCGTTTGACAATGACTCCAACCTCTACCCACTTTAGAGAAGTAGAGGCAATAATGCCTCTTAAATTCACAGCTCCAAAACGATGCACTTGAAAAGTAGAGGCAAAAAATAAGAGGCAGGTGAATAGTGATTTCCACCCCCACAACGCCACAGTCCATTTTTGTTTTAAATTCTAAGAGTGTAAATCAAGATCCAAACTGTTGGGGATGTTCATAAGATCAAAAACAACTATGGGACCAATATTCAGCCATTGGATCATCACTAAACTCGAGATATGTGCAAAAGAAGTGAGCTATTAGATATGATTTTTTGGATTCTATAGGCCTCAAACACAAAATCCAAATCGTTAGATCTCTCTGGAAGGTTAAATGTGGATTTTCAAGGGTCGATACCCGTGGATCTCGAGATATTTATAAAACAATTTTAGCCATTGATGTAACATGCTCAATATTGGATTAGTCCATAAGCAGTCATGTTTTTCAATTTTTTTTTTCCTAGGGCAGTTACTCATGATCCGAACTATTGAAATTGTTCCTATGATGAAGCATGGCTATGGAACAAATTTCAGGCGTTGGATCATCAACAATCTCGAGATATGTGTAAAAAAAGGTGACCCATTGGATATGATTTTCTAGATTCTATGGCCCCCAAACACAAGATCCAAACCATTAGATCTCTTTGGAAGGCTGACAAGACTATGACGTCAATTTTCAAGGCTTGATACCTTGTGGATCTCATGAAAAACTTTCAACTATTGATTTAAAAAAAGTCTATTTAAGATAAATCCTTGCATTACCAAACACTCCTTTTGATTCTAGTCTCTTTTTTTATGGTTCTTTTTTTAATGACTCTATTTTGATGGGTCTATTAAAAAACTAGTAGTGAAGACCAAAAAGGCCCTTAAATTTCAATACCGACCAAAAAAGTCCTGAACAAGGATATCACCAATCATTTCTTCTTATTTTTGTTATTTTGTTGAGCAGTGATATCGCCACTCACCTCGTTATGAGCTGTGGTACCGCCGCTTGGCAAAACAATAAAAAAGAAGTGAGTGGTGATATCCCCGCTCATGGCCTTTTTGGTCGATATGGAAACTTAAGGGCTTTTCTCGTCTTCACTAAGTTTGAGGTGATTTTTTTTCTTTTTTGTAAAATTCCCTTGTAGTAATGTTGATAGTTGTTTATTAAGTCGAAATGAAATTGACCCAGACCCAATCCATTAAAATCAACTCAATTGTGATTAAGTTTGATTTTTTTTTTCGATGCATTTACTATCATTTGGATATGCATAAACAATATGCCGAGTTGTATAACTATGGTCTTCAAATCAATTTTTTAAATATAATTTATCTTATAAATGTGAGTGATTACATTTGTTCCTGAATCATTTTCATATAGTATATATCAAAGTTGCTAATTTTGACTAAACCAATTATTCTATATGAAGCTCTTGCTAATTTTAATTGCAAAATGGGCTCCAATCTCATCAATTGAAATTAGCAAGCTTCATATAGAAAAATCATAGGTGGGCTCCAATGTGGGGTCCACATAAGTCATATTAATTGTCCACATAAGTCATATTAATTAATGTGAATGTCATCATCTGTTCGAATGTTAAAAAATGAAAGAAAAAAGGCTTGGGAGAGGAAAAGAGCCGCACAGTTTTAAAACGCGTTATCTTGAGTTAAGACGGAGTTTGACTTATAAGCTCAGGGTCAAGATTTGGATATTTCAAATGTGGGACTTGGACAAACCTCACGGTGCTAACGGAAGTACTTCACCCTTATCCCTACGGATTCCCTTTTCTTGCTTGCAGGATTATTTAACCTCTCACAGCTAGCATGCCCCACTTTTTCAAAATTTTTTCCCTGTAACCGCCATTTGATTTCATGCGATATTTTAAGGACCCAGGGCGTTCATCTAGTGGGCCATATGTGGACTTCCATGCGCCATGGTCTATCATACCTATGATAAGAGCTGGCAAAATGTGGCCGGACCCGATGACCCAACCCTAACCCGACCCGGTTCTGACCCGCCACATATACGGGTCGACCACGGGTCAGGATTTCCTAACCTGTATAGAAACGGGTCGAGTTAGGGTTGGCCCGCCTAACCCGGTTGACTCGTTTAACTTAACTCTTACCGGCTTGAGAAATATGTGGAGCTCTTCCATTTCAAGTCTTAATAACTTTCCTTGATTTTATCGAAAAAAGATTTGAGAAAGGTATGCAATTTTGACATTCTAGATTCTTACTTTTTCGATAATTAGCAGTTTTCATTATTATCATTTAGCAAATCTTAATCTTTAAAGAATCATTCCTGCTACAAATATATTCTTCTTTACACGTCTGCTGTAGAGGTTACGGTTTTGCATCTTCAAACTCAACTCACGGTCTTCAAGTTTCTCTGCAACTTCAGGTTTTAATAGGTAGCCACTAGCATCCTTTCTTCTTCTATTTATAAGCTTTTAGATTAAATAATATACAAAGCAGTGGGTTGGTGTAGTGGTTAAGTTGTCATTTGAAATAGAATGGATCTTGTGTTTGATTCTCGTGAGCCTTACTCTTTTACAAGACTCAAAATTACTTAAAGATGAGCGACGCGGGTCAAGTTTATTGCGGGTTAGGTGGGTTAGCCCGACCCGAAGTATCATGGGTGCGGGCTGCAAACCTACAACCCGTTTAAAAAATGGGTCACTCGCGGGTTAGGGGTCCGAAGAGCAGATCCAGCTATGGCCCGACCCGAATTAGCCCGACCCGACCCGTTTGCCAGCCCTACCTATGATTGTACGGGTCCAACAAAGCCTGTGAGCAAATAAGTTGATCTCAAAACCTGGTTGATGACAAGGCAAGTACCTAAGCTCGACAACTTACAGTAAGGGTGTAAGTTGGCTGGGCTTGGACCTAAATATAAATGTAGTTTTTTTTTTTTTTTTTTTTTTTTTTTCTGGTTTTTTTAGGTCCACAAAGATCAGCTAACTTATGCCCGCTGATACTACAACTGTTGCCAACCAATTGGACCTCAGAGGTCTGCCCGGGCCTAGCACAGCAAACGACATGTCCATAGTTGGAAATTTTCAAGCACAAAAGTGAGGAAGTACACACTTTTGTACTTGGAAATTCCCCTTTTGGGGTGTCCCTCACCATTTTTGGTGAGGGATAGATGCATATGAACATTTTCCTATATATATATATATATATATATAATTTAGCTTAACTGTGCCACAAGATAGAGCCTTAAAAGATGGATTAGATTCAGGGCTTAAATCAAATAGTTAGAAATTAATAAACTAATGCATGTACTATGCTTTTTCGGGGACTTTGGGTTTGTCTCAAATTATCCTGAAGAAAGATGGGTCAGGAACAACCCAATGCCACATGCATGCCCAACACAAAAATGAATTTCCAGATACAGAAATTAGAGGACCCATTTATAGGGATGGCTTGGGGTAGGCTCTGTGCCCACCCTGAATCAAACGTCCCAACCCATACCCAACTAGCCACTTGACCGGTGTAGGATATGTGATACCAACTCATCCCATGATGGGTATAAGTCAAGTCAGATTTGATACAGTTAACCCAATGATCCTTTTAAACAATTTTTTTTAAAAACTTTTTCTAATATTACTTTCATTAATATATATATATATAGATATATATATATATATATATATATATATATATATATATATATATATAAGAATAAGTTCTAAATGGGGCAGAGTAGGTCAAGGCATCCAAGACCTCAACCTCTACCCCCCAACTCAAGTTGAGATCTCAAAACCTATACATAGGGATGTAAATGGGTCCTCTATCCTTCGATTACCGGTCGGGGTGCTCATGGGCCGGTACAGCCCAGTCTGCTCTGGGTCGGGCTTGGATATGTAATTAGAGCCCGTTTCACAATTTGACTGGGTTGGATAAAGTGATAGAAAGCCCAAAGCCCAGCCAGTATAAGGAATGTAAGTAATTTAATTTAATTAGTCCAAACAATTGCACAAATGCCAACAAGAGTGATAAAAAAAAAAAAAGCCTTGTTCAGCCGGCCCGGTTCATTGATTGGGCCTGGGCTAGTGTCTCTAAAGTTAGGCCGGGCCTTGAATGCCTTACCCCGGCCCGGCCCATGAACACCCCTAATTACCTGGAGGTTCCGACCAGTTAATAACTCAAGTTTGGGTCCTTACTTAGGTACCGATAAGTAAATGGGTCCAAATCCTTTTTTTGGACCCATGACTTATGCGGTTACGGGTCTAGTTCCATCTTGATTTTGGCTTGTGAACCTAGGACCCGATATATTGTCTTGATTTTTTCTAATTCCTCCTAAAAGTCAAAAATTTCCCCAAACCATTTCTACATAGACCTGGACTCGTCCCATATACGACCAGTTCCGGGTCTAGTGCCATCTTCTCATTAATGGTTCCGATTCTGGTTCCATCTTCTGTCAACGGTTCCGGATCTGGGTCAATGACCAGCGACCCGGAACCGACCCATCTACATCCCCACCTGCACACCTGACCAACTGACCCCAGTCCAAAACCCAACTCAACAAGTTCATTGGGTTGAGTAAAATTGGCGAGTGCGACTGAGAGTTCCTGGTTGAACCAATGCACACTCAATTTGAGTTGCCCAACTCGTTCACCTAAATGTGACAAGATTAAACTGAGTTTTAAAACTATGCTTTCATAGGCAGCATGAAATGTATGGCATGCAAGTGTTTGGAAGGAATCCATAACGAAAGCAAAGATGACGCGCTTGGCCCAGTGACATGAGGTTTTAATGGGTCTGGTCGCGTGTCTGGTTGAGAGTTTGTGTATGCTCAACCTGAACCTGACCTATTAATTAAACTGGATGAACATTGCACCCAATGCTGAACTCAACCGGTCAGCCTGAACCCTTCATTAACAGGTTGGATTTGGGTAGTTTGTTGGTCATAGTGGAACTAGTCGGATTTTGTACAGTTGACAATTTGAATAACAAGAGTAGATTAAATCAAGCTTGACCCAAAAATGTCTAACTGTCAACCTGAAATCAACCTAAAAATGAATAGGGAAATCCAAACCCTGAATTACTTAGTTAAATTTGGATCGGTTCATACTAGACATCAGAATTTCAATATCCTGACCTAGCTAGGGCACTTTTTGGCCACGTTAAGCCTGTCAGGCCCAATCTAAATAGTTGTATATTGGACCTAATCCCTCGGTTCAGATTCAACCCATAAGCCAGACTAAGTTCATCTGAAATTTTTGTAGATAACAGGCAAATGCATACATATATACATATACCCTTTCATATTACAGATGCTGGGTCAGTCCTGACCTTCAAGGATAGGCCCTTGCCCAACCACTTTAACGATGATAGAGAAAAATGAGGCCTGGGTTCAGCCGAAGGCCTGAGACTACAGCCCAAAGCCTGCCATCGCGGTTTAAGCTCGGGTCAGCCCCCAACTAACCTATGATAACATGGATACTAGTACATGTGTAGTATATCTGTGTCGGATCAATACGACATTTGTATTGGTACTCTATATGATGATAGTCCATCGATATTTCCAAGGCACAGGTTAGCATATTTCCAAGGGTAGCAAACCCCAAGGGATAGCTCAGTTGGCTTAGGACCACAGTTTGCTTCCGGAAGATGACAGTTCGAAACTGCTTACTACACTAGGGCTACTGAGGATTTACCCGGCTCCCCCTGGGCCGTAGGTATAAATCCAACCCAAAGGACCAGGACACCCTCCATCAAAAAAAAAAAAACTAGTCTATTATTTGTACGGTTATATCAGTTTTCTTATGTTAAGTTATATAAGTTTTCTTACTTTTCAACATGAAAGATATTTGAAGAGAAAGTAACAATGATGATTTCTTGAATTAAGAAATGTTTAAAAGAAAAAAATTAAGACAGCCATATTCATAACTGTATGTGTCGTATTTTCACAAGTACAGAGTCATACCTCCGATCTCGTATATATCCATATCCGTACCCATGTCTTTACATAGGCATCATAACCACTAGCCCGGCCCATTATCAACCTGGAGGGTGTCTTTTTTACAGCAAAGATTTGGCAAGTTCTGCTTCTATTTGTTTGCGCAGCTCAATTTTTCATTCATTGGATAGTTAGTGTCTTTCTGCCTGGAATGGAACTTCACAATAGGGAAAAAAAGGGGAAATAAACAACCAACACCATAGTTTTTTTTTTACAGAAACCAACACCATGGTTGGTAGTTGTCTGGGGATTAGTTTTTTTTTTTTTGTATTTTGCGAATCTGTAGAGGGCATCATACTGTGAAAAGAATATAATTTGACTACATGTTTAGTATTTAGATAGTGAAAAAGGGCCCGCACACCCACTCACACACATTTTTCATATTTTTTTTGTTTATGCAGTGGCTCCCCAAGGAAATTTATTGGGTCCATCACTAATAGTGTAGAGTCTCCACTTATCATTCTCTTTTCATTCAAATGGATCCTTGGGGCATATTTGTGTACATGCCATGTAAAATCAGCTTTGCAGCAGGAAAAAAAATCCAGATGACCCCCATAGGGATTTATTTTTCGAGCCTGCACCAAAACTTAAATTTTATTGTGAAGTAAAATTTAAATTCCACAATTCTCTTTTTTTCCGCAGAAAAATGGCTAAACAAATGTGCTCTTAAAGTGTTATTTTCCAATGAGAAAAAATACAAGAACACCGACATCCTCTATGCTGAAGACTTCCGGCCCTAATAAAAACATACTACAGCTAGATATTCCAGCAATGATCCAAGAGCAAGAAAAATGGGAACCTAAACATAAAAAGTTGCAAACATTCCAAAAAAAGTCATTCATCAAAACAGTTGATTAAATATATATAAATGACCAAAAAGGTTGATTAACAGCAGGCCCCATTTCCTAAATCTTTTAAAGCTTGATGTTGAATAATATATCCATGGAGTGTCCACTATTTGAGCAGTTAGGATCAATCCAAAACATGGGTGGAGATATTTGGATTAAAAGTTGGCACATACCCAAGATAAACCTCTAATCAAGTCCAGAACATTGTCTTACCTTTCCACATGGAAAATCCACCATGCCGACTTAGCATTCCAATATGCAAATCCATCCCTCTTATCACTGTCACACCTGAGAAATAATCAAGAAAAGATAACTTCTATCCTGTATCAATGCAACTTTAAAAAACCAATATATGTTTCATCCTAGTCCAAGTCTCTTTTGGCCTTATCTGCATGGTCAAGTTCAATTCTTCACACATGGATGTCTCTTTATTAGTAAATGCTTCTGCTGATGAATGGTTGATATAAGATAAGCTCTATCCATTCCTGTGTATAGGAAGAAATGTTCCAATCCTAATCTATGTAACTTTTGAATTTATTACATGGTCCAAGTTAACTCCTAGTCACATGGAGGGTGGATCTTTTTGCATGGCCTACTTTCTATGATGTGCCACTATATAAAAAAACTTAGGAAAAGAAAAGTTGGGTGTGTAACCCAATGTAATAGATATGTGATATTTCACTTCATGAGTACAGTAAGACCTTCACTCCTCTCAAAAGGGTCTATCTTCTTCTTATTTTAACTATATTAAAGTAGGATTAAAATGATATCTTTTGATGTTAAGGCATTGGTGGGGTTATTACCTTAAATAAGTGACACCATCAGGTGGGCTCCTAAATTATTCTAGTGATGGAATCCTATGAGTGTAAATCTAATTGAATCATCTGTATAGTTGTTGCCATAGACATTGATTAGTACTTTTTTTTTTCTGGAATGTTTTTAAATACAGGCCAATAATAATGTAGGGGCCAATACATATTGGCTTTTCAAGAAATCAAGACTTTATCATCATCTTTGAATGTTGAGTTTCATCATGTGCTTCGGTCGGGGAATGGCATGGCGGATGCTTTGGCTAAGTTGGGGGTTGAAAGAGAGATAGCTTTGCTTGCTCCTTTGTAATTTGTTGTTTTGTGTTGGTATTTAGCTCTAATACCTTCGCATGTTTTTTCTTTCCATCTTTATTGTACTTTTCTTAAGTTTTTAATATATTGTTACCGTTACCGATAAAAAAAAAAAAGTATAGGTGTGCTATCGAATTCAAACATGTATATGATAGGGTTTAGATGAATACAGGGTCTAGCCAAAAAACCCATCCTTAAAAGCATTTTTTTTTTTTTTCATATGTATTGAGTTTTACTGAATTTGACTTGGCCTTCTATGAAAAAACAAAAAAAATGAAGTGCCTCGACTGAGTCATGAGTCAACTCACTGAGTTTCCCGACATGAAGATAACTTGGTCGACTGGAGGGCACTGAGACGGTGGGTGCCCAGATGAGTCATCTGACTCTGACAAAAATGACATGTCAATCATAGTCTGAACTTGCCACATGGCAGTTCTTTGGGGCTGTTATTTTCTTGGAGGTGGGGTCTGGTCATCATAACAATCCCACCACCACCACCACTTTGCTAGCAAGTGGTAGTAGGTTGCCATGTATTGGGAGAAGATCAATTCTCTCATTTCAGTCCCTCAACAACTCATATGCATACTACCAAAAAAAAAAACACAACAACTCATATGCAAATGCAATGCACCTTCAATCCTCCATACTAGACTGCGCATGGCATGTCAGTTCAAAAGCTCTTAGGAAGACAAACAAGGACCTGAAAACCCACTCCATTTATTGTTTTTTCTTTCTTCTTTTTGCTAAACTAAGCTCCTTCCATTTGGCTTGTAGGGTTGATCATGAGCCAGGCCAGCCCATGGCCTACCCCAGACAGACTAGCATTGGGCTGTGTTTGGCTGCATTTTTTGCCAGTTGACTGGATTTGGGCCTATCTAATTTAGCCCGATGGTTCAATGGACTGGGCCACAGCCTGAATTGCGGGTGCTTCCGTCGGACTGGACATGACTCATAGATGCGAAGACTAAACGGGTTGGGCCTGACAAGCTTAGCCAATTGATTTGATTTTTAAAAAATTAATGTTGACCAGAAAATTTAAATTCTTAATTCTCTCTCTATATATATGTGTGTGTGCGCCAAGTCATGCTCTAGCCAACCTAAGTCCAGAGACCCAAGCTAAAGCCGAGCTCACTTGGGCTTGTCTCATGTGAGAGTGAGTCAAGTATGAACTTGGGCCCAAGTCAAGCTGAGCTGAGTTGAGCTAGCTTGTGGGGACTAAATGTCTCAATTTCATCCCTACTTGCAGTATCTCTTGATGTGGCCAACAAGTCCATGTGGCATTATAAGAAGTGAGGCAATAATACATCTATAGAGATAGTACAAGGATGGAAAGAAAACGAAAAATATAGAACTACTAATAGTAATACGTGATGTCTTTTGGTCGGTGGCTTCCAAACAGGTCCCAGCTAAAAGAAGACCAGGTGGAAGGATAAGAGGGTTATTTACAAGTGCAACCTTCATATATATATATATATATATATATATATATATATATATATATATATATATCATCACCATCAAAGTCTTGTCTTGACTTTATTAGGATCTGCAACATGAAATCACTTTTCCATTTAAGTCTAATCTTGGACCAAATCTTGATATGAGTTTCAGTAATCTTCCTATCTATCCTTACAACCACTATACATGTCCTTTCAATTTATTCTTTTTTCTATGAGGGACCATCAAAATGTATAGATAATATTTCTTTTTCACCAATACATATGTCCATATCATCTCAAATAAGTCTCTATTAATTAATTACAAATTGATACTACCCCTCAATGCTCTTAAATTATCTTTTCTAGTTCTACTATATTGTCATCCCAGCTTTCTCATTTCTTCTACAATCATTAACTTGAATGCGATGTTATTTAATCAACTCATTCTACTCCATAGGTCATAGTTGATCTAATGACTATGTTGTAAAATTCTTTCTTTCGGGGTATACTCTTGAAGTTCTTTCAATAATAAATACCCTTCATTTCTTTTTGACATCCTAAAGTATACTCTTTGCAACCATTCAATCAGCACAAGCCTGAAATGTTAAAATATGCCCACATTTCTACTTTTTCTTATGTTTTACTATGGGTCTATTTCTTTATGAGAATCTTGTCAGGAATTTGGCATGCTGGTGATTTCTAGAAATGATATGCTGGCTGTCCCCTTAGCATTTGCAAATGCCATATTTTTTTTGTTAGAATTTTAAATTCTACCCACTAAAAAGTTGTTTTTAACTTTTGAAATTCTCAACCGTTAAGAAAAAAAAAAAAAGCATTTCTGAATGCTTTCCATAAAGGAGGACGATTTCAAAAATCTCTAAACACTACTAAATTAAGAAAGGCATGTTTCTTTAGTAAAATTCCACGAATTTCAGTCTAGTGAATTTATAAATTATCCAAAAGCTGCCCTCCAAGTGGAATTTCTAAATTCCCCCTCTCCACTTGCATCTAGAAATGTAAAGGAGTTTGGGATTCTGGAAATCCAAAAACTTACTTTCGACTTTTCAGGTGGTTTTAGTTCATAATTCCAGCAAAAGAAATAGCATCCAAAAATCACAAGGAACAACCATCACATCACTATCTTGGAGTTCCCAACGTCACAGACTCTAATAAGAAATTTTGATAAAGAAAAAGTCCCTAAGTCTATTTTACATATTCATCTCTTCATTTATGTCAACCGTGGAGAATTGATTCTCTTCAAATAGATGGCATATTCATGATAAATGAATGCTAAAGTGTAGTAAAATCAAGATTCAAAAAGGCAATATTTTAGTGCAAGTAATCTCTTATATGGGGACTTTTCCGCATGAGATGAAGTAAAGTTTTTCAATGGTGTGGCCATTAATTTAAACTGGCAATGCGTAAAAGGTAGGCATGTATTATATAATGGTCAAATTCAGACTTCTAAATCGGACTCCATTGGCTTAATCTGCCCCTAGCCAACTGAAACCACTATTAGTACAATGTATTAATTGTTAACTATGCCTAAAAGTAAGGCTTAAATATTAAACTCCACTCGCTCGACCTGTCATTTGCTAGGTTATTTTATATAGCCATTAATATTATGTAATGTGTGTATAATTAACAAATAATAACCGTATATGATGATGTGTAATATCATATGATCATTCATAGTTGAAAATGTTACTTTCCTTGCTTTTATAAATAAGCAACTCTTAACTAATTATAATCATATGGCTTATCACCTCTTATATCTTAAACGGCGTAAACCCACCACTTCTTAGTCTATTACACTTTGCTGCAAATCAAGTGTATACGCTAAAATGTAAAAGAAATATTGAGGGAAGAGGCGAATGTGAAAAAAAAGATGCATATTAATTATCAGAATCTGGAAGGGGTTCTTAGAGATTTTTAACTTTTTTCGGATATGGTGGGGGCTTTAGCCCCGGGACCCTTGTACCTGGGTTTGCCCCTGAAAATGACCATATGCAAGTTAGAACTACTAGAATGCGTTCTCGGTTCCGCGCTTGGGATGTACAGTTTTTCGCAGGTGAGTCTTGGGCTTGATATGTAAGTCCCAATTATAAATGGTTTGAGGTTGGACATACCTCGGCCTAGCCAGCTTAAGCCCTTAATTGTGATAACAATGTTTTAAAGTATATCTATAATAAATGTAGGATCTTACACCCCATTGAGCTACCACTTATCTCAAAACCAATTGGTGATAGGAAACGGCAGCACAATGGTTTTATGGTGAGGGCGAGGACTCGACCACAATTATGACCGCTCAGGAGTGAGAGTGGACGTTGACCTCAACAATCCCTCCATCAACGGCACACCCGCCCCGACTCCTGCTGCGCAACTCGCAAAACGCGTATCCCGTGACTCGAACACCCTACCTATCAGGCTCTGATACCACTTGTAGGATCTTACATCCCATTGAACTACCACTTATCCCAAAACCAATTGGTGATAGGAAACGGCAACATAATGGTTTTATGGTGAGGGCGAGGGCTCGACCACAATTATGACCGTTCAGGAGCGAGAGTGGACGTTGACCTCAACAATTAATTCAGGACAAAGTTGTTAATGTGAGAAAAAAAAAATATTTGGCAAAAGAATTCATATATAGCTAACCTAGTGGGCGAAGCTATGTGCTGCTCCGGAAATTTTTAAAACCCTTTTTATATTTTAGGAATTTTGTGTTTTTTCTTACGTTGCCCCCCTCTAGATTTACATTTTTACATAGCAGCCCCGCCAAGGCAAATTTAATGGTACTATCACTAGTTGATGTGACATGGTTGGGTCAAAACATCCTTGGTGGTGGTGATGGTGGTGGTCACGGGTGAAAATAATCACCAAAATCTCATTGCTCATAGAGTTGGGGTGTGTTTAAGGATATATGTTATTGTGAAAAATGAAGGCGTGCCTTTGCAAATGTCAGAAAGCATACGGGCTGGTCTGTAAACTTCTCATAAAGAGAAGTAGTGGTAGGTCGGGTCTAAAGAGCCAGAACAAAAGAATCATAGCTCCTCAGGCTAGAAAGAAGAAGAGTGTCAGCCAAGAAGATACTAGGAAAAACCACGAAACAAAATCAAACACACCTTGTTAAGCCCTACACAATCTAATTACCTTCTGATTAAGAAAGCAATGTCTCTTTCTCCCACCTCTTATTTTTAAAAGTTCTAACCTTCTAAGCATTTCCAACTTCCAAGGCCATCAGTCTTGACTAAAAAGCAAGTAGTGCCTTGCATGTGACATTGAAATGGAAGGTAGGGGTAAGGAACTTGAGAATCTAATGCTCTCACCCAAGTGCCCATATTCAAAGAAGAAGACAAAGTGACAAAAGATTCATGTTCTAATGGGGTTGGGTTGGAATTTCAGGTACTGATACCATTCTCTAATCAGTTAGGCCACATTTTCTAGAGAAAAATCTGCCCGACTACTGTTTCAGTTGGCTTAGAACTTGTGGGCTCGTGGTTTTTTCCTTTAAAGAAGTGATGTATAAGAGACTTACAAGCCATGATTCTCTTATACTCTTCTTTTTTTTGGGGTTTTTTTTTTCCAAAGAACATTCTCTTCAAAGTGGGACTGGAGAAGGGAGATGAGGGGGAGGAGAAGCCAAGGACGAGAATCCAAACCATTCCCTGTTTGGGTTCAAACTTCAAAGCACATGCAGAGAGAGAGAGAGAGAGTACCTCGAGGCAAAAGATGAAAATTCCTCACTTTAGTCACAATTTGACGTTTGACCAAAATTTTTTTAAAAAAAATGCCTCACGTACTTACACATTGGGAGTGCTCCAAGGGTTCGTAGGTGGACTCCCTACTTTTTCCGCGGGAATTCTTTTACCTGTTCCTCCCGCCAGTGAACATATTTTTTGAAATTTACATAACTTTGTACTGCTTTTTTTTATGATTTCTCTTATAGCAAAATATTCTCATCAAATGATGAAGAGTCTTTTCCATGGAAAAATTCTTACTCTTCTTGGCATTCAGCAAAAATTGGTTACATTCACATGCCCTAAATTGTATGCTTTTGTAAAAAACATTTTTGCATACCAATGTATTGGATATTTTTTCAACCATGATGTGGGTCAACTTAAATGCAATCCAGTCCATTAAGTTAATAGGAAATAAGGGTTATAAATAAAAATACAGTCAAATGAACTTCAGTAAGGATTGCTGAAGAGATGAAGGGTAAAAGATACAAAGTAGAGATGTAGATGTGACTGTATACATAATTTACCTATATATTGAATTACTAAGGTGATGTTTAGGTATCCATTTACCATCTTTCCATATTCAGTTTTCATTAAAGGAGAAGTTATTTTATGGTCAATTTTAGATATTCACTTTTAGTTCTTTTTTTAATTATTTATAAAAAAAAAGGCTAGAGATTAAATTGCTTGTAACAAATAAGCCCTTTATAGTTTCAAAGTGGTGTAACTATAAATTTTTCTGCATTTCAATTTCAATTTAGTAATGAATAAAGGTCAATGATGTCAAGTTCGACCTGGTGTATTTATTAAATGGAATGTGAAAGTATTGCAAGCCTTTTTAACTAAAGATGTATCACAATGACTGCTGTTTGCTTAGTTGATGAGGTGATTTCAAAATCTGCTATCATCTTTAAGTATGTTTTAAATATTTATAGATGGGGACATTTATGTGCATCCATCTCTCACAATTAGGTGAGGGACACTTACATGACTTTCCTTCCTTACACATAAACATTCTTTTTCTGCATATGACCATATATGACTTTTTCTTTTTTGCATATAAATATTTTCAATTATGTAAGTGTCTTTCACCCTATAGTAAGAAATTGATGTACACGAATATTCTCCTTTATATATTTTGACATAATGAAAAGATGTTATAGACAATACGAGTTGTTCTCCATATTCATGGGAAAATTGTGCTTCCAAAAAAGAAAAAAAAAACCAATACAGAACAATTGTGATATTGTTTTTCGCGTTTGTTAATTTTACATGCGAAAACTTTCACATGGGTAAATCTTATTTACCCAAAGAACAAAAACAAAAACCATCATTTAACCAGCCATCCAAGTGCTTATACAGAGAGACAGACCATGTGTGATGGGTGCAGAATCACAGTCACGAGACAGCCCATTAAAGGCCCAAAAGAAAGCATCGTACACTTGACACTCATTTCTCATACCAGAAATGTCAAACCCATCTATGTCCAAATTACCACAACAAACAAAATACCCATTATTTCTACTAACTCGTACCGATGCATTCAACTCAGCCATTTGGAAGAAGCCACGTACATGTTTACAGGTACAATGGTACCAGGCAGGGACTAGAGAGAGAGAGGAAGAAAATCTATTTTCAGTCAACATCATACTTAAAAAACCATGTCATTATAATATTAGTAAAGAGTAATTAATCACTTATAATTTTTTTAAATCTGCAAATAATCATCTCATTCTTCTAATTTTTATCAATTGAGAACTTTACTTCCACATAAACAACAGGAATCAATCATCGTTTGTAGTGCTGATGGTGCGGGACTCTTGTAAGCGTGTGTGGATATGTGGGTACTTATCTAAAAAAAAATGAATTTTACTTAATCATTAAGGGCCATAATGACATTTATTCTTTCTAAAACAAAATATATGGAACTATAATCTATCAAAAATGATAACAAAAAAAATGAGAAATTGAATCAATATACATCGAAAACTGATCTTGGACTATAGGTCAAAATGGGAGTTTATCACATTGTTAAATTAAGTCAACTTCATCAATTTCTATAACTAATTTCCAATAATGCGGAGGTCATAGGGTCCTATATCAACGCAGAAGTAGCCCCATTTGACTCTAGCAAGTTTCTATATAACATCAATGTTACATTCCAGCAGATAGCACAGTTGGCCTAAGACCACGGTTTGCACCCGAAGGTTCGAAGTTTGAAATTACACTACCACACCAGTGCTATATGAGAGTTTACCCAGCTTCCCTCTGGGACCGATGAGATTAGTCCAACCCAAAGGGTTGGAAACCCTCAGATAGCTAAAAAAAAAAAAAACTATATATATACATATTATATAGGAGATGCTTCTATGAGAGATATCTCTCAGGGGCGAGGGCCCTCACATTTAAGTTGTTGGCGTTGGATATGCATGTGAGGGCCCCACATAATCTCTCATTTAAGGTGAGAGATATCTCTCATAAGAGCATCTCCCAATATATATATATATATATATATAACCCTAGTGTTAGATTCATACTAAATTTAGGCAACTACTTGTAAATTTGAAGGGTTGAAACCTGGCCCTTCCTGTGCCTAACCCATTAACACTAAAGCAGC
The DNA here is from genome assembly GCA_028538565.1 of Umbellularia californica. Lineage (NCBI taxonomy): Eukaryota > Viridiplantae > Streptophyta > Magnoliopsida > Laurales > Lauraceae > Umbellularia > Umbellularia californica. The sequence continues at coordinate 80,248,638 of JAPQWN010000006.1, read as the reverse complement.
TCTTTTTTTTTTTAGATAGGCGACTTGGGTACAAACGTATGAGACAACCTGCCTGCTCACCTCCCCTAAATTCTATCCTTTATATATATCAAATTCCCCAGACTTTATTTTATATGGTGGGATCAGTGGGCCTCCTCTAAATGCCACGTGCCTCGCATTCAATTATGGTCACAGATTTTCGTTATGGCAGATGTTATAGATGTTGTTACTAAAAATCATATATATTGGTAATATTTTCAAAATATCATTATTCTTAGAGAATATCATTCTATTTTCAAAATGCCATCAAAATTGAAAGTATCAATTAGAAATATTTGTTATCAGTATTTATATATTTTCATTTTATCTCTCTCTCTCTCTATATATATTGTGTGTGTTCTTTATATATATTTTGCTTCGATTTGAATATTCACACATCTCTCATCAAATTTAGCTACAAAACTAATGATCAATCCCTATTATTTCTGTGGAGAGAGGGAGATAACTCACCACTGAATAAAGAAATTAAAAAATCCTACCTTAAACATTTATCTACATTTTTCAAGATGAGAATTTTGAAAGAACAATATTGGCCTTTTATCATGTTTGTTGCTTCCCCATCCACATAAAAGAGTAATTCTTAAACCAACTCACTTCTATTTAAATCCATTCTTCCTCTTTCTACATTCTCTCTAGTGAATCCAAATTTAGAAAAATCGAAGCCTTTCACACTCACCAAACTACAATAATTTGACACTGTTACAAATCAAACACCGAAACTAACCATGAGCCAACAAAAAAGAAAAACCATGAACCACCAATTTTGCATCCAATTACAAAAACAAATGCACTAAAAACCATTAAACCTTGAGTCTTCAATGAATCATAAGATTATCTGATTAAAGTGATATCTGCTCCACCCCCATATCTTTAATTTTTCCTTCACAACTTGGCTCCCTAGATAGATTGCATCCAGGTGGGCCTCCACTAGAGAAACAAGCTCTTAGTGCACCCTGGTTGACATAAAATGCTGTGGGTGTTGACTGTTGGCTTATACCGGTTAGGTTCTCCAGCAGCTTGTTTCAAATCATACTCCAAAAATACAAGCGGCGTTCCCGATCGATTAGTTTTACCTAAAATACCAACCTCCACTACTTTTCATGCTAACAAACGACCATAAAGAAGGACTCCCTCAGCATGGATGGGATGGTCTTGCAAGGGAACTTTGTTCAGCTCCAAATACAATTCCAAGAGACCAATTAAATCTGTGGGCAAGCCAAGGAATCCGGATTCCTTATGTGTTGATAGTCTGGATACATTGAATACATGATTGATAATGTGATTAGCATAATCTTATATATTAATAATTATATGCATTATTTTCATAATCAATCATCTGCTTAATTCTATGACAGGTCAGCTTCTGTTGTAGTGAAATTTGAGAATATATCGCCAGAGGGGATTGATTACATTTATTTTTAAACGGGGCAAATTATGAATTAGTAGGCTCCATGGTTGAGTTCCATACATTCCACTCAAGGAAAATGCACAGGAGACATTCAGGAATTCGAACTCCCAAGAAACCAATCAAATTAGGTGGGCAAGGAATCCAGATCCCCAAAGTGGGAGAAGTGGAACTCAGAGTGGGAACCACTCATAGAGGATCCGAGCTATTCAAAACGAGCGTCGCCCTAAACGACGATCACAATATTTCTCCAAATTTTACCCTAGAAAGAGTCTATCCCACAGTAAAATTGAGCATAAACAGTCTTATATGTGTACATTAATTATATACAATAATTACATCTTTAATCATATGCTTAATTTTTTAGTGGGACACGGAGTAAAATTTGAATAAAGTAAGCGGGCGTGGAAGGCATTCATATGGAGCAGGTTCCACTCTTTTTTATCCGCGGGACGCATGAGTGAGACACTTGGCCGATCTAGACACAATGACGATATGGAGTGGACGAATCTACGGTTTGACAACTTCACCAAATGGGGTGAAGGACACGTGTTCCCTGATGCCGACATGGACGACTTGGCGATGCTGTTGCACTGACGACGAAGACGGCCGTAGTGCCTACCAACTGAGAGAGAGAGAGAGAGAGAGAGAGAGAGAGATGTGGGGCCCACTAGCTTGGGTGTGGGCCCATCCCATCTTTCGTCCTCTTCTGCCCAACAGCTACTATAAAATGGACCGCCCCAACTCAAATCTCCACAACCAAATCCCATTTTCCTCGACCAAATTTAGTTGGATTCTCACCCAACAAACAGCTTTTGCAGACCAGAGAGCCTCCCAATTTCCATCCAAAACAACTTCTCTTGTGCTTCTTTTCTTCCATTTTTTTTGCTAAATCACTGTTTGGATTTTTCTGGGTATTGCTCGAAGTACCTGTTTTTAGTGTTTTTACTGTTCTCAATTCAATGAAAGCTCTTGCATTTATTGAAAGAACACAGTTTTTCTTTTTCTTTTTCTTTTTTTTTTTTACCTGGCCTTTGGTGTTTTTGTGGCAGTTGAGACCCAAGAAGGAGAAGATGACTAAGCAGAGAGTGGTTTTTTCTGATGCCGGAGCTCTATCTAACTCTAGCATCAATATGCCAATTACACTAACAGTTGCTAAATCGTCTATGTTTCCATATATTTCTGGAAAGAAGAAGGCGTTTAAGAAACAGCAAACTGTAGAAGGTAGAATGAATGCATGGGTGGATTCCATGAAAGCTTCATCTCCATCACACATCAAGTCGCCGGCTTCCTTATCGGTTGCGGATGAAGATTACTGTACTTGGCTTGTAAGTGTCTCTTAGGGAGGGTGTGTTTGTATGACAAGAGGATTCTCCTACAGAGAGAGAAATTTTATGATCTTTCATACAACCTACTGATCTCATGTTAGGTGCATGCTATATATTTTAATTTTTATTATTAATTTTTTTTTTTGTAAAAAGTGAAAAAATGAACTGATTTTCCTTGACACAGAGGATTTTAATTTCATATAAAGGCATTAGGAATGCAGGATTCTTCATTGTCATGGAAAGATGTTAAAAACATGAAATCCTCTCCTTACACAAACAAGCTCTAATCAATCTCATCAACAATGCTATGAATTAATTATGGGTATATATGTTCATGTGGAGCACTTTTTTCAAGGAAAATGGAAATAGTCTTTTAAGAGGGTAGTGATTTTTCTTTCCATTCTACCATGTACTATTTTTCTGGGGTCAAAAGCAATTTTGGCAATTATTAAGAAAGGAAATTTAGACCCAGAAAGTAGAGACACATTTCACTGCGGAAAATGTTCTGGGTACCAAACAATTGAAACTGAAATAGAGGAAAATAAAGTTTTTCTTTTTGTATTTTAATTTTTTTCGAAAAACAAAATGCCTCCAAAGCTGTCCCACACAAACATGTCTTGTGGTTAGATGGAGTTAGAAACGGATTAGATTATGACATAACATTCTTGTATAAATGGCAGCTCCGCCACCCATCAGCTCTTAGCATGTTCAAGCAGATCACCAAAGCTTCCATGGGGAAGCAGATTGTAATGTTTCTTGATTACGATGGAACACTTTCGCCGATTGTAGATGACCCAGATCGCGCTTTCATGTCTGATGAGGTTAGGATTGCTTAATCTTTGATTCCTGTTACAATTTATGATTCTTTTGTTCTTGTTTCTTCTTTGTTACATGCTACTGATATTAGCAATCTATGGTTAAAAAAAATGACAGATGAGAGATGTGGTTAGAGAAGTGGCAAAATATTTTCCTACTGCTATAGTGAGTGGGAGGTGCAGGGACAAGGTACATTGCCTTCTATTTATTTCCATTGGCTTCAACCCAAAAAAATGTGAAAAACCATGGAACCTTTTCCTCATCTTTTTATTCTACTTTTAGGTGTATAGCTTCGTAAAGTTGGCAGAGCTGTACTATGCAGGTAGCCATGGAATGGACATCAAAGGACCAGCAAAATACATGGAAGTAAGTAGATTGCAACAGTTGCCTACACATGCACTAAGTTATGCAAGAAAAGAAAAAAGGAGAAAAAAAAAAAAAAGTATTCACTTCTCTTTATATGGGTCCTGTAACTTGTTTCTTTTTAACCTTTCCAGGAAAATAAAGCTGTTCTCTTCCAACCAGCTAGTGAGTTTTTGCCCATGATAGAAGAGGTTTGCTTTCAATCATTCATTATCAGTACCTTTTATTATGATAAATACAAGCAACTTATATAACCCAAAATTGGATTTATATTTTATTATAGTTTTTGTTTCACAATTTTCAGGTGTTTAAGGTATTGGTGGAGAAAACCAAGTCCACCCCAGGTGCCAAGGTGGAGCACAATAAATTCTGCTTGTCTGTACATTTCAGATGTGTGGAAGAAAAGGTATATAATATATAATACTTTCTCATTTGCACCCACAAGTCATAAAGAAATTATCAAGATAGGACATATGGTCTACACTTGTTTCTTTGCTTGACTGGAACACATTTAGCCATAAATCTTTCAGATAAGACACCAATAATGAGGTTGATGAGATTAGCGGGTACACTGATTAAAAGATAGATAATTTTTTTGGAGATAACTAAGTATAAGTTACTTCTTTCTAATCTACTCCTATAGATATCCCTTATTTCAAGTCTTCTTAGGGCCTGTTTGGATGAATGATGAATTGAAGTATGGTGAAATGAAACATTAAATCAAGAGAGAATAAAATAAAAGGTGTTATGATGGTGTTTTGTTTTTAGTTGTTTAGTATGGAATGTTTTTAACTTTTTGTATAGAAAAGTGTAACTTTTTTGTTTTTTAGTGGAGAAAGGAGGTTGCTTTTTTTACTTCTTTTTTAAAAAGATGGGAGGAATTTTGAAATTGTGTACTTTTGATATGACCCATTATCTTTTCTTATCTGGATAATGGAGGCTTTACCTCACCTCACTTCACTTCACCACACATCCAAACAAGCCCTTAAAGTATATTCATGTAGTTGTATCTATGGACAGTAATATAAAAACAGGGCACTCCCTCAAAAAGGGTACAACAGATTTCTTGCCAATTATGAAATTGTCAAATGATTTTTTTTTATTTCAGCGATGGAATGCACTAGATGAGCAGGTTAGATCAGTTTTGAAGGAATACCCGAAGCTACGAATCACTCGAGGAAGGAAGGTATGGCATGTGGCTTTTCTTTAATGGCCCGCAATTTCTCTTTTTGGACTCGTTGGTTTGGTGTGTGAGATAACAGACATTCTTTTGGCTCAATGCAGGTCATAGAGGTACGCCCCACCATTAAATGGGACAAAGGGAAAGCTCTTGAATTTTTGTTGGAGTCACTTGGTAAGTGATTAACACATAATAATAAGCATCCCATTATTTTTAACCACATAGTTTAAGCCACAAAATCACTTTCAAAGTTGATAATTTGATAGTTGTTAAATTTTTCTAGGATTCGCGGATTGCAACAATGTATTGCCAGTGTACATAGGCGATGATCAGACGGATGAGGATGCTTTCAAGGTGCCTACAAAGATTTCTACTTCATAGTTACAAGCTTACCACTATTGGGTTTGTCTATAATTACAAGCTTAAATGTCATTCTTTAGCAAAAATCCTTATTACTCATGATAAGATTATACAATGTTTTGTTTAGGTTTTGTGTGATAGAGGACAAGGGTTTGGCATTCTTGTTTCCAAAGTTCCCAAGGAGACAAATGCCTCCTACTCTCTTAAAGAACCCTCTGAGGTAAGGCCGTAAGGACTTATTTGTTGTTAATATAACACACATGCATTTAGTTCATCAATATATGGAACTTTGCTTAATGCCTTCTTGTTTTTGTCCTGGGGTGTTTTCTTTGAATCTAGGTAATGGACTTTTTGCATCGCCTGGTGGATTGGAAGCGTCTCTCACTCTAATTTGATCCAAGTGCCTAAAATAACAAAATGGAATAATTCCTATTCCTACACCCCATAAAGTGTATGTGGGTGGAAGTTAGGAAAATCGAACTAAATGAGAAAGAATTCATTTGTACTCTCTCGAAAAAATCAACTAAATGAGAAAAAGTTCATTTGTACCACTCTCTTCTTCATCAGAAAAAGAATTCATTTGTACTCTCTCTCTCTCTCTCTCTGAAGTGGCTTGAAAGCCTTTGAAGTTGGCTTATTGCATGCCTTGTCTTTATACAAGAATCTTTCTCCTATTGCAACCTTGTATATTATTTATGTTTTATTTTATGAAAAATAAAAAAGTTTTGATTTGACCGTGAAGCATCTGACCCATGTGTGTGTTTGTTTGTGTATGTCCCGAGTTATGTGGTCTTTTTATGCAATTGATTCCTTGCACTCGTGTCCTTCTCTTTTTGTATGAAAGTAGCATTCCTACCCAAGCCAATGCAAGTTGAACTAGCAATGTCTAAGTCAATTAAATTGACATTGATGTGGACCAAGTAGTGTTGCATGTAGACTTATATCTGGTTTATAAAGATTGATCTAAATTTCCATGGAATCAGCCCCGAGGTTTCAATTTGCAGTTTACAATTTGCCCCATGCTATAAGGACTTCATTTGTTAAAGTAGACAGACATAATTTGTAAATTATTTTGATTGCTTGAGTAAGTACAATTGTTCTTTTTAAATTATAACGAGCTTGATCCGTGATTAAAACATGGCATCCATGGTATATGCATAAAAAGGAAAAATAAATCTGTCATAATATTAATATTTATAGGGGTCAGAATTTTTCAAAAAAATATCAAAAATAAAAAAGTATTTAAAATTTAATGTAAAATATAATGCGTACCTTCAAGTTTCACAGCAGGTGTTCAAATTTACCCTGACCCGTATCAAGTTCGACCTATTGTTATTTTGACAGTGGGTTCCATTGTAGTCAAATTTGTGCAAGCTCCATGTAAAGTCAAAATTAAACAGTATTGTCGAAGTTAAAATTGAGGTGGTCAAAATCAACAGCTTTAGTATATAAAATAGATTAATTGTTTTTGGTAGAACATAATATAGCAATTGTTGAAACTATTCGAGGCAATATTGTAAATATAAGTTTGGAATTGAGAAGGAGGAGGGTTGTGTCAAGTTGATAGCCAGCATAAAACTTTTATAACATCTAAACTATGAACTTTAAAATAAATCTATTTCGTGATCATGCTAATGCATTACCCATTTTAAGTGACACACTATAGCAGTGCCTGATTGCAATGAAAAGTAAGCATGGGTTCCATGATCATGATATTTAAGAATGTGACCCGTAATAGATGTGAATGGTGAAACATAATTCATGTATATCCAAACCCCAATATATTTGGGACAAGGGTTTTTTTTTTTTTTTTTATGATGGTTTTTTTTTTTTTTAAAGATGATGATGATGATCGATGATGAAAGTTTAGGAAAATAATAGCTAAAGATGAAACAAAAAATGGTATTCAAGGGCAGAAATGTCTTCTTATACGAGTGCTAATATCATGTTTCATTTATTTGTGTATATGAGCTTCCAAATTTCTAATTTCAGAGTGCTTATATCTCTCAATGTGGTGTGGTGGTTAAAAGTAACGACACAATTATGAGGCTAAGAAAAGTTGGGACTGGTAAAAGAATTCTCATCTCCTTTCAATTGGAAATGATTGTTATTCCTAACTTATCAAGTTCCACAACCATATCCATCCACATACCAACCATTTGAACATGAGGTTATTAGAGATGATTGGATGTGGTGACTACTAGTACTAATGACATTTCAGTGGCGATTGGAAGGGTCATATTTTCTTTATCTGCATTGCAACCAGGGACTCCTATTAAAGGTGGGAAAAATTGCCTCCACCTGCATTCAACGTTAGCTTGTGACCCAACCCACATCTGACCTGCACCGTATATGGGTAGATCACGCGTCAAGATCTCTTGATCAGTAATTAAATGGGCCAGACAAACCCAATTATGGTTGGCCCACATTTTTAAGCAAGTGATCTTCTAGGTACCACTTTTTCATAGCAATATAACATGAATGTCTTAAGTGTTTTCTTTCTGTGAGCTCAAAAGTAATTAATTTGTCAAGGAGAGTCTACAGACCCCCCCAAAAAATAACAAAGGCGCGCGACAGTTAATGGGTTATACAGGTCAGGTTCGGTTGACCTGTGATCCGTTCGGGCCGTGTACGTATATCCAACCTGTTTAATAAACAAGGTCGAAGCAAGTTGGGCCTCAGCCCGCAAAACCCATATGAACTACACCTGACTCCACCACCCCTAACTCCTACTTCTAAGAAATCACCTATGGATGCAAAATTAAGTTCCACATGTATTAACCAAAAGTTTTGTGATCTCTGGTAACATGGCTTAACCCACAACCTTGTGGTTTTGGGTGAGAAGAACACACGTGACTTTGTAGTCATTGAGAACTTAGCTATAAAAGTTTGTATTAGACAAAACCAAATATTAAAGAATATAAAGCAGATATTGGGGAGGCCCCTTACAAGTTCCAAATTTGTGATAGTTGCTTATGAATCTATTTTTAATCACATTGTTTAGTTTAATTGCTTGGTCCATCCATGCTTCACTTTAAATGGGCACTTGAGTTTGATGAATCTAGTCACCCTAGACTGCATTGTGGCTATCAACCACATGGGGACACTAAAATAGAATTCCTGATTGATTTGCTGGATCCTTCTTTATCTTTTAATCACTATTTGGTTTACATCCTTGTCTTGGGCTTTTTCTTTTATACTAATGCAATACCACTTAAAGAGGGGAGGGGAGTTTGGGGGAGGAGGAGAGAGGCACAGCAGAAATACCAACGTCTAACATGCACCATATGATGCACATACAGACCAATCAAGCAATCAACAATAAACACAGCAGGATTTTACATGGTTAAGCAACCATGACTACATCTATGGAAAAAGACTATAGCATATTCATCTTTCTACCTCTCCTTCGAAATTAGGGTTACATGTTACATCACATGTGTAACATATCCTTTTTAATACCCTCAAGTCCTAAAATCTAGCTCCTGACTAACCCATACAAATTCATCCAGCTAAACTTGAAATACAAGACATAACGCGACAACACGTGCACACAGAGAAAGAGAGAGATCCCTAAACATCCATTTCAGTTTATTTTAGCATCCAATATAGTACGAGCCATTGCCAACATTAACATGTACTCAAATTCATTAGGACATGGGATCCCAACACTCAAGTAATCTTCTTAACTAGTCACATCTTTGTGTTTCCCCTTTCCACACATACCCTCTTCATCTCTCCACAGACAATAGAAAAATCATAGGAAATAAGCTTTTTATATTTTTTAGTAAAAGCCTAATGGTGATTAGCCCTCAAGATCCCTTTCAAAAAAGAATATAGGGTACCATAAAAGGGTACATGATACCTATATTAATTGACACAGAGACAGAGAAAATAAAAGGTAGAGAAAAAAAATAAAGATGTTTTGACTAGAGATACTTTACAACAAAAGCTGTGAGTAAGTCCATGCACCTGAGCCAAAATACTAGGACAAACTGGTTGCCTACATGATTTTAGACAACCCCACAAACATAACCCAAGCAATGGGATGTAGGGAAGAGAGAACAGCCATTGGGCCCTTTGATCTCAAACTGCCCCACATGAAACTGGAATGGAATCTCAACTTTTTTTTATTAGGTTTGTTAACTTTGGCTATCCTTTTTGGTTATGTTAGGTCTTGAAAGTGAAAACCCCACTATGTATAGGAATCTATGGTTGAGGAGGAGTTGGATTCCACTTAGGTTATTGATGTGAAGAACACACATGCAATTCTAAAAAATGCAACCTAGGCCCTTTTAGACGTGGAAAGATGGAGTTGATCAATAGATTCAACCCAAATAAACCAACTTATGTAAGTCCCAATAATTGGTGGAAGAGAACCTTAAAGCCTAAAGAGGCACACACTCATCCCCACAAAGCACTAACTACCCTCTACTCAATCATTCAACACCTTTGGTAGAAAAGCAGCTTAAATTGCTTGAGAGAGAGAGAGAGAGATGAATTATGATGAAAAGGTTCAATTTAGATACCGTTTGAGTTGAATAGCCCATGCTCCCACTAACCAGACCAGGCCAAAGATATATGAAAAAAAGGCTTAATTATTCATGGACATCCGTTATCACGTGAAGCTTAGGACCTTGCCATTTCTTTATGAAATTAAACAATATCAACCAACAATTATAACTTTGGTGAGGATCTTTAATCAAATGGGCTTCACAAGTGGTGCTTGTGGCATGAATCCTTGTCGCTTTCAAAGGACACAGTGTTGTGAAAAAAGAGAAAAGAAGAAGATTAACAACGCCGTGTAAAGTTACAGATCCTTGGGAAGACCCACTTTGATGGATGCCAATTTTGTAGTGTTTAGATAAGGACGGATAAGAAAAGGGTCTCAACATGAATAAAAAGTGGACCAAATTTCACTACAACCTAAAAGTGATAACTGCTCATTTAAGGGCCAAATTTTTTAGCACTGAAATATGAACTTATAAACCATTAAATTTAAGAGTCCTATGGATCACTCACCATGGTCGGTCACTACCAATTCTATTCTATGCAAACCACCTGCATTAGAAGTCCCCCAACACCCACAATTTTTATCAAAACTACCTCCAAATAGGCTGAGAATTCATAAAATACTTAAAAATGAAAGTGTCTCATCTCATACAGCCACCCACGGATCCATCGCTCACAAATATTGTTTGATCACTCCTCCAATCTAACAGGAAAAAAAGTAAGGGGGATAAAAGTAAAGTAAAAAAAAAAAAAAAAAAAAAAAAAAAAAAAAAAAAAAAAAAAAAAAAAAAAAAAACTGATTTAGACCTATAAAGGTTGCAGCAGGTTTTATGGGTGCAGTCCATTTTTTGTGTCTTGGCAGTTAAGTGCAGGGAAACCATGATCAGATGCATTGCACATGTGTGGCTGGTGGTCCTGAGGGAGTAACGTTGCGATTGCTAACCACATGAAGTACCACTGAATCAGTGAGATGGGTCCCACCTGTAAAATGGAGCCAATATGTGGCTGGTCCTTAGGACAAACGTGTCCATTGCAAACTACATCAAGTACATTAGATTCAGTATGTGAGATTGATCTCCCCTCATAAAGGGTCGAGCCATTGCAGCCTTTCTCCTTGTATGGTCAGTTATGTTTTTGCTCCCCTGATATGTTTATTCCAGTATCAGGCAATGACCGCAAGGTAGACAGGTGGTTGGGGGTGTGGGACCCACTCTGTACTGTGAATCACAAGGAGGATGGAGGGTTGACAGGTCCCATGTGGAAAGGGGTTGATTTAAAGTTTTAAGGGAATTTTTCAAACAAGGCCTTAAGTTTTTACCTTCTTTCGAAAAAGGATACAAGTTTTAAAAGTTTTCAACTTAGTCTCTAAATTTTTTAGTAAGTTTTCAATTAAGGACATTCATCCATTTAAAGGTATTTTCTTGCATCGTTTTCTCTTAATTTATTTAAACACACAAATTACCCTTCATTAAAAGTCACGATACGGTTCCGGCAGCCACTACATGCAACCAATTGTCGTGAGGTCTTTGGTTGGTCATCGATCACCGTAAGGACGCCAGTGAAAAAAATGAAAAGAATGTAGATTAAGTAAATGAGGGTTTTATTTCAATTAAGGATAATTTAGGTATTTTAAAAACAATTATGGGGAAAAGTTATCTGAAAATAAATTTTGCTAAACTAATGTCCTTAATTGAGAATTTCCTGAAAAACTTAAAGACTAATTTGAAAACTTTTGAAACTTGTGTCCTTTTTTGAAATTAGTAAAAAACTTAAGGCCTGTATTTGAAAATTTCCCAAAGTTTTAACCCTAATTCATTTTGTGGGCCCAAAGAAACAGCCTCGATTTTTTAACCATTGTTTTTTTCTTCAAGGGCTGTTTTCAGTGGGCCCTACAGATTTGATGGGGTTGAACTTTAATCACCCCTATCATGTGGGCCTTTTTGGTGCACCATCTTCATAGGGCCCAACGAGCTACATGGGCACCGCGGACTCGAAGGAGGCTGAACTTTACCCATTGCATGTGGGCATTTTTAGCCCCACATCCTCCTAGGATCCATGGCACTAGGCTCTCTCTCTCTCTCTCTCTCTCTCTCTCAATAGATAGATAGGAAATGAGCATGGATTCCAATTATGTTGTAGCAGGAGTTCTCATGAGCCGGGCTCCAACCCATCCACATTGGACTGGAGTTGGGGCTATGTTGGAGGCTTGTGGGCTGCACATGGGCCAAGTCTTTGGACCAGTTAGTTATATGGGCTGGGCTTAAAAGTTATGCATGCTTAAAGCTCGGCCTTGTGGCACATTTGAAAAAAAAATGGTTATTTTTTGCAAATATGTTGGGCCTGAGCCTACTTTAAAGCCCATGGGTCGCACATAGCTGTGGATATTAGCCCAATAAGCAAATGAGTCAGGCTTGAAGTTTGGACCTGCCTGACCTGGCAAATACAATTGTGAAGAAATATAATTCTAAGAAATTACCATCTCAAAAGAAAAGTCATCTATCCAAGATATATCCACAAGATAAACCAGCAGTTGATCAAACCTCACTTCAATCCAAGATATATCCACCCTTAAATTGATCAACAAGAGAAAAAAAAACAAAAGTAATTATTGCTCTGATCTTGCTTTTATAAAAGGTTGACTCAATAGTGTATATCACTTAAAATAAAGTGAGATTTTGATATGAAGGGCAAGTGATTCAGTGGCTAGAATCAAGAATCGTGGGGCCCACTTGAGTCAAACTGATCACTTGGAGTGGGATGGTTTCTCTTCCACTTTTAATTTATATGAATCCCTTGAGTGGTGTCAAATGACTTGATTATTACTCATGTATTGCTCAAAGTTGCTTGGATCAGGGGTCAAAATAAAGGTCCTCACGTTGATGATAGGGTGATATGATTGTGTTCCAGGTAGATTTCATTTTTTTAATTTATAAGTTAAATTATGTTTTAAGTCTTTGCAGTTTGATGGCCCATCAAGAAGAACAACTTATCAGAGGGTTTAGCCCAGCATAGACTGGAATTGTTGAATAAATTTTTATAGTTGACGCAACATGGTTGAGACAATACTTTAATAATTAATGATGATCGTGATTGGTTTTAAGTTTAGTAGTCTAAATTATCTTTGAGTTGGCCTACTTGATCTATTTGCAATCTAGAGATTGGATTATAAGAAATTGAATCTTATAAAAAGAGATATGAAGTTTAACATGTCACTGAGTTGAATTTTGATGCGATTGTTATAAATATAGCTTGTAAAAATCTGAATTCTCCTCCCATTCTTAGAACTTTTGAAATGCCACTCTAGCAACTGCACCGCATAGATTTTTATGTAAGTATTTGTAAGTCAAAAGCTAATATATTCTATTTTTTATTATATTTATATTTTAATATTTATTATTTGTGCAATACTCTAATGATGGGCCCAACACCCACTTGGGGGGTGGGTGGAGTGGGTTATCACGTGGGTTTGCACCTCACGTCTTGTATTTGAAACATCATCAAATTTGCCTGTGTGCTTTTGTGTGGGTTTAGCAAGCGAGTCTTGTTCGGTCAAAGACCTTTAGGGATACCCACGTCATCAAGAAAAAATGATGGCCCCAATTTTATATATATATATGAGGAACATTCATATGCATCTATCCCTCACCATAGGGTGAGGGCACTTTTCCTTTTTGCATATAAAGACAAGGAAGTGTACCTCACCTTATACACTTGAAAATTCACTTTTGTACTTGACAATTCCCATTTATGGAAGTGTCCCTCACCTATGGTGAGGGATGGATGCACATGAATATTCTCCTGTGTGTGTGTGTGTAATGAAGCTAACTGATTTCAATTGAAAATCAACCATGATTCTCAATTTGATTTTGACCATGTGAGTTTGTTTTTAACCCCTTCAATTGATTCATTCAACCTCCTATAAAAACTCTTTAATACCGAAACTCCTCTCTTTAAATGACTCTTTAATACTAAAACTCCTTAGGTCTCATTTCTCTGACGTTATTTCTTTGACGTTATCCTTAACTCATGAAGCACTGAGTTTTTCTACAAACATCTCATCAAGCACCGCCTCCCTCTCCCTCTCCCTCTCCCTCTCCCTTCTGTCTTTTCTTTTTCTTTTTCTTTGTTTTTATGTTTCTTTCCTTGGTTTCTCCATCTTAAATAAGAAATGCAACATCAATATGAACTTCTTTTTGCATTATGAGCTTCATGACTTGGTTTTGTGGTTTCGATGGCTTTGATGATATACTTTATCCTTGGTAGCTTGTAAGTGATTGATTTTTTTTTATATATGTTTGTGTTGATTACTTTATGTATCAAGAATATTATATACATAGATAAAATTAATAAAAGTCGACCTGATTTTCCTCTTTTTCTGATGCGTATAATATCTTTATTTTATTTTTTTCTATTGTTTAAGCATTATCTATGGATTGATAGGTATCTAGGGTAGGCTTTGGGCAACTTATGGGATCCATTTGTGGTGAACTTTATTATATTTTCACTTGTCAAGGTCACTTGCATGGAAAACCCTTTTTGTACCCTTTTTTTTTAATGTTATCCAAAAACCTATTGAGAATGTAAATCTATAGAAACCCTCATCTAGCCCACCTGATCATTCAGTATTGAAATAAATAAATTTATGATCTATGAGTCTTTGCCCTTAGATCTCAACCCCTAAATTTCCTATGGTCTAAAATCCCCTAGCTTCTTATTAGACACAAAGGTATGTGTTTTTATTTTAATCTGTTTGTGTATTAATCATATCAATCTGGTTATAATTTGAACTCTGTCTTCCACATTATAAGATTACATCAAGAACTATTGTTAATGGAAAAACCTCCTAAATATATTGATTCTGCTTTGATCCAACGCTTTACTCCAATTTGTCTTATGTTGTAGAAATTTAAGTGGGAATGAAACAAATATTTCTCCAACTATATTTAGTGAAAGTAATTATGAAAGAAGAGAGAGAGAAAAATATGTTATGGAGCTTCTTTTGTAGCATAGTTTCATAGGTGTTGGGATGTTATGAGGCTAACATGCATTAGTTGTTTCAGCTCTATTGGCTTCAATTTGGGGTTTTTAGTGCCTACATGTACAATTATGCCAATCCATCACATTGGTGATAGTTGACACTCAAATCTGAATACTCTGGTATGTATCCTTGTCACTTGATATATCCTGCATAAATCTACAAACCATGATTTGTTTCAGTCTTACTACATTGCCATGTGTAAGACCCCGCCCCGAGTTAATCAAGATTAACTCTAATTAAGTTGCAATTAATGCTAATTAATCAAGTCTAATTAGACTAATGATGGTTAATGACCCAACTCAGTGAGATTAGTCCCAAATGGACTTAATGAAGTGGTAATGAAGAGATTAAGTGAATTGAGTGAGTTTTAAGTCTAAACTAAGAAAACAAGACCTTTTTCGTAAATACGTATCTATACGTATTTTGTCAAATACGAAAACTCTTGATACCAACACGCGTATCTCGACGAGTATGTCAATTTTTGTAATAAGCTCGAAGCCGTTTGACGAGAATCCGGTCAAATGACCATCCATTTGACTTAAATTGTAAATAACCTTGATTGGGTGGATTTCAATGCAAAGGGAGGGCTTATATAAAAGGAAATGAGTCCTCTGAGTCATTTCCACCCAAATCCGTTGAAGACAACCCTAGGCTCATCTTTTCATCTCCTTTTTCTTCTTCTTTCTCCGTTTCAACTCCGCCAAGCACAAGAGAGGGATTTTTGAAGTGATTTAGTGAAGAGAACTTCATCTTCTCCACCTCCTTCATCTTCTTCTTGGACTTTCTTGGGAGAGACATTCAAGTTGAGAAGTTTCCACTCAACCTAAGCTTAAGAAGAGGGTTTTCTTCATCAATCTTCATTAGAGGCAAGTGTAATTACATATCTATGATTCTATGCTAGTTTATCAACTTTCTTGAGTTATAGTGAATGGGTTCTCAAACCCTTTGTTGTGGTAGAATGGGTTTTATTAGGGATTGAATGGGAATGGTGAATGATTACTCCACGAGTATGTTTTCTTGGATTTTATAGCTTGTTAGAGAGACTTGAGTTTGAGGAACTCAGTCTTTAGAAAATTGCTTCAGAAGTTCTGAAGGTCGAAAATGACATTCTGGGCGAATTTCGGCTAGCCGTAAGGCTAACCGCGAAGCCAACCGTCAAATTCTGTGAAAATGGCGAGCTTCTAGAAAGCTAACCGCCAATTTTCGGTTAGCCGAAATTTGAATTTCGGCTAGCTGTGAGGTAACCGTGAGGTGACCGAAAAACCGAGACAGAAAATGTCAGCTTCTGGAAAGCTGACCGTGAGCTAACCGTGAAATGGCGGTTAGCCGAAATTGGAATTTCGGCTAGCCGCCAGCCACATTCCGGCTAGCCGCCGACTGCATTTCGGCTAGCCGCTGTTCAAGTTCCAGCTAACCGCCTATGAACCTGATGCTGGCCAAATAATTATTGTGACTGAAAATTTGGCCAAACGATCGGACCTAACGGTCCGATCGATTGTGGGACTCAGTTTGAGTCCAGTGGATTTTGATATTATGGGTGGAAAATTTTTGGGGACTAAATGCACATATTAAATGAAAATGTGATGTCCATCGAAAATAACACATGCATTTAGTAACTAATAATTACACCTATAAATTGTCTAAATTTGGAATAGAGGCAAGTAGGACCGTGAATGATTAAAGATTCATCTAATTCCATTGAGTCTATAATGACTGCATACAATGAACCACTGAATACTGAATAAATGTAATGAACCATTGAATAATGAACAAAATGAGTAAATGCAATGAATAATGAATAATCCTGCTGCAGCAGATGATTGGGGTGTTCCGGAGCTCCGTGGTGATGCCAGTGATCTCTGATCAAGACACTGGTAGATCCCACATATAGATTGAAAAGTCAATGAAAAGCCATGTACAAGCCACGTAATGAAATATGTATTGAATGAAAAATGTATTGGACTGAAAAGTCCCAAAAGCCATCTAATAAATGCTCAATGTAATCCGAATGACATGAAATGAATGAAATGAATTGATTAGTGCTTCCTTTGGAAGACACTAAATGGAATAACGATAATATTATTGTACTTGTAATCTAGTAATTGATTATCAATTGACTGCATTGTTCAAGATATTGCATTAACCTATATTTAATTATCTAGAGTTGTTATATTGATAATGGACAAGTTTAGCATGTGTTATCATAAATGTGTTTATACATTGTTGAACCGTCGTGTTCATAGTGTTATTGATAGCATTACAGGCCCAGTTGCCCATCCCGGCCTTGCAGAGGCCGCGCCGCGTGCGGAGGAGGCCCATCCGATACCTCCAGGAGGTTTAGCGGAGTGGGCATAGTTCGGAGGGCGATGGTTTTGGATATTTTGGATTATTTTGGGAATTGTTTTGGATAGATACTTTTGTATATCATTTTGAAATGTAATTAGACGTCCCCTGCATTGTATTGTGAATATGCAGTGGTGGACTTCGTTGGATTATATTTTTGTATATGTGAACTTTACTAGTAATGTAAAGTCAATTATTGTCAATGTATATATATATATATAATATATATATATATGTTTCCGCAAAAATGTACATTTGACAGGTATGCATGTTAGATCCCTTGTGAGTTTCGCCTTAACTTCGGTTAATTCGAGATTTACGGGAGTAAGTATGATGACATCGCGATCCGGGTTAGGCCTCGATTAGTCCGGCCTCGGGCCCGGGTCGTGACACCATGTCTATTATAATATGAGCTTTACAGTATGCTTTTAGTCCTTCTATTTAGTAAATGCTAAGTAAAGAGTTATACAATAATCTACTACATTTAGATACAGTCCATATTGATAGAGCTGACATGATTTGTTTTTCCTCTCTCCGGTGATACTTATTTAGTTAATGCTTGAAAATGTTGATTCGTAGTAAAACATATGATTTTGAAATGAAATTTGAGGCTAATGTATTCTATAGGCTTGCATATCTTTTTGTGGTTGATTTATGTATAACTGGAGAAAGAAAATAACAAGTTTGGAGATTAAGATCTCTCTTTAAGAAGAATCTTACAATGGTAGATACTATGTGTTATAATGGTAATGCAACATGCCGTGTTGTTTAATGACCTTTACTCTTAGTTGATCTACTCTTTATAGGATGACAAATATTTTGATTGGTTGTTTGAATATATTATTACGATATTTAATATTGTAATTGGCGTTTCAAGCCTGTCAATTTTTATTTTTCATTCTCAATAAAACTCATTCACAAGTATCATTATTTTAAACTTTTATTCGGTTCCTGTGAAACAAAAGTATGCTTGGCGGTATACTTGATTTTGCAACTTTTCCTCCGCTCTAAAAGGAGGAAAAGTGGTCGTTTTGGGTAGCCATTGGGGTATACTTATTTTGTAACTTTTCCTCCACTTTGAAGGGAGGAAAAGTGGTATTTTCGGGTAGCCACCATTTACATTGGGGTATACTTAATTTTGCAACTTTTCCTCCTCTCCAAAGGGAGGAAAAGTGGTATTTTCAGGACCTTTTACATTGGGATATACTTATTTTGTAACTTTTCCGCCGCTTCGAAGGGAGGCAAATTGGTATTTTCGAGTAGCCACCATTTACACTAGGGCATACTTATTTTGCAACTGAAGGGAGGAAAAGTGGTATTTTTGGGTAGCCACCATTTACATTGGGTTATACTTATTTTGCAACTTTTCCTCTACTCTGAAGGGAGGAAAAGTGGTCTTTTTTTAGTAGCCATTTTGCAACTTTTATTCTGCCCTAAAGAGTGGAAAAGTGGTCTTTTTTGGGTAGCCACTTATTTTGCGTCTTTTCCTCCGCTTGAAGGGAATGGAGTAAAGTGGTCTCTTTTTTTTTTTTTTTTTTTTTTTTTTTTTTTTTGCAACAGCCATTTACATTGGTAGTATACTTATTTTGCAATTTTTCCTCTGAGGAGAGGAAAAATTATCTTTTCAGCTAGGCCAACTGTCATTTTGCAAGTCTTCTTCCATTCTAAAAGGAGGAAAAGTTGTTGACTCCTTTTAAACTTTGGGAGTTTGAATACAAAAGAATCTTAAAATGGTAGATATTATGCAATATAATGGCAATGCAACATGTCGGGTTGTTTAATGAGCTTTACTCTAAGTCGGTTTAACCTTAATAGAATGAAAAAAAAAATTGGTTGTTTAAATATGTTATTATGACAGTTAATGTAATTGGCATTTCAAACCTTTCAATTTTATTTTTCATCCTCAATATAATTCATTCAAAAATATAATTATTTTATACTTCTATAATTTTTTAAACCATGAATTATATTAGCACGGATATATTTTGCTAGTAAAAATTGAAACTAAATTTCTTCAAAGGTATCTTTCATAGACATTATTGTATAAATGTGCTATTAGTCTTCAAATTTTAGGCATGTAGTCATAATGATAGACATCTTTTTTCGATTATAAGTATTTTTCTCTTATATTTTTGGAATTTGTCATTGCTTGGAATCACGAATTTCTTTTCTTTTTTCTTTATTTTACCTATTCTTTAATGTATAAACAATATACCTTTTCTTCTAGTTTCGTCAACTTTCACCTTAAAACTCTATTAATCTCTTATTTTGCATTAAATGTAAGGTGAACTTTGTATAAACTTCACCTCAGATTTTTATTTACTTTTTTCACAAAATAAATACAAAGCTCAATTTAAACTTTGATTCTTTTCTTATGCATATACATTTGTGCTTATGCTTTAAGCACAAGTGGTCAAGCTATTTATATTAAGGTCATATTCTTTTACCAGATATTTTAATTGAATTTGAAATGTTAGAAATTCATAAACATGATATGATGGCTCTCTTTTTTTTTTTTTTTTTTTTTTCCATAATTCCAAATTTCAACCACCTAAAAGGGTCTCAAATAACCTTTAGCATTCTTCGAATTCCAACTTATTTGCATTTTTTTTGGAATTTCTAGAGGCTCTCAAGAGGATTCAAGAAATCCACGTCCACCCCAATGGACAACTTTTGGAGAATTCGAAATTCTCAAGACAAGAATTCACAAAATTCTTATAAAGAAGTAGACTTAATAAGTGAAATGCCAAGGATTTTGGCAGCCAGTTTTGGACAGTATCGAAGCTCACCCGTCAACCAAAGATAATGAGTTAGACTCTTTTTTTTTATAACCCGGCCAAGGAGGTTGAGAGACCCAAGAGAGAGCCCACACATACGGTAAAACAGCCCGCACAAGCAGGAAAAAGGCCCACACAAGTGGGAAAGAAGCCTGTACAAGCGGGAAGAAAGCCCAATATGGGGCTACAATACATAAACACAGAAAACATTGATTTGAGCTGTTGGATCCCAAAGATGAGCCTACTGACGTATTTATAGACCTGATCTCAAAGGATCCAGACATGCCTTTAAGTGATGCACCAAGAGCCAGCTGCAAAAAATAATACAATGCTACTTTTTTTGCTAAGGAAAAGAAAAATCTTTTACAACCAAATCAATCATAACTAATCATGTTTTTCACAAGATGGAGGAACACCAAACACCCAATCAAGCACATTCAGGTATTTTGAGCGGAACACCTCTCTTTCTTGTGCATAACAGTGCATGATGATGGCTGTTGATATGCTAAATATAACTACATCAGCTCTCTTCAATTTCTTCAACTGAGGGAAATAACCAGCATCAAACATGCATGAGAAGAAGCTCTCAATGGCTCGAGCAGCACAGTAGAGGGATATTTCGATCCTCCTGCTCTTCTTTTCGATTGACAAGGCCAACCCTGGAGGGAACTGCAGATTGGAAAATTGATATTATAACAGAAGAGCTGGGGAAACAAGTTGGGGGAATTTTCTCGCTGTGATTTTCAGTCCATGCCTTTAATTCAAGGGAGGTCATGCTTACGTGACAGCAGGGATTTAAAATCCCACACTGCCCTTGTGCAGGATTCCTATAACTGAAAAAAGCATGGGCTAGGGATTTTTTTTCCTGCGGGAGTCCCACACAGCAGCCATGTGAGATTTTTTGTCTCCCCCTCCGTACAAGTAAGGTCCCACTTTTTTGGATGGCAGGGATTGATGCCCTTTGTATGGTACTCCTGCAGGTGAAAAAAACGCAGGCCAGGGGATTTTCTCTTGCAGGAGTCCCACACAGCATGGAATTTTTGGTCTCTGCCTTTAGTTCAAGGTTGCTCCTTGTGTTTGGATGGTGGGGTTGAAAATCACACACCGCCCTTGTGTAGGACTCCCGCAGGTGAAGAAGTGCTGGCTAGAAGATATTCTAGGGAGAGAAATGAGGCAGTACCGTCCCCATTGCAACCATGGGAATGTTACATCTCTTGAAGATCCTAAAAAGAAGGCATGTCCACATCCTATAAAAAGAGCTAGTTATAGTCAGTGACAGAACAATTTATGCAAATTCAAATTCTTAATGGGGAAACAGAGCATATACTAATCGAGTAGACTAAGAATTGTTTAAATGTGTCGGGGAATCAAGGTTCTTAAAACTGAAGTAATCTGCATTGAACAGACCATGACCATGAGCATGAACAAGTAAATCAGCAGGCAGTGCAATTGATAACAAATATATATATATATATATATATATATATATATTAACAAAAAGCAAAATCTTAGTCATTCCCCCTCATAATACCCACATTGGTTGATGGAACTACAAGCTGTATCTTTCTGCTTGTGACATATGATGATAAAAATCATGTACATAAAGACACCATCATTTTACAAGCATATTCTGATACATTGGAAGAGAAAAGATATCAAGGTTCAATCTCATTCAAGGTGTTCAATGACAAATTCTTAAAATCTATTTACATCGTTGACAAGTAGCTCTATCTCATTATCTGTGTCGAGACTCGAGATATATATTATATAGGTCATTTACATATACAATCGTTGAAAGTTCATGCTTGATGTTATGACAGTTTTAAAATTGATAATAATAACTGATAATGAGTGATATAACATTTCTCTGTCTCTTTTTTTTTTTTTTTTTTTTTGAAGTATGTAGGTAACATCTCTCTCTCTCTCTCTTTTTGAAGTATGTAGGTCTATCACCAACCTTTAGAACTATCAGCGCCACCTTAAGAAAGAGAAAAATGCCCTCGTGACTTTGGGTTCGGGGTGGGTGGGGTGGGGGGGTTGGGAAGCTCAACAACAGAGGATTTGATCATTCTTTCCATAATAGTCAAGAAATACAAGAAAGAAACTAACCAGGCTGATGAACAATATACAGAGAGAAACAAGCTTGATCTTGCAGTACCAAGAAGACCCTTCGCCAAAATTGTGTAGGGCCTGCATTTCATTAAGCACATGTATAATATTAAGTAAAAATGAAATTAGGCTGATAGGACTGTGAGAAGATGAGAGAGAGAGAGAGAGAGAGAGAGAGAGAGAGAGAGATGATTATAGTTACATCGTCTTTCTTTAAACACTTAAAAAAATTCTGGAGAAATAATGGGAGTTTATCCAGAGATTTTCCTGGACAAACAAAAAGCAATTCCAATAAAAAAAACAAATGAATAGGAATTTATTTTAGGCATAGAAAAGAAACAACATCATTAACAAGGCTGGGGAATGTAATTTCAGTTTTCAAGACTAAAGCAGAAATGGGTTCTTGAAAGATATCCATTGAAAGCTAAGTTCAACATCCTCTTATGGAGGGGAGGGTTGGCCGGTGGCCCTCTCTTCCTACTAAGACATTGTTATACCATTCTTATAAGTGTCACAAAATAGCTACCTTTTTATCATTGCAAAACCTGAGTACATGACTGATGACCAAGTATGCTTACAACTAAAACCCCAGTTCCAGCAATCACAAGCAGGCACTAATTCACATTGCTTAATATTAATCTAAGAAGCTCCACACTAATCTAGAAAAGAAGCTGTTATTTATCAAGATGTTCACTATCCGTGCACTGTAAACATGACTACTGGGAAAATGAAATCATCAGCAATGTGGATGATCATATTCTCTATCTATTCAAGAGGCCCTGTACCCCAGTTCCAGCAATCACAAGCAGGCACTAATTCACATTGCTTATTATTAATCTAAGAAGCTCCACACTAATCTAGAAAAGAAGCTGTTATTTATCAAGATGTTCACTATCCGTGCACTGTAAACATGACTACTGGGAAAATGAAATCATCAGCAATGTGGATGATCATATTCTCCATCTATTCAAGAGGCCCTGTGCCCCTGTTGATCAACTATTAGGGCAGGAATCAGATATCCTGGAAAATAGACAAGCAAAGTTCTTCTATAGGCTTGAAGACTTGAAGTAGAAAAGAAACAACATGGCCTGTTATCTAATAGATGTCTGCTGTCCATACAATGTAAACATGACTACTAGGAAAATAGAATCATCTGCAATATGGATATCCATATTCCCCACCTTTTCAAGAGGTCCTGTCGATGAACTATTAGGGCAGGAATCAGATATACAGGAAGATAGACAGGCAAAGCTCTTCTATAGGCTTGATGTAGAAAAGAAACAACATGGCCCGAACAAGATTGATCCCCATGCACTATCTGCATAAAAGATAGGAAGATGATTGTCAATACTGCATGAAAGTCAATAAAAATTACAAAGGCCACTAAGGGCAGCTTCAAACAAGGAGTATCACAACATAAATGGTTAATGTGAAGGTGACAACCATAGAATTCCCTCTGATAACTCCATGCATCCAACTGTCTCCAATATCAGCATGAAATCTCATTGACAGTATGTGAAAAGGTAGAAGAAAAGAAGAACAACCACATATAACATACTTACAATACTAATACAGGTTTAACAACCCAGAGAAAACACTTGAACTTCAGGTGCTTACCGAGCAGGGCACTTTCATTTTTGGATCTAGCTTAACGTCAACACCCATGGTCTTGTAATACTTTTCTATCCCTGCCAAATTGGTAAAAGGTTCATTGCTGGCAATCTCTTTAATTCCATGCAGAATAACAGGATCCTTTCCACCATGCTTGTTGAGAAAGGACTTGTACGAGGAAGGCAAACTCTCCTGCTTCAATATGTAAGCAGACCTGCAAAAGAATTACAGCCCAAGCAATATAAAGGCATTTAGATCTTATGATTAAACAATTGAGGGGACAAGATAACATGGACAAGAATGAATGAAGATATAAAACCAAAAAGATAGTACTAATAGTCCAAAGCAACACAGTACACTAATTGCCCAAATAACTACAAACACTTTATATGTACCTACGCATAGGAATTATTTGCACCTAATGCAGGAATTAAATATGAAAACAAAGTTTATGAACTTCTTCCAAGAAGATAATGAAAAAAATATCTGGTCTAAATAAATGTGAAAGAGTGACAGGCTTATACAGAAAAGAAAGAAGAGACTCAGGATGATTTCGCACTTCTGTCTTCCAGCATGGACATATTTGAAGCAAAAAAAATTAAATGAAGTACATTTGATGTTCATATCTACATTATTTAGAATAAAAAAATGTATCAGTAAAGAAGTTACAAGCAAGTCTTGTCCAAATTGAGTATTTGTTGAATACATCATGGTTCAAGGAGAGAGCAATTTTTAAAGAAAAAAGAAAAAAAAAAGGACTAGTAAATCAAGGAGAATCAAAATATAAAATCATATGAAATAGAACTTACAAGCAAAAAAAAAAAAAAAAACAAAGAAATAAAACCACAGAAACATGCACAAGAATTTAAGGAGATCAACACAAGAATGAGGGACGTTACCTGAAACATAGTCTTAAACTATAGATGTGCATGTCTGTTACAATCATAGATCAAAATAGTGGCCGCTATGCTATATCGGGCGTAGCGGTCTTCACCACTATGCTAAATGGCAATTAGCGCCATTCACATCCGTAGAGGCCGCTACGCCCACTACGGAGTGAGATAGATTCCTACTTTCCAAAAAAATTTTAAATGCATAATAAGACTTATTTCTTTTCTTTTTCTCTCCAAATAACATTTCTACGCAACTCTTCTAACCTTTTATGTTTAAAAGAACACCAAAAAGCACATGATCTCACCGAATTACAATCAATACAGAGAGTTCTTCTCAAGGGTTCTTCTCTAGGTATATCCTATTAGACACCCCCTTTAGTAGAGGTATTCTTTTCTCTAAGTACTCTTAATTCTTAAGTCATGACTTCATGACATAATTTTTTTTAATAAACCTTTCATTAGTTTCTAAGTTAGCATAACTAAACAACATGAATACATGTGGAAAAATTGATCATTACTATTATTTTCTTTTTATACAGCGATATAAGACCTCATACAATGAGGGGACCGCTACGCCCCCTTTATCTTAGTTACTTTTGCAAAAAAAAAAAAAAAAAAAAAACATATTTTCTCTCATTTTCCAGTATTCTAGATTTTCTACAATTTTTTCAAATTTTTTTGAGGACTTTTTGAAATCGCACCGCTACACTACGTAGCACTTTAGCAGCGGACCGCTGCGCCCACCGCTACTGCTATTTTCATCCTTGGTTACAATGATTCATCAGCACTTAATATTCTATATATTACAAATACATATTGTTATCATTCATGATCTCTTACTATTACATGCATACACACTCACACAATTTTACACAATGCCATTCATCATAAGTTTTTCACGGGTTTCTAGTAACAAGGCTAGCAGAAAGAAAGCATACAAAATTTGTGATGACGCGAGACACATAAGGAAAATATCGCCATGTGACCAAGTCAAAGGTTTGCAGATATGTCCAAATCGTTTGCTCTTTATACCACAACGTGATGCAAGGACAGTAGCACGCATAAGTATATATATGGCCAAGCTTGTGTGTTGCGTATTTGGCCCAGTCAAAAGCATTGAAGGGCCAGCAATAGCCCCGGCTAACAGAGATCTCCATCTTGCAGTCCTACACCAAAATAAGAAACATCTACTCAAAAGATTCAACAACCAACAAGAAAATTTATATATAAAGAATAAATGTGGATAAATTTTATTCCCGCAACATCCAGGATACAATCCCCAACCCCTCGCTACCGCCCAAGGGAAGAGGGAAAGGGGGTGGTAAGGGAAAAAAAGAAAAAGACACAAGCATGGATGACAAAATAATAAATAAAGTCAATAATTATCCACTCTAACTTAATTTCACATATCTGCAGATATAAGCACCAGCCAAAGACAGTATACCAACAATGCCAAAACAGCCTAGAAAAGATAGCTACAGTTAACAGATATCATGACTCATGATAACACCCTTTCCAGCTCCAAACAAGAAACAAATACATTTCAAAATGATTACTTCATAATACTTATTTATTTTTTGAAAGGTACTTCATAATAATAATGATAAATGAAATAAAATGAAATACGACTAGATCAAGAAAACCTGATCCCATTTACCTTCGGTCAGCTTTTTGAGTTCTACTTCTCTGCCCATCCCTATCTAGGGCCGAGTTCTCTGACACTCATAAGCATGCATCGATAAAATAAAATTATATATAAAAAGATAACAAAACAAACCCCTATTGTTACACTTGATTTGAATTATCATTTTATAGGTAAAGCCAATTACAGAAAAGAGACACAATGGTAGTAAATCATCATTTCAGGTAAAAACTATGTACACAGCCATATGCATTAGTGAATTAGCATGACTTCAAGAAATGACAATCCTTGGAAGGCCAAGGAAAATGATAACCACAACATTTTTAAAAGAAATACTAAAATGATGCAACCGAATACTTCAAATAGTACCCAAGGTCTCTAGTTTCATCTTTCAAACTTTAAGTATTCTAAATGATATGGGCTGTAGCAACTGGCTGAAGAACCATGGAACTTATAGCTATGGGTTGACCATGGATGATGTGTATGACAACTACGAGACCCCCTTCAAGAGGTAGCCTCCTGTCATGGTTTGGCCATGGGCTATTAGAAACGATCACAACCATTTCATAACAGACTTCAATGGTTCCATTCTATACTTTTTATCATTCTGTAATGAAATGACTACTCTGGAATGTTGAGTCATTTGCTCCTGACCTTATCATGGTGAAACAACTGAATGGTTATGATCACCAACAGGCATAGATAATACCAATCCCAACACAGCATTTAGATTTTTCTTAACACTCTACCGAATTAAATACGAACATTTCCTTCTACCAACTTCTACAAATGCACTTAACCATTATTAATATTAACAACCTAACAAATCCAAATCACAACTGCATAACCAGGGTAAACAAGAAAAAATGATTTTCACCTCCAGACAATAATTTGATGTGCTTAGGAAGTGTTTAGATGCAAATTATGTAATTGCAAATTCACCATTTCCCAATTATTGAACCAAATCATTTTAATCCTTGTTTCTTATTGAAGTAACTCATCCTATTTAGTTCAACAGTTCATCAAAACAGTAACTAAGCGCCACATTAAGCAAAGATTAACAAAAAAATTAAGGAAACAAAAGAAGAAGAAGAAGAAGAAGAAATGAAATGAATAACCTATCGTGTCCTCCCAAAGCAGCAATGCATTCATCCACACACACGAATGTACCCGCAAACGTGCCTAGAAAAAGGCCGTATCGGATAGTCTCCTTCACCGCCGTGGCCAGCGCCTCCCGATCCGATACGATCCCCGCCTTCAAGAAACTAAAACCAGTAAATTACACAAAAATTAGAAGAAGACGGATTTCTCAGAGATGCAATGTAATGAAGATGATTCTCATTTCATCTGACCTTGCAGAGGCAGCGGAGAGCTTGCGACTACGGAGCCGAGCTAAAATCGAGAAGGCGGCGAGGCCTCCTTTGATGCCAGCACCGATGGCGAAACCCTTGCCGGAGGCGGAGATGCATCGCCGGAGCTTCTCCCAACCCGTCTCCGATCTGAGATCTGGAGCGAGAGGAGGATGAGGAAGTTCGAGTTTCCGGCGGTAGACGCAGGTGTTTTCGTGATTTTCCGGCGGGTTTTCGCCGGAAGAACAGGTGCAGGGGCCGGCGGAAGGTGGCGCCATGGAAGAAGGTTTGAGAGAGAGAGAGAGAGAAGAAGACGCCGGCAGCGAAGCAGAAGGGAAATAACGGGAGGATCGTAGAGGACGCTTTGGTAGTAACGGATGGACCAATAGGAGTGCGACACGTGGAGGGAGGAAAAGTGGTGGAAAGCGGTTTGAACTTTGAATAGATGCGCACGTGCCACTTTTTGTGATGGCAGTCGCTTTGTTAAGTTTCTCTATGCTTCAGTAGTCGGACTAGTGAAGTACTTTTGTATGTACCATAGTTGTAACTTGTAAGCTAGCTACTTGGGGAGAGAGAGTCCAAAGATTGTGTCTGTTGTTGTGTGAAGAAGATGGTTGTGCTTTTTTTTTCTTCTATATTTAAAAGATTTTATCAAAATTAAATTTATATTTGAACCCAATAATTATTATTTAGGTTTTTGTTTTTGCAATTCAACAAAAAAAAAAAAAAAATAGCCTTGTATACTCATTATACCAAAAAGGTCATTTTAGTTGCGGTGGCACGGAAGTGGTCTTGAGTAAACGGGCGTTTTTGGTATAGTGAGCATTATAAGGTTTTTTTTTATATTTTTTTGGGTAAGATCCTCTTATTTTTTAAGATGATGGTATTTGACCCGATTGATTGTCGGGAGCACGCACATCCCTGCAACACACGTACACTATAAAAATCTAGGGGTGTCAAACTCATGATTAATCCAATGAATCAACACCTAGGTGGGTATTTGTTTTAGGGCCTATTTGCTTCAGAATAAAGAATGAAAGTTAAATATTTAAAAAGGATCATTAAATAATCTCCTTTCAATCTAAAACCAATTAAAGATGGGGTAGGAAAATCAAAGTCCTATTCGTATACTCCGCCTAATATTGTTCACCCCTCACCTTTAATAATTCTTGGTTGGGGCTCATTTCACCTTGACTTCTGCCTCCAATGTTTATTAAATCTGATCAGATCATCAGATAAACTAATCTATTGGATCAATTTTAATAAACAAGAAAGGCGTGGAGGAGTTCTACCCTAGCCGAACCATAATAGAGGATCGACTGGGCTTCCAGTTAGGGGTGTTAACGGGCCGGGCTAAGGCATATTCAGGCCTGGCCCAAACCCGACATGGGCCATAAAAGTTAGGCCCAAACCTGACTAGTGGTTGATTCTTTTAATGCTATATCTTGGATGTCTTTCTCGACTATGTTTTCTTGGAAATTTCAGTTCTATTTTAATGAGATTAGAACTCTATCGTCTTCAATTCAAGTAAATTTTATTCATATTGGGAGGGCAGCAAATGGTTTTACTGACTTTTTAGCCAACCAAAGGGTTGATAGGTCTTCTAATTTCTTAGCTTTCACTATGTAACTTGTTCTGTGGTATATAATGCTTTTATACCATAGTGCTATTTAGTCAGGTCTTCTATGTAACACTCTTTCCTTTCTTAATACACTTTCTTCGTTGCCTGAAAAAATAAAAGTGGAGCTGCTGAAATCTGAGGATAAACAGGGGTTCTTTGCAAGCATTTGCAAGAGCGACGATTGTTTGGATGAACCCTAATGATAAGCACCTTAATCTAGTACACTCTATTATAATAGGCCTAAACTCCAGCTGAGATACTTTAAAACATTTGAGAAATCAAGCATACTATTATGTTTTAATTTAATTAGCTGGTCCGGAATTGAAGAGCATCAGGTGCAGGTAACAGTAGTTGTACTCACTCTTTACAGAATAACTATAATTGCAAACCAATTAATTTAACTGCTTACATATAATTTAACAGAAACAGAGTTGTCAGAAACCCAATGCAAATGAACTATAGCTAATTACAATATACAATGTAATTAGATTGTAAAATATACATGAGCAGACACTGCACAAGCACGGACTAAGTTGCTGTAGACATAAAAGTATCATCACCCAAAAGCGCTTCAAAGTCGATCATGTCATCACCCTCCACTACTTCTTCTGAATCATTCAAGAGTTTTTCCAACACAACCTGCAAGAAATGCCATATGAACTTGTGAAACAGCAGTTGGTGAATGAATACACAGGCCAATATCGCAATCACGAACTTTTCCATGATCACCAATATGGGAAACAGCACCATCCACTGCAACAGTGAAGTTGCTCGGTAAACCCACATCCCCAGCTACTTACCCAGTTTGTCTTTGTTGTAATGAACATGTAACTGGATAGGGTTGCTTTCAGTCCTAGCTATTTTCTGTTCTCCACATTTTTAGAGCACTCCTAGAACATCAAGATGCTAAAGACCGCAACTTTTGTTTCCGACTTCTGGACTTCTCCCCTATTCCCTTTTTTTTCTCACTTTTTTTTCCCAGTGTTGTGTGCTGGTTAGGTTGGTGGGGTGGCTATAAAGCTATGATGCACGGATACTTCAAAATGGGCAACATATCGTGTCATATCGTATCCGATACTTCACTTTTTACATGTAAAATCTGTGTCTTTGCCATGTCTATGGTGTGTCCCTGATGTATCCATGCCGTATCTGGGCATCATAGGTATAAAGTAAAAACATTAAAATATATATATCCTGTGAAATTGAACCCAAGAAAACTCACTGGAATTTAATGTGGCAAGCACAAACCAGGAAACTCTTCTCAACACCAAACCACGATTCCATTTCTTCATTAGCTTATATGCACGCCTTATTAGGGTTAATAATAGAGGTCTTTACCATTCAAAGATTTTATAAAAAAATCTGGAAATCGTGGGTGTATGTGTGTGAGTGAAAGAAAAAAGTGCAAACTAATAACTAATCATAGAGAAGAATATATGAATCTGGTTAACCTTGGGCCCAGAATGGTGGGAAGTGTTTGCGTCCAATTGTGTGGGTTAGCAGTTAGCACCCAAGCTTATTTGTATTTGCCCCTTGGCTGCATCCATCACCTAGTAGATATGCTTGTTGCAGCACTGGGACTACAGATTGATCACAATTTGTGCACCAAAGAAAAGGATTGAAGGCAAGATGAAGTTGTATCATGTCTTTAGTAGAACCAAAAAATACATCATTTAAGAAAAAAAACCATTTAAAAAAATCACTGAATAAAATGCATTTATGATGAACATGTATAACTATTCTTCAATTTTCAAAAAAACAAATGATCAGCAGTCCACAGGTTTAGCCATGTGTTTAGTGATTGGAACAGTTTGGTAACAGACAGTTGTAACCAAAGAATGAGTCCAGAGTTACATTCAAATCAAACCATCAAATAACTAGAAATATTTTGGGCAACAAGGGACTGACCATGACCCATCTATGGTGAGGATATCCCCTACAAAAATCCAATCACCAACACACATGTATTGTTCCACTCCCACAGAGGATCACAGCCATTGGCCTTCTTTCAAAATGAATTATTTTTCATTTAGCATGTGCATGTGAAAAGCAGACCACAGAAGGTATCTTCAAGAGCCTTGATTCATGGGAAAAGCTAGAAAATGAGATGCTAATATTCTTTCATCCAACTTCTATTCAGAAACTATTCCTGGAGAACTAAATACATGAATTTTTTCCATTTTGGGTAAGAATTTGATAAGTGACCATTGAATATGTGAACGTACCCTGTTCTTTCAAGAATTGACGAAGTTAATAGAGACTGAGGAGAAGTATGGAGAACTAATAAGAGAGTTAAAAGTACCTTAGTCTCCTGGAATTCTGAAACGCCATTAAGCAGTCTATGATATTGATCTCTTGCATCTGGATACTGAACCATGGACCTCACTCTAGCAAGTGCCTTATCCAGTCTGGCCGCTGTCTGTTTCCTGCCTTCTTTCAGAAAATCATAATCATCCTCTTTAGAGGATGTACCTTGGCTGGACTGTCCCTCAATAAGTCCTTCTGACCGGAATCCTCGCAAACCACTTCCTTTACGTCTCCAGCGCAAAATCACCTTCTCCAGAATTCCAACTGACCAGATGATCTTCCTGTAGTGTTTCCGCACTTGGTACCCCCTGACATGAGCCTTCTCACAAACATGATGAAAGTGAGTAATTTCAAGCTTTAAGTTGATGAAGCATGTAATAGGTACAACTCAAATGGTATATACATGCCCCAAAAAATAAAATTGCAAGTAATATTACACCTCTTTGGAAATTAGCAATACTTTTAGGATGGTAAAATTGAGATAGATGGAGACCAACACGTGCTAAAATCAAACTACCACAACTGTCCACTTCATTTGATTGAGAGTGACATGCACAATTACATGGTGTACGCAATTTCAGTACCAATGACATGCATCCAATAGGCTTCTTTTTTTTTTTTTCATGAGCTACTCAAAATCTGCACACTTATGAACCGGAGAAAGACATGATGGAATTGCCATTTAATTTCTATCTGCAAAGAGTTTCACTTATTTCTAGGACATCCATAACCTTATTCGCTTTACCACGCACAAGATACTATATAAATACAAAATCTGTACATCACCTAAAATATTGGTATATGTAGAAATCAAAGGGACCATTTGAACAAAAAACATTTGAAAATGCAGATATTTTGATGTGAAGACATTTTGGGCCTCACACTACCATATCAGCAGAAGCCCTTTATGTTTGCAGGTTTCTCCCCACGAGTGAAATTTTGGTCATTCTAAAATATATATATATATATATATCATTTGATGAGAAACCAAGGAAACAGCAGGGGCTCCACTGATGTATCTCTGTCGGGAACTAAAGATCAGAAAATTATAAATTTTGAAAGTTTCAAAATTATGAACATTTCAAGCCCAAGATCTACCTAGAAAAGCAATCTGAATCCACTTTGAGGATTGATAAAGTAAGGGATAGAAGAATATCAATGCACCTGGATCTTCACAATTCGCTGACGGATTATCAAAAACTCTTTTCTCCCTTTCCAACTACGAAATTTGTTCTGTATTCTTATTGCAGCAGTATGTGTGGGTTCATTATGTTGTCCTGCTCTGTTTGACTTAAATGATATTAATGAAAGAGCCCGCTCATCTGACATTCCAAATTTATCATCACCTGACTCAATTAACTGCTTCCTGTGGAATGATTTCACTCTAAAAACTTCATGAATGCGGGCAGCAGCTTGAACAGCATTACGGACAGCCGTCAGTGAATCCTTGAGTGACCGTCCGTCTATATCACCATCAATATATTGGGCAGCACTCAGTTCAGCAATTGTTTGGATGGCTTTCACACCAGGAACTTCAGATGCATTGCCATCCTCAAAAGTTTCCAATGTAAGGGCTTCCAGGTGGGCTTTCAAGGATGATTCTGCAAGGTAACCAGCAATGCCTTTGTGTCCGTTTATGGAGGCTAGATCTGCAGGTGCTCTCCCAGAAGGAAACTCGGGGGTTGGATCTGTCAATGCTCCAGGAGCTCCACCCAAAGCCACAAGAGTAATAACTGTCTGCTCTCTGAAGTGATAATGAGTTCAAGCAAGACCATGCCATAATTCAAGAATATCAGTACACAACGATATATTGAATAAAGCATAAGCAAACTACAGGAAATAACTTTCCAAATAAGCATAGAAGAGATATTTATAATGTCCAATACAACCAGTTGGGCTCCACAAACAGTACATGTAGATTCAATCTTTAGGTGTCTTCGACCATTTGTATGGCATGCATTATCCTAGATGGGAGACACCAAAAAATCTCCTCCATTAAGTTATCCTAACCATCCAATTTTCATATTTAAATATAGATCCTCGGCCCTAATTGTTCATGTGCAAGCCACCAATTAGACATCTATAATCCTCTAATACGGGAGATGTTAGAGGATGGCTTATCCAATCATCAGACCATCAACATATTTACAGCTTAGATTACTGAAATGTGAATCTACTGTACAATTATTAGTGAAAAAGAAAATGACATTTCCCACAAACGAGTATCAAATAATAGCTCCAGATTACATGAGGTGATACATAAATAATAAGTGGGATAGAGACAAAATTAGTATTATGGAAAATACGAATGGCGCATCTGTAGGGTCTTACCTGCCACAAGATGCTGCCCAATGGAGGGCAGTCCACCCATTCACATCCCGGAAATTGATATTAACACCTGCAGCTATTGTTGGTGCAATTGCCCAATCATAACCAAGGGCAGCAGCTAAATGGAGCACACCTTGGCCCTCCTTATCCCAGACACTAGGACCTTTACCATCTTCAGCAACCTTGTGAAGAAGCCAAGCATGCAATTTGTCTTTCAGTATCCTTTGAAACAACCGTTCATTTACTTCACCAACTGAGAACTCTTCATCTGTTGTAAGCTTTTCCATCTGGAACCATTCATTATCATCTTCTTTTAGTAAAGAACTGATTTTACTGCTTATATGAGATTTCTCACCAGCACTATTAGACAAAGTAATTGCATAGCCAACTAAATCCAAAGACAACAACTTTCCAAGCCGTACACGAAGAATCATTTCACTCCCACCATATGTATCTGTATCCATGTAACAACTGTGGCCAATCCGATATTCAAACTCTCTTACTTCACTGCAAGCCACCCTGTTGGAACAGGTGATGTAGAAAGGGACCCTTCCAGCGGCATGCACTGGAGCACGGCAACGAAGAACACCATCTGCTAAAACCTCTGCCAGGACCTCTACTTCCCCAAACATACATGACCATTTACATTTCATTGCATTGTTTTTGTCCTTCAAGAATGTTCCCGTGATCAATACCTGTCACAGATTAAATGGAAAATAACGGTCATGGAAAATTTCTATCCTTTAATTCTCATACTCATCTAGACATCAGATGTGTTAGTAGCCTTGAGACTCAAGTGTAATGAAAGAAATATAAATTTGAAGAATACCTTAGTTTCCACGCCCGTGTATGCCCAATTCGGTGAGAAATCAAGAATACTGAATAGTTGATCTTGAGAAAGAGAAGGAGGACTCAACAAATAAGCATCATGCACTTGAGGAGACATTCCAGAATCTTCAAAGATTCCAGAACTGGGTTGAACATGTGCCTCATGTACCTCTCCAAGTTCTTTGCTCATCCACCTAGAGAAGCTGTCAAATTTCTTAAAGACATCGTCCTCAATTAATGGGTGCCTTGTAGAGGAATAGTGGCTAAGATCTTCTTCCTTAACTTGATCTTTCTCTGTATCTAAATCTGATGTCAGAAGACCCCCAACTTCTGCAATTGAAGGATTCAAATGGAACTCATTCGGCATAAAAGATTCATTTCCCTGATCAGAGTTTGTTGAAAAAGTATCAGGGTCATTATCTACATCCACATAATGACCTTTCTGTTCTTGGAACCCAGTACTTAGGTCACTAACTAATTCGGTATGCAATTTCTGGTCCATTGGCCATGCAGCTACTTGTGAAGAATCATCTTCGGAAGCAATCTGAGTCCACCATAATCAAAATGAGTTGGAGTCAACATCATACAATTAAGTTGGGAGGGAAGCCAAAATGAACAGAGGAAAAAGAACGCGTAATAGTACTGTGTAAGCTTATAATACAAAAGAAGAGAGCAGATGATTCTGCATCATTCCAGTAAGTTGAAAGAGGAAGAGATCCAACAAGGAGTCCCATGACCAAACTATGGGTCCCTAATGATTTGTGCCAAAACCAAAACGGGTTTGTACAACCCCTTTTTTGATCCAGGAATCCTTTTTTCTGCTTTTATGTGTTGTCTGACTTGAGATTCCCAAATAGAGTGGCAACTTATTTTTCAAATTTTAAAGTGTTTTTATTAGAAATTGTAATTGCGACAGAATTTGATAAATTAATCTTAGAAACTTATTGGGATGTTCAAATGTCACTAAAATTGGGAATAGTTGAGGGCATCTAAGTCTATAAATATGTAAGCCTGGGGCAGTTTTCCAATACAATGAAATCTACTACTCTATGGTACTTGCACTTGTTTGGTGATAGGTGCAGATACCAGACAAAGTCATCCCAAGGTAAAGATAATTAGGTCCTTTATTCTTGTTCAGTTGAAGCTTCAAGTCTGCATGAGGAGATTAAAAAAAGGACACCAAAAATTTGGGCCAAAACTAGGGTTTTGTTCAACTTGTGCAATTCATCTCTTGGGCTAAAAGCTATTTTGAAATACAATGAAATTTGATTCTCCTCTTCCTTCTGGTAAATACCCCCCACGCCCCCCCACACACACACACAAAAAAGGTTCCTCACCAACACAACCGGGGATCAATCCTGGTTGTTTCTGTGGAAAGGAGATGCCTAAGCTGAACGGGCTTACTTTTAAAAAAAAAACAAGTACTCGGTGTTTGGTGCAGATTCTAGACAAGGTCATACCTAGGTGAAAATTCCAAGGCCTTCTACCCTCATTCAGTTGAACTGTTAAAAGCCAAAGATCTGATCCAAGGCTGCGCCTCATCATGAAGCTATTTACCCACAAAAAAAAGGCATCATCATGAAGCCTTATCCTACCTGTCTAGGCCGGCTCCATGAGTTCTACTTCCCACTCAACCCTATTTAAAAACATTCTATCTGTAATTTCACAAGCTAGCATTTCTTTTCTCACTACTTTAATAAAGGTATTAATTGATTCTCCCTTCCTTTATATTGATATGCAAAAGAAAATAAAGTCCTATCTATGGTTAACCGTGCCAAAGTGATATTAACATGAAGCCTATCTAGGGGTGCTGATTGCTGACAAACTATGCAAACATTATAACTCAATGTTCCCCAATCTTACATTATATGACCTGACTAGAGTTTTATTTTAATTTTTCCGAGGTACCCAACAGGACCGTTAGTAGTCCAACAAAATAAAAACAGATCATGCGCCTGTGCAGGCCCAAAATTCAAGTGGCTGAGGATATGGATTGACCGAAATGTAATGATCCTAGTCCGAATTGGCCAACATTTTGAGCAGAACAAGAGAAGCCTAATGCAAGCAAGAGAATACAAATCAACCCCAAGATCAGAAGATACAGGCAGGCCTTGGCCATCCGAAATTGAAGAACACTTAAGAATAACAAAAGAGATTTATGTCTGGGTTCTCTAGGACCGGTTGGCATTGGAGACACGAATAGAGCTGATGACAATCAGTGAAGGGATGAGCTTATTTAAAAATTTATGCATGGGTCCTTTAAGATTTGAGGCAGATTTTTACAATGGTCTCAAGTGGGCACAAGGGAGTTCTAATCCTCCATCAAGACTGACCTTGATTTTGAAGGAACTAAAGAAGATGGCTGAATCCTTAAATGTGTTTTTTCATCATATTTCAATACAATCAGATGAAGTAGAGTCTTTGGCTATGGGTCAATAAGAAATACTTGGGTCATCGTTTATGTAATGCCTTTGCGTGTGATTTATTTCCCTTTGATTATGTGGAGACTACTGTCTTTATAGATCCATTCATATTTTAGATTTTTTTTAATAAATCACAATCACTGTTGCTTCTTAAATATTATATATGTACATATATTGACAATATTAGAGGAGAGTAAACACTGCCGTATCCTCAAAGAGGGTGGGCCCTGTATTTACATTAATGTTCACAAAGTACAATTACATGAATACCCCTTTCAAAGGGTTTAAGAGAGGATATGTACGAGGGTAATTTAGGAACAACTAAAGTACAGCTAGTAATCTAGAAGGACTCATATAGAGATTTCTGGCAGAGGCAACGAAGTACAGATCTAGCGAGAAAACGCTCTCAGATCGACCCTAGTTGTCTCACTGCCGACGACGATAAGCTCAACTTCACGATCCAAACCTAGATGCCAAACTCCTTTTGAAAGGTACAAAACCATAAACCTTAAACTAAATGCTTTGATAAGATGACAGTATTAGAGTTGAGCAAAAACTGTTGTGCCCTCAAGAGGGAGTGGCCTGTATTTATATTAGTGTTCACAAAGTACAATTACATGATACCCCTTTCAAAGGGGTAAAGAGAGAATATAAACCAGGCTAATTTAGGAAGAACTAAAGAACACGTAGTTATCTAGAGGGACTTAGATTTATAGAGATGGGCCTTAGATTTATAGAGATGTTATGCTCCACCAGTGTGCCAGAATCAGTACTCCCTTCACATATATCAACTTTCATGTCAACGTTAGGGCCACTCCCTTGACATTCAGAGGCATATTCAAAGGAATACCAGAATGATAGAGAAAGAGTTATGTGAAATACTCCAATTCAACATGCTGTCTTCTTGGATTTCTCTTCTTTATATAGACTTTACATTGCCTAAGTTTAGGCTACAAATTATAAAAACAAAACTTAATTAAATCTCTAACTATGGTAAGACATCCTAGCATATACAGTTCTATCTTGCTGTACACGTTATGACCAGATCTCATACATACAAGTGGGCTGGACCTATTATCATACAAGTGGGCTGGGCCTATTTGTCATACAATTTCACACTTTAACATCCCTAACTCGAATACCATCAAATCACCAACTGTATTATAAGATTCTGAGTCTAAATAACAAATAAAGGATGCCATAATGTCAACTAAGTACCTGCCATTGAAGTTGGCCCTTCAAGCTAGACACAACCTCTTGCTTGACACCGTAGTCTTCTGTGGAAAGTTGTCTGATCATCACATTTTCCGTATGGGGTATGCCCATCACATTTGCTGGTGAAGAAGAAGAAACAGGTAGTCCTAAAGGTGCACCTTGAAACTGTGTTGCAGAATGTTCCAAGGCTTCTTCCCAGTATACCGCACCATTTTGTTTCCTGGGCTCATGAAAACTTAACCCTAACCCAGAGTTGTTAATTTTTGTAGTTAGATTTTCTTGACCAAGTGACACAAAATTCAATCCGGGAATGTTTAGCTGCTTTCCCTGATAATCACCTGCAATCACTCCAGTGATATCTAGTTAACATGCCATGTAGACCTCAGAACAAATGAGAGAAAATTACAAGGGGGCAATAAGAACAACGCAGCTTACTCTGGTCAGTTGGATATGAGTCCGGGAAATAAGAGTTCAGGAGACCGACACCCATATGACTGTTTATCCCAGGCCTGTCCTCAGATTGCTGCAAATCAAGAAAAGAGTGGTATCTGGAACTTGCTTGATGGTTATCTGTTGCAACATATTTTGCATTAGTTGTATGCAGGGATTAGATTCATTGTAGAGAATGTGAATCGGTGAATGACAGATAGTATCAGTGTTGCAAAGAAGATTTTGTTTCACTAGAAGATTAAAATATCCAAAAGTACGAATTCCATGCGAATAATCATACCAGACTCGGCATCATCCAATTCTGATGTATGTGCACTATTTAGGCTAGAAGTATCCATTGTTCTTGACAGAACTTGATTATTATCGATAAAAAAATTAGAGCTGATAGGACTGCCAGAATGTGCACTTTGAGAAGTTTCATCAGGGTCCCTGGTTCTATAGTTTATTTTGTTACCCTAAAAACACATAAAAATAAAAATTAGATTCTATGCATCCAAGTCAATTTAACTACTATTTGTCAAAAAACTTGGTACATAAGGGGGAAAAACAAAGAATCAAGTAAAGCTTGAAATTAAGAAATAGCACAAGATCACCTTAGAAAAACTGCAAGAGTAATGAATACACATGATGAAAGTTTAACAGCATGGAGAATACAAGTCTTGGATATCTTCTCAATGCAATAGTTAGTTTTTAAAATATATATATATATATATATATATATATAAATATATGCCCAACAATAATAAAAGAACATTTTCATAGTACTGGCAGCTTGTCGTCCAATGCCAACGATGGACAAATTGCTACAAACAGTGAATGAGGAAGTGATTTTGGTCTTTCTGGATATGATCGAGCTTTCATCAGACTATCTGAGAATTTTCTGCTTTTGTGACCAAAAAGGTGGAGCCACCGAATGCCTATTAGAGAATGCCTGGTTTTCATTAATAGATCTTAGTGCAAAAGCTAGCAGCCATTAAAGATATGCTAGGATGTATGTAAGTTTTTGTCCTTTTCTCCATTTAAAGTACGTTCAAAATCACAGTGCCTCTTTTTTACCACTCCAATCTTCTGCGGTGTCTATAAGAACTGCAGCAGATGCAACATCACCACTTCAGTGGTTCATAGAGTGACTTCAGCACTAAGTACAAGTACAACATTAATATCTAAAAATTTAAAGCATGGTTTGTTTAATATGTATCGACGTGAATGAAGAAATTCCCCATTGTTTTACTTCTGATTATCAATACAGTAACATATTAGCCAGTGCTATGAGATACATGTTAGAGGCCCAGTATCCCAATGAGTTTATTCCACATAGAATAAGCTAATAAAATTGCACCCAGATAAACACCATCTTCTCGAAATGCAATGGGACATGCAATTTCTGTCACTATTTCTCATTACTATTAAGTGGTTTTGTGGAAGAGATTGAGCTTCTACTTCAAGAAGGAGATTCTGTCATGAGACATCCTTAGATCAGGCAACACTGATACAGATCAACTTGCAATACAAGGGATGGATCTTCAAGCTCTCACATCCCATTTTAAATTAATCTCTTCTGTAGTAAGTTGTTCAGCTTCCATTTTTTTCTTAAGATTGTATTTTGATTTGATTTTTGTTGTTGCAGTTTTTTTTTTTTTTTTTTTTTTTCCTTCTTCTACTGCATGGAGCTTCTATGTACCTTTTTTCCCCTTTCTCAAGGAACTTGTGAATTTGTTACCATCAAAAACCATAAATATATATGGGAGATGCTCTTGTGAGAGTTACTCTCACAATACTATGAGAGTAAAGGGTGGGTGAATGTGAGGGCCCCCACCCCTTACTCTCATAGTATTGTGAGAGTAACTCTCATAGGAGCATCTCCCTATATATATCACTTAGCAATTGTGACATTCATCATGAATAGGTTTATAGCTGCTGAAAGATCTTGAATCATGATATATCTTGCTGCACAAAGGCCACCAAAACCAAACATACAAAAAAGTATCTCTTCAAAATCCATTTATAAACCATTACATAAGCCAGACAGCAGAAAGGTGAATTGGGCAGAAGCATACATTGCATTTAATTTAAAATAGTCAAAGAAGCTGTAACATGCAGTTCAGTATTTCAGGTCCAATCAATATAGCAAAAGAATAGAGAGGATTTCCATCTATCTGATTCAGAACTACAACATAACCATGAATTATAGCTGAAGGAAACGAATTTCGACCTTCACTTCACGATAGTGGACCAGAACAATGTGCATTAAGTCCCTGCAACAGCAAGCAAATACGTAAGAAACATAATGGATAAAATAAGGGGGAAAGGGCACTTCACTATGAAAAAATACAAAGCAAAGAAGAAGGATGATGGTGCAAACGTAATTTTGAAGTTAAGACCCTAACAGCATTGGTAAAGGCCGTGACAGATATTATGAAGACCATTTAGAATTTCTCAGAGTTCGTCCTCATAAGATGAAGTTATATAATAGAAATAGAGACAATATGAACAAGAAAAAACTAAGATTTCTAGGGAGGGTTTTTTTTTTTTTTTTTGACATAGGGCAGACTTGAATACAGTATAAAAGAAAAGGTGTCACCCTCTTAAACTGTCAATGGTCAAAGAAAAAAAGTACACACCATGCAAATGGTTCTCAGCTGTATTTACAAATTACAATACATGTGAAATAGCAAATTTAGAATTGTAATTTCTTTGTAAGTAACAAATGATGGCATTAAAACCTCCAATTTAAAATAGCAAGGTTAAATTTTAAGTGATCATCCCAATTACATACATATTATATTTCAATCATAGAAACTTCAGATTAAATAACTAAGGACTTTGGACACTGCCTCAAATAAGTGCTCACATTTTCAAAAATGTTGGAAAATATCATGTCTTCCCATGCATTCTTCAACTTGGAGCGGAAAATGCTAGAAAAACAAACAAGCAAACAAAAAGGATATTCTACACTGCCTCAAACAGTGGAATACAGATCCACATCGACCTTTGCAATATTTGCCATTCAATCCCGAGTCAAGGTACATCAAATGGCCCCATTTCTTATTGGGACATTAGAGACGACATCAAATTTAATTAGACCAGACGAAGGGTGAAATGAGTAATTTACAATACCAAGAGAACAACCTGATAAACATCTGAAATATAGAATTGTTTGAATACTCACTCTTCCAGCATCCAGTAACTGCGTCTTTGAAAATTTTCACTTTCTTCTCCATGAGCATAATAGCAGTGCAACACATCAACACTTCCAGCCTGTGTTATACAATTACTTCAACATTTAGTATAAATATGAGGTTCAAAACTTTCCAAGAAAGAACATAACAGAAGCAATGCATTAAACCAAGAAAATGAATCACATTTT
Source organism: Umbellularia californica (assembly GCA_028538565.1). NCBI lineage: Eukaryota > Viridiplantae > Streptophyta > Magnoliopsida > Laurales > Lauraceae > Umbellularia > Umbellularia californica. The sequence continues at coordinate 80,206,334 of JAPQWN010000006.1, read as the reverse complement.
GCACATACATAATCTCCATTCTAAATAAAAAGAGTAAATGTTATTTTTAGATACACAGAGCTGAATTTTAGTTAATACAGATCTCACTATATTCACAAAAAGAAAAGAAAGAAAAACACAGAGCGAACCATCAAGGAGATGGATCAGCTCCAGAACAAAGAATTCAAGGCCCCACTTTACTAAAATTAAACCCTATTCTATCAAAGTATTCTCACTTTCCATGCTCGCTTTGACCAATGCATCAGCCACTGAATGCTCACTCCTAATATGATGGAAAGAAGCATTTGTTTGAGGGGCTAAAGCTTTAGTTTAATTAAAGATGAAAAAAAAAAGTGTCAAGGCCCTTTGATTTACCACTTGCACCAGCTATTGTACTGAGTCACTTTCAACCAGCACTGGCAAATGGAAATAAGCAGAAATTAATTCCAGAAGTTCCTTGAAGGCAAGGATCTTGGCTCTATTCGAATCCCCTTCTCCAACAGGACCAGTAAAGGATAGCACAACTGGTGTGTTCGCCTCTCACATCGCTAACCTTCTTGGTACTGTAAAAAAAAAAAAAAAACACAGCAACTGACCTTCCTGGATTTCATTTGGGTATTTTGCTTATATTCAACTAGAATCCCACAACCCGAAGGGGGCATACAAAATGAGTCTCCTCCCAACCTAAAGGCGGGCCCATTTACGAATGTTAACCCACTTTTGCAGAATTCAGACATTGATATTCCGCACATTTTTTCTTGGCTTGAAGGCCGCGATAAAAACAAGGATGATTTGATTCTCGAAAAGATAAATTAGTATTTGAAAACTCGGACTCGGCCCCCGACTCGCCATGCTCGGGTTGGGTCAAGCCATATTGAGTCAGAACTCTGGATCCTTTTTGCCACAAAAATTCTGAATAATCTTTTAAAAATGAAAATAAGAAAATGGTTTCTATATTTCATGTTTTAAAACTGCTGCTGGCTTCAAATGAAGGAAATCTGCATATCCATAGGACTCAGCCGGCTGAGTCAAGTATGAAGCAACTCAGCCAAGTTTTAAAACACTGAAATATACCAAGGAGCCCCTTTCCCTTCATAGATTCTCTGGTTCCATTCCTTCCATGCTCCCATGAACTAGCAAGAGGTAACATTTTCAATAAAATTTGGCCTCTTCTTTTGAAAGGGGCAGAAAATCAACCATCCATTAGGGGGCCTTAAAAAAAAGGAGTTTGGAAAGGCCCAAAGAATACCAAATAGGAAAAAGAAAGCACACCAAGTGAGGCTAATGAAAAAACAATGCAATAGTACATTGTTCAGCAACTCTTTGTTTACCAACACAGAAAAGACTAAAATATATCCAAGGTATTTGCAGCTCTTGAGATTGACTTACATTATTCATACCCCATTTTACCGTCAAAGAAACATAAGAGATATTTTCCAGAAGTTGAAAATAAATAAATAGCACCAATCCAATGGTAGCTCAGTTGGTGAGGTACCTCCTTTCCACAAAAACAATCAGGGACAGCAAGGGATTAATCCTTGGCTGTAGCGCTAATTGTGAGGGACTTGGGTGAGTGTGTGTGAGTCCTTACCTTGCTAAATAAATAAATAAATAGCACTACTTTTACCATTCCAAAAAAAAAAAAAAAAACAAACAAACAAACATCATCTTACTTACTTTTAGCCTCTCGTGAGCTTCTTTCACCGTCTTTCCATCTTTCTTCTTCCTCCAGTTATGGCCGTCCTTCCGAAAGTACCGCTGTACCTTCCGATCAAATAGGAAGAGTGAACCACCTGACAAGTTAAATTCATGACATGCTAAGATGTCCACAAATGGTTTAGGCACAAGTAACAAAGATCCAAAATGACCTCATTGCAAAGTACTGCCGTTTTACAAATTCAAGGAACTAGGGATAAGGGTAGACGAGTAAACGAGTAAGGATGCGGAATGAAGTTACAAGAATAGACATGCTAGACTATGGGGTTATCAGGAACATGATTTTAAATAGGTGAGGAGAAACGAAAAAATCACACAAAGTTGACCCCAGATTGATGGACGGCATTGATGATGATGATGGTGCTGAATAATTATTAACAGTGGAAAGGGGCATAAGAAATACTAGTGAGAAAGGCCCACGACCAACCAGGGCCGTAATAAAATATAAATACGATAATAAGATGTCATAATAACGATAAAATATTTGAAATGTAGAAAGGAAAGACGATCAAAAGGATGCAAAAGATCAAAGAAAGCTTAAATTTGTTAAAACTATAAATAAAAGAATCAGGAATCAAGTTATGAAATTGAAAGAAAATAAAGCATTTAAATCCGTAGTTTCATTTAGTTGATCATCACCATTCATATGATGACCCATCATCACAATGAAATCAATCTTAAAAATTCCCACCAATAGATTTATGGGTCCTAGGCCTCGAAGGATCCAAATTCAATATTAGACTTACATAATTTTGAGGACCAAATCTCTGCAATGTAATAGAAGTGTAAAGTTTTAGATTGTATTTAAATACTTTTAGATATTGCATGAGTATTGATAAGGACTGGGTGAGGTGTGCCACATGTCACAGAGAAACCCCAAAAGGGAGCGCCATGTGTCGCTCTCCCGCGAAGAGGCTGCTGCTTTAATATATATAATTTGATATATTTAACATGCGAATACAGTAAAAAATGACAAAAAAAGACTAAGTTAAAATCCCCTGTTAAAAGTTTAGAATAAAAAAATAATAATAAAAGGTCTTAAACAGGCCAGTAATCAAAACCAAACCTACTCTGTCCCCAGCTGTTGCTAAGATGGTAAGGGACATGTGTATTCTGAGTGGGTGTGTGAGTTCAAGTCCTATTTTAAAAGATTTAAAAAATAATAAATAAATAAACCTACCTACAAGGTAATGTCTTGCATCATGACCGTAGAATTCATTAAGGAAGTTAGATCTTTTAACAGAACTAAATGAAGAGTGCAATAATGTAAATTATATAAAAATATTGGAGAAAATTTCCAAATAATGAGTCATACTGGGTGGTTTATTCGGAGGCTCAGGGGCAATGCGGAATTTCTTATAGTTTTGAAGAATTTCACATATTTCAGGTGGACGCAACCATCTGTTTTGTGCTTCCAGTAGTATCTGCTCAATATCTGTACATTCAGAAAAAGCATGCCATATCAATATAAACAACAGAGACCAAAGATAAATCTACAAATGAAGGTATAAGTTTTGTTTAACAAGTTGTGTTCATCAATAGCAATTAGATATTGTTAATAAAAATAATAATAATGTGTACGCAACAGGTAAATACAAAGGATCCTCAGCTCATTATCATCAACAACAAAGCCTTGTTCGGTCTACAGGGGCCTTTTGTGAATTCTACTTTTTCACTCAACTCTATTTAGACTCAGGGGCGTACCCACATAAATCATTATGGGGGCGGTGGCACCCAACGGACTTGGGCCCGCATTCAAATCTCGCATGAAATCTTGGGGTCTGCCTCCAAAGCCCACATGAAATTTCCAGGTCCACGCCCAAAACTCATGAAAATCCCGTGTTTGCCCACAAAATCCAACTACTTGTTTGGGTCCACCCCCCTCAAAAGAAAATCCTGGGTCCACAACTGTTTAGACTCATGTTCTGTAACTGAAATCAGTCCACTATCTTCTTCTTCTTCTTTTCTTCTTCTTCATTTCACACTACACGGAGAACTTGAACTCATGCACTCACACAATCAGGCCTGTCCCTAACCAGCTGTGCTACAGCCAAGAACTTTAGATGTATTTTCTTACTACTTCATTGCAATAAAAAGATGGTGATGATGATTCCAATATGAAGAATACAGATGGTAAGTCTATGAGAATATCTCACATCAGATGGCAATCAAGAAGGCTGCACCGAAAAGAAAAAAAAAATGGCGGGGGATGATGTCAAGTGCCCTACTCAACTGGTGTCACTAACTAAACCAGCCCTTGCTATCTCACAGCTCTTTACCCCAAAACTCCTTACTTAAGGATGCCTAATGAGATAAATAAGCTTTGATGGCCTCAAATTACTCATCATCAGTGTACTAGAGCAGTCAAATACTCTAGTATGCCATTCTTCCCATATCTCCCAAAAAATAACTAAGTACTTTCAAATTAGGCATGAAGATCTGTCGCAGCCAAATTACAAACCAGTTAATCCTATTTGGCTTCAGGAAATGGTACCATAAGTTCAAAGGAGTAGAGTAGATGATCAACACTTTCCTCATCTTCCCCAATCCCAACACATTAAATGCACACTTGCAAACTTGAGCATCCCACTCTCTAGAGTGTCTAATGTTAGAATTTTATTAGCAAAGTTTGAACACAGTGAATCTTTCTCAGGAAGTTGACTGTTACCTCCGTTTTCCATCCAATCATCTATGGGGTATGAATTGGCTGTTGAAAATCCACTTTTATGTGGAAATTAAATCAAGCAATACTTATTGGACAAGTATAAATAGAACAATTTACCTCTGCACTCTAGTACCAATTGGTAAAAAAATTACCTCCCTTACCATCAGGGGCGGACCTACATTTACTGGGCTGGGGGCTGAAGCCCCCTCCAAACTGGAAAAAAAAGACCATAAGGGCCCTAAGGGGCCTTAAGCACAGCCCCCACTTAAAAATAGCCCAAGACCCCAGTCCCCACGACCCCTTTCCACTTTAACCTAAACAGTAAACCCCTTTCTCATCTCTTTCCCTCCCCCTCTCAAAAATCCCAATCTCAGGCTACTGGCTACCGACATCGGCACAACACCGTCCCTCCCTCTGGCAAGGCAGACTGCCGGCAGGTACTCATCTCTCATCTCGTTCTCCCTCTCTCTATGCTTCTCTCCCTCTCTCAGCTTATATCTCTCTGTCTCTCTCATTAGGTAAAAAAAGACAATGAAACAATGTTTGTTCTCTCGGAAAACAATGTGTGGTTTTCCTTAGAGCATGTTGGATACTCAATCCCAATATACCAATGCAAGGTACATTCTCTAGGGCTTGTGGAATCAGATGTTGTGTCTCCTTGATCCAAACAGGCATGCCATTGGAACTCTCAAAACTAGTGTAGTGATGTTGTGGTGGACAACACATGGTACAAGGACAAAAGGGTGTCACCTTTTCCAACTTTTAGTTTTATACTTTTATTCTTGGACAGTTGCACTACCTTTTCCATATGTAACAAACCTCATGTAGGCTTTAAATGATGATTATGATGTTGTTATATTTTGATGACGATGATGATGTGGAATGAGCTGAACGGCAATGGGCTTGATTTTTATTTTTTTTTTCCTTCTTCTTCTTATGTGAGTTTGTTCCTAATTCCTATCAAGAAAAAAGTGGCTGTTGAATTTTGCTTTCAAAGTGGTTTTTGCGGTTGAGATCCTTTGCTAAAATTAGAAAATCTGTTTTGGAGAGACCCCGGCCCCGAATATTCTCTTGACTGATATGTGAAGCTTCCTACTTTGGCTAGCATGTAAAGGTTTTCACTATGGCTGATATGATATTATGGTGTCACGCGCCATTTATTAGAATTATGGCTGAGAAGCACAAGTTCTCAGTAATAAAGATCAAGATAGTTCACAATAACAACTTTTCGATTTATCTTAATGATTTATTGATTATGGCTGGTCTTTGTTTAAATGACTTTCAATGACATGTTTCTCAGGTGGGTTATTTTCTGCTGTTATTTTCCTTCTCTAAGAGGCTTGGCAACTGGCAAGATAATCTCGAAGACCTTCCTTTCGCAGATTCATATCTGGTTGAGGTGCGTGCTTATGTTCCTTTCAAATTCTTGTAGTTGTATGTCATAAGTTTAGATTGGAAGAAAATAAGTTAAATATTTGGTTGAGGTATGTGCTAATTGCCATGTTAAATTAGTGTGCTTTCTTAAATTTGTGAGCCTCTTTATTAGATTTGATACAAAATAATGATTTATTTATTTTAATTATGATTTGTTTGAGGTTGTTTTGAGTGAGAATATTGGTTTTGATTTATTGAAAGCATGAAATTTCCAAATCTAATTAAAAGCAATTGGATTAAAACTATTAAAAGTTAGATAAAATAGTTTGTTTCAGTCCACTTAGTGAGATTGACAAATTTCATCATCTAGAAATATGACACAACTGACTTGTTTGCATCTTGCTTTACCCAAGGTCTTGATTGGTTCTGCTCTTCATCAATTTGAACCAGATATGGAATATTATTTCAAAAGAAAAGCAGTTGCTGATCTAGCGCCTCCAACTCTAGAGACTTATAAAAATGATCAAGCACCGTCAACCTTAAAGAAAAGTCATGTAGTAGTTGACTTTGAAAATCTTCCCGCGGACCCTAGATTACGTAGTCCAATCTCGAGATATCATCTTATGGACCGGGATGAAATACGAGAATGTATTTGCAAAAGAGCCTTTGTCAGCCTCATGACCATAAATTCCCTTATACTCAGTTTGGACAGCAAAAGAGGCGATTTAATGCTACTTGGTTTAAGCATTATGGAAGCTGAATGGAGTACAACATTGAAAAAGACGTTGTATTTTGCCTATGTTGCCACCTTTTTGGAGAGCAAGCACGAAGCGATGCTTTTGTGACTGAAGGATACAAGAATTGGAAGAAAAAAGAAAGATTTGCAGATCATGTGAGAGGGCCTAATAGTGCTCACAATCAAGCATACGAGAAGTGTCAGAATTTGTTAAATCAGAAGCGTCACATTGAGACAGTTATTGAGAAGCAATTAGACCAAGCTCGAAGAGAGTATCGAATCCGTTTGAAGGCAAAGCTTAGTTCCATTTGCTTTCTTTTACGCCAAGGGTTACCTTTTTTGCGGTCATGATGAATTTGAGGATTTTAATAACATGGGTAACTTTCTTAAGTGTTTGAAATTTCATGCCGATCATAATAAGATTATTAAAGGAGTTGTATTGGAAAATGCCCCAAAAAACTTGAAATTGACCTCGCCTAAAATTCAAAAAGACATTGTGAACGCAGATTCCATAGAAACTGCTCAGGCTATCATTTACGAGCTTGGAAACGAACCATTTGCACTTTTGGTGGATGAATCACGTGATATATCAACGAAAGGGCAAATGGTTGTTGTTTTACGCTATGTGGATAAGCGTGGATGTGTGATTGTGCCTCTTTTAGCCATAGAACATGCCACAAACACTACTGCTCAATCGCTTAAGGTGGCCATTGAAGCAATATTTTCCAAACATGGATTGAGCATAACAAGTTTGTGAGGGCAAGGTTATGATGGGGCTAGTAATATGCAAGGAAAGCTTAATGGCCTCAAATCACTCATTCGAAATGAGAATCCCACGGCACTCTACTTGCATTGCTCCACACATCAACTTCAATTGACACTCGTTGCTAAGCGACATGAAACAATCTGCATATTCTTCAATTTAGTTTCTAATCTGTTGAATGTCATTGGATCCTCTTGCAAAAGCCATGACATGCTCCAAAATATAGAGGCTGCAAAAGTCGTTGATGCACTCAATAATGGTGAACTTGAAAGTGGAAAAGGCTTGAATCAGGAGACTAGCCTCAAACGGCCAAGAGATACACGTTGGGGTTCACATTATGGTTCATTGGTTAACTTGATTCATATGTTCTCCTCTGTGGTTGACGCGCTTTAAATTATTTTCAAAGATCATACAAGTGAACAAAGGGGTTGTGCGGATAACTTGCTAGTTCAATTGGAATCTTTTGATTTTGCATTTAAAATGCATATCATGAAAAATATTTTATCGATTACAAGTGAATTATCAAAGGCATTGCACTGCAGCGAAAAGATCAAGATATTGTCAATGCCATGGAATTGGTAAGAATAGCGAAGCAGCAATTGCAAATGATGGATGGTGGGTGGGATTCTCTCCTCTCTCAAGCTCATTCATTTTGTAACAAACATGAAATTAGCATTCTCAATTGGATGATTTGTTTGTTGGGTGAAAGAGATCACGGCGTAAAGGTGAATTGACAAATCTACATTATTATCGTTTTGACATATTCTACACAACTATTGACCTGCAACTTCAAGTCTCAAGAGCTTAACTCCCGCTTTAATGAGGTGAACACTGAGTTGCTTCTTTGTGTGACATGCTTGGATCCAAGTAATTCATTCTCTGCTTTCAATAAGTTAAAATTGATCCGCCTCATTCTATCCAGATGATTTTTCAGACTCGGATCGGATGATACTTGATAATCAGCTGGATCCTTACATTATTGATATGCGCACAAATAGGAAGTTCTTGAAAGTAAAAGGAATGAGCGGCCTTACGCATAAGATGATTGAAATAAAAAAGGACAATGTATAAACTTTGGTCTATTTGCTTTTGAAATTAGCTTTAACCCTACCAATTGCCACCCCTACTGTTGAAAGGGTATTTTCTGCTATGAAAATTGTGAAGCATCGGTTGCGCAATTGAAATAAAAGATGAGTGGATGAATGATTGTTGGCTTGTCTATATTGAAAAAAGATATATTTAATAGCATTGATAATAAGACAATCATGCAACGGTTTGTAAAAGCTTTGTTTGAGTTAAGATATGACTTTTGCCTTTTGATGATAAATTGTTAGCTGATGTAATTAGATATTTTTGTAAATGCAATGCCTTTTCTGGTTTTCGTATAGTGGTCCCTTCTATGATCAATCCAATCCCTTCAAACACACCTAGCCTCTCTCAAATTGACACTTACACCAATTTGAAACTGATCTGAACATTAGTAACCATTGTAATCTATCACAGTAAGACTACGCCATGTATAGCCATAAAACATTGGGAACCCAAAACTAAAAGCTAGAATCATTTGAATAGCTTCACATTTTATATCCCTCTTGATCTACACGCCCAAACCTTTCTATCTACGCCCAAACCTTTCCATCTCCCCGACTCCTTGACTGCCATGCATCCAGCAGGAGATGGACATTTCTTGAGGGAAAAAAAAGGGGAGGGACTAGACTAAGTATCATGATTCATCTAAAAAAAAAAACCTTAAAGAGTCAGTGCTAAACTGAAGATCATGTGCTCTTGGGACTTGCTTTGACGTACCCAAATCATAAACAGAGTATATTGGGGATGAAACTCTGGCTATCTGACCAGATGTACAACTATAGCATGACAAGTCGGAAATCCAATTGGGTGTCAACTGTCTGCTCTACTTATGACAATAATCTTTTCTACTCATCCATTGCAATTCATTGCCAACATCAAATGTAAATGACAGAAAAAAAAATCACTATCACGCCCAAATCTCAAACTTCAAATAAAATCCAAATCACAAATCCAAACAAAGCACGTTAATTAAACCTTAAAAAGAAAGCAATTCCACCAACTTCTTCAAGTCTATAAACAGATCCAAGTCATTCAACAAAGAATCGAAAACTAACACAAACACGAACTGAAATCTATTGCCTAAAACAGATTAAAAAAAGAACAGTCTCAACATCAAAAATAAATAAAACTCCGAATTCTTACCCAATGGAGTGCTCAAACCGTATCGTCTTCCTTCAGCCATAGCAGAATCAAAAAAGATACCACCTTTCAGATCGATCTTCAAACCCTAGGTAAACCCACGTCGGAACACGAAATCAGAAGCTCTAACCTCCTTCTCAGGGCTGAGAACGGAGGCTTAGAAGCTACAGAAACGCTTGAAAAGCCACGGACCAGCAATCGATCGCGAAGAGGAGATTAAAAATGCGATCTTTGCGAAGAAATTCGAGAATTCGAACGCATAGAGAGAGAGAGAGAGAGAGAGCCGCCACTGTGGAATTTTCAAAGAGAGGAGCGAGTGCGATACAGAGGAGGCAGTAAATGGGCAAAGGTTCGGATGATATTGTATTTTGTCTTTATATATAGAAACTCACACATGACGCCTGTGTGGACTTCTATAGTTGGAAATAAATATGCTTTTAAGATTTTGCTAATAACTACTTTCAGTAATTTAGAGCCTCACACTTCTATTTCCAGCCAAAGGTGGAAAAAAAAATCCTATCCTCTCTTTCGTGGAAATAGGAAGATATTGTTTCATCTAATTCGCCAATTGTGTAAAATCTTATGCCAACTAATACACCATTTCAATTACCTTTTTGGAATGACTAAAAATCAATGAAGAGATTTTAAACAGTTGGCGAATGTAGATTCTACGAAATGGAGGATCTGAACTCCACGACAAATAAAAATATTCTTTAAAGAGTTTTGATCGCTGCTTCATTCGATCAACATTCGTTGGTTGTATAAAATAAAAATTGTTTATACAAATGATGAATGTTGATAGGATGATGCAGTATCTCCATGTTTCAACGAAACATGGGATCCGGACTATTTTTTAAGAAGTAATGAAATTTTGTGATTTCTCGGATCATATATTTTAACTAAACTGAGGTGACTTTCTTCTTCTTCTTCATTTGAGTTAGATTAGGACTAAGCCGAGTACAATCATAACATATTTAGGCTCAAAATAAATCCAATTCAAAAGCTTTAATAGTTGTCTTAAGCTTGTAATTATCAATTTTGATGATGTAGTAAGTCATAATGCAATTGTGTAGATTGAGTTTTAAGTCTCTTTGGCTACTCAATTCAAAGGCTAATCCATCAAATCAGGAGTCATTTTTGGATCCTCATATCCTGCTTTATATGCTTTGAACGTGTTCTACCTTTATCCACATGGGATCTACCCGGCTCCCTCTTAGCCCGTAAGAATCAATCCAACTTAAAGGGCTGGGATACCGTCCATTATTCAAATCGCGTTCAACCTTTGTCCTCCACCCGAGTCTTAAAAAAAAGTTTGTTTTGAGATAGATTGTTGCGAAATTTTTAAAATTGTTTTAAAGATGGATATTGATTAGCAATCAAAGTGGTTGATTGAGATTTTAAGATTAACAAAGAGTACTTTTTGTAGATAAAGTACAGGTGATTATTTGTAATTGTTAGAATCTGGAGATGGGTATATGTAAATTTTCATACATATTTTTTTTTTAATGTTTGGTTGACTCGTTTGGCCTTGGATGCTTGGGTATATTATTTCTGGTGGACTGGTGTGCAGTGAGATGAGGAAAGGCTTGAACTTTGAACTTTGAAGTGGAAGTTTCGCTTGACCGCATTGACTACAGTGCCCTTGGTCTTTTTTGTCTTTTTCCGCGCCGAGTCGCTCATCGAGCAGCTTACGAGGAACTAACGTATCCAGACTCCAGAGGGCCCTGAATCCGATTCCTCTGAGGGCATCACTCAGAGAAAACGCTGTGTGCACACCAACCAAAAACTGGGGCTCTGTTTCCTAGCTCATGGCGAAAATTCTCCCCATTGTGGGTCCATATCTCATCAATTGATTGATTTTCTCCCCATTGTGGGTCCATATCTCATCAATTGATTGATTTTTGTGTAAAACATGTGATTCAAAAATATGGAATTAGATTGTTTGTTTTAACACTTTAACCAATTTGACAGTGGGCCATATTCCATTGGAGTGAAGTTGGGCCCACTGACAACACATCACATACTCTTGTTATTAATTGTTGGAGTTTAAGGATGTGGAATCGTGAGTCCACTTATAGTTCTTGTGTCTTTGGTTCTGACTTACAAAAATATTCAGTTGAAGGCAATGGCGGATTCAAGATTTTCATTTCGATGGTACTGGCAATGGTCGAGTTAAATTAATAAAATAAAAAGTTTATATTGTTATTTAAGAAATTTCTCGAACCTCACGGGTGCGGTTACATGTAAGTCCGCTCCTCGTTGAAGGCATAAAATATATGATATGTTCAAGATAAACGACATAATTCACCCTTTTCCTTTAATAGGAGTTGATCTGATCGTGAGATTGAATATTTAATTAAAAACATTATAACAATGTATTATTCATTACTCACATATGATAAATGCTTAATATTCTTTCTATAGGATCAACTCCAGTTAAAATAAAATGTGGGTAATCTAAGACAATATACGCCCATGATTAAGTGATGTTGGCATCGTAGTTTGACTGGCATTCCAAAAATGCTCAAGTGGAAGCATCCCTCCAAACCATTAGTGGAGCATAGCAAAAGGAAGAATGGTCTTATCCCATAAGCAGCGTGGAAATTTGGTCTAAATGGCCCACCATGGAGCTATTCTTCCTCAGCTCTGGCCAGTCAAGGGAGGATCCGGACTCCCGTTTTGGCCAATTAGTTTGGAGACTAACGCGTTTGGGTGACAGGCGCGTGGACGAGTAGAGAAGGTGGCAGGTTGTGTGCTGATTGGACCATGCAGACACTCTTCACTCTGCGTATCTTTCAATAATAATGACAGCAGGTGGGCAAGTGGCAACCGCTTTCTGCAACAGTATCTTCTTCCCTGAATTTTTTGAAATTTGAGGTTTCATATTTTTAGTCCGGACCCCTTGTTTTACAGAAACAGGGACATACTGTTTTGTACTATCTGGATTCTTCTTGTTGTCTTCATTTTTCACACTTTAACTTTCTATTGAACCCCAACAATAACGCAATTGGCTAAGATCACAGCTCAAAAACCAAATATTGCAGTTTCTAGCACTCTTTCATTGGGCCACTTGCCCAAGCAAAAGTCTAATTTATCCCGGGAGGCTTCAAACTAAGAGAAAAGTGGGTTTTCAAAGAGGCTAGATACCCTTGTTTGGAAAAAAAAAATCTATCAATTAATGTACTATTTTTTTTGTGATGAGTATGTGATGACCCCGAAACAGTCCTTTTATTTTTTTTTTAAAGGTGGTATTTTACAATTGGTATATCATGTAAGATCTGATATGGTTTGTTGTTCAAATCAAACATATGGATCTAGATTTATGCATTAAACAATATATGATATCAAAAATATAAAAGCATACCTTGCGTCATGATTTTGATGATGAGTGGATTTCCTTTTTCAAATAGAGTTTTCTTCTATCTCCCTTTATCATCCACTCCAATATGCGTGAAGTTAATGGGTACTTTTCAAATTCGTAGGTTAAAAGAGAGAACCGAAAAACCATATAAATAGATAAGCCCTGGAGAGATTAATTTCTTCCCATCAAAGAAATCTAATAAAGATAAGTTTCATTACTTCCCTCAAATCAGCCAACAAGAGTCATATTTGATTGGGCTTACTAAAATTGAATCCAAAATAAACTTAGTAAAACCAAAAACTAAAAAAGGGAAAAGTAACTTAAATTAGTGGGCTCAAACCGTGGGTCCCAACAGTGTTGCACATGTGGTCATGAGGACCACTCACGTCTAATATATCATTACTATAGTATGAATAGATAATATTATATATTGTCCGTCAATTGTAGCTCAGCTACTTAGAGATACGTGTAGAATGTGTGAGTTCAAATTCCAAATGCAAAACAAAAGGGAGAGAATACTGTATATCATTATGAACAAGGGCTGTGGCCTGTGTGAGGGGGGCGGAAAGAGAATTATGAGAGACCACCTTTTAGGAATTACGTAGAAATTTGAAACTTCCTAATTCTGCTCATGAATACGTAGAGGGTCCACTCCAACCATATAACAAATTGGAGTGTGTATTATGGGCCTCATGAATGAGGAAAGCAGGTCGAATGAATTAGAATAACATCATTTGAGGGGTGCGGAGGTTTCGGGGGCAAACCGATGATTTTCATGTAAGTTTTGAACGTGAACCTACGATTTTTATTGAGTTTTTGGAAGTAAACCCATAATTTTCATATAAGTTTTTGGAAGCGCACCGCGGTTTGATGGGTGCGACCATACCCACGTGCCTCAACTTGGGTCCACCCATGGGTCATGGATTAATAGTAAATTGTTGTTTCAAAAACAAGTTAGTCCAGTTTGCTGAAAATCTGTGGGATGTCAATGAAAGAATATCCACAGCTCAATTACACCGTCAATACTCAATCAACACCACGTCATAATTCAGCATAAGCATATATCAATGGTCTGAATTCAAAGTTCATGATCTTTAACCCTTTTTTTATAGAATATTAGTCTATGACTTGACTTGACTTGACTTGAGACCTCAGGAGCCTGGGATAGGATTGATAGAATTGTGATTCAACGCGGAAAACTTTTCAAATGGTCAAGCTCAGTGTGGTGTCATTAGGCCCCACACTATCAGGGTGGTGAGAATGACTTTTGGAAGATAGATTATGTATTATGGGTACCACATATATGACATAACAGCAACCATTCAATTGCGAGAGTTTTTCTTTCCTTCTATCTCTGATGTAACTCATCTTCCCACTCACACCAACCATTAGTGATATGGCTGGGGATCTGACCCTAGCTGTTTATGTGGAGAGGGATGTGCCTCACCGATAAAAAAATAATGGATTGACATTCAATTAGGTAATTGCTATAATGAACCCCATAAGTAGGGTTTAGATTACAACTAGTCTCTTTAACTACACATATCTTCATTTTTCTGAGTTGGTTAATTTGGTATTTCAAAACAATATGAATTGTTTACTCGGCGGGGTTAAATTTATATCTTGCTACCAATATGATCGGATGACTTTTTTTTTTTTGGTTACCCAGCGAAGGGGGTTGGGACCCAAGAGAGAGCCACATGATCGAATGACTAAATCAGATGTATTTTGATTTCATGTGGTGGCTTCCAATATTAAAGATAACATTTTTACAAGAGAAACTAGAGATAGAGTTAATTAGAGGAAAGCTTGTCTAAAAGAATTGATGATAGATTTCCAAATGAAATTGTTATTCACTCTTTATTGCTGTTAAAAACAGGGGCTAAAGAAAAATTCTTGACTAGAAAATCGTTTCAGTCATAAAAACAAACTAAGCATAGAAATTCCCTTTCCTGAAGTGCCACTGTTTTAGGGTTTACTTGTTCTTGTAGAATACACAAGAATTCATAGCCAAATGAGCTAGTGCATCCAGCAACCACTCATCTACTATGCTGGCTTAACCTATCAGAGGGCGTGCCCAAGAAGTGGAAGGAAGGAAGAAGAAATGCAATGCAGTACAGTCTGTGTGCATGGTTGCATGAAATTCCAAGAAAATTTCTTTCTCGTTTTTTTTTTTAATTTCTTTTTTTTTCTCCGAGATATATTGTGAACTCTGTTATTTGATGAAGAAATATGTACAAGAGGGAAGCATTTACTACTTGGGCCATATATTGTTGTTGGTATTATTCTTATTCTTATTTGTTGGCTTTAGAAGGGACTCAAACTCATACACTCGCATAAGTTCATATCCTCACGCGCACTATATGTGATATGTTCCTAATCAGCTGACTGACAACATGGAATTTGCGCTGTTATTTATACCTGCTTGTTGGTTAGATGAGTCGTTAAAATGCTAAGAGCCCTGCTACTTGTCCCGGGACTCTTACAAATGACCAAAATGCCCTCTCATGTGGAGTCGGACCAGTCGCGGGACAAATAAACTTTTTCAAATGCTAAATAGTTTTCATGGTATCGTCATTTGCAATCATCGTTATATGGTAAAGGAAGTCAAACCCACATGGCAGGAAAGTCTTGATACAGGCTGTAACGTCAACATGGCATTGTCATTTGCAATTTATTAAAGCCGTATTGAGAAACCGCATCGCATTCAAAACCAATTCATATGGGCAGGAAAAACTCAAGAGAAAGCATGGGTCCCTATTGCTTGGTCAAAATCTACTCTGCCTTAATAGAAGGGAGGATTGGGCCTCAAAAATCTGTACATCTTAAATAGTGCCCTCATTTCTAACACCCTATAGCGTTTTCTCTAGAACCAATCACAATCAACCCTGTGGTCCAAGGTTGCTACAACATAAATACCTGTGTCATTCAAGCATTTGGGACTACAATATCAAACCAACAGGCTCCCCAGCATGGAAAGCTAATAAAACACAAGAATGCCATTTTTAACAATAAAAAATGGGTCATTGGGAATGGTAGGAGGATTGATATTTTCAAAGATAAATGGCTCCCAGCTATGGACTCTCTAGAGAATCTTAGCACCAAAACCCCATTGTCCATGTTAACTGTCACATCTCGGTCCAAATTACCCAGGTCACGAAGGAGAAAATCAACCTTCCACGTGTGAGTCTAGGTCACTAACACTTGTCAACAACATTTGATAGCGGAATCATTTCAAGAATACACTGTGAGGTACCATATCATGAACAGTCTTATTATAGTGTCATGTTTATACAAAGGTTATACAAAAGTTATACCATTTATAGGAAAGTTCATTTACATTTTTAAACCAAAGTAGGGATTATAAAAATCACCCTACAACCTATACAAAATATATTCCAAAGTATATATTTAGTGTGATCTACACAAAAAGAAGTAATCACACTTCAATCTAGTTCTCAAAAGTCTCCATGATGCTCTCAGGAGGTGCAAACTACATAGGCCCATTGCCGGGCCACTCTTCTAGTCCTAGAGGAACCTCTTCAGTTTCCTTCTCTCCCTTTTGGGCCTCTTCAGGCTCAGGAGTTGCACCTGCGTTTGTGACACCAAAGATAGTATCTTAAATACGACTATTTAGCAAGTATAGGCATTAACATTGTAACACATGTTATATCAAAGTGAATTTAAAGACGATAAATCCAAGATGCCAATGTTAAGTAAACTAAGCAATTCGAATTGAATCATTTATGCTTTACGAATCAAATGGAGAATCAACAAACAATTTGGCTACTACATTGAGCTCATCCTCTCAATAGAGAGTAATTCTAGTTGGGATGTCACCAGTGTCTCGGCCAATGGCTGACTGGCTACCCAGGTTTGGAGTTCCGGTACTCCAGAATGACTTACTGCAGTAGTCTCAATTAACAAACCAAGTGTAACCCCATCGAGTATCACAGGCTCGAAGCTAAGTAGTGCTGACTCGGTCGAATCAAATGATAATAGAATGTGAATAAATTTCTAATATATAAGTTCTCATAATCTCAAATCAGATCGAGTCAAATCAGATAACAAATGTTCACATTCATATTATTCCAAAGAATCAACTCCAATTATATTAATCGGATTAGAATACACCAATACATAATGCATTGATAACCACTTGAAGTCAATGATAATAATATTACTCAATATGAAATGCAAGGGAGTCCAAAGAATCAAGGTAATTTTAGAAGGTCAATGTATAACTATCATGAATTTGGTGCCACGAATTATAAGACAATACATTGAATTCTTAAAACAACCTTCATGGCATAGTTTAAGACCAATGAATAAAATATATGAGTGTTCTCAGCTCTCAGCCTCAATGAACATTCATAGAGTCATAATTTCCATTTAGACAATTGAAGGGGTTAAGGGTTCCATTCTAAGGCCATATGGTCTAATTTGAATCTCAATCATCTATTGGTTTAAAGTGTACACCATAATTCTCTTTAGGGAGGATTATGGAGGGTTATTATAGGTTAGGGGTAGTAATGTACCCCTTTTAATGAGTCAAAAAGGACCCTAAGTATCTGCTTCAGATTCGCTTGAGCGGACGTCTTCCAGAAAGTTGGTCGCTCGAGCAAGTGCTTCCAGAGAGGGGTTCGCTCGAAAGGACCCTTGTTTGCTCGAGCGCCCACTACAGAATTCCAATTCCGGAGATTTTTCATCTGTTCTTCCTTCCATTAAACTTCAGTCAAAAACCTGCATAAAGAGGAAGCCTACAATGCTTCCACTCCATTCTGATAGAGCAAACGATTGAGTTATCCTTATCCCTACATATCAGCAGATTCAAAGTTTAAATCACATTTGTAATTCAAATTGTAGATCCACAATTCATGCTCTGTAACTTCTCTGTTTTATCTCTTGTAACAAATCCATATTATAAATATACAACACCAACCCACTATTGAAGTATGGTGGTGATTTCAATTTTTCAATTTTCTCTACATTGGTATCAAAGCCCACTTGACTTACTGTCATCATGTCGTCCCCTTCTTCCACCAAGGCTTCTACTACTCCTCTCTCCATCACCACCATCATAACCTCATTTCTATCAAACTGGATAGCACAAACTACATGTTATGGTGCTCTCAGTTTATTCCTCTTCTTCGTTGCTATAATTTAGAAGGATATGTAAATGGGTCCTTTCCATGCCCACCTGCAACTATCCCTTTTTCTTCCTCATCTGAAATTACCACCACCATCACCACTTCCTCTGCCCTCTCTGTTGGTCCGAATCCTGCCTATCTAGCTTGGATTCAGCAAGATCAAATTCTTTTAGGCTCGATTCTCTCATCATTATCTGAATATGCTCTTTCACGTGTGGTTGGCATGACTTCCTCACGTCAAGTTTGGAGTGCTTTAGAAAAGCATTATGCTTCGTGCACCAAAGTTCGGGTTCATCATCTTAAACTGGAACTTCAATCGCTGCAGAAAAGTGATCTCTCTATGTCAAACTATCTTCAAAAGGCTAAGACTTTAGTCGATAGTCTGCTGCTGCTGCCTAGGATGTCTCTGAAGGAGATGTCATTGAGTTCATCCTCAATGGTCTTGGACCAGACTACAATCCCTACACGTTTTCTTTACAATCTCGTAAAGATGATGATCCTCTCACCTTGGACGAGCTGCATAGTCTTCTTCTTAGTCTTGATTTGCGCCTTTTGCGTCAACAACGAGTTCCCCTTGATGCCATAACACCGCATGCTAATGTTGTGGTTGCTCCTTCTCAGGCATCATCCCATGGGTGTGGCTGCTCTTCTCGTGGATGCGGCAATGGCAGAGGTCGTGGACGCTTCAATTCCAACAATGAAAATCGTCCTTAGTGTCAACTCTGTGGCTAGTGGGGTCATTATGTTCATACCTGCTACAAGCGTTTTGATCAATCCTTTCAGCCACCCCCGCCTCGCCCTAAAGCTATGGTTGCTACCCAAAGTTCGTCACCAGCTCCAGCTACTCAGCAGGCGTCCTTTTCTTCAAATCTAGATTGGTATCCTGATTCCAATGCTACTAATCACCTGACCGCCGATCTCGGCCATCTCAGCCTACAGTCTGATTACACGGGACCAAATACTCTCAAAATAGGTAATGGTGTTGGCCTCCCTATCACTTATGTTGGGTCTTCTACTTTGTATACATCCACCCATTCTTTTCTTCTCAACAAAATTCTATGTGTGCCTGCTATAACCTTGAATCTACTGTCAGTCTCTCAATTTTGTTCTGATAATGACGTTTTCTTTGAATTTCATCCTTCTCATTTCTTTATTAAGGACTGGAAGTCAGGGAACCTTATGTTGCAAGGGATGAGCAAGAACGGGCTGTACTGCCTTAAAGCCAAACGTCCATCCCCCACATCAGTTTATTCTCCTGTTGTTTTTGTTACACGCTGTCAACCATTCGATCTTTGGCATCAACACCTCGGCCATACTTCTTCTCGGATTATTCGCCTTTTAGCTTCTCATAATAATATTTCTGTTGCAAATAAAATGTCTATGACCTTTTGCTCCTTATGTCAAATGGGCAAAAGTCATAAGCTTCCATTTGTTATTAGTTCTAATGTTGCATCATCACCTATAGAAATAATGCATTCTGATTTGTGGGGGCCTTCTCCGACTTTGTCTTCAAATGGCTATAAATATTATATTTATTTTGTCGATTCCTATAGTCGTTTTACTTGGATGTATCGTTTATATCAAAAGATCTGATGCACTTTCTACTTTTATAAAATTAAAGTTTATGGTTGAAAATCAATTTGGCACTAAAATAAAATGTTTTCAGAGTGATGGGGGTGGTGAATTTATTACTTTTCGCACTTTTCTTTCCAATCACGGCATCATTCACCGTATTTCTTGTCACCATGCTCCCGAATAGAATGGGCTCGCTGAACGGAAGCATAGGCATATTGTTGAAACTGGTTTGACACTTTTAGCCCATTCTTCTGTTCCACAAAATTTTTGGGATCATGCTTTTGAAACTGCCCTTTTTTTTATTAATAGGTTGCCATCGCCTTTGTTGCATCACAAATCACCCTTTGGATGTTTGTTTGCTAAACTTCCAGATTACACACTTCTCAAAGTTTTTGGTTCTGAATGTTTTCCCCTTCTTCATCCTTATAATTCCAACAAGTTGGAATATCGGTCTCTTCCATGTGTGTTTCTTGGTTATAGTGGGCACCATCGTGGATACAAATGTTTGCACCTTCCTACTGGTCGCTTATATATTTATCGCCATGTGATTTTCAATGAACAAAAATTCCCATATGCAAGCATCTCATCCCAGGACCCACCTTCTATATCTTCTCCACTTTCTCTTAGCCCACCTCCTATTATTTTCCCTTGCCCACCAACCTTTCCACCACAAGTACAAACCGATACTTCCAATAATGTCACTGTTTGCAATTCACCCATTCTATCTTTACCTACCTCCACTCCTTCTATTCACTCATCACCTACCTCCACTTCTTCTATTCACAAACCACATCCCATTTCACAACCGGCTCCTATTCTACCAGTTATTTCTAATATCCCTACCCATTCAATGACCACTTGTTCAAGGAGTGGGATCGTGAAACCTAATCCCAAGTTTGCTAATTATGCTCATCTTGCCACTCGCCATCCTATTGAGAGTGATTCTCTTGTTCCCCGTAATTTTACTCAGGCTAGAAAGGACCCCCATTGGCGGGCTGCTATGGTTAACGAATTTAATGCATTAATTCACTAAGGTACATGGAAACTTGTTCCTCTATCACCAAACAAGCATGTCATTGGTTCAAAATGGGTTTTCCGGATTAAATACAAACCAAATGGACAAGTTGATCGCTACAAAGCCCACCTTGTGGCCCAAGGTTATTCTCAAGAAGAAGGCATCGATTATAAAGAAACATTTAGTCCAGTTGTGAAACCAACTACCATTCGGACTATTTTTTCCTTGGCCATTTCTAAAAATTGGCCTCTCCATCAATTGGATGTCCAAAATGCATTTCTACATGGTTATCTTTCAGCAGAGGTTTATATGCTCCAGGCTCCCGGTTTTGTTGATCCGAACCAGCCAGACTATGTATATCGCTTAATCAAGTTTATCTATGGGCTTAAGCAAGCACCATGAGCTTGGTACCAACGCCTAAGCAGCTATCTTCAAGTGTTGGGTTTCAAGATATCTCAATCAGATAATTCTCTATTTCTTTTTCATGGCCCCACTTATGTCCTTTTTGTGTTGGTATACGTTGATGATATTATAATTACGGGGTCTACCTCTACTGCGGTGTCTCAACTTATCTCTTCTCTTCAAAAGGAATTTGCCATCATGGATTTAGGCCCTCTTCATTATTTTCTTGGCATGGAGGCTACTCGTGACAAATTTGGGCTATTTCTTACACAAACTAAATATGCTCTTGATCTGTTGAAACAGTTTAACATGGATGGTGCAAACCTTTTCGCACTCCTATGACTGCTGGTCTTCAACTCTCCCAATATCAAGGTGATCTTTTGGCGGATCTCTCTTCATATAGGAGCATGGTTGGTGCTCTTCAGTATCTGACTTTTACTCGGCCCGATTTATCTTTTTCGATTAATTGTGTTTGCCAATTTATGCATGCTCCAACCACAACTCATCTTGCTACTGCAAAACGAATTCTTCGTTATGTAAAGCACACCCTTCATTATGGATTATTGATAAAGCCTTCCTCCTTACTTCTACATGCTTTTAGTAATGCTGATTGGGCCGGCTCTACTGATCTCATTCCTAGAGTGCTTGCAAACATCCAATTGTCTCAAAATCAAGCACTGAAGCTGAATATAGAGCTCTTGCCAATGCCACATCTAAAATCATGTGGGTTCAGTCATTACTCAAGGAATTGCATCTCTCTCCACCTACACCTACTCTCTGGTGCGACAATCTCGGTGCCACTTATTTGTCTGCAGATCCTATTTTTCATGCCAGGACCAAGCATATTGAAATTGATTTCCACTTCGTTCGTGAGAAAGTGGCCTGCAAAGAGATTCAAATTCGATTCATCTCCTCTCTGGATCAACTTGCTGATATACTCACAAAGAGCCTTGGTTATCAACATTTTGAATTTCTGTGTGACAAACTCACTATCCATGACGGACAGCTTCGTTTGAGGGGGCATGATAGAGCAAACGACTGAGTTATCCTTATCCCTACATATCAGCAGATTCAAAGTTTAAATTACATTTGTAATTCAAATTGTAGATCCACAATTCATGCTCTGTAACTTCTCTATTTTATCTCTTGTAACAAATCCATATTATAAATATACAACACCAACCCACTGTTGAAGTATGGTAGTGATTTCAATTTTTCAATTTTCTCTACACATTCAACCGTCCTCATTCAACACACTCCCTAACTTTCCATTGTTGTTACCATCATTGCAACCATTGCTCCTCTAATACTTCAAGAAATATAGAGATTAGACAGAAATTACACAGTTCAGCATCTGAATAATGAGATGAAGGGAAGAAGACAACATGCATTTCAAATGTAAAGCTTCTACTTGCCTCAATTTTGAGCTTTCCAATGCCCTTCTACTAATCTTCAACTCAAATACCAATAATCTCCAATTTCTCAAACCCTAAACAAAGAAAACCATGAAAAGATGCTAATGAATATTCATGCATGATTAATTAGGAGTCTCTTGCCCCTTTTTAACTCAAAAACATGAATATCAAGGTTTGGGTTCTTACCTATAACCAGAAATCTGAAAATGGGAGCTGTAGGGAATGACTCCTTGTCATTAAAGATTTGGAAGTGAAGAGGAAGTGATGAAGCGGTCCAATCTTGCTTCTAATTTCGCATGCAATGAATCCCTTTGGCAAATGGAGAAGAAAGAAGAGTGAGTGGAAAGGAAAACAAGAGGAAGAAAGCCTTTTCACCACCAGCCTACAGAAGTGGTTTGATTGAAATGAATTGGCTGAGGTTTAAGCGAAGAGGTGTCCATGTACAAAACAACTCCTCTAGTTTTAGATATTTTCATAATGAGTCAAATGGTGGCCCACTAATTCAACAGATGATCAGACGAAGTAAAGTTATATAGAAAATCGATGTGTTCGATGAGATACACGTGATGATGCCAAGATGACGTGCATATGATGCAAAATTAGAAAATCTAAAATTAAGCAAAAGTCCTTGACTCTTGCCCAATCTAGCCAAATTGAGTCAAACTACCTACTCATGACTCAAGGTCTAACCCAAAGGCTAAAACAAGACTAATAGATTTTTAAAATAACTTAATTAGCCAATAAGTATATTTAATTAAATAAAACATAATTAATTAGTAATAAACACCATTAAATTGGGATCGGGTTGTGACTTTACCCACCCCAATCAGAACTGTATATGATCTGATCACTAGATCCTCCCATGATTCCCACATTGACTCATTTGCGCTAACCTGGAATACCTAGCTTCTTCACCAAGTATGGGAAAGTGATATGGTCTCTAGAATCATAGATGTTCTCTAAGGAGGAGAGAGAGGACAATCCATGTTGGAGCTTGGATCCGGTGGGACATTTCACTGTTAAATCCCTTTACAAATACATTCAGGGACAGAGTCAAGGACCCCATTCACCATGGAAAGAAAAATTGTAGAATCTTGAAATTCCATACAAACTTAAAAACTTCACATGGAGAATGCTTCAAAATAGATTACCCACCAAGGGCAAAGTTTTTCATTTCAATATCACTATTGATTCCTATTGTTGCAATGTGGTCTGTGCCACTCTGTCACTCTGAAATGGAATCAACATACCATACTTTAGTCCACTGTCCACATGATATTTGGTTTCTACCACCAACTAATCAACTTAAATTAAACTTCGGTGGCGCCTTCAACAATTTTAATAGGGCAGTAGGAATTGGGCTGATAATTAGAACATCAGCAGGTATCATGCTAATAGCATTTACAGGCAAAATAGCAGCAAAAACTTATCTAAAAGCTGAGTTGTAAGCTTTACTCAAAGGCATCGAGGTTTGTATTGAAATGCAGCTACAACAACTGATGATAGAGGGTGGCTGCATCATCCTAATTGAATCACTTCAGAGATGTGGAAACCTCTCTTGGGATTTTATGTTAACATGTAGGAAACTGATCCTCGCTCGTAGTCAAACTCCTTGGTGGGAAGTCAAATATTGCAGAAGGAAAAGCAACAAATTCGCAGAGGCTCTAGCAAAATTAGATTATCCAACAGTCACCACCATTCAATCACCTTTGCCGGCCCCCATCCATTAATGAATTTTACCTTGAGGACTTGCTCAAATGTGACTCAATACAGGTGCAAATTATCCTCTGGACAACCGAACTACAACTCATCCCTCCTTCCTCCTCAAACTCACCTTGGCATGGGCAAAGCAAATCAAATCTAGCTGAGAATTCTATAGGGCAGCACCACACGTTGGGCATTCGTATGAATGGATCTTCTGATGGTGCTGACTGCTTAAGTGGCTGTCTCAGAGTCTTTTGCTAGTTATCTATAGTATTTTGGTTTGGTTGTTGGGCTCCTTTGATATATTTTGGGCTGGATTTGGCATTTAGTTGCACCCAAGCTAAGCTTATCACTGTCTTTTGGGCTGTTTCCTGGGCTGTATTTTGGACTCTGGTAATTCCCTGGCTGTCTGTAGAGTTAATAGTTGTGTTTATCCCCTCATCTTAATAAAGTCCTCTCCTTCAAAGAAAAAAAGAAACGGGGGAAAATGTTGCTATGAAAAATACGATGGACAATCAAAGAGAAAGGGGTATGTGTCACGTCCCCAAAATACAACCAAGGGATAATGTAAAAAATAAAAAATAAATATTCAATTTCACGTGTTTAATGCAACACAAGCTCCCAAATATGGACCCACAAAATTTCCGAAACATGATGAGTCATAATAAAATATTTGCGGAAACATTAAATTAATTGGTATCAATATCCAAAATTAAACCAATACATAACTAACTGAATATTTAAGGTTAAAGTTTCCAAAATAACATAAACAAAACAACTAAATAAAATTTATTATGGAATTAAATCAACTAAGGACTCTAAGATGTCGATATCTTATGCGTGAACTCAGACGGCTCTGTAGCCATCTTCGGCTCTCCACTCAGGTTCTTTAACTGGTTCAAACACTTGAAACGTTTGACCCTCCTCCGTCTCCACGATATGGTCGGAGTCGGTACCTATGCACCAATAAACAAAGTAAATAGCAAGTACGGAAGCATAATTCATAAATAAAATACAAGATCAATGTGAGTAATGATAGGTAATGATCATAAGAGAATAACAATGTGACAATGATGAAAAGAACATACAAACTAAACCCATTCTACACAATAGAGCAATACAATAATTACACAAAAGCAATGCCACTGCTCTGAGTGGTCGGCCCTAACTATAAAGCGGGAAAACCTGTTCGAAGGCCGGTGATCATAAACCGGTTCGTAATCGTAGGTCAAATAAACCGGTTCAAAATTCGGATATTACAGTGTCCGCACACATCGGTGATCAGCCATTCAATCACAACTGCAGTCGTTCGAATATGACTCAATCAATATACATATATATATATATACACATATCATAGTAGAATAGACCTAATAATCTGTAAAGCTTTGACACATAAACCCAAGTCAAAGTGGAGCTGGCTGCATAAGAATCCACAATCGAATAATAATCAAATCATTCAAATAAACCTCCACAATATCTCAATCGATTGCCACACCATATCACGGTCCATATCCAATCAACATAGGGTATGCAACTAATAAACCAACGTCAATCTCGATCATAAGATAAGCTAAGGGGTCTAATAAACCAACGTCAAACCCGAAAGGTCAAAGGATAATCACAAGCCAATCGTAAGGTCAAACATAAGATCTCGTACCCAACAACCACATGAATTTTTAATAAATAAAAGATCAACACACCCCTTCTCAATCAATAGTGCATAGACTCAATTAAGGGTTTTCCAATAGAGATGGGTTGGGCTCGAATCCACTAGGATTTCCCTGAGGTCATATCAGGTACTAAACCCCATGTTAGTAATATACTGTGTGCCCGGACGGTATTTACTTGGTCCAAAGATCCACTTAATGAAGTACAAAAAATATAATTTTAATACATTAAAACCCAAAGATATCATTTAATATTAACTTGCAAATAATAATAATCTTAGTTCTAATTTTAGAAAACCCGAGGATTCCACCTATAACATTTTCCAAATTCAATTCTTCATAAAATAAGCTAAGGGGTCTAATTTGGATTTATAAAACAACCAAGGACCTTTTTCCAGATTTTAAAAAATCACGGTCTTAATACTAATCTCACATAACACCATCTGATGTCACCGGGGCATTTACCTTTTCTTTCTCAAAACCGTGGCAGTAAAACACCCACACACAACCCTTTTTCCAATTCATGTCCAACTTGAAAACCACCCACAGAACCCTTTTCCATATGATAGCTTAACACATGGTGTAACAAGGACACTTCGGTTCTGTCATGTGTAGACTCTCCAATTTCCCAAACCGCCCACACAGAAACCCACTTCAACAGAATTCGGTCCAAAGAGAGGTGGCTTCACGCCCAGTGCATCATGACCGTCTAGAACACCGATTACAATCCCAAGATCACCCTCACAAACAGGGTCGCCCAACCATGTACGGCCCAAGGATCGGACCCGATCCATGATCAAATCATCCCCTGGGTCCCACATCAAAATAAAATAAAAGAAAGTAACCCAACGAGAGTTAGGCCCTTAATATTAGAATCATCATATCGTGGCCATCGATATGCAAGGTCTCATCACAAAAAGAGAAAATCAAACCATAAGGGCAAAAAGGGGTTTTCACCTGCATCCACACTCAAATCAACGAGAAACACAAGCATTAAATTCACAAATTATGTTTAAGCACTTGCCTGAGGTCCGCGGTTGAGGGAGACGGTCTAGAATTTCTATTGCCAAAGCCTAAGGTTCTAACCCAAAGAATAATTGGAAAAAAAAGAGTTGTGTGTGAAAATAAAAGAGTGTGGTGGTGGTGTATAAATACGGAATGGGAATTGGAGTTGTAATCTAACTTAATTTCTAAAAAGAATAGAAGAAAATTATGTGTAATAGCACTGTACAAGCTTATAATACAAAAGAAGAGGGCAGATGATTCTGTATCATTTCAGTAAGTTGAAAGAGGAGATTCAACAAAGGATTGCGTGAACAAGCTATGTGTCCCTAATGATTTGTGCCAAACCAAAACGAGTTTGTTCAACTTGTACAATCCCTTTTTTTAATGAAGGAATCCTTTTCTCTGCTTTTTTATGTGTTATCTATCTGACTTAAGATTCCTAACTAGAGTAGCAACTTTATTTTCAATTTTTAGAGTGTTTTTATGAGAAATTGTATTTGCATTAGAATTTGATTAGTTAGTCTCAGAAACTTATCGCGATGTTCAAATGTCACGAAAATTGGGAATAGTTGAGGCCATCCAAGTCTATAAATACTCAAGCCTGCGGCAGTTTTCCAATACAATGAAATCTACTGCTCTATGGTACGTGCAATTGTTTGATGATAGGTGCGTGCAAATACCAGAAAAAGTTATCCCTAGGAAAAGATTATTAGGTCCTTTATGCATGCGCAGTTGACGCTTCAAGTCTGCATGGGGAGTGATAAGTCCACAAAACTAGGTCATTAACTCATCATTTCATTAGCATTTGTGGACTTAATTAGGTTTAACTGCATAGAATTACATTCAATTTCATGATTATATGCATTTGAGGATATTTTTGGAGAAATGGTCAAAATTGGTCAAAATTCATTAAATTGCATGACTTTTTGAAATTAAGTTTTTCTCATCTCATTTATCACCCCAAAATTAGGTTTTTGGTTTCATCAATGCATATCTTATTATTTTTGGCACCATGTGCTGTTTTTGGAAAGTTGGTCATTTTGGTGCATCACTAGGAATGTAGGGTCCCATACATGGTTCATAATTATTTTCTTATATATGATTAATGTTAAAATTGCCTCTTTCAATTTGTAGGAGAAATCAACATGGGACCTACATTGATGAAATTTGAGAAGAGAGAAGTCAAATAAGCAAGCAAAGAGAGAGTCCAAGCATGGTTGGAAGTCCAACATGGGCCCCACACATCCCATTGCATGCCAACATAGAAGCTTCCATTTTTGCATAATTATTTCCGGATTTTTCAAGGGCAGCAACTTAAAATGGCTATAACTCTCAAACCGAGTGTCTGATCGACGCAATCCAGCCACTGTTGGAAAGCTCTTTTCGAGTAGATATCCGTAGAGCCCAAGATTGCCTAAATCAGAGCTATATTGAGGGAGATATGACCTCGGGAAGTTATCTGCTACAGTTTTAGGCGGGAATTGCAAGAAATCTCAATATTTAGGAAGTTTATTCCCTTTACATCATCATATAATTTTTAGAGATATTCTTGGAATTGTACAAGGAAAGTGTATGCATCAAGAAACCTAATAAGATAAGGAGATCTCTCAAATTTAAAAGTCTTTCCAAAGAAAGAAGTTAACTTGGAGAATAAGAAAGAATCCTTACCCAATAAGGAAAAAGGAGACCTAAAAGGAGGGCACTTCTTTACTAAAAGGGGTTTGCAAAAAGCATAAAAGGAGGCATGATGGAGACCCATAACATATTCCATACGCTCTCCCTCTCTCCTATTCTTTTCTTCTTCCTTTCTTCTTTTCCATTAGTTTATTTTTATTTTTGGTAGCCTTGGGCCATGTCCAAGGGTTTATTTTGAAGGAGAAAATTTGTGAAGGAGAAGTTGTAAAGATGCAATTTTTAGTGATAAATCAAGAAGCATTCTTTGCAATGGCGGGCTAATTTTCTTGATTAGAGTTATGGATGAAGGTAAGTAATTGTCTTTTTATTTGTTTAGTAATTCTAATTTGTGTTCCATGATTATGTGCTTAATGATTAATAGGCTTGTCTTCGTGCCCTAGGCAAATCTCTATTTTTATTTCTAAAATAAAAATTAGTTTTTGACTACTCATGCTTAGGTTTGATAGGCCATGCTTAGGATTTAGATCTTTTGATGGTTTATGCTTACTTTTGATGGGTGGTGCTTAAATTATTTTTATTCTTTTATGAGATGAAGGAAGTCTTGAGTTTTGGATTTTTATAATTAAAAAGGGATTTTAAAAGTTAGATTTTCCAAATTAAAACCATTGATTTGTCTTTGATTTGAAGTAAAAATTGGAACAAGTTAGGGTTACTTAATAAATAATTGGTGAATGCTTATTGGATTCCTATACTCTAATCATCTTCATTAATTGGTAGATTTCGAATTTCTATATTAGTTGCTTAATTTTTAAATATAAACTCAAAACTTTTCTTAAATTGTTAGTTAATTAGTTTTCTTAATTTAAAAGTTTCTTTAACTAGCTCCCTGTGGGTTCGACACGTTCTTGCCACTGTCTTATCTAGACACCCGTGCACTTGCAGTATTTTATGATTGATATTTATCACATCAGGGAGATAAGAAAAGTGATACCACAAATTTGGGCCAAAACTAGGGGTTTGTTTCACTAGTGCAATCCTCTTGTGGGCAAAAAGTCTCATTTCAATTTTTACGTGTTGTTTTAACTTGAAAGTCCTAATTAGAGTAGGAACTTCTATTGTTGGAGTGTTCAATTAGGAGTCTTATTTACAGGATTTGTTTTTAAAAAAAATACGGTGACAGGATGTTCAGATGTCATCAAAATTAGGAAGAGTCGAGGCTTGTGCACAAGGTCATCCCAGGCTACATATTTAGTGCAGCAATTTTCAAATACAACGAAATTTGATTCTCCTCTGTAATGTGAAAAAGTACACTTTTTATTTGGTAAATACTCACGCACCTGCACATGCACATGCACACAGTACCTATGTTCCTCACCAACACAACTAGGGATCAATCCGTTGTTGTTTTTATGGAGAAGAGATGCCTAACCACTTAGCCATTAGTGGAATGGCTTACTATTTTTTTATAAAACAAGTACTAGGTGTTTGGTGCAGACTCTAGACAAGTTCATGCCTAGGTGAAAATTCCTAGGCCTTCTAGCCTCATTCAATTGAACTGTTAAGGCAAAAGATCTGATCCAAGGCTGTGCCTGCATCAGCAAGATGGTAAATTTTTCATCATCATCATGAAGCCATTTACCCAAGCCTTATCCCACCTATCTAGGCTGGCTCCACGAGTTCTACTTTCCACTCACTAAAAGCATGCTCTGTAATTCCACAAGCTAGCATCTCTTTTCTCACTACGTTAGTAAAGGTATTTATTGATTCCACCTTCCTTTATACTGGTATGCAAAAGAAAATAAAGTCCTACCTATGGTTAACTGTGCCGAAGTGAAACGAGCTGATGACAATCAGTTAAGGGATGAGCCTATTTAAAACCTTTATGCGTGGGTCCTTCAAGATTTGAGGCAGATTCTTACAATGGGATCAAGTGGGCACAAGGGAGTTCTAACTGCAAAGATCTAGAGAGACCACTCTCAGATCGACCCTAGAATGAAACAAGCGGTAGAAAGAAGGACCTCCAAAGACGACTGTGTAATGAAACCTCAAAGAGGATGATGTGGAAATCCAGCAGATCACAGCTGACAAAGAAATCCCACAGAGGAAATCACATAGTTGTCTCACTACCGCAGACGAGGAGCGAAGGGGCTCGACTTGACCGATCAAAACCTAGATGCCAAACTCCCTTTGAAAGGTACAAAGCCCTAAACCTGAAACCCAATGCTTTGATACGATGACTATTAGAGTTGAGTAGAAATTGTCGTCCGCTTAAAAGCGAGTGCCCTGTATTTATATTAATGTTGACAAAGTATAATAACATGAAACCCCTTTTAAGAGAGGATATGTGCGAGGCTAATTTAGGTTCAACTAGAGAACAAGTAGTTATCTTATCTGGAGGGACTTAGTTTCATAGATACGTTATGCTCCACAAGTGTACCAGAATCGGCACTGCCTACACATATATCCACTTCGTGTCAACATTAGGGCCACTCCCTAACTTCAATGCGGTCAAATCACCAACTATTTTGTAAGATTCACTGAGTTAAAAAAACAAATAAAGGATGCCATACTGACAACTAAATACCTGCCATTGCAGTTGGCTCTTCGAGTTGGCCACAACCTCTTAGTTGACATCGTAGTCTTCTATGGAAAGTTGTCCGGTCATCACATTTTCTGGGTCGTGTATGCCCATCACATTTGTTGGTGAAGTAGAAGAAACAGACAGTTGTTGGCTCTTCTAGTTAATCACAACCTCTTGGTTGAAACCGCAGTCTTCTATCGAAAGTTGTCCGACCATCACATTTTCTGGGTTATCTATGTCCATCACATTTGCTGTTGAAGTAGAAGAAACAGACGGTCTAAAAGGTGTACCTTGAAACTGAGTTAGAGAATGTTCCAAGGCTTCATCCCAAGATGCCGCACCATTTTGTTTCCTGGGCTCTTGAAAACTTAACCCAGAATTGTTACATTTTTCAGTTAGATTTTCTTGGCCAAGTGGCACAAAATTCAATCCAGGAATTCTATACAAATCACATGGGGTTGATTACTGTGAAACTTTCTCACCAGTTGCTAAACTGACTTCCATCCTTGTAATATTATCCCTAGCAGCAAATTTCGATTGGCCATTATACCAACTGGAAGTAAAATATGTGTTCCTCCATGGGGATTTGAAAGAAGAAGTTTATATGGATCCCCCACCTGATTTTGTTATCAAGGGACAGGAAGACAAGGTTTCTTTTCACAAAGGAAGTATGTTTTTGGTCTTCTTGAAGAGACAGGGAAACTAGGTGCTAAGCCAGTAGGCACTCCACTTGAGCAA
Organism: Umbellularia californica; assembly: GCA_028538565.1. Classification (NCBI taxonomy): domain Eukaryota; kingdom Viridiplantae; phylum Streptophyta; class Magnoliopsida; order Laurales; family Lauraceae; genus Umbellularia; species Umbellularia californica. Next base: position 80,174,621 of record JAPQWN010000006.1, on the reverse strand, counting down.
AATCATAGCTTACACTTAGAAAGTGGAGAATTACTTCAAGATAAGAGAATGTACCAGAGATTGGTGTGGAAACTAATTTATCTTACAATCACAAGCCCTGACATCTCTTATGTTGTTAGCCTGGTTCGTCAATTTATGCATACTCCCAACTGATCATTTAGCTGTTGTGCATAGAATTCTCAGATATTTAAAAGGATCCCCAGGTCAAGGAATTCTATACAAATCACATAAGCATGCAAAGGCCATTGTGTACACTGATGCTGATTGGGTTGGATCTTGGACGGATAGAAAATCAACCACATGCCACTGTACAATGGTTGGAGGCCGGAAATCTAATATCTTGGAACAGCAAGAAACAAGTTGTTACGGACAAGTCTTGTGCAGAAGCTGAGTATAAGGCTGTGACTCATGGATGTCGTGAACTACTGTGGCTCAGAATTTTATTGGAAGAGTTAGGTTTCAAGCAGGGTGGTCCGATGAATGTTTATTCTGATAGTACTTCAGCAATCAAGCTTGCCAATAATCCTATTTACCATGAGAGAAAAAGCATGTGGAGGTTGATTGTCACTTCATCAGGGAAAAAAATTGAAAAGGAGGATGTGGTGTTGATACATGTTAGTACTGAGGATCAGTTAGCGGACTTTCTCACCAAGGCAGTAAATAAAACTAAGTTACATGATGTTTTGTCAAAGCTGGTCATAGTAAATAGCTATGCACCAGCTTGAGGGGGGGTTTTATAAGTCAAATGACCTTATTCGTAATTTTGGAATTCGTCAAGGACCTTGATGCAGACATAATAATATTCAAGCATTTTTTTTTTTGTAATCTCAGGAAATAGTAGAATAATAATATGGGAATGATCGACCAACCAAGGTGATTAGATCATTCTTCTACAGTATCTCCTAATCTCCTTTCTTTCTCTCTATTTTCTTATTTTTCCCATCATTCATTCCTCACGACTTGTATAGTTGAAACCCTAGAATCAATCCAATCAAGAAAATAAAATAAAACATAATAAGAGGCTGATTAGATTCCCTACCATGTAGATTAAGCCTCAAAATCGGTGATAGGAAAAGTGTTAAACAAAGAGGGTAGGTCAATCCATGGGTGAATGTGAAATGGGATGTGTGACAAATTGAGGTGAGTTGCTTGTGACAGTTGTTTTGCTTTTCACCAAAACCAATTGCAAGTAAACAAGTTTAAGGAGATTAGAATAACATTTAGGGTGGAGGCTTTTGCTTGGCTTGCTATTTTGGGGAAGGTTTCTACAGCGGATAACCTTAAGAGGAGAGGCTTGGCTTCTGAAGCTATTTTAGACTTACCTATGTTGTGCAGGAAGGGGATGGAGACAGTAGACCGTTTGTTTTATCCATTGCAAGTTTTCTCATACCTTATGGTGTATGCTCCTTCTGCGGTGTGGTGTCCTTTGGTGTAGCCCAGAGACTTCGGCAAGGATGATCGAAGCTTGGAGGTGCTCTAGTTTTTACGGGTGTGGGCTAGTTCTTTGGATACTTATACCTTTTGCTTTCTTATGGTCTGTTTGGAAAGAGAGGAATTCAGATTGTTTAAAAGGTCTTCGTCCTCGGTGGAAGACTTGATGTTATTGGTGGTGACACGAATTGCCAAATGGGCCGCTTTCAAGCGTGAGTTTGATAGTCTAAGAGTTGATGGTGTGTTGCACAATTGGGAAGCGTCTCTATTTTGTGGGGTTAAGAAAATGAGAACGGTGTTTTGCTGGGCTCCTCCTTCTGGAGGTGTGCTTAAATTCAATGTTGATGGGGCAACTAGGGGAAAACCTAGGCCAACGGGTATTGGTGGGGTGCTTCGCAATAGTGAAGGCATTGTGTTGGCTTTGTTCTCAAAGCATGTGGGTTGTGTGGAGTCTAATAAGGCTGAGGCTGATGCTATTTTAGAAGCTATCTGGATTTTCACTTCAACCTCTTTTCATTCTGGACTAGTGGTTGAAAGTGATTCTCTTAATGCTATATCTTGGGTGTCTTCTTCGGCTATGTTTCCTTGGAAGTTTCAGTTCTATTTTAATGAGATTAGAGCTCTATTGCCTTCAATTCAAGTGAACTTTATTCATGTTGGGAGGGCAGCAAATGGTTTTGCTGACTCTTTAGCTGAGCAAGGGGTTGATAGTTCTTCTAATTTCTTAGCTTTCACTATGAAACTTGTTTTGTGGTATATAATGCTTTTATACCATAGTGCCCTTTGGCCGGGGCTTCTGTGTAGTTATCTTTCCTTTCTTAGTACACTTTCTTTGTTGCCCATAAAAAAAAAAAGAAAAAGTGAAGAGCGACTGAAATCTGAGGATAAACAGGGGTTCTTTGCAAGCATTTGCAAGAGCGACGATTGTTTGGATGAACCCTAATGATAAGCACCTTAATCTAGCACACTCTATTAATAGCCCGAAACTCCTGCGAGATACTTTAAAACATTTGAGAAATCAAGCACACTATTATGTTACTCACTCATGACAGAATAATTATAATTGCAAACCAATTAATTTAACTGCTTACATATAATGTAACAGAAACAGACTTGTCAGATACCCAATCCAAATGAACTAGCTAATTACAATATACAATGTAATTAGATTGTAAACTATACATGAGCAGACTCTGCACAAGCACAGACTAAGTTGCTGTAGACATAAAAGTATCAATCACCCAAAAGTATTTCCAAGTCGAATATGTCATCACCGTTCAAGTCTTCTTCAGAATCATTCAAGAGTTTTTCCGACACAACCTGCAAGAAATGCCATATGAACTTGTGAAACCGCAGTTGGCGAATGAATACACAGGCCAATATTGCAATCACAAACTTTTCCATGATCAGCAATGTGTTCATTAGCTTATATGCACACCTCATTAGGGTTTCTAATAGAGGTCTTTACCATTCAAAATTTTTTAAAAAAAATCTGGAAATCATGGGTGTTTGTGTGTGAGTGAAAACACAAAAAAAAAAAAGGTGCCAACTAATAACTAATCATAGAGAAGAATATAGGAATTTGGTTAATCTTGGGCCCAGAATGGTGGGAAGTGTGTGTCCAATTGTGTGGGTTAGCACCCAGGCTAATTTGTATTTGCCCCTTGGCTGCAACCATCACCTAGTAGATACGCTGGTTGCAGCACTGGGACTACAGATTGATCACAATTTGTGCACCAAAGAAAAGGATTGAAGGCAAGATGAAGTTGTATCATGTATGCCATGTCTATTGTAGAACCAAAAAATACATCATTTAAGAAAAAAACCATTTAAAAAAATCACTGAATAAAATGAATTTATGATGATGTAGAACTTTTCTTCAATTTTCAAAAAACAAATGATCAGCAGTCCACAGGTTTAGCCATGTGTTTAGTGATTGGAACAGTTACAGACAGTTGTAACCATAGAATGAGTCCAGTTACATTCAAATCGAACCATCAAATAACTAGAAATATTTTGGGCAACAAGGGACTGACCATGACCCATCTATGGTGAGGATATCCCCCAAAAAGATCCAATCACCAACACACATGTATTGTTCCACTCCCACAGACCATTAACTCTCACGGATCACAGCCATTGGCCTTCTTTCAAAATGAATCATTTTTCATTTGGCATATGATTGTGAAAAGCAGACCACAGAAGGTATCTTCAAGAGCCTTGATTCATGGGAAAAGCTAGAAAATGAGGTGCTAATATTCTTTCATCCAACTTCTATTCAGAAACTATTCCTGGAGAACTAAATACATGAATTTTTTCCATTTTGGGTAAGAATCTGATAAGTGACGATTGAATATGGTGAGCGTATCCTGTTCTTTCAAGAATTGACAAAGTTAAAAGTACCTTTGTCTCCTGGAATCCTGAAACGCCATTAAGCAGTCTACGATATTGATCTCTTGCCTCTGGATACTGATCCATGGACCTCACTCTAGCAAGTGCCTTATCCAGTCTTGCCTCTGTCTGTTTCTTGCCTTCTTTCAGAAAATCATAATCATCCTCTTTAGAGGATGTACCTTGCATGGACCGGTCCTCAATAAGTCCTGGCCGGAATCCTCGCAAACCACTTCCTCTACGTCTCCAGCGCAAAATCACCTTCTCCACAATTCCAACTGACCAGACGATCTTCCTGTAGTGTTTCCGCACTTGGGACCCCCTGACATGAGCCTTCTCACAAACACGATGAAAGTGAGTAATTTCAAGCTTTAAGTTGATGAAGCATGTAATAGGTGCAACTCAAATGGTATATACATGCCCCAAAAAATAAAATTGCAAGCAATATTACACCTCTTTGGAAATTGGCAAAACTTTAAGGATGGTAAAATTGAGATAGATGGAGAACGACACTTGGTAAAATCAAACAACCACAACTGTCCACTTCGTTTGATTGAGAGTGACATGCACAATTACATGGTGTACACAACTTCAGTACCATTGACATGCATCCAATAGGCTTTTTTTTTTTCTACTCAAAATCTGCACACTTATGAACCGGAGCAAGACATGATGGAATTGCCATTTAATTTCTATCTGCAAAGAGTTTCACTTATCTAGAGGACATCCATAACCTTATTCGCTTTACCACGCACAAGATACTATATAAATACAAATTCTGTCTATCACCTAAAATATTTTGATTTGAAGACTTTTTGGGCCTCACACTACCATATCAGCAGAAGCTCTTTATGTTTGCAGGTTTTATGTTTGCATGTTTCTCCCCGTGAGTGAAATTTTGGTCATTCTAAAAAAAATATCAGTTGATGAGAAACCAAGGAAACAGCAGGGGCTCCACTGATGTAGCTATGTGGGGAACAAAAGATCACAAAATTATAAAATTTGAAAGTTTCAAAATTATGAACATTTCAAGCCCATGATCTACCTAGAAAAGCAATCTGAATCCACTTTGAGGATTGATAAAGTAAGGGATAGAAGAATATCAATGCACCTGGATCTTCACAATTAGCTGACGGATCATCAAAAACTCGGTTCTCCCTTTCCAACTACGAAATTTGTTCTGTATTCTTATTGCAGCAGCAGTATGTGTGATTTCATTATGTTGTTCTGCTCTGTTTGAATTAAATGATATGAACGAAAGAGCCTGTTCATCTGACATTCCAAATTTATCATCACCTGACTCAATAAACTGCTTCCTGTGGAATGATTTCACTCTAAAAACTTCATGAATGCGGGCAGCAGCTTGAACAGCATTACGGACAGCCGTCAGTGAATCCTTGAGTGACCGTCCGTCTAGATCACCATCAATATATTGGGCAGCACTCAGTTCAGCAATTGTTTGGATGGCTTTCACACCAGGAACTTCAGATGCATTGCCATCCTCAAAAGTTTCCAATGTAAGGGCTTCCAGGTGGGCTTTCAAGGATGATTCTGCAAGGTAACCAGCAATGCCTTTGTGTCCGTTTATGGAGGCTAGATCTGCAGGTGCTCTCCCAGAAGGAAACTCAGGGGTTGGATCTGTCAATGCTCCAGGAGCTCCACCCAAAGCCACAAGAGTAATAACTGTCTGCTCTCTGAAGTGATAATGAGTTCAAGCAAGACCATGCCATAATTCAAGAATATCAGTACACAACGATATATTGAATAAAGCATAAGCAAACTAGAGGAAATAACTTTCCAAAGAAGCATAGAAGAGATATTTATAATGTCCAATACAACCAGTTGGGCTCCACAAACAGTACATGTAGATTCAATCTTTATGTGTCTTCGACCATTTGTATGGCATGCATTATCCTATAGATGGGAGATACCAAAAAATCTCCTCCATTAAGTTATCCTAACCATCCAATTTTCATATTTAAATATAGATCCTCGGCCCTAATTGTTCATGTGCAAGCCACCAATTAGATGCTCCACCATCTATAATCCTCTAATAGGGGAGATGTTAGAGGATGGCTTATCCAATCATCAGACCATCAACATATTTACAGCTTAGATTACTGAAATGTGAGTCTACTGTACAATTATTAGTGAAAAAGAAAATTCCATTTCCCACAAACAAGTATCAAATAATAGCTCCAGATTACATGAGGTGATACTGTAAGACCCCGCCCGAGTTAAGCAAGATTAACTCTAATCAATCGAAATTAATGCTAATTAATCAAGTCTAATTAGACTAATGATGGTTAATGTCCCAACTCGATGAGATTAGTCTCAAATGATGCATTAAGCGTAATGAAATGGATTTTGATGGGATTGACTAGTTTAAATTGAGTTTAGGCTCAAATAAGGTGAGCCAAGGACTTCCTTGTAAATACGAGTTTACGCGTATTTCGTCGAATACGGAAATTCTTGATACCAACGCGTGTATTTCGAATAGTACGTTAACTTTCATAATAGGCGTGTTTTCATTTGACCTTAAATGGACCAAGTGGGGTTCCATTTGACTTAAAATGTGATAATGGTGAAGAGAAGGGGGCTTTTGTGTAAAAGGGCCCTTATATTAGAATGAAATGAATGAATGAATGATTTCATTCGTTCATTCCACCTCCATCGAGCCCTAGCCAGACCTTTCTCCTTCTCCTTCCACTTTCTCTCCATTGGGTGTGAAGATTTGGAGCTTTATCAAGTGATTGGAGTGGAGTGGGCTACTCCATCCATCTTCATCTTCTTCCTTGAGCCTTCTTCCTCCATTGTTGTAGAGTAAAACTTGGAGAAGACCTCAAGATTTCCTCCCATTGAACTACAAGTAAGTTCTTGGAACTTTTAATAAGTTTTCAAGTTATAATGAGTAATTAGAAGAGGTTTCTAGCACAGATAGCTTAAGGATTTGTATATTTGCATATTTCATGGATTTAGGGTTGAGATTTGGGGATTTTGGGCTCAAGCCAAGCTATTAAAGAGGGCTTTGAGTGCATTGACTACAAGAGGCAAGTATAAACATCTTTTGTGATTAATGTTAACCATTGTTGGATTTCTATGGATTGAATGTATAGATTAATGGATATTATAGGTATTGTTAATGAATGGATAATGTATGGGAAGAGAACTTGAAGTTCCAATGGTCATTCTCAAGAGGATGCATTGTCTTAGACTTCCATAGATTGTTGAAAAGGACTGGAGTTCAAGGAACTCAGTCTTCAGAAATTGTTTCAGAACTTCTGAAGCTCGAAAATAGAGTTCTGTGCAAATTTCGGCTAGCCGCAAGGCTAACCGTGAAGCCAACCGCCGGAATCTATAAAATGGGAGAGCTTCTGGAAAGCTAACCGTCATATTTCGGTTAGCCAAAATCCAAATTTCGGCTAACCGTGAGGTGACCGCAACCTGACCGAAATTGAGTCAGAATTTCCTGTAAAAAAGACAGCTTGTGGAAAGCTAACCGCTAAAATTTCGGTTAGCCGAAATTGAAATTTCGGCTAGCCGTAAGGTAACCGTAAGGTGACAAAAAATCGAGACAGAAATGTCAACTTCTGGAAAGCTGACCGTGAGCTGACCGCCGAAATTTCGGCTAACCGCCAATCGAAATTCAGCTAGCCGCCAAGTAGATTTCGGCTAGCGGCCAACCTAGTTTCGGCTAACTGCCAGGTAACCGCCGAGCTGACCGATATTGGCCAACACATTAAATGTGAGTAAAAATTTGGCCAATCGATCGGACCGTTAGCGAGTTTTGGATTTTGCGAAAGTTTAGAGCACTCCTTGTGAGTATAAATGCTTCTAAGATTAGTTCGAAGACTAATCATGGAGTAAAGTGGATTATTAAGAATTAAGGATAATGAAGGAGGAACTTCATAGTTAATAAATTGTGGTCTAAAACTCCATGGGTGTTAACTACGGTGACTATAATGCACACACCAAATATAAATGTGATGCTCATCAAGAATAACACGTGCATTTAGTAACTGTTGGTGATACCTATATGGTTGTTTAGATTTAAGATAGAATTAAATGGAATCATGATTGTCTCGCAATTCCTTATCGTAATATTGTGTCCCAATCTAATGAGATTGGTATCACTATTATTCCATTCCCTTGTTATTATGGGAATCATGGGATTGAATCGAATCCAGAGATGGATTGCTCACTGAAAAGTATTGACCATTGAGTCTGGCACTACCTAGCTATTGTTTTAGAACTGAAAATGAGTTCAATGAATGAATAAATGAGACATATGTCTAATCCTACTGCAGTAGATGGATTTGGGGGCGTTCCGGAGCTCCGTGGTGATGCTAGTTGCCCCTGGTCCGGACACTAGTAAGTCCCACTATATTTCGATCGTATCTATGGGTATTGATCGATGCCTTCCATTTGGAAGAAGAATCCTTCCTTTGAGGGAAGATGGTAATAATGATAAATCCTTCCTTTGAGAAAAGATGGTAAATGAAATGAATGAAATGACTATGAATACTATGGTAGTGACCACCCTATACATGTCCACATGATTGACTTTCATGTCTACTTATTGTTATTATAGGGACTTTCTAGACTTATCTAGAATTGGAACTGTTGTTGCTATATTGAATGAGTCTAACTCATGAGTTAACATGCTATTGCAAGAATTGTTTATACATTGTTGAACCGTTGTGTTCACTAGTTTTATTGATGGCATTACAAGCCCGTATGCCCTTGCCGGTGAGGCAGCGCCCCAGGCGGGAGCGGAGGAGACCGCTCAGGTTCCTCCAGGAGGACTAAACGAATGGAATGGCCGGGATACCGTTTGATATGGGTATCCGAGAGCGAAACAGAGATCGGAACATTTTGAGAGAACATTTTGAGAAACATTTGAGAGATTATTCTTTTGTGTAATCATTTTGGTATGTAACTAATTGGCATTGTATAATGTTTTGAATAAGTACTGATTGATCGGTAGGTGGTTCAAATGATACATGTATAAAGGACATTGTTTTGTATACATGTAAATTGTAAGTTGATCTTGTCAAATATAATTGTTTCCGCAGATTTGTGTAATTGACAGGTTTATTGAGATTGTTATCCCTTGTGGATTTCATTTTAACTTCGGTTAATTCGGAATTTACGGGAGTAAGTATGGGCTCACGGCTCGGGGTTACCGGATCTCGGGCCCGGGTCGTGACAGATACATAAATAATAAGTGGGATAGAGACAAAATTAGTATTATGGAAAATACGAATGGCGCATCTGTAGGGTCTTACCTGCCACAAGATGCTGCCCAATGGAGGGCAGTCCACCCATTCACATCCCGGAAATTGATATTAACACCTGCAGCTATTGTTGGTGCAATTGCCCAATCATAACCAAGGGCAGCAGCTAAATGGAGCACACCTTGGCCCTCCTTATCCAAGACACAAGGACCTTTATAAACTTCAGCAACCTTGTGAAGAAGCCAAGCATGCAATTTGTCTTTCAGTATCCTTTGAAACAACCGTTCGTTTACTTCATCTGTTGTAAGTTTTTCCATCTGGAACCATTCATTATCATCTTCTTTTAGTAAAGAACTGATTTTACTGCTTATATGAGATTTCTCACCAGCACTATTAGACAAAGTAATTGCATAGCCAACTGAATCCAAAGACAACAGCTTTCCAAGCCGTACATGAAGAATCATTTCAGTTGTACTCCCACCATATGTATCTGTATCCATGTAACAACTGTGGCCAATCCGATATTCAAACTCTCTTACTTCACTGCAAGCCACCCTGTTGGAACAGGTGATGTAGAATGGGACCCTTCCAGCGGCATGCACTGGAGCACGGCAATGAAGAACACCATCTGGTAAAACCTCTGCCAGGACCTCTACTTCCCCAAACATACATGACCATTTACATTTCATTGCATCGTTTTTGTCCTTCAAGAATGTTCCCGTGATCAATACCTGTCACAGATTAAATGGAAAATAACGGTCATGGAAAATTTCTATCCTTTAATTCTCATACTCATCTAGACATCAGATGTGTTAGTAGCCTTGAGACTCAAGTGTAATGAAAGAAATATAAATTTGAAGAATACCTTAGTTTCCATGCCTGTGTATGCCCAATTCGGTGAGAAATCAAGAATACTGAATAGCTGATCTTGAGAAAGAGAAGGAGGACTCAACAAATAAGCATCATGCACTTGAGGAGATATTCCAGAATCTTCAATTGCATTACCACTCTCAACAGTGCTCCAGCAGATTCCAGAACTGGGTTGAACATGTGCCTCATGTACCTCTCCAAGATCTTTGCTCATCCATCTGGAGAAGCTGTCAGCTTTCTTTAAGACTTCGTCCCCTGCTGTGAAGCCGTCAACCAATGGGTGCCTTGTAGAGGAATAGTGGCCAAGATCTTCTTCATTAACTTGATCTTTCTGTGTATCTAAATCGGATGTCAGATGACCCTCAACTTCCGAATTTGAATGATTCAAAACGAACTCATTTGGCATAAAAGATTCATTTCCCTTATCAGAGTTTGTTGAAAAACTAACAGGGTCATTATCTACATCCACATCAAGAATACTGAATAGCTGATCTTGAGAAAGAAAAGGAGGACTCAACAAATAAGCATCATGCACTTGAGGAGACATTCCAGAATCTTCAATTGCATTACCACTCTCAACAGTGCTCCAGTAGATTCCAGAACTGGGTTGAACATGTGCCTCATGTACCTCTCCAAGTTCTCTGCTCATCCAACTAGAGAAGCTGTCAAAATTCTTTAAGACTTCGTCCCCTGCTGTGAAGCAGTCAACCAATGGGTGCCTTGTAGAGGAATAGTGGCCAAGATCTTCTTCATTAACTTGATCTTTCTGTGTATCTAAATCGGATGTCAGATGACCCTCAACTTCTGAATTTGAAAGATTCAAAAGGAACTCATTTGGCATAAAAAATTCATTTCCCTTATCAGAGTTTGTTGAAAAACTAACAGGGTCATTATCTACATCCACATAATGACCTTCCTGTTCTTGGAACCTAGTACGTAGATCGTTAACTAATTCAGTATTCAATTTTTGGCCCATTGGCCATGCAGCTACATGTGAAGAACCATCTTCAGAAGCAATCTGAGTCCACCAGAATCAAAATGAGTAGAGTCAACATCATACAATTAAGTTGGGAGGGAAGCCAACATGAACAGAAGAAAATTATATGTAATTGTTGGGGATGTGCAACCAAAGTCCCACATCGGCTAAACATGGGAAAGATCATGGGCATATAAGTTGGACTAATACTCCATTGGTATGAGGCCTTTTGGGTAGAATCCTAAGAGCAAAACCATGAGGGCTTAGGCCCAAAGTGGACAATATCATACCAATGTGGAGTCCATACTGGTCAATAGACCTAACAAGTGGTATCACAGCCCAGGCCCAAACTTAGCCAGGAGTCAAACAAAGGTGGTGGGCCTCGGTGATGCGCAGAGAAGCGTGGTACTCACGATCGGTGGATCCGTGGTGAGGCTCTCGAGTTGGCTCTACTCGATGGAGCGGACGGATGGATGATCGTTTGAGGGGAGGCTCGGTAAAAATATCCAAAGAGATATGGTCCTTTGTTTGAGGGGATGATTGTTGGGGATGTGCAACCAAAGTCCCACATCGGCTAAACATGGGAAAGATCATGGGCATATAAGTTGGACTAAGTACTCCATTGGTATGAGGCCTTTTGGGTAGAATCCTAAGAGCAAAACCATGAGGGCTTAGGCCCAAAGTGGACAATATCATACCAATGTGGAGTCCATACTGGTCAATAGTCCTAACAGTAATAGTACTGAATAAGCTTATAATACAAAAGAAGAGGGCAGATGATTCTGTATCATTTCAGTAAGTTGAAAGAGGAGATTCAACAAAGGATTGCGTGAACAAGCTATGTGTCCCTAATGATTTGTGCCAAAACCAAAACGAGTTTGTTCAACTTGTACAATCCCTTTTTTGATCCGGGAATCCTTTTCTCTGCTTTTATGTGTTATCTGACTTGAGATTCCTAACTAGAGTAGCAACTTTATTTTCAATTTTTAGAGTGTTTTTATGAGAAATTGTATTTGCATTAGAATTTGATTAGTTAGTCTCAGAAACTTATCGCGATGTTCAAATGTCACTAAAATTGGGAATAGTTGAGGCCATCCAAGTCTATAAATACTTAAGCCTGCGGCAGTTTTCCAATACAATGAAATCTACTGCTCTATGGTACGTGCAATTGTTTGATGATAGGTGCGTGCAAATACCAGACAAAGTTATCCCTAGGAAAAGATTATTAGGTCCTTTATGCATGCGCAGTTGACGCTTCAAGTCTGCATGGGGAGACAAAAAAAGAGATACCACAAATGTGGGCCAAAACTAGGGGTTTGTTTCACTAGTGCAATCCTCTTGTGGGCAAAAAGTCTCATTTCAATTTTTGTGTTGTTTTAACTTGAAAGTCCTAATTAGAGTAGGAACTTCTATTGTTGGAGTGTTCAATTAGGAGTCTTCTTTACAGGATTTGTTTTTAAAAAAACATGGTGACAGGATGTTCAGATGTCATCAAAATTAGGAAGAGTCGAGGCTTGTGCACAAGTTCATCCCAGGCTACATATTTAGTGCAGCAATTTTCAAATACAATGAAATTTGATTATCCTCTGTAATGTGAAAAAGTACACTTTTTTATTTGGTAAATACTCACGCACCTGCACATGCACATGCACACAGTACCTATGTTCCTCACTAACACAACCAAGGATCAATCCGTTGTTGTTTCTATGGAGAAGAGATGCCTAACCACTTAGCCATTAGTGGACTGGCTTCCTTTTTTTTTTTTAAAACAAGTACTTGGTGTTTGGTGCAGACTCTAGACAAGTTCATGCCTAGTTGAAAATTCCTAGGCCTTCTACCCTCATTCAATTGAACTGTTAAGGCAAAAGATCTGATCCAAGGCTGTGCCTGCATCAGCAAGATGGTAAATTTTCATCATCATCATGAAGCCATTTACCCAAGCCTTATCTCACCTATCTAGGCTGGCTCCACGAGTTCTACTTTCCACTCACTAAAAGCATGCTCTGTAATTCCACAAGCTAGCATCTCTTTTCTCACTACGTTAGTAAAGGTATTTATTGATTCCCCCTTCCTTTATACTGGTATGCAAAAGAAAATAAAGTCCTACCTATGGTTAACTGTGCCGAAGTGAAACAGACATGAAATCTATGTTTTAGGGGTGCTGATAAACTATGCAAACATTATAACTCGACGTTCCCCAGACTTTAAATGTTATGATCCGACTAGAGTTCTATTTTAATTTTTGTGTGGTACCCAACAAGGCCCTTGGTAGCTCAACAAAGTAAAATCAAATCATGGGCCCGCACAAATTCAAGCGGTCGAGGAAATGGATCAACTGAGATGTAATGAACAGAGTCAGAATTGACCAACATTTTGAGCACAACAAGAGAAGTCTAATGCAAGGAAGAGAATACAAATCAATTCCCAGATCAGAAGATATAGCTTCTGCATAAGCCTATGGGAGCTCTTTAGGGTGGCCAAGGCCATCCGGAATCAGAAGAACACTTAAGAATAACAATGGAGAAATATTTCTAGGACCAGTTGGCATTGTAGGCATGAATAGAGCTGATGACAATCAGTTAAGGGATGAGCCTATTTAAAACCTTTATGCGTGGGTCCTTCAAGATTTGTGTTACACCCCGACCCGAACTAATCAGGATTAAGGATGATTAATTGGGATTGGTGCTAATGAAGGTTGAATAATTGGGTTAATGAAGGTTAAAGACCAAAGAGAGACAAATTAGTCTTAAATGATTCATTAAGGATAATGGAATGAATTTGAATGGAATTGAGTTGGTTAAAATGAGTATAGACTCAAACAAGATAGGCTCAGGACTTTTTCGTAAATACGGGTTTCCACGTATTTCGTCGAATACGGAAATTCTTGATACCAACGTGTGTATCTCGAATAGTACGTTAACTTTCATAATAGACGCGTTTTCATTTGACCTCAAATGGACCAAATGAGGCTTCATTTGACTCAAATCGTAATAATGCTTAATGGGAGGGGGCTTTAGTGTGAGAACCCCTTATAATAGAGTGAAATGAGGAAATGAATTCATTTCCAACAAAATCCTAGGCTCGTTCTCTCTTCTCCTTCCATTTTCCTCATCAAACGACAAGTTGGCAGCTTACATGTGTGATTGAAAAGGGCTACGAGCTTCACCGACTTCATCTTCATTTTCTTCCTCAAGCCATTCCTCCATTTTTGAAGTGTCAAGCTTGAAAGAAAACCCAAAATCCCTTTGCTTGGAGCTACAAGTAAGTAGTTGGCCTTCTCTTAGGATTTCCAAGTTCTGTTGAGTAGTGAGGGAAGGTTTCTAGCATAAATAGCTTAAAGGTTGGGTGTTTTAATGTTTTCATGGATTTAGGGTTTGAGATTTGGGGGTTCCATCTCCAAAAGCAAGCTAAGCAAAAGACCTTGAGCTAGCTAACCTTCAAGAGGCAAGTATAAACACTTTCTTGTGATTAGTAGTAACATTGTAGAAGTTTATAGAGTTTTATGGGTTCATTGGAATAGTAATGGATATTTGAAGTGTTGTTGTGAATGGATGGTGTGTGAGGAGGGAACCGGAGGTTCCAATGGTTATTCCAAACATGTACATTTTCTTAGAATTATAGATTATTGAAGTGATTGGAGTTCAAGGAACTCAATTTTCGAAAATCTGCTTCAGAAGTTCTAAAGCTCGAAAATGTAGTTCTGGGTAAATTTTAGCTAGTCGCAAGGCTAACCGTGAAGTCAATCGTCGAAATCCGTAAAATGGGTGAGCTTCTGAAAAGCTAACTGCCAGATTTCGGTTAGCCGAAATTGTTAGCCAGATTTTGGTTAGCCGAAATTAGAATTTCGGCTAGCCGCGAGGTAACCATAAGCTGACCGAAATTGAGTCAGAAATCCCTGCCAGAAATGCCAGCTTCTGGAAAGCTGACAGCTGAATGGCGGTTAACAGAATTTGAGATTTCGGCTAGCCGCCAGTCAGGTTTCGGCTAACCGCCAGGTAACCGCCGAGCGAACCTGATACTAGCCAATGTGTTAATTGTGAGTGAAAAATTGAATTTTGGATATTTGCGTAAGTTTGGAGCACTCCTTGTGAGTATAAATGCTCCCTAGATTAGTTCAAAGACTAATCATGGAGTAAAGTGAAACTGTTAGGAATTAAGGATAATAAAGGAAGAATTTCATAGTTAATTAATTGTGGTCTAAACTTCAATGGATGTTAACTACGGGGACTATAATGCACACATTAAATATATAAATGCGATGCTCATCAAGAATAACACGTGCATTTGGAAACCGTTGGTTACACCAAAATGGTTGTTTAGATTTGAGATATAATTAGATAGAATCATGATTGACTAGTAATTCCCTCATTGTAACATTGTGTCCCAATCTAATGAGATTGGTATTACTATTATTCCCTTTCCTTGTTATGAGGGGAATCATTGCATTGGATCGAATCCAGAAAGGGGATTGCTTACTGAAAAGCATTGACTTTCGAGTCTGACACTACCTAGCTATTGTATTAGAACTCTAAATGAGTTCAATGAATTAATAAATGAAACAAATGACTAATCATACTGTAGTAGATGGATTTGGGGGTGTTCTGGAGCTCCGTGGTGATGCTAGTTGTCCCTGGCCCGGACACTAGTAAGTCTCACAATTTCCAATCGTATTTATGGGTATTGATCGATGCCTTCCATTCGGAAGAAGAATCTTTCCTTTGAGGGAAGATGGTAATGATGAATCATTCCTTTGAGGGAAAATGGTAAATGAAATGAAATGAAATGAAAATGAAGACTATGGTAGTGACCACCCTATACATGTCCACAAGATTGACTTTTATGTTTACATATTGTTATTGTCGAAACTTTCTAGATTTGTCTAGACTTGGAACTGTTACTAATAGATTGAATGAATTGAGTTATGGACTAACATGCCGTTACAAGATCTGTTTGTACTTTGTTGAACCGTCATGTTCACTAGTGTTATTGATGGCATTACAGGTCCGTTTGCCCATGCTGGTGCAGCAGCGCCCCAGGCGGCAGCGGAGGAGACCTCTCAGGTTCCTCCAGGAGGATTAAATGAATGGAACGGACGGAATACCATCTGATATGGATATCCGAGTGCGAAACGAAGTTGGAACATTTTGAGAGGATATTTTGGAAAATGTTTTGAGAAGTTATTCTTTTTGTACAATCATTTTGGTAAGGATTAAATGAATGGAACGGACGGGATACCATCTGATATGGATATCCGAGTGCGAAACGGAGTTGAAACATTTTGAGAGGATATTTTGAAAAATATTTTGAGAAGTTATTCTTTTTGTATAATCATTTTGGTATGTAATTAATTGTCATTGCATAATGTTTTGGATATGCACTGATTGACAAGTAAACGTTGGAAAGGATACTTGTATAAAAAACATTATTTTGTATACATGTACATTGTAAAACTGATATTGTCAAATACAACTGTTTCCGCAGATTTGTGTATTTGACAGGTAAATTGAGAATGTTATCCCTTGTGGATTCCGTTTTAACTTCGGTTAATTCGGGATTTATGGGAGTAAGTATGGGCTCACGGCTCGGGGTTACCGGATCTCGGGCCCGAGTTGTGACAATTTGAGGCAGATTCTTACAATGGGATCAAGTGGACACAAGGGAGTTCTAATCCTCCATGGAGACTGACCTCGATTGTGAAGGAACTAAAGAAGATGGTTGCATCCTTAAATGTGTGTTTCAATCATATTTCAATAGAATCTGATGAAGCTAATTCTTTGGCTACGGGTAAATAAGCAATACTTGGGTCATCGTTTATGTAATGCCTTCGTGTGTGATTTGTCTCTTTGATTATGTGGAGACTATTGTCTTGATAGATCCATTTATTTTTTAGATTTCTTTAATTAATTACAATCATTGTTGCTTCTTAAATATTATATATATGTACATATTGAGGATGTTATCTAGGACTCAGAGAGATTTCCAGCTGCAGCGAAGAACTAGTTTCTCCCTTTAACTGCAAAGATCTAGAGAGACCGCTCTCAAATCAAACCTAGGATGATATAGCTTCTGCATAAGCCTATGGGAGCTCTTGAGGGTGGCCAAGGCCATCCGGAATCAGAAGAACACTTAAGAATAACAATGGAGAATTATTCCTAGGACCAGTTGGCATTGGAGGCATGAATAGAGCTGATGACAATCAGTTAAGGGATGAGCCTATTTAAAAACTTTATGCGTGGTTCCTTCTTCTCTAGAGCCATTGTTGAAGTTCGTGCCACCTTTAATAACTTTTCTCACCTTTATTAATGTAGGATGAAACACGAGGTAGAAAGGAGCTCCAAAGACCACCGTGTAATGAAAAACCTCATAGAGGATGATGTGGAAATCCAGCAGATCACAGTTGACAAAGAAATCCCAGGTAATTACATATATGTCTCACTACCGCAAATGAGGAGCAAAGGGGCTCGACTTGACGATCAAAACCTAGATGCCAAACTCCCTTTGAAAAGTACAAAACCCTAAACCTTAAAACCCAATGCTTTGATACGATGACTATTAGAATTGAGTAAAATTTGTCGTATGCTTAAAAGGGAGGGCCCTGCATTTATATTAAGAATGCTGCTACCTACACATTGCAAATAGCTCTTCACACTGCATTTTAAAAAATAAAAATAAAAATAAAAAAGTTCCTAAACTGCCCCTCCCTCTCCTTCCACCTCTCCCCATCTCCGTGCTCCGGCCACCTCCGCCCGACCCCGCAGCCAACCCATCTCCCTCTCCTTCCCTCTCTCTCAGTAGCCCTGCTCCCACTTCCCTGCACCCACCCACATCCCCATCCCCTCCATCCCCTCGGTGCTGCCGAAGGAGAGGGAGCGACACTGCTGCCGAAGGGGAGGGAGCGACAAAGAGAAAGGGATGGAGAGGGAGAGGACAAGAGGGGGAGAGAGGGAGACTTGGCGGGTGGGCGGGTGGGAGAGAGGGAAACTGAGCGGGCAGAGGGCAAGGGAGGGAGAGGGCTGAGGGCAGGCAGGGAGAGGGAGAAAGGGAGAAAAAGGGAGAGGGCGGGTGGGGGCCGCGGCGGCGGGTGAGAGGCAGAGAGCGGGAGAGAAAGAGGGGAGAGGGAGAGGGAGAAGCAAAGAGCTTTTGGGCGGGTGAGAGGAAGAGAGAAGGAAAGAAAGGGGAGAGGGGTTGCCGGCGACGGGCGAGAGAGATAGAGAGGGAGAGGTATTGGCGGCGGCGGGGTTGGGTGGAGGTGGCCAGAACAGGGAGAGAGAAGGAAGGAGAGGGAGAGCGGTGGTTTAGGGATTTTTTTATTTTTTTTAAATGCATTGTGTGGAGAGCTGGTTGCAGTTTGTAGGTAGCCACTCTCTTGTATTAATGTTCACAAATTACAATTACATGATACCCCTTTTAAGAGAGGATATGTGCGAGGCTAATTTAGGTTCAACTAGGGAACAAGTAGTTATCCAGAGGGACTTGGTTTCATAGATATGTTATGCTCCACAAGTGTACCAGAATCGGCACTGCCTACACATATATCCACTTCGTGTCAACATTAGGGCCACTCCCTAACTTCAATGCGGTCAAATCACCAACTATTTTGTAAGATTCACTGAGTTAAAAAAACAAATAAAGGATGCCATACTGACAACTAAATACCTGCCATTGCAGTTGGCTCTTTGAGTTGGCCACAACCTCTAGGTTGAACCCGTAGTCCTCTATGGAAATTTCTCCGATCGTCGCATTTTCCCGGTCTCGGTTGTTTACGCCCATCACATTTGCTGGTGAAGTAGAAGAAACAGACAGTTGGCTCTTCGAGTTGGACACAACCTCTAGGTTGAACTCGTAGTCTTCTATTGAAAGATCTCTGATCGTTACATTTTCCTGGTTCTGGTTGTTTACGCCCATCACATTTGCTGGTGAAGTAGAAGAAACAGACAGTTGGCTCTTCGAGTTAGACACAACCTCTAGGTTGAACCCGTAGTCTTCTATGGAAACTTCTCCGATCGTTACATTTTCCTGGTCCCGGTTGTTTACGCCCATCACATTTGCTGGTGAATTAGAAGAAACAGACAGTTGGCTCTTCGAGTTAGCGACAACCTCTAGGTTGAACCCGTTGTTGTCTTCTATGGAAAGTTCTCCTATCGTCACATTTTCCCAGTCCCGGTTGTTTACGCCCATCACATTTGCTGGTGAAGTAGAAGAAACAGACAGTTGGCTCTTCGAGTTAGCCACAACCTCTTGGTTGAAACCG
Organism: Umbellularia californica; assembly: GCA_028538565.1. Lineage (NCBI taxonomy): Eukaryota > Viridiplantae > Streptophyta > Magnoliopsida > Laurales > Lauraceae > Umbellularia > Umbellularia californica. The sequence continues at coordinate 80,155,465 of JAPQWN010000006.1, read as the reverse complement.
TGTTCTATGGAAAGTTGTCCGACCATCAAAGTTTCCGGGTCGTGTATGCCCATCATATTTGCTGTTGAAGTTGAAGAAACAGACGGTCTAAAAGGTGCACCTTGAAACTGAGTTCCAGAACGTTCCAAGCCTTCATCCCAAGATGCCGCACCATTTAGTTTCCCGGGCTCATGAAAACTTAACCCAGAATTGTTAATTTTTTCAGTTAGATTTTCTTGATCAAGTGACACAAAATTCAACCCGGGAATGTTTAACTGCTTTCCCTGATAATCACCTGCAATATATCCAGTGATATCTAGTTTACTTGCCATGTAGACCTCAGAACAAATGAGAGAAAATTACGAGGGGGGCAATAAGAACTCTGCAGCTTACTTTGGTCGGTTGGATATGAGCCCGAGAAATAAGAGTCTAGGTCCGTCAGGAGACCGAGATCCATCTGACTGTTTATCACAGGCCTTTCCTCGGATTGCTGTAAATTAAAAAAAGAGTGGTCTCTGGAACTTGCTTGATGGCCATCTGTTGCAACATATTTTGCATTAGTTGTATGCAGGGATTAGATTCATTGTAGAGAATGTGAATCGGTGAATGACAGATCGATAGTATCATTGTTGCAAACAAGATTTTGTTTCATCAGAAGATTAAAATATCCAAAAGTAGGAATTCCATAGGAATAATCATACCAGACTGAGCAACATCCAATTTTGATGTATGTACACTGTTTAGGTTAGAAATATCCATTGTTCTTGACAGAACTTGATTATTATTGATAAGAAAACTAGAGCTGATAGGACTGCCAGAATGGGCACTTTGAGAAGTTTCCTCACAGTCCCTGGTTTGGCTATAGTTTATGTTGTTGCCCTGAAAATACATAAAAATAAAAATTAGATTATATGCATGCAAGTCAATTTAACTACAATTTGTCAGAAATCTTGGAACATAAGGGGAGAAAACAAAGAATCAAGTAAAGCTAGAAATCAAGCAATAGCACAAGGTCACCTTAGAAAAACCGTAAGAGTAATAGATGCACGACAAAAGTTTGACAGCATAGAGAATAGAAGTCTTGGAGATGGATTTGCATTCAAGCCTTAGTTGCTGCCTCTGGTTAATCACCGAACCAAATGACTTTTAAGGTTTAACAAGGACAGCAACACTTTTGATGTTATTACTATTTTTTTTTTTTTTTTTAGGTACCCCAGACAAAGGGGGCTGAGACTTAAGAGAGGGCCCACATACATATGGAAAGATAGCCCACTTGAGTAGAAAGGAGGCCCGCACAAGCGGAAAGAAAGCCCACACAAGTGGAAAAGGAGCCCGCATAAACAGAAAGAGGTGAAGTATCCAGGGTTTCAATGTTACTATTAACCAGCCCTTATGGATATGACACAAGATTCCCCAATCATGACAGTGGCACATTTTGCTTTCCAGGTTTGTTGCTATTACAAACAACATTTGTCTAGGACAACAGAGTTAAAAATATGCCCAACAATAATAAAAGAGCATTTTATTAGGACTTGACTCGCAGATTGTCATCCAATGCACCGATGGACAAATCGCTGCAAACAGTGAATGGATAAGTGAGTTCGATCTTTCTGGATATGATAGAGCTTTGGTTCATCAACTATTCGAGGACTTTTTGATTTTGTGACTAAAAAGTTGGAACCGCCGATTGCCTCTTTTTGACCACCACAATCTCCCACGGTGTCTATAAGAACTGCAGCGGATGCAACATCACCACTTCAGTGGTTCGTGGAGTGACTTCAGCACTAAGTACAACATTAATATCTAAAAGTTTAAAGCATGGTTTGTTTAATATTGACCTATGTGACCTAAGAAGTTCCATATTGTTTTACTTCTGATTATCAATACAGCAACATATTTGCCGGTGCTATGAGATTCATGTTGGACGATAGTTCCCAACCCAAGTATCGCAATGAATTTATTCCACAGAGAACAGTCGGTAATCAAAAAGCACCTAGATAAACTCCATCTTCTCTATATGCATTAGGACATGCAATTTCTGTCACTATTTCAGTGATATAGGGGGATATTCAAGTACATCCATCTCTCACTATTGTGGCCAGGGAACACCTCTTTTTGGAAAGTTTCAAGTACAAAAGAGTAGTACTTTTTTTTGTACTTGAAACTTCTCAAAGAGGGGGTGTCATTTACCACAATAGTGAGAGATGGATGCACTTGAATATTCTCCACACACACACACACACACATATATATATATATATATATATATATATGCGCAATTGCAACATTCATCATGAATAGGTATATAGTTGACGGATGATCTGAATCATGATATATCATGCTGTACAGAGGCCACCAAAACCAGACATACAAAAAACTATCTCTTCAACTGGTCTAAAGTCACTAACAAACTATCACATAAGCCAGACAGCAGAAAAGTGAGTTGGACAATGGCATACATTGCATTTAAATTAGTCAAAGAAGTTCTTACATGCAGTTCAATATTTCAGATCCAATCAATATCGCAAAAGAATAAAGAGGATTTCCATCTATCTGATTCAGAACTACTACATAACCATGAATCATAGCTGAAGGAAATGAATTTCGACCTTCACTTCACGATAGTGGACCAGAACAATGTGCATTAAGTCCCTGCAACAACAGGCAAATACGTAAATAACATAATGTATAATAAATAAATTGGAAAACTTCACTATGATAAATATACAAAGCAATGAAGAAGGATGGTGGTGCGAATGTAACTTTGAAGTTTAGGGCACGGCATTGGGCTGTGACAATATATTAGGCCATTTACAATTTCTCAGAGTCCGTCCTCGTAAGATGAAGTTATATGATAGAAAGAGAGGCAAGATGAGCAAGAACAAACAGAGATTTCTATGGCAGACTTTTTTTTTTTTAATTTGTGGGTAACATAGGGCAGCCTTCTCTTTTTTGTTGTTGCTAAGGTAACCTAGCGAATGTGCTGCGACCTTCAGACTTATCATACAACTCACATATGCGAGGTGATGGAACTTACACATGAGAGGAGAGACAGATACAACTCACACTTGCGATGAGACACATGCGGGGAGAATAAACACAACTCACACATGTGAGGTAATAAAACTCACATATGTAAAGAGGGAGGAGGCATGGTTGAAACCCAAGACCTCCCAATGAGAAATAGGAATCCTTACAAGGTAGCAGACTTTTTTTTTTCTTTTGTGGGGATAGGTCAAAGAATACAAGTACACACCGTGCAAATTGTTCTCAATTGCATTTACAATACATGTGAAATGGCATTAAAACATCTGCAGTTTAAAAGAGCAAGGTTAAATTTTAACTGAGGACTTTGGACTTTGGACACTGCCTTAAAAAAGCCTTCAGATTAAATGACTGGGGACTTCGGACACTGCCTCAAAAAAGTGTTCACACATAAAAAACGTTGGAGGATCAGGTCTTCTCATGCATCCTTCAACTTGGAGCGAAAAAGGTTAGAAAAACAAACAAGCGAACAAAAAGGATATTTTACACTGCCTCAAATAGTAGAATACGGATCCACATCGAACTTTGCAATTTTTGCCATTCAATCCGGAATCCTGAGTCAAGGTACATCAAGCGGACCCATTTCTTATCGGGATATAAGAGAATGAGATCAAGTTCAATGAGACAGGACGAAGGGTGCAATGAATAATTTACAATACCAAGAAAACCTGATGAACACGGCCTGAAAAATAGACTTGTTTGCATACTCACTCTTCCAGCATCCAGTAACTGCGTCTTTGAAAGTTTCCATTTCCTTCTCCATGAGCATAATAGCAGTGCAACACATCAACACTTCCAGCCTGTGTTACACAATTACTTCAGCATAAAAATTAAGAAACATGATGGAGATGTTTATCTTTATTTTTTATTAGAAAAAAACTGAGCATTTTTGGAAAAAAAAAAGAGGAGATCTTGCAAGAAAATGGGTTTTTATCTGACTATTATATATTTTTGAAAATTGACATGTTGTTTCTTAAAACATAAGATTCTTCATGGCATGCTGCTTGTTGGAATTTATGGATTTTTTGTCACTTGTAATTTTATTATTGGGTTTTGATGATTTAAGGGAGTACCTAATTCCAAACCCTTAGATAGCGTTTGGTTCGCTGTAATAAAGGTCGGAATGAAATGGTCATTCCAACGGAATGATCATTATAGCGTTTGGTTCACACAAAAGTGGCGGAATGACCATTTCCTTCGGAATCACCGTTCCTTTAAGTAGAGGAATGGTCATTCCACTAGGGAGGTAGAGGAATGGCCATTCCATTCCTTTATGTTTATTGGTTGAGACCGATACGCCCCCACACAAGGGTATTTTATAATAATATAATAATTATAATATTAATATAATAATGATATAATAATTTGTATTATTAATAATATTATAATTATATTTAATATTATAATATTATATTATAATAAAATTATTTTTAATATTTATAATAATAATACAATTATTATATTAAATATAATTATAATATTTATATAATTCTAAATATATAAATATTAATAAATTATAATATTTATAAATAATATATTATATAATAATATAATTATAAATTTATATTATTTATTAATATAATTATAATAATAATTAGTATAATAATATTATTAATATAATATATACACATTATTAATAATATTTATTAATATTATTCTTAAATTAATAATATATTTATTAATATTATATTATTAATATAATTAATATTAATATTAACAAGGTCATTCCATTCCAAAATTCTAACAAGGGTATTTTGGTCAGTTTTATGTAAATTTTATTCCATTCCGAATATCATTCCAGTATACCAAACGCAAGAACAAGAATCCAGAGTTCTATTACTGGTTTGATTCCTCAGCGTACCAAACGCTGGAATGGAAATGACTATTCATACCTCATTCCATTCCAAACTCATTTCGCTCTCCATTCCATTCCTGTCTAAAACCATTCCAGCGAACCAAACGCTACCTTAATCTCTAAATCCTAAATCCCCAAATCCTAATCCAAACCCTAAGAAACACAATACAAAACTCTTTTATTGAGTTAACAACAATACTCAAGGGTCTTTCAGTGGTTAGGTTAGACCCTCTAATCGTAATGATAATTGTTTACTTAAGATGTCACTTCTGCCACCCTTTAGAAATTCTCACATTTGATTGTAATAGTTCGGGTAGGAGTCCAACCTATTTGGGCATAATTTTGTGATTGAAAGTAAATGTGAAATGTAAAAGTGAAATATGAAATGTTAAATGTAACTTAAAATATAGAATGCAAAAGTGAAAGGTGGAATGTGACATGTGGATGTGAATGTGAATCGTGTGTGTGAATGTGAGTTGTGTACGTGTGAATATGAAATGTAAAATGTAACATAAAATCTTAATTGTTTTCTTCCTCTTCTTTTTAAACATGTGATGAGCGGTGATATCCTTTTAAACATGTGATGCGAAAAAGCAAAAAAAAATGGTGGGAGGACCATTTTTTGTCTATATTAAAATTTGAGACCAGTTTTGGTCTTTAACAAGCCTAAGAAAAATTTTCTGGTAAAATCCTCTTATCATTTAACTTTTCATGTTTTAAAACTACTATTGGCTTCAAATGAAGGAAATCTATGGGACTCGGCCAGCCGAGTCAAGTATGATGCAACTCAGCTGAGTTTTGAAACACTGAAATTTACCAAGGAACCCCTTTCCCTTCATAAAATCTCTCATTCCATTCCTTCCATACTACCATGAACTAGCAAGAGGTGACGTTTTTCAATAAATTTTTGCCTCCTTATTTTCAAAGGGCTGCAAAAGCAACCATCCATTAGGGACATAGAAAATGGAGTTTGGAAAGGCCCAAAGAATACCAAATAGCCAAAGGAAAGCACACCAAGTGATGCTAATGAAAGAACAATGCAAAAAGGGTGTTATAGGTGTAGAAGTGGATCAGCCTCCAGTTTACATGACCCAGGTCCACCTCACTTGTCAAGAAGAAACCCAAGTCCACTTGCTCATTAGAGGATATGTCATGCACATGGGTCTTTGTCATACATAATTACTGTAGGATTTTTTACATTCAATTGTATCTTGCATATAGAATAACTTATTCATTGTAATTCCCAAATTGTAGGCGTAAAGATGGCAATACAGTTTTATATATTGGTGATTGATCACTAAGAACGATACTCCTTCACGATCACAATAATCTTCATGTTTGCCCTCTAATTTCATAGTATCAGAGCAGATTTCAATCCCATCGTTTTTGTGTAACCCACGTGGCTCCTATTGTTTTTGCGTAGCCCACGTGGTAGATCTGTCCATGAAATCCGTTGGACCTACATGTGAGGAAGGTGTTAGGAAGTCCCACATCCCACGTCGCCAAAGTCCTTAGTTGGACGTGTCTGTATAGACATGCTTTATTACACGAGGGCTTCTGCTATGATGTTTTTCCTCAGATCTCCAACTCACTGCAATAGGGTTCTGTAATCCAAAAGGTTTCTGAACCTATCATTCTGGTTTCGACATCACAAGCATCAACCATCTTCACCAACTCACTCTAGCCCCACCTTTTGTGATCAAACAAAGTTGCGATGTTTTTTTAGAACCAGAGACATCAAAATAGGTTTGCCAAAACTATTCCAAATTATTCTATCATCTTATCACAAAGTGGACCCCGCCTCAGATTGTCCGTTCGAGGCAATACTTTTCCAGCGGAATCGTCTGAATATTTCTGGATTTCCTGTTTCTTTTTCTAGATTTTTGCAGCGACAGAAGGTCGGTATCTCACCCACTCTGTGTACAGATTGTTCCCTGACATTGTTTTCATCAAAGTTATTGATATTTTGATTGAATGGTTAGATTCATATAGTTTCTTATATATATATATATATATATATATATATATATATATATGGGGCCAGCTCTTCTAAGCTGCAGCTTAGCTTATCCTAAGCTGAAACAGGGCCGGTCCCACAAAATCTAAGTCGATTATGCTGTTTTTTGGATGATGATCATCTCCAAAATCAAGATAAATCCAATTAGAATTGGATTTTTCAGTTCCATTATGCCAAAAACAAATATAATCAAGTTTAATTTGTGAGACCAGCCATATTCCAGTTTATAAAAATTTAAGCTGCAGCTTAGGAGAGCCATGCTATATAGGGAAGCGCTCCTATCAGAGACACTCTCACCAACTTTATGAAAGATTAGTGGGGGCCCTTACTTCCATATCCACTCTCATCAACTTAAATGCAAGGACTCCCAACTTAAATGTGAGGGCCCCCACCCATCTCTCACCAAGTTGGTGAGAGTGTCTCTCATAGGAGCACTTCCCCCATATATATATATATATATATATATATATTATCCACCCAGCTGGATTACAGATCAGAAATCGGTAGGGTGCAGATTTTCTAAACCTACAGTCACACTCAGGGGTCATCCAGCCAATAAGTTTTTGGGGTTTTTGGTTTCTATCAATTACAAATGGATAAAACTGAAGTTATACCCATCAAATTAACCGGGAAGAATTATGTGGGATGGTCCTTCCACCTCAAGCATTTTGTCCGGGGTCAAGGACTGGATGGATTTTTGGAAGGAACATCTGTTGAGCCAACAGAGGAAAAGGCTAAAAACACTAGGAATCAAAACAGCTCGAAGGTAGTCCCCTGGATTCTAAACTCTGGATCCTTCGATTTCACTATCCTCACATGCTTACACAAAAGCCTCCGAAATGTGGAATCACTTGAAGAAAACCTATCACCAAACCAACAAGGCCCAGGAGTTCTACATTCACACAGAATTGGCCCAGGGAGACAAGGGTGAGACTTGGGTGAGTGTGAGTGTTTACCTTAATAAATAAATATAGCACTATTTTTACCATTCTATAAAAAAAATAAAAAAATAAAAACCGTTCTACTTACTTTTAACCTCTCGTGAGCTTCCTTCACCGTCCTTCCATCTTTCTTCTTCCTCCAATTATGGCCATCCTTCCGAAAGTGCCGCAGTACCTTCCGATCAAATAGAAAGATTGAACCACCTGAATTCATGATGTGGTAAGATGTCAGCAAATGGCTTAGTGTTAGAACCCGTCCTGAGTTAATCGAGATTAACTCTAATTGATTAGAATTTAGGCTCATTAACTATGATTAGTTAAGCCAATGATGGTTAATGACTGAATTGAATTGAATTAGTCTCAAATGAATGATTTGAGCTTAATGAAGTAATAATGAATGAGATTAAAAGAATAGAATGGAGTTTAGACTCAAACAAAGGAAACAAGGACTTTTTCATAAATACGAAATTTTTCGTATTTTGTCGAACACGTTCACCCTTGATACCAACATGCGTATCTTGGAGAGTACGTTAACTTTCGTAATAGACTTGAAGTCGGTTGACAAGAATTTGATCAAATGACACTTCATTTGACTTGAATTAAGAATGGAAGAGAAGTGGAGGGTTTAAATGCAAGAAGAGGGCTTATATAAATGAGATGAACTCCTTTGAGTTCATTCAAGTCAATTCCATTGAAGTGTAAACCCTAAGCACTCTTTGCTCTTAGTTCTTCTTCCATTCTTCTTCATCAAGAGTGAGGCTAGGAGTGATTCAAGTGGTTTTTTAGGAGAGTGGCTTCATCTTCATCTTCTTCCTCAAGTTATCTTCCATTTTTGGAGTGTTTTAAGTTGGATAAAGAACTCAAGCTCTCAATTTGAACTACAAGTAGGTACTTGGAACTATTAATGATTTTTCAAGTTTTAGTGAGTGTTTAGGCATGGTTTCTAGCTCAAATAGCTCATAGGGCTTATACCTTGAATGTTTTCATGGAAATAGGCTTGAAGGAGGGTTCCAATTGGGGGATTCATCTCAAAATCAAGCTAACCAAGGGGCTTGTTGTCAATTGTCTTCAATAAGGCAAGTATAAATGGATGTCTATGATTAAAATGCTAATTGTTATGATTTTATTTCAAAATTGTAAGATTAGGTTCTCAAACTCATTTTTTGTTATAGAAATTTTATAGAAATTGAAATTATGTGTGGATTGATTGTGGAATAGAAGTGTTGGTTTTATGTGTAAATGGAGTTTAAGGAAGGGAACATGAGGTTCCATAGTTTTTATGCAGGCTGTGAATGAATTGAAAGTAGAGAAAGAGGAAGAGAGAATCAGTTTCAGAGCTTGATCTGAAACTGAATTTCGTCCTAGTTCCATCCGATCGATCGGACAAGTCCTAATTGGGACATATTTTCAAGCCGATCGATCGAACAGAACATCTAATCGATTGGACGGCCGATTGATCGAACAGAACATCCAATTTATCGGACAGTCCCAACTGGGACATGATTTCAAGCTGATCAATCGGACTTGAAGGCAGTTGGAATTGGTTCTCTTTGAACCAAATGCTCTTTCTATGAGCATAAATGGTCTATAAATTAGTCTTGGAACTAATTATAATATAATCTAGGATTATTAAGATTATAGAAAGGTAAAAGAATGCCAGTGGATTAAGTGCAGTTAAATTGTGTTATCTAAACCTTCATAGGTGTTAGCAAAGGTTATTTAAACGTACAAACTACTATTAAAGTGATGTTCATGGAGAGTAACACGTACATTCGATAACGAGCATTTCACCCAATTGTTTGGTTTAGAAATTTGATTAAGAACTTGAATAGAATTTAGAGATTTGAATGGAATTCATTGAATTGATTTGATTCCCGAGTCTAGCACTACATAGTAGTTTCTCTAACTCGTTTAGAGCTGAAATGAAATGAATTAATGCTATGAATTAATGAACAGTTACTAATGTAATAATGAATTAATGAATAATCCTACTGCAGTAGATGGATAGGCTGTTCCGGAGCTCCGTGTTGATGCCAGTGATCTTTGATCAAGACACTGGTAGATCCCACATATTATGGACTGAAAAGTCACTCAAATGATAAGCCACCTAATAATGAGTAATCAATGTAAATCAATGAAATGAATAAAAATAAATGAATGAAAAGGAATGAATGCTTCCTTTTGAAGGAACTGAATGAAACAAATGCTATTGTAGTTGCCATCTAGTAATTCATATTACTTGACTCCATTTGATTCCAATGTATAAGACATTGTTATTGATAAATTGACCAATGTAGCATGTGTTATCAGAGATATGTTTATACACTGTTGGTATTATTGATGACATTACAGGCCCAATTGCCCGTCCTGGTCCTTCAAAGGCCGTTCAGCCAGCGGAGGAGGCCAATCTAATACCTCCAGGAGGTTTAATCGAGTGGGCTTGATTGAAAGCGAATGAACTAAATTATTTTGGAAGCGTTTTGGAAATATTTTGTATATTCATTTTAGAATTGTCAATGATGTCCCCTGCATTGTGTTTTGTATATGCAGTGGTTGACTTAATTAGGATGGAAATATGTATATATGGACTTTATTTTTAATGTAAAGGACTTGTTCAGTTACTTGTTCGTTGATGTATATATACCGCAAAAATGTATATTTGACATGTATATATATTGTTGATATCCCTTGTGGATTTCGTTTTAACTACGGTTAATTCGGAGTTTACGGGAGTAAGTATGATGGAATGGCGACCCAGGTTTAGTACGGATTGATTGGATTTCAGGCTTAGGTCGTGACATTTAGACACAAATACAATGGCACATGCAAGAAAGATCCAAAATGGCAACACTGAAAGGGGATCGAGATGAGTAAAAATGCGGAATGAAGTTATGAGAAAAGACATGCTAGACTGTGGAGTTATTAGGAACAAGGCTTTAAATAGGTGAGTGGAAATGAAAAACTCACACAAAGCTTACCCAGATTGATGGACGGCATCTCGGATGATTTACAAACGATATTGAATCATTAATAGTGGAAAGTGGCATAAGAAATATTTGATATATTTAGCATGCCTATACTGTAAAAAAAAAAAAAAAAAGGACTAAGTTAAAATTCCCCCGTCAAAAGTTTACAAACAAAATAATAATAATAAAATAAAAAAGTCTGAAACAGGCCAACAAACAAATCAAACCTATTCCGTCTCCAGCTGTTGCTCAGATGTTAAAGGGACATGTGTATTGTGAGTGGGTGCGTGAGTTCTGCTTCAAAAAATTTAAAAATTAAATAAACCTACTTACAAGATAATGTCTTGCATCATGTTCGTAGAATTCATTGAGGAAGTTAGATCTTTTAACAGAACTAAATGAAGAGTGCAATGATGTAAATTATATAAAAATATTGGAGAAATTTTCCAAATAATGAGTCATACTGGGTGGTCTATTCGGAGGCTCGGGGGCAATGCGGAATTTCTTATAGTTTCTAAGAATTTCACATATTTCAGGTGGACGCAGCCATCTGTTTTGTGCTTCCAGTGGTATCTGCTCAATATCTGCACATTCAAAAAAAGCATGCCAGGTCAATATAAACAACAAAGACCACATGTATAAATCTATAAATGAAGGTATAAGGCTTGTTTAACAAGTTGTGTTTCTCAATAGTAATTAGATATTGTTAATAAAAATAGTAATAATGTGTGTGCAAGAGGTCAATATAAAGGATCCTCAGCTCATTATCATCCACAGCAAAGCCTTGTTCGGTCTATCAAGGGCCTACCATGAACTTTGCTTTTCCACTCAACTTTATTTTGACTCGGGGGCATACCCACATATATGATTGCCCCCGTCGGACTTGGGTCCACATTTAAATCTTGAATGAAATCTTGGGGGCTACCTCCAAAACCCATATGAAATTTCCTCGTTTACCCCCAAAACTCACAAGAAAATCTCATGTTTGCCCACAAAATCCAACTACTTGTTTGGGTCCGCCCCACTCAAACAAAAATCTTGGGTCCACAACTGTTTGGACCCATGTTCTGCAACTGAAGTCAGTCAACAATCTTTTTTTCCCCTTCTTTTTACATTACATGGAGAACTTAAACTCACGCACTTGCACACTAGGCTGGTCTCTACCCGGCCGAGCTACAACCAAGAACTCAAGAAGTATTTTCTTACTACTTCATTGCAATAAAAAGATGGTGATGATGATTCCAATGTGAAAAACAAAGATTACAAATCTATGAGAATATCTCGCATCAGATGGCAATCAAGAAGGCTGCACCAAAAGGGAAGAAATTGTGGTGAGGGATGATGTAAAGTGCCCTATTCATCCGGTGTCACTAACTAAACCAGTCCTAGCTATCTCACAATTCTTTTACCCCAAAACTCCTTCCTTAGCAGTCAAATACTATAGTGTGTCACTCTAAAAGCTTCGATGTCATCAGTCAGGCACATGAATGCAAATAATGCGCAATGAGATAGATAAGCTTCAATATCATTAGTCCTAAGTGCCCGGAACCTCCTCGATTCTGCTCCGAAAACGCGGAGGTAATTGTGATATTACATAAAGTAATTGCGTTACCGCATTAAGTGTTGTGATATCCTAAGAAAATGTGCCTTTTTACTCTGCCAACGTACTGACAGTACGGAGAACGTAGATAAATTAGTGTCAATGTACATACAGTACGGAGAACGTAGATAAATTAGTGGAGTTTGATGACAATGGGAGATTTTTGAGAAGTACAGCTGTACAAGTGACCATACGGCATAAAATCCCTTAATTCTATAAACATATCCAAGTCATGCAACAAAGAATCAGCAACTAACACAGATAATAACTGAAATATATTGCCTAAATCATATAAAAACAGCTCCAACGACAAATAAAGATCTGAATTCTCAAGCAATTGAGTGCTCGAACTGGATCGCCTTCCTTCAGGTTCAGCCATGGCAAAATTAAAAAAGACTGCAACTTCCAGCTCAAACTTCAAACCCAAGCTAAATCCACTTTGGAACACGAAATCAGAAGCTCTATTGGAAGTTCTTTGTGTTCTACCAATAAATAATCTCTTTCGGATGTCGGACGCGACGAGTAAAAAATTGACAGAAGCATGCCGCCTACGACGCGTACGCCGCGTGAATGAACAGACGCGGACGAGTAAAAAGTTGACGGAAGCATGCCGCGTACGACAAGTACGCCGCGTGAATGAACAGGAGCTTTTCTCAGCACACATTCTTTTTTTTTTTTTTTTCTAGGATTGTCTCCATCTCAAATAAGATTTCAAATGAGACTTTCATGTTTGGACGGAAGGAAGATTCCTACGAACCGTAAAATGTTTGATCCAATGGTAATAAATATTTTTATAAAAAGTTTTAAAATCCTTGAAAAATTAAGAACTCAACTTTCACCTCAAAATTATTTGTGGTCATCTAGAAAATCTGAACGGTTTAGATAGTGAAAAGGGGGCTGACAAGAATAAGAAATTAATATTTTAGTACCTAGACGTTTTGGCAAATATCCCGAGATATGGTAAGAATCAACGGTCGAAATTTGGTCAACTAGCCGCGTTTGACCTTCTAAAAATAACTACCGGTTCAGATCATAATCATAGGGCCCACAAGAACCATAAAATTGAAAAGAATGGATTGGTCTTCATCCCAATTTTGGCCCAGCAGAATCTCACAATTTGGTCATATAATGGTTTGGACATTTTTGCAAATATTTCAAGATCTAAGATGAATCAACGGTTGAAATTTGGTGACATGGCCATTTTGAACTATTTAAACATTATTAACGATTTGGATCTTGATTGCGAGACACAAAAGATGCATTAAAAATGCAAAAAGGGCCAAAACCACGTTAACGTCTCATCGTGCAAATAATCACGTGAAAGGAAAACTCATGTCATTCCTCTAAAAATACTCTCCCAACCAAACATGGGAAATCCTCAAAACGCGGAAAATGGAGAGGATTCATTGGCCATGCCCTTTGCCAAACGTGCTCAAAAGATGTGAAAGACTGCCTTTCATGGGCCTACAGGTGGTGCCACTGATGCAAAAAACCAGGTGTGTGCTTGATGAGAGGATTAGGATTGGGCCGCGCATGCTGATGTAGAAGCAATGTCTCCTAGAGGAGAAACCCCTTGCTGAGCTACGAGGGCGATCGTGGTGTCAGTTCTCACCGACCCAAAACTGGCCCTGTCTGAAACCTCTGGTGGGCAGTAATAGAAAGAGTGTGTGTATGCCCTAGCCCATGCCTTTTCGGCAGTCACTTGTAGCCTGATATGCGCCAGCAGCTCTTCCACCTGTGCAGAATTGACAGGGATCTCATAATGTGCCAGCAGGTCAGCTACTTGATTTGCTGATCGTTTGTAGTAGTGTACGGACCAGGTGGCGAAGGAGGTCAGCAAGTCCATTGTTCTCCTCCACATTGGCATCAGGTCCCAGCTTAGGTAGCGGGAGTTCTTGATGGAGGTGACCAGAACTAAACAGTCACCCTCAATTTGTAAGGCAGTCATGTTAAGATGTGAAAGGTGCTGCATGCCCCGCTGAAGGGCTAGTAATTCGGCTTCTAGTGGGTGTGAAGCCCGCACTTCAGAAGTGAAAACCACTATTAAATTGCCGCAAGGATTGTTACACCCTGAACCCACTTAATCTTGTTTATTCCTAATTAATTGTGTTTTATATAAATTAAAACTACTTAGCTACTAATTAAGTTATTTAGCATAAATTAGTTTTTATATCAGTCTTTGGGTTAGACTTTGAGTGTTTGGTAGGTAAGTTAGACCCGATCCAACCCATTTAGGCAAAGACGGGGATTTTTTCGTAATTTTGGATTTTCTTAAATTACATCGTATGCACTTCATCTTGGCGTCATCGCGTGTATCTCGTCAAGCACGTTATTTTTCATATTGATCACTTTCTCATTAGACCTCAAATTAATCACTTAAGCTTTCATGTGACTCAAAGTGTAAATATGGACTTCATTCTGGAGTTTCTTTTAAAACTTGAAAACTGACCCTTTTAACAACAGAACCTCATTCGAACCTTTCATTTAGCATGAGCAGAGAAGCAACTCCATCTTCCTTGTTTCCTTCCTTCTCTCTCTTCTTCTCCTCTTAAATTGGGAACTTGCATGTGGGTGTTGACATTGGATTATGTTACTTGATCATCCTCCTTACATACTCATGATATTATCTTGACAAGATCTTCTCTTTATTCAGCCATTTGCTACACTAGGTAAGAAACCCATCTCTTTTCTGACTTCTGGTTTACTAAATGAGTCATAGAGATTTGTTCAGTTACATGGATGACATCTTAACCATTTCCTTATACAAATTTCTTGGTTAGGTTTGAGAAATTGGGGATTTTCTTTGTTTTGAGTCAAGAGGGTGATTTGTCTGAGTGTAAGCTTGGAAACAAGGCAAGTATAAGCAAGATTTATCAATACATATTATTTTATTTTTTATTTTGAATAGAAATTCATTTTTACTGTTGGTATTCAGCCTCTTTCATTCAATTTGATATAAGTATTGTAGATGACTCTTTCATTATGTGTGTATCCTTGAAATAGAAATGAGGAGATTGAAGTCTGAATGAAGAATAAGAAATGGAGAAATGTTTGAAGAAGGAGAAGTGATGCAGAAATTCTAGCTGAGCCCACTAGGCAGCAGCCCAGGCCTGTTTTCTGGGCCATTTTCTGGGCTGTTTTCAACTCATTTCCTGGGCTGTTTCCAACCCATTTTCCAGCCTGTTCCAGGCCCATTTCAGCCCTTTTTCCAGCCTATTTCTCTATGATTTGAAGCCCATTTAGGCCCTATTGAAGCATGGAAATCCGGAATGCATACAATGAGTTAAATGATTTTGAATTCGTGAAATGTAAATGGGGAGTTTAGGTTATGGAAAGACCTTGTAAGACCTTAGCTTGGTAACCTTAAACCTTCCCTCATGACTAATGGAAATTTTAAATCTCATGAATGTTCTTTGGAGGTAAGTTCAGATCATGGACACTATTCATGAGTCTATCACCATACCATGGATGTTGGTTTAAGAATTCAATGTACCTTCTTCATACAATGTGGCACCAAATTAAGATAACAGTACATTGACCTTTAAAAACTACATCGGATTGGATGGGGAAGGACGGTGGATAGATAGAAGAGGGTGGGCTAGTAATATACCTTGACTCTTTTAAATAATAATCCATGTGCATATTGATTACTATACTCATGACTTCACCTGCATAGGTTGCGTTTTCCTCACATTATTATCTGAATTGTTATTACATTGAGTAGCTTATGATTGGAAACTGATTGAAATGATTTGTATCGAAGGACTGGATAGTGAGTCTACTCAAATACTGTTTATTGATTTGGATGAGTCGGTACTACTTAGCTTCGACCGGACGATACCTGACGGGGTTGACTCCTGGTTTAGATTGTGAACGTCGCTGCGCAGTAGACAGTCTGGAGCACCGGAACTCCAGAACCCGGATAGCCAGTTGAACCTTTGGCCGGGTCACTGGTGACATCCAAAAATGTGTGCCCTCAATGAGGGGATTTAGCTAATGTGGTTACCAACTAGATTGTACATGTTTTCATTTATCATTGATTCGTCAAGCATGATTAACTCGTCTGCACAATTGCCTAGTATACTGTCACATGCTCTATTTTAATTAACTGTCATTAATTCTGAAATTGATATAATATGTGGAATGAATTATTGCTTATACTCAGCTGAATCGTTGTATTCATTAGTTATCCTTGGTGTTACAGACGCAGATCCCAATCCCGGTCTTGAGGAGACCGCGGCGGGAGAGGAGGAGGCCGTCGAGGTACCTCTAGGCTTAGAGGAATGGGAGGCTGAGGGGGTTGTCTAGTTTATGTCACTGGAGAGCGTCTCATCTTTTGCATCTTATATACTTTTGGCATATAGAATACTTTTGTTTAAGCTTGAACTAGATCATATTTTGGTATTGTTGTTCATAGATACTTTTGTATTCTTGAGGTAGAGTGAGTTTTAATTCTCTACTTCTTAATGGTAATGAAATCATCTTTTGTTATTGAACTTGAAATTGGGACAGCTCATGATATGATACCTTTTTATGTTTAGATTTAATGCTTCCGCTGACAAATGTACTAAGACAGGTGTCTGTGAGCATGTTTCACACGTGCAAAGTGGAATTTTCTCCTTCGTGGAAACAGGTGTGAGGAACACGGGAGTACGCGTGGCACACCTCGGGAATTACCTTTGGCCAGGTAATTTCGGGACCGGGATGTGACAAGGATCGATCCCGTGCCAGGCCCCCAATGCTAGCTTTACCAGAGTGTATGTCATAAGCGCCATCAAAATTCATTTTGATCCAGCCTGGTGGTGGCGGCATCCAACAATCTGGCGTGAGACTTGCTTGAGAAACAAGACTTGTAAAAAGATGAGCAATGTTCCAGTCAAACATAGTAGTTACTGTCTTGGCCATTACATGGAAAGGATGAATGGGATGGTAGTTGAATAAATAGTTATTTCGGGCCTTCTAGGTGTACCACATCAGGATTGTGCCTATGCGTCTGTTTTCGGGGGACGATTGGTGCCGAGACCAGAGAGAAACGGAAAGGAATCGAGGCTGGAAGCATATTCCACACCGATCTGGGAAAGGAACATGTGGCTAACAAGTGGTCCATTGTTTCCAAGTCTTCCCTGCAGATGGTGCAGCAAGGCTGCACAGTGTTGTCCCACTGTGCAATCCTGGCGCTGGTGGGCAGTTTGTCAACGAGGAAACGCCAAGCAAACACTTGATGCTTTGGGAGTACATGCATTTTCTAGACCAGTGCCAATGGTAATGAAGGTCCTGTCAGCCCGGTTTGTAAATGTTTAAATAAAGCTTTGTGAGTGTAAGATCCTGCAGGTTCATTTAGCCAGCAACGAATGTCCCCCTCTCCTAGAGGGATGCTTTTGATTGTGCGAACCGTTTCTGGCGCCCAGAGGCTGGATAGGAGGGAGTCATTCCAGCGGGCTCCACTGGCGGAGTGGATCAAAAGATGAGCTACCTTCAAAGTCTTGTCAGGTGAGGTCAGTCCAAGGCTGTGCAAGGAGCTAGAGGAATTGGCTCTTAGCAAATGGCGTAAAAGGCCAAGTTGAGGTACCCAGTAATCATCCAAAGCCTTGATCTCCCTCCCATTGCCTAGGACCCACCTTTGGTTGTCTGTTTATACTTGAGCATAGCTTTCCATAAAGGAGTCGTCTATTCTACGAGGGGTGCAATCCTCAAAGGGCGCCGACCAAAGGTATTTTTGGCGAAGTCGAGCCCACCATTCAGAGGAAGAAATCGGGAATCTCCTGACCACGTGCACAAGGCTTGCCTGAAGCAATAAATCTCTGATTACCCGATCACCGAATCACATCCGAAAAATTGAAGTGCCTATCAGCTGGACCTGATCGGTAATCGGCTCTTAGTCCAAGTCCAGTTGGGTCCACACCTGAATGCGCGATTATCCAAGTGATAAGTTATAAAAGTTAAGTATATTATAACTCACACAGACCCACTAAGAACCATCGAAGTTGGATTGTGGACCCCATTGAGAGCTGTCTCCCCTAATTATAATATATTAAAGTCGAAGGTTTTGAATTCTATTTTAACCGGATTACTTTCAATTTTGACTTTTTTATTGAGCCGCCAATGGTGAAACAATTAAAAATGTATATAAACTAAGAGATATCTCATGCTCTCTTGCCTTTTTAATTAACTAATCTAATTTAACCACTATACCA
The DNA here is from genome assembly GCA_028538565.1 of Umbellularia californica. Lineage (NCBI taxonomy): Eukaryota > Viridiplantae > Streptophyta > Magnoliopsida > Laurales > Lauraceae > Umbellularia > Umbellularia californica. The sequence continues at coordinate 80,136,868 of JAPQWN010000006.1, read as the reverse complement.
CACAATATTTATAAATAATTATTTATCAAAATAATATTAAAAGCAATTAAATGGAGTGCATACCCTAGGCAGGTGGGTTATGTCGGTGCTTAGCACGGATTATTGTCCTAGTAGTTGATTAAGTACTTAGCATGATATAATTTGAGTCTTACCTTTTCACATAAATCCATGAAGAACTGGACCCAGGTGTTTTGACCATTGCCAAACCATTGATGATTTCTACTAGATTTTATCCTTGAACCCCAATGTCACGTATACCTAACCCCCCTTCCGCAGCAGGTTTGGTCACCGTGCTCCAGGATAAAGGGGTCCATGCCCTCCTTTGAAGATGAGCCCATCCACAAAAAGGCGGATTGGGAGGCACTGATCCTGGAGGAGTAGTTCTTTGGTAGCAGATGGAAACTCACCCAGTACTGGGGGATTGCTGTAAGAACTGCCTGAAGCAAGGTATGCCTACCAGCCAGCGATAGGGCGCTTCCCCTCCACCGACTAATTCTGTTAGAGATCCGGTTTTGGCTCCGAAAATCAAGAAGTAATTCTAGCCAGCGATCATAGACTCCGAATGGCTCTGAAAATCAAGAACTAATTCTAGCCATCCAAGCTGGTCAAACTTGCGTTGACCGTCCTGATGCTGTCGCGCTGATGTCAGCGCTTCCCTGCTTACTGTTCTGGATCTGGGCTTCTGCAGAGTGGGCGGTTCGAACCTGACCTGAACCGACCCCAGACTTGGGACACCCAAGACGGGTCGTCTTCTTTCTTTCTTCAATGATTCTGTTCTGGGAGAGAGCCAGCAAACCGCGCTGGGCTCTCGACTGTTGCAGAACGGTGAAAGAGATTTGGGATCTCTGATCTGATCGGTGGGCCTGCATCACCGTTGAGATTATTGGCCTGTTAAATAATGGAATGACTGAAAACGGTCCTAAATAGAGATTATTGGTAAAGTGGAACGTGCAATACAACCTCAAATGGATGGGATGGGGCTTGACAATGATGACAGTGATCATGTGGTGGTCAAATGCATGTAGAACTATAATTGTTGCTCTCTCAGAGGATGTGCGGAGTATTTCATGGGGTGCGTGTGTTTATTCATCCGGATACAAGAATAAGTAATAAAGTTTTCCCCTATCACTCTTTTGGGAGCATGGGTGCCACGTATGACAATGTGTTACCATGTGGTTTGTCTTGTTAGTATACTAGTCATTGCCCGTGCCTGAAGGCACAGCGTACCACGCTCTGAGAACAACTAAATCTAATTACTCTTCTTTTGACCACCTAACAACTAACACCGCCCATAATTTAATAAATTTAACTCAAATTTTCTATGTGGCTCATTGGATCAATCAGCTACAAATCAAGCCCAGCCGGATTTTATTTTTTTAGGTAAAACAACCCAGCCAATTGGACCCTTGTTTAACCACCATTGAATACCAGAAGTGACCCACTACTATAAGCAGTTTAGTTTAATTGCATGCAAGTCATGTTTGCATCTGCTACCAAAACAATCTAAGTTAGCACAGATTCCACAATCCGTGAAAAACAGCATATATATGTGAAGGGGCAAACTGGTAAGTTGTGGGTCCAAATTCCACACCGTTCAATCACTCAATTGCAATCATAGTCGTGTATTTAATCATATCTTTACTTGCAAGTAAGTTTTGAAAAGATAATGGCACGTTTCGTAATTTCACAGAAAACCAAGGACACTTCCATATCCTCTTGTCCTTAGTAAAAAGTTACTGCCCCTTTGTTTTCAAATAATTACAAAATTACCAAGCTCTTGAATCCCTTCTCAGCCCTAGGATTTATGTACAAAAATATGTACATAAATCCAAGGGTCCAAAATTTCCAGGGATTCAAATACTGCTCTCCCTTATTATATAGATATGCCATGTTAAGTAGAACTTGTCATTCATCGAGATTACAGATCTTTACGTTATTTGCTATATGTAAATTTGAATGGCGTTTGGTGAATGGCCAGAGGCGTACTTATTACAGGATAAAAATAAGATATTATATTTTGAATTTGTAAGGTATAAAAATAAATTATAAATATATAAGTATATATTCATGCATATTTATATTACAAACAAACGCCCTGGCCTAAAATAAAGATAAAGTAAATTATTATAATAATTAAAACTATAAAAGAAGAATCCACTATTATTATTTTTAAAAAAATTTAGAAGAAAATAAAGTGGAAAAAGATCTTAAGATTTTATGGTAAAAGGAAGAAATTATCATGAAAAATAATAATGAGAATCTTGTAATACCGCACCTATAGAGTCTTTGTAAATTGAAAAAATGCATGGGTTGAAAGTCCCTACTAAAAAAGAGAACTATTGATGGAAGCAAAACGAAAAAATGATACCATTCAAAGAAGAAAAAAAATGAGAAAAGAAAAAACAAATGCGTCCATTTTCCTATCAATACCCGGCTAGGGCTCAGTCTGTTAGGTACATCGTGTGGAGTGTGAGTGTGGCTAAGATGAGTTCCACACCAATGCCCCAAAACACTAACCACTCATTTTGAGCCTACTTATCATTAGAATACACTTGCTTGAACCACAAATCAAATCCACATCCAACCAAAACACTTAAGAGAGAGAGAGAGAGAGAGAGACATGTAGAATCATTTTATTCTACATCAATGTCCTATATATATTTATTTAATGGGAGATGCTCCTATGAGAGATGCTCTCACCTTACTATGAGAGATAAAGTATGGGCCCTCACATCCATATCCAATGCCAACAACTTAAATGTCAGGGCCCCAACCTTTATCTCTCATAGTAAGGTGAGAGTATCTCTCACAAGAGCACCGCCCTTATTTAATATATATATAATAGATCATAGGAATAAAGGTCCCTCAGATGGGATCTATACCTGCTGTAAGATAACGATAGAGAGAGCAATTTAATTGCTTTCATCAACGTTGAGGCTCTGGATTTTACATGAATGTTGAAGCATCAAAACTAACCTCATTGCAAGATGTACAATAAGTTTTATAATTTAGAAGTCCATTAAATTAACGGCCTATTGTAGGAATTTCAATGGGCCAGTTTTCAGATTGGCCCATTTCTACTATCAATAAGATGGAACGACCTGAGTTCGGGTGTATATCAGGTCCTAAATACTAAGTTCGAGCCTGCCTGCTCAAAAAATATGGGTGGGTTGAGACTGCCCCTTAAAGGCCGGGGTCAGACTACGGTTTGAGTCCGAGTGCACATAAGATCATCCTAGCTCAAATCACATGATAAAAAAGTACTTGAAATATATGACAACTCTTTGAAGGCCTCAATTCAACAAAGGCTTAAGTCCAATTAACATTTGAGTCAGGTTGATAAATTCTATGAGGTGGTCCCACTAAAATGGTGCATGGGTTAGATTTATTAAATTCCCTAAAACTTTTGTGGGGTAACACATAAGTGAAAGATATTGATATTTTTTTATCATAAGATCTATATAGTGGGCCCCCTTAGAAGGGTCATTTGTGTTATTGTTGCAAGATTAACCTTAATTTTAGGGGATATTGATTGAGAAACTTTAGGAGATAGAAGATATGGATAAATACTTTTGGAGAAAAAATAGTGGAATGTGATGACATGGCTCCTTAAGTCACTCTAAGTTTTTTATGTATATTTATTTAAAAGGAGAACTCCTTCAATGCTACGTGGCACCCCCCACAGGCCACTCCCCCTTTGCTTTAATAGATATAATATGTAACTATTTAGGAAATGGATCCCCTGTTTGGTCCAAACAGGGTGGGGATGCCACATGGGATAGATGTCACATCCCATCTCTTCAAAAAAATATCTTTCTCCTCAAAAAATTTCCTTTCCCCATATGGCAACCCTGTTTGGATCCGGATCCAACTATTTGATGAATGTAGTCAACCACGACATAGACGGGATAGGGCTCTGATGATAATGAGGATGCTGTCATTGTTAGAAAATTGACTAAGTAAATAAAATCAGCTAGGGATTCAGAAAGTCCTTAAAAATTGAATCTAGCCTGAGAATCCGTGTCCCAACTGAAATTCTGCTCCGACCTTCCCCGCATCCCAGCTGAAACTCTACTCTGACCTTAATCAACTTGATTAAAATAAACAACCAACTAAACTTAATAAAATCAACACAAAAGAAGCTATTCCCAACCTTACAAACATTAAAACACAAACAAAAACAGTCAAATTCCAAATCAGAATTAATCTAGAAACTCTAAGGCCCTGTTTCTTTAGTGGAATTTCTGTCAGGAATTCACCATGTCCAGGAATTTCTGGACATGATGTGACAGGTTGTCCCCTGAAATTTCTGAATTCCATATTTCTTTATTAGCATTTTTGGATTTCAGCCACATAAAAGGTTTTTTTTAACCTTTGGGAATCCAGGAATTCCACTCCCTATGCATTTTGCTAGAATTTTTGGATGCTCAAGCCCAAAGGAGCATCCAGGAATTCCACCTTGTCTGGGAATTTAGGAATTCCCCAGACAAGAATTCCTGGAATTCCAGCAAATAAACACGCTCTAAAAAACTCGTAAAACTTGACTTTGACCTGAAGATCCCTATGTCCCAGTTGAAATTCTGCTATGAGCTCAGGATTCTCGTGTCACAGTCAACTTAGCCCGAACAAAATAAATGACCAACCCAGCTTCATAAAATAATATCTAGAAGCTATTCCAACCCGATGAACATTAAGTGAGTGTTTGGAAATCAAGTATTTGTAAAGAATTTTTTTATATTATCTCCTACTTTAGAATGTAATCTACGCAGCTAAAAACTAGGCATTTGGATAATTTAGAAAGTATCATACAATATCTCACTTTCTTATAAAAAACTTCATATTATAATATTTAAATATACGCCGTATAAAACAATCTTTCGTTAAGAAAACTAACCAAAACAAGGGTCAATAGTATTTCCAAACGAGAAGTGGAAATTTATAGAAACTCCTAATATGGTGGCCTACTACAGTTTTTTAATATTGATGGTTTCTATAGTAATCCTACTAGGACTCTCAATCTTAGATGGGCAATTTAATATTTATAAATTTTTGTGTGGGTCCCATAGCCCTATCATAATTACATAGTTTCTTTATTGATTATTAATATCAGATGGGTCCTACAAATATCACATTAGGCAATTTCTACCATGATTACCAACATTAATGGCCCCCTAGTGATTACTATACTTAGTTTGTCATCAAATGGGTCCCACATTGATTTTTTATAAATGGATTTTACTTTAATCACCTTCGGATGTATTACATTATTATTATTAACATTTGGTGGATCCACATTGATTAAGATATATTACTTGTGGGTCAGTGGCGGCTCCAAGAATTCAAGTCAGGGGGGTCAACAAAAGATTTATCTTCCGCAAATCGAATAAATTTGTTTTTCCTTTTATCAACATCTGCCATCTACTTTCGATAATTCGATAAATATAATATAAAATTCTCAACTAATCTATTTTCGATAATCCGACAAAGATAATATTGAGTTCTAAAAAAAACAGAAATCTTAATACATTGTTACTAATAGTTTTTAATTCAAAAAGAAAATTCAAATACAGAAATTCCTACAGCTGCCCTCAACAGGTTTTCATATGTTGAAATCGTTGCATAATAGCTTTATAATCAGCATGTCATTCATCCATTGATCTCCCATTTGGTTACGCAACCTATTATTTACGTACTTTATTTCTGAAAAAGCACTTTCTACCGTCGCAGTCGCTACTGGTAAAATCAACGCCAATTTTAGAAGCAAATAAACCAATTGGTATATGATATCCTTCATTGCCTCCACTAATTTTATAGCAATGTCATCAATTTCTTTAAGTTCTAAAAACAGAGCGCATATTATTAATGCAGACCTATGTTTTTTTTATTTTGGTAGATAATTAGCCCATTAACTTAGACGGTGAATATTTTATGGTGACTTCTGTTCACTACCACAGCAATAAAGAAAAGGTGTAAAGTTTGCTAATGTAAGGGTGAAACTCTTAAATTAAGTGGGGTCAAACTCAAAAGTTTATGTGGTTAAACTCATAATTTCAATTCATGACATAAAAATTTTTATTTTTAAATATTTTTTCGGATCTCAGTGAGGTTAATTGACCCACTGTGATCAATGTGGCGCCGCCCATGTCGAGGGTAACATTCAGTCTAATGATTTTCTTATCAGATAGGCCCTACCATGGTTACCAATATTAAATCACTCCAGTATGTTACTACCAATATTAAATCACTCTAGTATATTAAATCCTCTATTCATTTCTTATTTTTGTGCATTATCTAGTGAAGATTTTATAAATTGCCAAACACTTCAAGGTATATTGAAATTTGTAGAAACTGCCAAACCCCATAAGTGGCACAATATTACAATATTACACTATTTTATTATGTGATAATGAAATCTTACAATATTTATATTTGGTGATACTATTTTTTTCATTTATCCAAACACCCCCAAAAATATAACACAAAAGGCTAATTAAGCTCTGAAAGTAGGATCACCACAAAATGAAATAGTCAACCTAAATCACTAAAACACATAAAACTCGACTACTACCCGGGGATCCATCCTCGTGTCCTGACTGAAACTTCACTTTGACCTCAGGGTCCTTGTGTCCGATTAAAAACACACGATCAATCAAATTTAATAAAATCAATATTCAGAAACCACCCCTAACTGAAAAATATTAAAATATAGAATATTAAGTTAAACCCTTTAACCAGAAACAAGAAGAATTAATTAAATAATCCTCTAATTCAAATTTTTTTTTAAAAAAAATCCCTCTAATCTCAGGATGCCTGTGTCTAGGTCGTCCAAAACCCATTATAATGTTCTTTTATCGATTCACCCTTTTTCTCCAAGACATATTCTGGTTGAGATAGGCTAACTCCTTTTTTTTTTTCTTTTCTTTTCGTTTTTTTTTTTTTGGTAGCCTCTTCTTCTCCCATGAAGATTAATGAAGTTGCTGCAGATGCTCTCAATGGAATTCAATCTGGAACCTTTTATGTGAAGTGCAGTTCAGATGCTCTCAATCGAATTCAATCTGGAACCTTTTATGGAATTTAATATGTTACAATTGCCAGCTTGTCCCCTCTGAGATCATGCTTGTGTCACGACTCGGGCCCGAGATCCGATTACTTCGGACAGACCCCGAGTCGCGAGATCATACTTACTCCCGTAAATCCTGAATTAACCGAAGTTAAGACGAGACTCACAAGGGATATCAAATCACAACACCTGCCAATGTACAATTTGCGGAATATATATACATACATTGACGACAATTAACTTTACATCAAAAGTAAAGTCCACATATACAAAATGACAGTCCAATAAAGTCCACCACTGCACATTTAAAATACAATGCATGTGGCATCAATATATACAACTCAAAACTAACTATTACAAAAGTATTTATCAAAATATTCAAGTTCGATCGTCCTCCGAACTATGCCCACTCCGCTAAATCTCCTAGAGGTATCGGATGGGCCTCCTCCGCAGGCGGCGCGGCCTCGGCAGGACCGGCACGGGCAACTGGGCCTGTAATGCCATCAATAACACTATGAACACGACGGTTCAGTAATGCATAAACAATCTATGATACCATACAATAAGTATGTTCATTTCTCAATGCAATAATTATGGAATTAAATCTAGAACAGTACAAAATCCTGTACAGTGCAGATAACCAATAAGCAATAACTAATTTCAACTACAATAGTAGTACTAGCATTACTCAATACGGTTTCTTCCCAGAGGAAGTGTTATTCAGTTCATTTCATTCAATGTTCATTCATTTCATTCATTTCGTTCAATGTACAATAGAGGTATTGGATGGGCCTCCTCCGCAGGCGGCGCGGCCTCGGCAGGACCGGCACGAGCAACTGGGCCTGTAATGCCATCAATAACACTATGAACACGACGGTTCAGCAATGCATAAACAATCTATGATACCATACAATAAGTATGTTCATTTCTCAATGCAATAATTATGGAATTAAATCTAGAACAGTACAAAATCCTGTACAGTGCAGATAACCAATAAGCAATAACTAATTTCAACTACAATAGTAGTACTAGCATTACTCAATACGGTTTCTTCCCAGAGGAAGTGTTATTCAGTTCATTTCATTCAATGTTCATTCATTTCATTCATTTCGTTCATTTCCTTCATTTCATTCATTTCGTCCGTTTCATTCATTTCGTTAGTTTCATTCATTAAGTGGCTTATGGGACTCTTCAGTCCAATGTATTTCACTTTTCATTACATGGCTTATCAATTAATTGACTTTTCAGTTTAAGTGTGGGATCTACCAGTGTCTTGATCAGAGATCACTGGCATCACCACGGAGCTCCGGAACACCCCAATCATCTGCTGCAGCAGGAATTATTCATTGCATTGTTACCTTTAGTAATTGTTCATTAGTTCATTAATCATTATATCAGTAATCATTACGTTGCATTTAGTCAACGTTGTCACATACGGGTTAGAACTCCCTATCTATGTCCGTTTCTACTGAACTTTCTTTCACATTTTGACAACTAATTAGGTGAGAATATTGGTTACCAAATGCACGTGTTATTATTGATGGACATCACATTTATATGTTTAAGGTGTGCATTTAATTCCCAAAATTTTCACCCATGATTTCAAAATCCACTTAAATTTTCACTCACAATTAATATTTGGCCAGTACCATGTCGCTGGCGGTTAGCCGGAACTTGACCGGCGGCTAGCCGAAATGCAGTCGGTGGCTAGCCGGAATGTGACTGGCGGCTAACCGCCATTTCGCGGTTAGCTCACCGTCAGCTTTCCAGAAGCTGGCAATTTTGACAGAATTTTTGACTCAATTTCGGTCATCTCACGGTTACCTCGCGGCTAGCCGAAATTCAAATTTCGGCTAACCGAAAATTGGCGGTTAGCTTTCCAGAAGCTCGCCCATTTCACAGATTTTTGACGGTTGGCTTCACGGTTAGCCTTACGGCTAGCCGAAATTCGCCCAGAATGTCATTTTCGACCTTCAGAACTTCTGAAGCAATTTTCTAAAGACTGAGTTCTTCAAACTCAAGTCTCTCTAACAAGCTATAAAATCCAAGAAAACATACTCTTGGAGTAATCATTCACCATTCCCATTCAATCCCTAATAAAGCCCATTCTACCACAACAAAGGGTTTGAGAACCCATTCACTATAACTCAAGAAAGTTGATAAACTAGCATTTGAATCATAGATATGTAATTACACTTGCCTCTAATGAAGATTGATTGATAGAACTCCTTGTTTTGCTTGGGTTTGTGAAGGAACTTCTTGATTTGAGTGTCTTTCCTCAAGAGAACTCCAAGAAAGTCCAAGAAGAAAGTGAAGAAGGTGGAGAAGATGAAGTGCTCCTCGCTTGAATCACTTCAATCCCGTCTTCGTGTTCGGTGGAGTTGAAACGGAAGGAAGAAGAAGAAAAGGAAGGAGGGAAAGAGCCTAGGGTTTTGTCTCTGCAATGGAGTTTAGGTGAAATGAACTCAAAGGAAGTTCATTCCTTTTTATATGAGTTCACTTTGCAACTAAATCCACTTTATCAAGGTTATTTACGTTTTGAGTAAAATGAAGGGTCATTTGACCGGATTCTCGTCAAACGACTTCGAGTCTATTACGAAAGTTGATGTACTCGTCGAAATACACGCGTTGGTATTAAGAGTTTCCGTATTCGACAAAATACATATAAACCCGTATTTACGAAAAAGGTCTTGTTCTCTTAGTTTGGTCTAAATCTCATCCAATTCATTTAAATCCTTCATTACCACTTCATTAGGTTCATTTGTGACTAGTCTCACTAAGCTTAGTCATTAAGTACCATCAATCTAGTTAAACACGATTAACTAGCTTCAATTTCAATTAATTAGAGTTAATCTCGATTAACTCGGGACGGGGCCTTACAGCTTGGTTGATTTTTTTTTTCTTTATTTTTTTTTTTTTTTGAGCTTCTTGCTGCTGGGTTAATGCTCATTGTTGGTCTTTATTATCAATGGAGTTGGTACAATACTATTGAAAGATGGCACACAAAGGAAAATAGTAAGTATTTTATAAATTACTAGCAGTCTGACAAATCCTTTTTTTAACTCTGTCCAGTACACTCAGTGCATGTTTGGCAACAAGTGAGAAATCCATAGATGTGAGGATTCCTTACTACCCTTGGAATAAAGATTCCCAGCTGAGGATTTGTATATCTGAAGATTTCACATCAATATCGATACATATTGATGAGAAAAATTGATTTAGGTGCAAATTTGCAGAAGTGAGGATTTTCAAATCCTATAGGAGGTGGTTAGATTTGAAAATCTAAACAATTCGAGATTTTCATAGGTTCAAATCCTAGGGGATTTACAATTGCCAAACATGAATTTTCTATGAGGGGGTGGAAAACGAAAATCGTTTCCTTGAGGTTTGGTTGCCAAACGTGACCTCAGTGCCTGTAATTTATTGCTATTTGTGAATACTGGCATCCCACATGTTGATTTCATATGTTTACTTCGGAAAGTGGGGAAAGTTTCAATTTTGTAAAGTAAAAACATATATAACATAAATATCTTGCTTTTCCAATTTCATGAATAAGAGATTCTCCTAATATGAAACTTATTGAACTTCATTTTTATGCTTGACATTTTTCAGAGATTATGCTATCTTGTAACATCCTATTATTCTTGATGTTGTCATGATCTTAGGGAATGTGTTAAAGTGTGATATGCATTCACATCATTTGGGCGAAAACAATAGGCAGGGCACCTAAAAGATGTCATAAGACTGCCTTTCTCCATTGACGTGGGGATCGTTGCGGGGTGGGTTGGGAAAGATAGAGTCCAATCCATGGTTGTTCATATCGTTTCGGATCTCATTTCGCTCTTGCCTGCAAAATGAAAAGTTTCGGCCGATTCGGGATTTCGGCGAAACTTTTCGGAATTACATTTCGAGGAAAATACAACATAATATTTATACATATATAAGTGAAAAAAATAGAAAAAGTAATAAATATAGATTTAATCCATTATAGTAATTTTTTTTGGAATTGTATTTTGTGAAAATATAAGAAATACAAAATATATGTTTAAAAAAAGTAAAAAAAAAAAATTAATTATGTAAAATTTCATTTCGGCCGAAATCGGCTGAAATCTTAAATTTCGGCTGAGATTGACCGAAATTCAAATGGAAAAGTTTGCGCCGAAATGAAAAATTTCATCAATTTCGGCCGAAACAAAACGAAATTAATAACAATGGGCTTCCCACCCAGTGTCTTTGGCTTCACCACAATGGTTTCGTGCCATTCGCATTGCAGGAGAGATTATTTACATGTGAAGATCTACGAGGTGATAACGTCAACATATATAGTTCACTCTACAAGTTAGATCTTTTGCTTTTTAACATCTTTTATGTTAACTTCTTTTTTTTTTTTTTAGTTTCTCAGTTCATTTCTCACATTAATTATCTTCTATTTTAGGTGGGTGTAACTTGATTTTTCTTTTCCAAAATGTGAAGTTAATAAGTAACTCATTAAATATTTTTTTACCAAGGACACACTATACACTAGCTCTATTTATTTCATAATTTTTGTATACTTTAAATTTTTAAAAAAAATTATAATATATTTTATTTTATAATGTCATACAGCTCAGGGTTCTTTTATCCCTATTGAAGTGAAATTTGACTATTCATCAAAAAAGTAGATGAAATTCAATTTGAACGGGCAAATTATCAATAGGTGTACCGTACGATGCTACGATGGAGTCCCAAACATCCCATTCACTGAAGCGTACAGGATTCGGATTTCACTTTACTTTATTGGTTGTGCACCTAACCCAGCTGGTTCGGACTCGCACCCAGGTAGGCGTGCCCTGTCCATAATTTCCAAAATGCCGATGTGCGTTTGCCTAATAAACGAAACTACAGGGGGTTATTTATAATAAGAATCCTCATGAGTCATAACGTTGGAAAATATAAAAAAAAACCCTAGCCAAGCAAAACTCTCGACTCGATCTTTTACTCCATTCGAACCGCCATGAAACTCTAATCTTCTTCTTCTTCTTCGAGAAAACCCTAATCATCATCTTCTTCAAGAAAAATCCAATCTTTCTCTTCGTCAAGAAACCCTAATCTCCTCAAGGGAAGAAATGTCGCATTTTGGAAGATCGGGTCCTCCTGATATCAAGGACACCTTCTCTCTTCTCGTCCTCAACATCACTTTCCGTAAAAACCCTAATTCCTCTCTCTTTTTTTCAAGTATCTATGTGTGGCTTTTCGAATTTTACCTGTAACGACACAAAATTTTCTTATACAGGTACTACGGCCGATGATCTTTTTCCCCTTTTCGACAAGTACGGGAAGGTGGTCGACATATTCATCCCCAGAGATCGGAGGTGCGTCTTTGGTTTCTGTAATCTTCGATTTCCTTTGATTGGATGATAGGGTTTTTGTTGTTGTATTTTGTTTTCTTTGTGTTTGATTGGTGGATTCTAGGGTTCTTTTGGTCTTGAATAATTGAGATATTTTGTATATGTAGGACTGGGGATTCGCGAGGGTTTGCGTTTGTGAGGTACAAGTATGCAGATGAAGCACAGAAAGCTGTGGATAGGCTCGATGGTGAGTAACACTTTTATCAATTCCAACTTCTTTCCAATTTTTTTTCGTTTAGCATTGATGGTTTATAGGGTTTTTACCCCCTCATTTTTAATATCAGGTATAACTGTTGATGGGAGAGATATTATGGTTCAGTTTGCGAAATACGGACCAAACGCGGAACGAATGTAAACACTCTCTCTCATTTTGTCACTCATATGGTTGTGATTGATCTGATTGATATATATATATATATATATATATATATATTCAATAAACATATCCAAAATAAGACCTTTCCATCTCAGTATCCCACTATCCTTGTAATCAGCTTTCCCACTTTTCCATATCCACCTGTTATAGCTGTATATATCTAGTAAGTGCTAGAAGAAATTGAATGAGTAATCAAAGCAATTGTAGTTTTGTGCTTTGGGAGATCTAACATTTCTCATTGCACACAATTTCCCTTGTCAGTTTCCCTTATCCCACTATCCTCATGATTAGCATTCATCCATGTGGGTTTTCCCACTTTTATCTTATGCAATCCGTACGCATTATATATATCCACCTGTTATAGCTGTATATATCTATTAAGTGCTAGAAGGAATTGAGTGAGTAATCAATGCATTGTAGTTTTGTGCTTTGGGAGATCTAACATTTCTCATTGCACACAATTTCCCTTGTCAGTTTTCCTTAGTCACTGTTGTTTATGTGCATGGAATGGATGGCCGAGTTTGTCATTTGGTTAACTTTTGCTTTAAATGCAGATAGTCATAGTTTTTCAGTTGGTGTTTTTTAACCTTTTGAACATTCCGTATCCAGGGGGGCCCTGTTAGACAGTCAATCATTACATCTTGTGTCAAACTTGGGTTGTGTGTATTGCTATTCATTTTTACTTTTGAATACCCTGCCATACTTACGAAATCCTCTACGGGAATAAAAGGGATAGAAGCTGAGTGGAAGGAAAAAGGTTGATTGCATGCTCAGTGTCTGCAAATTTGGGATACCCCCAACTTTACTTTCTACAACATGACATTGTTCTACTCTTTTTTTTCTATCTATTTGCTTATTTGGTTGCTGGGATGGTCTTTTTTTATTCTTCTCATAACTAATGTTCATTATTAGCATATCTTTTAACATGCTTTTACTAGAAGCATTTCCTTATGGTAGGGTTTACTCATTTATACATTCATGTCCTCAATCTATATGCCCATGCATAAATGAGTTTTTTGATTGGTAACATATGTATATGTACACGTGACTTTATATATATATATATATATCTTCATTTATGCTCATGTTTCTGTTAACATTAGAAAAAAAGGAGAAAAAGCTATATCCCCCTGCCCCTCTGTCTGCCAACAACTGTTATTTCTTTTTTTTTTTTTAGGTGGTTACTGTTGCAGGATTAGCATAGCAAGTGGTTTTGTTTTAATAGTTCTCATTTATGCTCTTTTTTTTTTTATTTTTAGGTTTCCATGTATGGAACTTTTATGTTGTAAATTTGGCATATAGCTGTTCATCTACCAATGATTGCTAATCGGATCTCAATTAGTTTACTATGATTTTCAGTCTAAGATAGCGAAATGTATTTTCAAGATGGTCCAACGTTTTAAGTATTTGCATGAGTCTTGATTGAACACTAGACAACAGGGGGTAACTAGTTTCCCTCATTTTAGGGGTTTATTCAGTAGTGATTTCTTGACCCCTTAGTTTTTTATTTCCCTTTGACTCTGATTTCAAAGTGCTCCTGGTTCTGCTTGCTTAATTGCTGTAATCAGCTTAGATTCACATGTTTTCTGATTTGCAGCCAAAAAGGGAGGATAGTAGAAACTTTTCCAAGGGAAAGAGGGAGATCAAGAAGCCCCAGGCCAAGGTGAGAATCAATTCGTGGTTTTGTATAAGCATGTCATAGAAATCTTCTTTAATGCCTTACATTTCATATCTTTTCAAATATTCAGTTTTAATGCGTTACATTTCACCGTATTTTTGAACTTCAAACCCATTCACATTCCAGTCAAGGTGCCAAATTGTGCTCGCTTAGAGAATCTTAAAATACACCTAAAAACTTTCAACTAGAAGGGTCCTAGGTCTTGGAGAAAAAGATCTTATAAGCAATGGGCTTCCAAGCAAGAACTTATTTTTTGCTATTTTAAATTTGTTTGGCTCACAAAGGTGGAACAGGAGTCAGAAGCAGACTTCTTAAAATCATGCATGGGTATTTGACTCTCTAGGCATTTGTTTATAGGACCACTCAGGAACATCACCACCATCTTGCGGGTGTTCGAATATGCCCTTCTATTCCCACTTTCCTAATCCCTTCCTAGGTATAATTGCATCAACAATCATCTACCAATGATGCGCTTTCTCCATATTGTGCTCTGTTGATAGGTGTATGATGTCCTTTAATACAATCATTTGTATTCAAAATAAGAATTGAAAAAAAACAAAAAAAAAAGAACAGGTGCATGGTTAGCCTGTTTCTTTGTGCATTTACAAGTGTATATAGGCTCACCTTATACCCATTCACGCACATGTGATATTCAAAATGATATTTAAATGTGTTGTTAGTTTTTAATTATCTGTTTAGTACTCTCTTTTTTTCATGAACTTTACTTTTTTGTTTTCTTTAAGAGAAAGTAATTAAATGTTATGAATCCAAAACAGAAAAAATATGATAACCTAAACCATTATCCATAGAAACGATTCATGATGAAGAAGTATTTTATTTGTTATCTATGAGTACTGGATGTGATGTCTCATTCAGTGTTGGGTCATAATGAAGGCGTGGTGAGAGAGATTCTAATTCTGGCATCAGTAGTTCTTGGATATGGCTTGATCTGAGGGTATGATTCATTGGATCTGCCTTGAGGGCAACTTTATGCAGCATCATTTTTGGGGACCAAGTTTTCAGTCGATGTATGCAAAACCAATGTTTGGTGTGGAATTTTTTCTCCAGATTCACCACTCAAAAGTCACTGTTTTGAGCATTTATAAAGTCCAAAAGGGAGGGGTTGGACCTGTATTTTCTTTTTCTTTCTCTTTTTTGCAGATCTGTTACTTTTCTCTCACTTCTCTCACTTATTGCTTGCACTACAAAAAAAATTTGAATATTGGAATTCACCCTTGAATTGTCCACGGAAGAGTACTATGTGGATTATGCAGGTTGTTTCCAGTTGTGCTAAAGAGGCAATTTGCTTGGTCTTCCTTTGCTAATTATTACGGGGAATTCGTTGTGTTGTGTCAGCCCTGAAGATTGCATTGTAATTTAACCACATTTTAACAACTGTAAATGTAATAGTAGATATTTTGGCCAAGGGAGTTGCGCATCTACTGGTCAAATTTGGAAATGTGGTTCCCTTGCCGGCATGTTGTTTCTTGTCATGCTTTCCACCTATGGAGTTGGTTTTTTGTGGCTGGGTGGTACTTGTTTTTGGTTTCTTTTGGGTCCATGATACAAATGCTATGAATTGTATGTCTGGACTTTTTTTTTTTTTTTTTTTTTTTTGTTTCTTTGAGTTTTTTTTAGGGCTCTTTTGGATTCTAAGAAATAAGTATTCTGCAATAAAATGCATGGCAGCGAGGAGTCCATAGTGCTCCTTTGTTTGGTCAGCCCTTTGATTCAGCAGGACCTTGAGTCATTGCATTGGGCCTTTTATGCATGGGGTAGGGGCCTAAGAGTGTCTGCCTAGGGGATTAAATGGAGTCATCAGCATTTTTAGCGGCTTGTAGACTGCACCAAAACAAAACAGGCTGCATATTATCGGGAAAAAAGAAGTCAAAATGCCCAACAGTGTGCTGTTTACCAAAAAAAAAAAAAAGGTACACTCTTGGGGCTCTTCTTAGTATCAGGCTGTTACCAAATTGCTCTATCACTCCAGATCATGGTTGCTTCACCAGATGCAATATCATATCATTTACATGGTTTTGGTTCAGGATTCGATTCACCCATGTGTTGGAATCTTGATCATATTATATATATATATATATATATCATGATTCATTTTTATTATATAATATCCAGATTGCAGATAGATTTGGGTTGGAACCTGGTCCATCATATCTCAGATGACATATTAGATTTAAAATTTGAGTCTATTTGTAAACTAAAGAAGAATGGTTATATCAGGCATGCGATCCAAAACTATGAATTATCTCACCCCACCCTTAGCCCCCTTTTTTTGGATGTATTTTCTCATGCTGCTGTGAGATCACGTGTTGAGAGCATTTGGAATTCTCCGCTTGAATGCTAGAATCCTGAAAACCAACCTCTTGAAAAGTCACTTCTAGCCTTTGGACTTTTCAAAATTTAGCTTCTTAAATGCTGGACCGTACTTGAGCATTTGGCCGACCACTTGGGGGACATTATTTGGAGAATTCATAATTCTCACAGACAAGAATCCTCGTAACTTGCAAGCAATCAGCCCCTTAGTGTATTGGGATCATTGACATAAAGTTAGTGATGACCTACAGAATGCGCATTTTGATCCAGAGTCCAGCGATCTAGGTAACCTAGTATTGAATTACAATATTGTTCCTTTGGTATGTTCTACTATTTTCTTATCCCCATTCCATACTCGAAGAACATCTATTCTAATTAAGATGGCTTTATATACATCTTTTATCAACTGATAACATATATATTTTAGGTATCGGGATGACCACTACCGTGGGAGGGATTACAAAAGGCGAAGTCGTAGTAGAAGCAGGGACAGGTATGATCGTGATAGGTATCATGCAAGGGAAAGAAATTATCATCGTCGAAGCAGGAGCCGCAGTGTTAGTCCTGATTACCATAGAGGTCGTGGTAGAGACAGGTTGGAGCGAAGAAGTAGGAGCCGGTCAATTGAAAGGTATGTCTGCATCTTAAATTGTGGGGCTTTTCTTACTAATTTGTTTTAAAGTTACCTGAAACTTTACAAAGGTGAAAGCATACACAAACACATTTCTTTCGTTCTTTGGTTTTCCTTGTTTGATTGATTAACTTTATAGAGGTGAAAGCATACACACAAACACATTTCTTACTTTCTTTGGTTTTCCTTGTTTGATTTATTAACTTCAAGGTACAGTGAATCCCCGGTTCGGCGTAGTCTTAGTCCCAGGAGGAGCCCATCTCCACTCAAAAGACCTCCTTCCTATGGTGAAAGTCCTGACAGGCGCCGTCCTTATGAACGTTCCCCACCTTCTGCCAGCCCTCCACCCCTTGGACGTCATGTCAGTTCTCGAAGTCTATCCCCCCGTAGTTCTGATGGCGATGAGGTAGATATACTGTCCTTTAATTGTTCCTGGAGAAAAGCTTCTGATACTAATGCTGACAAGCAGATTTTTAATGCCTTTTATTTGGGAATTGTTTATTGCAGGATTGATGAAAGTATTCAAATTCCTTGTATGGAGGCGCTTCAGGAACATGCAGCTATGTTTTGCAATGGAGTATTTTCTTAGATGATGCTGATTCCATCAAAGTACTGTTTCTAGTTTGGTAGTTTGAGACTTGGGAGTCCTTTATAAGGTTAAATTTTCATTACTGGGTCTGTCTGTCTTGTTATAGTGTCCTAGTGGTTTGTGACATGGAAACTGGATAGTAGTAAAGTGAGAAGTTAATACCTGGAGTGCTTATTAAATAGAGTTGTTTATATACCCTGTAAGGTAAATCTAATAATATGGGTTACCTTTTTATTGATGATTTTATTGATAAGTTTTAGGCAATTCTAACTGGTACATGTGCGGTACATGTCATGTGTACTAGGATCCAAATCATTCCTCATGCTAGAGATATAGCATAAATGGGCAATAAGAACCCCAACTGATGAGGAAATCCTAATTCCGAACCAATTCATTTTCGGAATTTTCTATAATAAAAATGTCTTTCGTGGATTTTTAAGCATCCGTCATTTTTCTCTAAATTAATTAATACGAATGAGTAGGATGGTACAATTATTGTACTTTTGGGCTCTGGCAGATTTAAAGCCTGCTGTCCGATCGGCTTAGACCTTGTACATGCTTGCCACATGTACAACACCAGTCACCATAGATGACTTGTGTGTGTTTAATCACAGAGTTTAACTTCATGTTTATCATGTCTTTTTTCCTTGGGGATTTGTTTATTTTTGTCATTTTATTAAGCTTGTAAGACTGACTTGTGATGGGACATATCCTCCGGTTTTTATAGTTCTGTCCGAGAGAAGTGTGTGGCTGATTGGAGAGATGATTGCAGAGGAATATGTTCTGGATGATTATGTGTGTGGCTGATTGGAGAGATGATTGCTGAGGAATATGTTCTTGATGATGGTGGTGGTGGTGGTGATGGTGACATGATGTACATGTGCTGGTAGCAAAGTATTCTGTCCACACCACCTTGTTGATGCAGGAGAGGAGTTCCAATACTGGACGGAAGTATGTTAGTGTACTTACTGTTATTATCTTTTGATTGTTAAGAATATAACTCACTTCGTAAACCAAAAAAGAGAATATAACTCTTCCATACAGCCTTGACCATTGGGTTTCTAACCTTTTCCTTGATCATGTTCCCTGTTTTACTATGTGGTTCAGAACTGTAATAATGAGTAGTTGTAGCTGTGATGGCATGAAGATGGTTGGAAGGTGCATATGGCTATAACCATTGCTGATGCTGCCAATGGATCTGACATGAGGTTTACTTTTGTTAGTGCTGATGCAAAATGTTGAAAACTGACTCATTATGGTGCGGGGTTAGGACAATGGAGCAGATGAATGACTCTCCTCTCCTCTAGGGTCTCTGGTTGGACTTCGTCTTTTTGTTACTTCTACATAATCTGAGAGGTATTGTAGAATGCTTGGGCTGCCTCATAAGTGATTTTCGTTTCAACCTCGTGTTCTGCATCCCTGGGGTCCATTGCTTAGTGATACATATTATTTTTTTTGGTTGTCACACCTTGGATATGCAATGGGACTTTAAGATCACCTACATTGAACAATTCAGCCATCTGATAAGCTGTTAAGTGTGTCGGTTGCAAACCCTTGGTCATGCTTTCTTTTCAACTGTTATTTTGGAAACCAACTGGCAAATGGCTGAGTGTTCATTGGGGGGGGGGGGATGTTCTTTGCAGCATTGCCTATGAATGCTTGGCCTAACTGAAATTGCCTCTGATACATGCCATGCATTGTATAAATACCTCAGAGGTTTTAGGATTTTGACTTACATTTGATCATGTACTGGGATTTGATAGCACATGGGGTCGTGACAGTAGCTGTGAAGTGCAATGAATAGGAGACACCAGTGAGTAGTTGCATGTGGGCTGTAGCAAGCTGTGTGTCTTTCCTGGTTGCAGAGTTCGGGTCAAGTTTGATATTGATTTTGTTGCTGATAAATGATGCCTGGTGTGCACATGCACATGGGATTGTTCTGTAGCTGTGAAGTGCAAGAGACTGGGAAGGGATTGGAAGATTTTATCTGTGACTGTAGCTGACTGTTGCATTCCTTGTTATTGGAAATTGGGTCATTTGATATCGAATTTGGTGCTGATAAGTGATGCATTGTTTGATTACTAGATTTCGTTTTGCTGTTTTTGTTACAATGCACTGCTGGGTATGCCAATTAATTTTTGCAGATTGCATATGGTTTATATCTCTCATGTTGTTTAATCCTCACACACACTATTTCAGACCATTGTCTGATATGATCAATTTTTGTTACAATAGTTTGTACTGGAATTTGCTCTTCCTAAATTGTATCAAAATGGATTGCCAGCTTATGATTTGAGTCTCTTAAATTTTTTACATGCATTCTCAGTCTTCTATTTTAAGAACATCAAAATTTCGGAACTTAAGAGTTTGTTAAGATGTGGATTTTACTTATACTTTTTTTAAAGTAGTAGTCAATTTCTTTTGGAAGGATGTTTCCAACCTATTAGGCATTTGGTTGTTCCCTCATCCAGTAAAGAGTTTATTATTGGTGGCCTTAGAAATAGCATTTTCTTCAAAATTTCCGTTGTTGCCTAACTTGAAAAGTAATCATTGATGAGAGAGACAGAGAGATCAGCTTGCTTTCATGGGGAGGTCTGTCTATGGGAGTGCAGAAGTGGAGTGCTTGAATTCAAATGAGGTTTTCTTCTGGGCAGATGCTCCTTTCAGAAAAAGGTTTTTGCCATAACCTTTGTGTTTTCAATTTTTAAGAGGTAGTTATCAATGTTAAGGAGCTTTTGGTAAGTTTTGGAAATCTGATTTGTGGGCTTGGGGATTAGCCACGACGGCTTATTGATGTTTGATAGTATATATGAATGGAGGCTTTGTTATTGGAGATGGGTGATTGCCTTTGAATCATGTTGTGTATCTGTCAAGTAGGGTTGCACTTCGTTGGGGTGGTATAGAGGTCCGTTTGTTGAAGTGTTTCTTCTTATTTTATTTAATGAATCCATTTTGATCATTCTAGATTTGCAAGCTTACACCATTTTTGCTTAGTTTTTACTCAACTGAAGCTCCTCTAGTGGCAACAAGGCTATGGCTCACAGTGACATGTAGCAGGGCCATAGTTGAGAAGGAATCTAAATGAAAGTGTGTTCGTTGGATATCTTTCTTCTATCATCTGTGTCTTCATTAGAGGTGGGGGATGGGAGGCTGTGGAAGCGATGTAAGGGGAATGTTTTGGCTTGATAAATTTCATCAAGCGTCCTATTTTTCACTGTGGGCACTTCCAAGTCCTTTCATATGCAGGCTTGTGGTTGGAGGTTGGATTAATTGTAGCTGTAGGGAAAAGATTATGGTTTTCAGGCCACCTCAAACAATGAGTAGAGGTTTAGATCAATATTTGAACTGCTACATTGTGTGAAGGGGAAGAGAAATCTGTCCACTACTTATTGCTTGTTATGGCTTGGACTCTCTGAAGGTTGGTTTCAGTAGCTGTTGGAAGCTTTACAGTTTGGATAGTGTTCTTCTACAGGCCAATTGTTGGCGATGTTATTCTGATCGTTAGGCTTGTGGAGAGGGAGCTACAAACAGTTTGAGATGGGAGTGTGGTTTCAATGAGGCCCGAGGGAGAGTGGTTTACTGGGCCTAAAGCATGGCTTGTTGTCACCTTTCCATGAAGACCTTACTTTAAGATGACTAATCAAATTTGACACGATCATCTCCCTGGGTGACTTCCACTGCTGGTTGCATCAAAACTAAGCTTTGGTTGTTTTCTTGAGAGGGAACCCTAGTCAGGGTGGGGATAGTTTGAAGGCATAGTGACCCAATTCACAAATTGAACATTCCGTCCTAGCCAAATGTCGAATCATCCGAGCCATGAATTCTGGGCCAATTTCACCTGTCACACAGTTATGGGGAACTTATTAAATTTTTATTTTGAGGGTTGATTGATAGCAGGCAGTGGGCTAGAACTAAGTGGAGAGTAGTGTTAAGCTTTGACTGTTTTCTTAAGAGGGATCCCTAGTTAGGCTGGGGGGTAGTTTTGAGCCACAGTGACGCAGTCCCAATTTTCAAATTAAACTCTCTGTTGGGGCTAGATAGCTTCGCCAAGAACAGTCTGGAAAATCTTCAATTTTTTCAGTCTTCAAGCTCTTCAAGACTCGAAAAAAAAAAAAAAATGACACCACTTTTATGGTTTTGTAGGGCGTGGGAGAATTTATAGTGGGGTTTGAATGGAGGTGGGAGAGGGTTTGGTTTACCCAATCTCCTCACCCCATCTGTTCTATACAATCATAAATAGTGCCTCTTTGCAGATTCAGATCATCAATGATCGTTGAAATATAAGATGGTTAAACTTTTTTAGAGGCTTTTGTCTCTACTTCTAGTTATAGTATAAATAAAATTACAAGTTTATCAAAAACTCTAATGAGCAAATAAGCTATAAAATATGAAATAAGCTCTTATTATTAGAGTTTCTAAAAGGCTTCCTAATACATATGTTGGCTTATAAAATATTAGAAACTGACACTGTATATGGATCAAAATACTAACATTTGTATCAGATTGCCCATCAACTTTATTGTGATATAAAAAACAGTGCTTTAAGATTACATTGCTACTTTGAAACAGAAGATATGAAGCCTTCTAGGCTCCATTTGGTTTTTGAGAGCCTTTTGCAATGGTTCATATCACAATTAAAAATCTTTCCACTAATAGTAGAAAGATCTAATATTGCATTCAAATTTATAGGATATGGTGGGCGATGGGATGTTATTCTGATGACCCAGTCTTAGCATGGACAGCACTATAGTGTTATATAGTTGTTTTTGATCATCCACTCCAGGCTCCAATGGTTATTAACATTCTTGAGTGTCCAATAGGCCCAACCAAATGAGGCCCTCCCATAAACCTCTAATTGGGCCTTTGCAAATCTCTGGTAATCCTCCTTTGCTGCTCCCTGAACCTGCCATTCAGCAACCCATTCCCCTGCCAAAATTCACCCCATCAGTACATAGGTAATCAATCAATGAATTTAATAGAATATGAGAACCAGAGTGTCTCAAATCTCCTTACCAACGAAAGTTTCAGGGCCATTGGAGGTGGTGATGGCATTCAGCTGGGAAGATCTGTTTGTGTTGATGAAGTTGATGTTATCTTGAACACTCATGTTGTCAAACATACTGGAAAAGAGATTGTAGTAATGGACGTCGATGGCAGTTCTGGTGCGCCCGCTTGCGAGGGGGAAGAGTTCCGTGGGGTTGGCCGGTCCTAGCCGGTTGGACATGATCACATAAGCTGTCGAGGAGTGCTTGCGAACCACATCGTAGCCGGCCTTGTAGTATTTGGTGAGTCTATCCAGCGACACGCCCGGTGAGAGCGGTTCATTGATCAGCTCAACTGCTATGAGGCTTGGACTTTTGGCATATCTGTGAGTAAAATGCAAGGACCACAACAGGAGGGTGTGAACAAATTGTGCTTGAGATGATTCTATAAACTGAGTCTGTTGTGAAATCAAAATCAGTTAAGTTTGTGTTTAACCTGGCAGTTAGGAAGTCGATGACATTAACTGTCTGTTGTATGTTTTCGTCGGTCTTGCCCCAGTCCTGAAACCCATCTCTGGATGCACTGTGCTCCCATCCATTCTGCGAGCCAGGAGCTGCGTGAAGATCGACTATAACCTTCAGATTGTATTTCCTGCAAAAGATGAGAAAAAAGGAAAAAAATGTTCTTCATCCTTATCCTTCCCGTTACCATATAATTTGATTACTTAGATGCTTACTAATTAATTAATAATGATCATTTTACTGTGTCCCTTGACCGCGTCAAGTGATAATGATCGAAAGGCGATAATTGTGGCCAACAGTTTATATGTGGCTGATTACTCTCGAATAAATGTTCCCATGGATTATGTATGAATATATGAACATGTGTGGGTCAATGCTTGTCTGGGTTTATTGGGCATAATACTCAGGCCAAGATCAAGCCAGAAGGTATGAACATTAGATTCATATTTGATAGCGATTTGTGGATGCTGCTTGTGGAAATTTGTCTGGCCAGGCTAAACAATACACTCAGGCTTATGACCACATGTAGGCATAGATCCAGGTCATTTAGCTATTAGAAAAGAAAATAGGCCTGAGTATAGCTGTGGCAGTCCCACTAAAGATCAATGAAGAAAGTTCCAGTTTGATACTAGGCCTTACATTACTAATTTCATATTTTCAAAGTTCTACTATCTTTTTGAAGTCTACAGAATTTCAGAGCTGGGAATTGACTGTGATTTCTTAGGTTAGCATGGTCCATCTGTGGTACCATACTGTACTGTGAGCTTCTTGTGTGTATGCAGAATGCAGTGGCAGATGATTTCATGCATGCAACTTACTCTGCCCATGAAAAAGCGTTGTCTAAAGTTTCCAAGGATCCCCCAACAAAAGGCCATGGCGGCGTCGGATCGCTTGCTATCCACCATCCCACCGGAATTCTAACGGCGTTCAGACCGTTCTCGGAAACGAACTTGAAGTCATCTTCGACAATGTAACTCTTCCAATGTTCCTGAAATGGTTGAACCCAAAACGCGAGTCAGAACATGATTTTAGACGCTTCAACCAAAACCTTTACCCTTACATATCAACCGATATATTGGCCTTGCACTGAGGGAGATTTTCTCCCAGGAGAACAGGGGTGCTCTGGTCATGAGTTAGGACAGTTGGGTTAGGGCCTGGGTTTTAGTACTTGAGCCGGGCCTGAAATCAAGTTTTGGGCTTTTTATATATTTGTCTGGACTTGGATAGGTGACTGAAAGCCCAAAGCCTGGCCCAGCTCGTCCTGAATTAGTATTGCCTATAGTTTAGTGACTTGATGGCCAAAACATATGATAGAAAGCCCAGCATGGCAAATTGAATAAATGGGAGGGCTTGGGCCTGACATGATTGAGACAGGCAGGTTTGAGCCAAGAACTTACAGCCCGTGTCAGGATTGGGCTGGATTCAGATCTGCATTTCTAAGATTGGGCCGAGCCTGGATGTGCCTCGTCGCTATCCAAACTGGCTTATGAGCACCCCAACAAGTGAAACGCACACTAAAGTTGTGTAGAATTTTCTGTGAGTGCCTTTAATTCAGAGAGTACTACTTTGTGGAGATTGAAAAATCGTGCACTACTGCTGTTTCAACCCTTTGTTACCAACTTTTTTCTCTGAGGAACATTTGCAAATTAACAATATCAAGCATCTTCTTTTCTACGCCGAGTTGATATTCGGAGTTTGTTTTACAAGGAAGATTTTCTCCCGCGGGCATTTCTATACGCAATGTCTGATTGGGGAGGTCAATCAGAAAGTCCTGAAGTCAAGACAAACAAGGCTGTAGAAACCAATGCTTTCATGGATTTTTCGTACTAGTACAATCAATTACATCTTTCACATGTAGTCATTGGGAATCTGTTTTAAATTAAAGGTGGTCAGAAGCAGAGAAAAGTTTAATGTGGTATTAGCATTTGGTCTACTTACGAAATCAAATAATAGAATAGAATATGAAGGTGGTAACAATCTAGACAATCCTAAGGCAGATGCTCCTTTGCTCCACTTCGCACGGAGCTTACCGTGTAAGGCAGGCAGTATGTTGGGTTCACCTGATCATTGATCTGAATGTACCATCCGAATCCCTCCTTCCCCCACCTATATGTCAACGGATCCAATGGAGTCGCATTGATCCATTAGTACTTGACTGGTGGATCAAAAGTTAAACTTGTGGGCCATAGATCGAAGGGTCAGTAGCATCAAAGAGTCTCTCGTAATGGAAAAGGCAAAGAGAAAGGCGAAGAAAGGACTTCAGTTGACTTTTTATAATAATGTTTTAGGAATATCTATATCCATATTTGACTATGGCTCTTTCATCATTTACGACTGAATCTTCTTGGAATCAATTCACCTTAAATAATCGAATAATTTAAGGTTTAGGCATATCTAATTATCTATATCCATATTTGACCTTGAACAGTTCTATCATCAAGAAGAAAGGCTGATCTTTTTCAATAAAGCTCTCTCTCTCTCCCTATGATCAAGAATCTTTCTATTGCTAAAATTTGAAAGGGCTAACAAAACCGGTTAACCATATCAAACAGCATTAGCACGGTGTCCTAATCCACCAAGATTGCACTCTGCTAATGCAAAACCTTACTCATGACATGTATAGTTATATTAGAAAAGTCTAATGAGTTTCTGCCAAAGTGGGCAGAACGTGTGAATCTTGTATCCACTATGGTTGTCTGGGGCAACCTGTAGGATTCACATTGGCTTATACAAGAAATTTATATATGATATGAAGATCCAAAAATATTTTAAAAATACCACCTCCACCAGCACTACCAGTACCACTAACACCGCCATTATCCAAGCCTCATCCAATCTTTTTCTTTTCTTTTTGGGTTGGGGTAGGGGAGATTAGAGATCATTTTACTTCTATCATCTCTATTATGGCTGGTTTGTCTTTTACTTACATTGTTTTATCACATCAATTTTAGCATATATGTTTAGGCGGAGTACCTATTTAATACTGACTGTTCTCATTTACTAGAATTGGAACTTGGAACTGACATATGTTGACGAACAACTCAACGACATATGGCATAGAAACTTTCTACTTTCTACAATATGACAATTGAACAGTGGAATAGGAGTCATACGAGGGGCCAACACAATGCTCACATAATGTTTGCTAGGAGAAGGAAACATTGAACTAGAGGCTATCTCCAAAGACTAAAAATGTATGGTGGGGCAACTTACTCTGAGAACTTGAGTAGCCTTCTCTTGCCCATAACCATTTGTTATTTGGAACTCTCCTTGCAGTGTTCTTACAATCCGCATCACGAAAACTGATGGATCATTGTCTCCCCAGCTCGAATTCCCAGCAAAATCAGCTGTCACCAACTCCTCTGTCTTCGCCTGTTTGTAATTTTATACAATCCTTGTTCAATGTCTAAAAACAGTTCTTTTTTGCATTGTGATTGATATAATCAAAGTAATCTTACCTGAACAAAGAACCCATTTGGCGCTTTTATTCGAATTCGATTTAAATCATCAGACTTTCTTACTATCTCAAATGTTTCCCATCTACCAGATGTTTTGGAAACTGCTACCAAGTCAACCCCTTGTCCTTGTTTATCTACTCCTATGAACTGTCCATTGAACACTCTCATTTGAAAGCTGCTCTGATTAAGCCTCCATAACTGCATAGTTAAGAAGAAAACAGACAAATGTTATCCCAAAATAATATCAATCAAATCTCTTCAAAAGACATTTCCTAATTGTTAAAGCAGCAGTAAACGCGAGTTTATCAACTCCCATAATCTTACCATTTATAATCAACTCTGGTCAATGGCATAGAGACAACTAGTTTCTCTTGTAAATTCAGTACTGGGAAGGATTGCATCCAATGATACTGAATCCAGTGAATATCATGAATAACAATATCTAATTTATCAAATCGATTCATTGTTGAGAATCGAATCCTATAATTTCTACTGTATTTATAAATGGACTCCTAGTCCATCTGTAAGGATCTCATTGAATTTATCATTTCCATTCTTTCTTTTCTATAACCTGCCATCTTGCTTTGACAATCATGTGCAGAACTTACGCTGAAACTTTCCCACCCGGAAGGATTAGTTCGGTTTGCGACGATGATCGTTCCACCCCCTCTCTCGGCCGCAAGATACTTCCCTTGAGTTACTGATTTTAGTTGAATTTGGGTTCCATCCTAATCAAAATAAAGACCAAAAGCATACATATGTTATCACAAATGTACTAGTAAAAAAGTGTTAGGTTGAGCAGTTTTATGGCACTATACCAAAAGATCCTTGTTGGGTATTCCATCAAACAAAGATGGTTTTATCCATCCTTCTGTAACAAGCCACCCTCCAAGATTCACAGCTTTGTGGAGGGAATTAGGGGTGTCCCTTGCAGCAAACGACATTGAGAGAAGAAATGAGAGAAGGCAGAAAAGTGGAAGCCATGTGAAGAGAAAGTGGCTTGCCATATTGTCTAATGGAAAAGCTTGCAGAAGGAGAGAGGTGGGGTTGTGTATTTATATTAGTTCATGGTCCATATCTCTAAAATATTGGCCAAGCAGAAGTTGAAAAAATTGAATTCTAGACAGAGACCCTCTAGAAAGTAATATGTTGGGTTGGATGATCATTGATGAATGAAGACAGCAATCTTCTGGTAATGCATTTTGACTCCTGTTAAGGTTTTGGCTTTTTCTGAGAAAGAAGTTGGACCCAACCCAATAACTACCTGGTCCACCTTAAATTCAAAATAGTTGGCCAACCTGGGGCAGGTCAAGTTGGACTTTGTTTCAACCCAGGCTCATCTGAAATCTTATCTGGGTGTGCTTGAACACCAACCCAAACCCGACTTGGATAAAACATGAACATTCCATCCTAGCCAGTAGCATGTTGAGACCCCTTGTGGAAGACAATTTATACAGTTCTTATTATGCTGATAATCTTCTGTTGTTCTTTTGATTGTGAACCAAGCTGGTGACCCTCGCGACACTTAGTTTTAATCAAGTCTTCTGACAGAATTTCACAGAAGGGGTAGATTGAGTAAGGAAATTAATACTACCTTCTTGACTCTCATTCCTAAAATTCCTAATGCTGTGGATCTCAAAGAGTACAGACCTATTAGCTTAGTGGGTTGTATTTATAAATTGTTGTCAAAAATCCTTGCCAACAGGTTGAAGAAGGTTCTCCCATCTATCATCAGTCCTTATCAGGGTGCTTTTGTGCACAATAGACAAATTCTCGATGGGATTCTCATTGCTAATGAACTCATTGATGCCATAAAACGGTCTAAGAAACCAGGAGTTATTTTTAAAATAGATCTGGAAAAGGCTTATGACCATGTTGAGTGGAGCTTTGTGGACTATATGTTAAGGAGATTTGGCTTTGGGGAAAGGTGGTGTTCTTGGATTCGAGAATGCATCTCGTCGACGTCTTTTTCAGTTTAGGTGAACGGTTCTCCTTCCCGTTTGTTCAAAGCATCTAGGGGGCTTAGACAAGGGGATCCTCTCTCTCCTTTCTTGTTTACCATTGTGGTTGAGGCTCTCAGTGTGCTATTCTCTAAAGCTAAAGATTGTGGTCTCACGGAAGGATTCGAGGTTGGTAGAGGAGCAGAAATTATCACCCATCTTCAGTTTGCAGATGATATCATCATTTTTACCTCTTCAAGGTGGGAGGAGATTGTTGTCTTAAAAAGGATTCTTAGGTGCTTCGAGCTTTCCTCCGGGCTTAGGATAAATCTGTCCAAGTGCATGTTGGTGGGGATAGGATCCTCTAACGATGAAGTTCAGTTGCTAGCTTCGAAGCTTCTTTGCAAGGTTGGGAGTCTGCCTTTTTCTTACTTAGGTTTGCCTGTTGGGGGTAAAGTGAGATCTATTCAGTTGTGGAATCCTGTGGTGGCAAATTTTAAAAGGAAGTTGTCCATGTGGAAACGAAACTATCTCTCTTTAGGCGGAAGAATTACCCTTATCAAGGCCTCTCTGTCTAATTTACCGGTTTATTTTATGTCCCTTTTGAAGATGCCAGTGGCTGTTAGGGAGCAACTGGATCGTTTAAGAAGGGAGTTTCTTTGGGGTGGGAGGAGCCCCAAAAGAAAATTGCATCTTGTAAAGTGGGAGGAAGTTATTAAGCCTAAGGCGGTGGGGGGTTTAGGCGTGGCTAACTTGGAGTTCAAGAATTGGGCCCTTTTGGCCAAGTGGTGGTGGAGATTTGGGGAGGAGAGGGAAGCTTTGTGGAGAAGGATAATTGTTGCTAAATATGGTGAGGACGAGTGGGGTTGGGAGCCTACTAGAGTCCGTAAGTCTCTTGTGTCCAGTGTGTGGGGCAATATTCTAAGGGTTGGGGATTTATATTCTGGTGGGGGGGAAGTGTTTAGGAGGGGGGTGGGTTTTAAAGTGGGGGAAGGAAGGAGGGTCCGGTTCTGGGTTGATGATTGGGTGGGGGTGGGTCTTTTGTCCTTGTCCTTTCCTAGGTTGTTTAGGGTTGTGGGCAATAAGTGGGCTTCGGTTCAAGACTATTGTGTGGGTATGGGTGGAGTTGGGTCTTGGAATGTTTCTTTCAGGAGAGCTTTGCATATTTCTGAGGAGTCTGAGTATGAGTCATTACTCACTCTTCTTTCTAAGGTTTTTCTTTGCAGGGATGTACCAGATTCTCGTTTTTGGAAACCTACCACTTCTGGAAATTTCTCCTGTAAGTCATTTTCAAGGGAGTTGGAAGATTCAACTCTTTTGAGAGGTTTTTCTTCTCTGGCTTGGCAAGGTCTGGCCCCACCTAGGGTGGAGGCTTTTGTTTGGATTGCTATTTTGGGGAAGGTTTCTACAGCGGATAACCTTAGGAGGAGAGGCTTAGCTTCGAAAGCTATTTCAGACTTATGTGTGTTATGCAGGAAGGGGATGGAGACAGTAGACCATTTGTTTATCCACTGCGAGTTTTCTCATACCTTATGGTGTAGGCTCCTTCGGCGGTGCGGTGTCCTTTGGTGTAGCCCAGGGACTTTGGTAGGGATGATTGAAGCTTGGAAGTGCTCTAGTTTTTACGGGTGCGGGTTAGTTCTTTGGAGACTTATTCCTTTTGCTATATTGTGGTCTATGTGGAAAGAGAGGAATGACCGAGTGTTCAAAAGGTCCTCGTCGTCAGTGGAAGACTTGACGTTATTGGTGGTGGCTCGAATTGCCAAATGGGCCGCTTTCAAGAATGAGTTTGATAATCTAAGAGTTGATGGCGTGCTGCACAATTGGGAAGCCTCTCTATTTTGTGGGATTAAGAAAATGAGAAAGGTGTTTTCTTGGGTCCCTCCTTCGGAAGGTGTGCTCAAGTTCAATGTGGATGGGGCAGCTAGGGGAAAACCTGGGCCGGCTGGTATTGGTGGGGTGCTTCGCAATAGTGAAGGCATTGTGTTGGCTTTGTTCTCAAAGCACGTGGGTTGTATGGATTCTAATGAGGCTGAGGTTGTTGCTATTTTAGAAGCTATTCGGATTTTCAATTCAACCTCTTTTCGTTCTAGACTTGTGGTAGAAAGTGATTCTCTTAATGCTATATCTTGGGTGTCCTCTTCGACTATGTTTCCTTGGAAATTTCAATTCTATTTGAATGAGATTAGAGCTCTATTGTCTTCTTTTCAAGTGAGCTTTATTCATGTTGGGAGGACAGCAAATGGCTTTGCGGACTCTTTAGCTAAGCAAGGGGTTGATAGGTCTTCTAACTTTTTAGCTTTCACTATGTAACTTATTGTGGTATAATGCTTTTATACCATAGTGCCCTTTGGTCGGGCCTCTTTGTAACACCTTTTCCTTTATTAATATATTTTCTTCGTTGCCTATCAAAAAAAAAAAAAAAGTCTTTTGATTAAGTGGTTGATTGAAGTTTATAAATAGAGCCGGCCAACAAGTCTTTTAACTCAGGCAGGTGGAATTAGTCCCCTTGTATGATGCAGTGAGAAATCTATGACTTTTCTTGGGTTGAAGATTCTAAATGCAGTCATCATGGTTTCTTTAGAAAATGTCTTCACACTGCTGTATTCTGCAATCTGTTTGGATGGATGTAGCTCATTTTTCAAAAGTCCTTCAAAAGATTTAATAGTCAAATGTGTTTTTAAGAGCTTTTGGGCTTTTCAAAAGTCAAAAGTCTAAAAAACATTTTTAGAAAGTTGAACCAAATATACCCTAATCCAGCGATAAATGCTTGCGTCTCTTGCAAAATTTACAGTAGGAATCACTCTCACATGACCTTCAATGATCTCCAATGAGAATCTGACCAATTTTTCAAAAACAAGTGAGGGCATGAACAGTTGCGGATGGTTCCATTTAACCTCTTTGTTCGACCTGTTTAACCTGGCTGATTGTGAAGCAAAAAAAAAAAAGAAAGTAAAATTATTTTAAAAAATTAATGATGGGTCAGATAGGGTTATTACTTTGGTGCAATGGTAAAAATCTAGGGTGGCATACCTAATAATGCAGGAGCAGCCACTCTGTGCAAAATTGATAAATGTTAGGTTTGTCTCCGGTCTGGATCCTCTAAGGACCGAAGCGGGGACCATATGGGGTGATGAACTTTTGTTAAATCAATCATGGGTGGAATCTGTTCCAACCTGGTCCATTTTTCTAGAACTTTGAACGTGAGGCATGTGACTCATGTAAGCTTTCTCATGGGTCCACCTGTGGGCCATCATCTCCTGTCACAGATCCCATCCCATGTGCTACTTTAATCTGATATGAGTTGATGGGGATATTGATAATCACATAATTTTCATGTAAGGTTTAGATGACTTGGGTCAGATGAAACAAAGTCATAGCTATGAAGTTTCATATCAAAAGGAGTTTTGGAAATTGGTCAATGATCATCCTTAATTTGCGCTCAAGACCTTTACATGCCTAACCCCATTCATAGAAAGTTTTCCTTCCCTAAATAATTGACAGTATCGGCTTAGTTGGGCTGAAGTATTGTTGAAGGTGGAATTTGTTGTTTGACTCATAGCAAGGTCAGAAAAGATCCAAATCAAAATATGCCTCTTTTTCTTCACCTAAGATATTTTGGTGGGCTTGATAGTAGTTAGCCTAGCCATGAATATGTAGGTGGGAGCTTTTATAAGGCACCAGCAATTATGTGCAACTTGGGCTGCCCTTTTTGAAAATTTAATTTGGGTTGGGCTTTTACTCTTTTGAACATACATTTTGGAGAAAATAAAATTCGAATCCTATTAAGTCGCAAATAACCAATAAAAATATATATTTATATAAAGGAATGAAAAATGGACCTGAATTGAAAATTGTAACCAAGTGGGCCTGCCTTAGGAATGAAAAATGGACCCCAAATACCCGAATGACCAAATTGAATAAATCAGGTATGGGCCCAATATTTTGACCATTCTTAAATGAGCCGGGGTTGGACAAGCTTTGGCCCCACTCATGAACTCCCCTATTGAGTACTTGTCCACATGCAATTCAGGCAGGCTTGGACCAGCTTTCACACATGGCCCAGCCCACTTGAGTTGCAACCCTGCCAGCATCGCCCACCGTTGTTGAATTTGTTAGATGTCCTAATGCTAGTGGTATATCTTATCATCTTTATTTCTCATCCACTTGCATAGGTTGATGTCTAGTCACTCCTCCAATGTCAACTGCCAACCCATTTGCAGGGTCAAAATCTTCAACTGTCAACCCATTTGCATGGTCAAAATGTTCAGAGGCTTTGACATTGTCAAGGGATTGGAGCCGCCCATCTCCAGAAGATAAAATTCATGGTACTTAATTATCAGCTCAATTGTTGGGGACTGAGGTAATTAACCATATCCTCTGATACAATCATGTGGGTCAACCCAATGCCTTCACTTTCCACAATTAATGTGGCCCTGCTGGTTCATGGTCAGGTTCATGATTCAAAAAGACTAGCAAAGTGCCCCGTGCTTAGCACGGGCAATGTAATTCATAGCATTAAATACACCGTAAGAGTTTTGAAAAAGCTGAAAAAACTTTAATAATTAGTGGTGCACCTGTAAATTTTCAGCCTACAAAAAAGATCATCAGTATGATTCAGACAATCATTAGTTGTATCAATTATACAGCCTGAGAATGGAAAACTTAGTGTTATCCGTCTGATTTAACATAATTTGATTGCATCTACTACATACTAATTGATTTATTTAAATATTACAAAACCAAATTGATTTTGCAATCAATGGATATTGGTTTATCATATTTAAGGAGTTTAATATTTGCTTATCTTTTCCTTGAAATGAACTTTTAAGCCTTGTAGTTACAATTCTAGGCTATGATTTAACACATGTTTATGGAATTATTGCAATCTCAATTTCTAACTGCTTTTTGTAGGAAAATCATGTCTGCATGAGAGCATTGCGGTTCCTTGGCCTTAGATATAAAATAATGCCTCCTCTTTGTTGTTGCTTGATATATTCCTCATAGTCTTCAAACCAGTGATGTTGTTGACTCATTGCCAAAGATATAATAATAAATTTAATAACTATAGGGTTTTATTCAAGAAAGAGAGACTTAGATTTCAAAAGTTGTCACATGGAAAAAGGAGCTTGAAAATAATTATCACCTGGCAAAAAGAGTTGAGAGATTCAAAACTCTGTAAAAATAATCAAGTTAAATATATTCAGGACTTTTAGAAAAAAAACATTACAGGAGAACAAATCTCAATTTGTACCAGATTCATTTGTGTGTAGCACACATCTTTGTTTGATTCAACTCACCCATATCATACCCCTGCATCATAGTGAAGCAAGATTTGAAATTGTACATGTGAAAAGGCAAGATTTGATCCAAAATCTACATCGTATAGTGAGGACTGAAGGATCCTACCTTGTTGATTTTGCAAGTAAGAAGTGGGATTCACGATCCAATGATCAAGTAAGTCATTGCAGCCTTATCCTCCAATGACTGAGGTACAAAAATCAAACATGGAGATCCCCACAAGTTTAATGAAGTTACAAATAGAATTACTGCTAACAGGTAAAAAAGAGCTACATGGATCCAAATATGCAGAACTTCATGTAAATTCCATCAAAACTAAAACATAAACTACCTGTTGCTCTCAGGTAATACAGCCAAATAAAATACCAAATAACTAAAACCCAAACTCGAAGAGAACCCATTAATCTAAGATAGTGATTGGATTGAAATACTCACAAAAATAAGAAGAGAGAAGATATGAGTTTTGCAGATTTCCTGGTAGATGTTCGAATTAAAGCCTTACAAATCCAACTGCAGCAACAATGAATTGGAACTGTGCCGCATTGGTAGAGAAATCTGAACCCTAGAAATGATAACAAAGAGGAGTGGAAGAGGAAAAGAAGGGCCTGATCAGATCGGCTGTTGTAATCTTTCTCGTAGAAGGGCAGCTATAATCTTATCTTTGCAAATTTTTCTCTATGATTTGCATTAGAGGAAGATTCGAAAGAAATCGCAGGATTACATATCTACACACATACGCAGAAATGAGTATGAGAGAGAGATTTGGGTTGCTTGTGGAGAACGGTTGCAAACTTGCAGTACCTACATTATGAGGAGATGAAGGAGAGGAGTCATGGGTTTGGGGAAAATGTTACAGTGGAATGGAAGAGGAAGGGTCTAAATTATTATTGTAGTTGGTAAGAGGGACGTGCAATAACTTAACTTAAAAGGAGAGGTCAAATTTGATTTTCCAATAGTCAAAATCAAATTGGAATCAATCACTGATTTGTTCAATTGAGCTCACTTCATATATATATATATAATTGGATAGAACACATCCACTCCTGGTCGATATTCCAAAGTGGGGCTGGGTCCCTTCCTCATTAACTAATTTTAAGTTTTTGTTGATAACTATTAGCAAAAAGATCCTCTATGGTGTAGTGGTAGGGTCACTCTTTTGAAATCCATATTGTCCTGAGTTCAAGTCTCAGCACATATCATAATTAATTTTTAAGTGTGCTTTATCTCTGGCCCGACCTAATTTACCCCTACCTGACCCGTTTGCTAGGGTCAAACTAAATTAAATTGGTAAATTGGAAGAGTCAAAATCAATTGGAGCGAATTGGAACTAATTTCAATTTGAAACCACTTCGCTTCATATATAATAACTAGTGAAAGCCCTCCGTGTTGAGTACGGGCAATGTAATTAGTGGTAGTTATAATGTAAAGGTCTAAAATAAAAAATCGGTAGAAATAGTTGAGAGTTAACCCTAATAAAAAAATCAATGAGTTATTTATTAGAAATGATAGAGAAGAGGAAAGGACTTGTGGCATTTAAAGGTGGGAAATGTAGAAACATGAATAGAAACACATAGAAAAGAGAAAAGAGTTTCTATAATATTAGATAAGTAAAAAGAACGTTATTAATAAGGCTAATATTAGTAGGAGGATTATTAATGAGTGATATTAGTAGGTCAACATGAGAAGAGTCAAAATCAAATTTGAAATTGACAGTGAAATTGGAAAATCGAATCCACTTCGCTTCATATATAATAATTGAATTGATGTTGATATACCAATTAGGAGTAGTCCCTTTTTTAAATTATAATTAATGTGGGGAGGTTGAGGACGTTAGGAGATATTTTGGGAGTCAATTATTTAGGGAGCATCGAATTCAATTGATGTCAATTGGAATTGAATTGATGTTGATTTCTCAATTAGGATTAGTCCCTTTCTTAAATTATAATTAATGTGGGGAGGTTGAGGACATGAGGAGACATTTTGGGAGTTAATTATTTAGGAAGCATCAAAATCAATTGATGTCAATTGGAATTGAATTGATGTTGATTTCTCGATTAGGATTAGGCCGCGTGCTTAGCGTGGGCAACGTAATTCACAATATTATATAGTGAAAAATATTTAAAAAAGGCTTTGTAAATAGAGAGGGGAAGATGTAAAGAGTAAAGGGAAGAGAACGGACACATAGAGAAAATGAAAGGGTGCATTAAAATATTGAAAACATACTGAGAAGAGGAAAGGAGCGGAGAAAAATGAAGAGTTTCAGTATTAAAGAATCATAAAGGAAGACCTTCGGTAGTAATTAAAGAGGGTTTAAAACGGAGAGGGTAGAATCAATCTATTAAAAGAGGGGGTCAAAACAAAATTCACAGGGTCCAAATCAAATTGTAATTAATCTCTGATTTCTCAGTTCGCTTCATATTTGATCAATTCCATATATTATATATTCATTTGACTTTAGTTTTATTGTAAAATGGTTGCCATAGAAAATTAATGACTATATAGGAAATCATATAAAATAGTTATTTCAAAAGTTAGATCATCCATGCTTATAGTACAATGCATAAGTATGAAAATAATAACAACAGTATTTATAGGGGCCAATATTCTAAAAATATAGTTATTTTTATACATACCTCGTATATAAATTCCAACTCCCGGTCAATATTCCAAAATGGGGCTGGGTCCCTTCCTCATTAACCGATTTTAAGTTTTTGTTGATAACTATTAACAAAAAGATGTTATGTGGTGTAGTGGTAGGGTTGCCCCTTTGAAATTCATATTGTCTGGAGTTCAAGTCTTGGCACATACAATGTTTAATTTTTCCTAAGTCATTAAAAAGTTTTATATCCAACCCGACCTAATTTACCCTGACCCAACGCGAATTGGAATTGATTTTTGGATGAGTCAAAATCAATTGGAGCGAATTGAAACTGATTTCAATTTGAAACCACTTTGCTTCATATATAATAACTAGCGAAAGCCCCCCATGCTGAGTATGGTTGTCATAAAAAAATTAAAGACTATATAGGAAATTATATAAAATAGTTATTTTAAAAGTTTGATCATCTATGCTTAAAGTACAATGCATAAGTATGAAAATAATAACAACAGTATTTATAGGGGTCAATATTCTAAAAATATAGTTATTTTTATAAATATCCAATAGATAAATTCCAACTCCCGGTCAATATTACAAAGTAGGGCTGGGTCCCTTCCTCGTTAACTAATTTTAAGTTTTTGTTGATAACTATTAACAAAATGATGCTCTGTGGCGTAGTAGTAGGGTTGCTCATCATTTGAAACTCATATTGTTCTGAGTTCGAGTCTTAGCACATAACATCATTAAAAATACACGGATCTGGTTGGGTCCAAAAAGTGTGCAGAAGAGTCTGGCCCGACCTAATTACCCCAACCTGACCCATTTGCTAGGGTCAAACTAAATTAAATTGATGAGGCAAAATCAAACTAAATTAAATTGATGAGTCAAAATCAATTGGAGTAAATTGGAACTGATTTCCACTTCGCTTCATTCATACATATATATATATATATATATTTATAATTGGTGTAACTAGGGTACGTTGTTCTAGATGCAGTCTTTAATGCATACCATCGAGTCTCAGCCACTGATTTAATTATGGTTTACAAAGGTGTTTTAGTTTTGGGAATTTTTTACTTACGGCATGGATGAAAATAGCTACAAAGCGGCCGCCACGCTATGACCGATTTATCGGCCGTCGCACCCGTAGCGACCGCTACGTCTGCTATTGGGCCGCTACGGGCTGCTATGACCGCTATGGGGCCGCTACGGGGTGAGAAAAATTTTTACTTTTCAAATTTTTTAAAAATGCATAATAAGACTTATTTCTTTTCTTCTTCTCTCCAAATAATATTTCTACACAGCTCTTCTACCCTTTTATGTTTAAAAGAACACAAAAAAGCACATGATCTCGCCGAATTACAGTCGATACAGAGAGTTCTTCTCGATGATTCTTCTTTAAGTACATCCTATTAGACACCCCCTTTGGTAGATGTATTTTTTTCTCTAGGTACTCTTAAGTCTTCACTTCATGACATAGTTTTTTCTTTTATAAGCCTTTCATTAGTTTCTAAGTTAGCATAACTAAGCAACATGAACACATGTGAAAAAAATGATCATTAATATTATTTTCTATTTATACAGCGATACTGGACCTCATACAGTGAGGGGACCACTACGCCCCTTTACCTTAGTTACTTTTGTAAAAAAAATATATTTTCTCTCATTTTCCAATATTCTAGATTTTCTAGAATTTTTTCATATTTTTTTGACGATTTTTCCAAATCGCACTGCTACGCCGCTACGTAGAGCCGCTACGCAGCGTTTTGGCGGCAGGCCGCTACGCCCGCCGCTGCCGCTATTTTCATCCTTGACTTTCGGTTTGTTATCTTTTGTTGTAATGTGCGATTATCCATGACTAATGGTGGCCATACGAATAAAACCACTTTAATCTGCCCAGAATCTTTTAGAGAATTGAAATCAAATTTTATTAAAGATTAAAAAAGCTGAAGCAAGATCGATCCTTGCTGAAGCTAAAGCGAAAGGTTATTGATTCTCCAAGTCGATGTCTTCTCTAATATTTTTGATGTGGTTGGTGATGATACTAGTCTATTAACTTTTCAGTTAAGATCGGTTAGCTTATTCATAGGAAGATTCCAATGTAATTATCCTGCTCTCCTTTTAATGAAGGGATTTGATTAGGTGAGAAGTGTTCTCACCAGCACTGTGCGAAGTGGGCTCTTGACCGTTGGATCGCAAAGCTTATCCAACGGTGCGGGCGTAGCATATTTAAAGGCCCAAAAATAATGAAAAACCGCCCATTCCCCTCTTTCCCGCTCGTCTCTTTCCAGATCTGAAAACAATCCCTACCTTTCTCTGCTCTTCCGTCTCTCTCTTCCTTTATCTCTTCTTCTACTCTCTACCGTCGACCACTGCTCCCAGTTCCTCATCTCGTTTCTTCTTCAACAAGGACAATCGGTCTCCCCCATCATCTCCGGTCATCCTCGACGCCTCAGCTTTGACCGGACTCTTCCCCTTTTCTTTTATTCTTCGACGAAAAAAAAGGGAAAAGCTTGTCTGGTTCGACGGTTGTCTTCTTCCCCTGCGCGGATCGTCGCTGTCGTCCAAAGCCCTCCAAATGGATGCTGAAGACTCAGCTCTCCAACTGCGGCTCCAGGTCTGGACCCCCTCACAACAGCCATCCCTATCTCAGTTTCCAAGCTCATGGTCTGATACGGCGGCCATCCCTGTTGAGACCACCTCGGAGCAACCATCCCCATCTGAGTTTCATGGCATATGGCAGACAGGGACGTCTATCCCCATCGATGTCACAGCACTCTCGCAGCAGCCATTCCCATGTGATTCTAGTTACTCGACCGAAGTTTTGCAGGTTTTCCCTCTCTCTCTATACAATCGATGTTTTGTTGCCTGTCCTTTGGTGAATGTAGATTACTTCTGTATTTTTCATTTGCATAGAAGATGCGTTGTTGTTTTGATTCATACAGATGTTCTCTGTTTGGTTGGAATAACAAAATGCTTTGTCCATCTGTTTCTGAATGTATGTGGATATGCCAAATCAGATCTGAGAATGCCCAAAGCTTAATTACTAGGATGGCCGGTCTTTGGATTTAACTATTGGACTTAGAAAGCAGTTTAGCAAGCAGGGCATAACATTAATGAGCATAGACCTCAATGGCAAAAGCCTCCCTCCTGTGTTGTAGAGTACTCCCGGCAATACAATTAGCTGGTGCTTTCTCTTGTTTGTGGTCTCACTCCCAGCAATAGTGATAGCCAGTGTTGTCTCTCTTGTTTGTTAATTAGTATTCCCTTGATCCCAGCATAGAAAGAGGAAGAGGAGGAGAAGCTTTTGTAGATAAATTATATAACTAGAGTCTCTGGGTGAGCTGTTATATCAATTTCGTATCAGTTGTTGATGCAGCTTATATACATAGAATCTACTTGAGCCCAAGTCTCAATTAAGTTAACTGAAGCCATGGCTGATGGATGGGCGCTCTGTGACTTTATTTTCCCTCTTTTTTAATGATGGTTGGATTTATATATATATATATATATATATCAAATGATGTAAAAATGATTTGACATTGGTTCCTTTGAAATCTCATTATATTAATTTTCTACTGAGCTCAAGTTTGTATGATATTGACTAGTATTGAGAGAGTCATGGCTAATTTTCTAGTAGGTGTTCACATGCAATGAAGATGACTCTTAGCCCTCTCAAAAGCCACATGCAATGAACAGAGTGCCTGTATGCCAGACTTGCTCCTTGGTTGTGCTGCCTCTAAGGCGGGAAAAATTCCTAACACTTTACAAACAATTCTGGAAGTATTCTGCACATGCCTCCATGTAACTGCATATGTTAATCGCAAATGTGTTAATTACTATGGCTCAGTCAATAAGAAGAATCATAAATCGTCTTTTTTATCAAGATACTCAAACAACCTTCAAGAAGTAGATTCGCTTAGGAAGCACGATGTATTAATCCTAAAGACTTTAAAATGTGTAACCATGTTTGATAAATATCCATGCATTGAAAAATGACAGAAACTAAACATAGAACAAAATTTTGAGTTAAATGTTGCCTTGACAAATGACCATAGTAGTTGCATTTCTGTCTTGGTTCAGTTGTCTATATATGAGAAAAAGTTTGTGTCAGGGGAATAAATGATCCAACCAATGTGTTGAAATAATCTGAATTTATCTTGATTTTTAGATCCAAACTTTGACTATCAGTGACTATAACATGTGACATGACATTAGTACTCTTAGAATAATTTACTACGTCCTTAATAATTATTTTCTTATTACTTTTATTTGGTTTTGTTTTGCATGATTTTCATGGTGTGGTTCTATTATTGTCCTTAAACCGTCCAAAAGAATGGTGCAAGTCCACATTTACCAATTAATACATTTATACCACAAGTTGAGGAGGAGAAAATACCAAAAGTTGGAATTATTTTTGAGAAGATAGAGGAGGCTTACAATGCTTATAACCTTTATGCGAAATTGGCGGTTTTAGTATCAGACGAAGCTCTGAGACAAGGCTAAATAATGAAGTTGTGAGGAAAAATTTTGTATGCTCCAAAGAAGGTTCTACGAAAGAAAAATTAGGCGTTGAATCTATAGTGCAGAGACGGAACTCAGATACACGGGCAGATTGTGGGGCACACCTTCAAATTAAAAAAAAACAAAGGAGGGGAAATGGGTGGTATTTAAAATTATTGTGGAGCATACTCATTTGTTAAGTACCCCGGGAAAGATTCATATGCTACGATCACATCGTATAGTCGGCTCTCCTAAGAAAAAATTGATCTATACTTATGGGGCTGCTAATCTACCACCGAAGGATCAAATGGCACTACTAGAGCTGCATGCAGGTGGGAGAGATAAAGTTGGTTTCACTGAGACAGATTTTCGAAATCAGATTAGAAACAAAGATCAAGATGGGGAGATGTTCTTTGAGTACTTCAAACAAATGAAGGAGAGAGATCCAAGATCTTATTTTGCCATTGAGAAAGATGATGTCCGAAATATATACGAAAAATATGTTCTACAAGTTTCAAGAACAGTTCTGTTACATAACATGCGGCATTGTTGAGCTCATATATGATGACATCGAGCAACGTGTTTATAATGTTTCTTCATTAAAAATGATCAAGAAATAGAACGAACTGTCCTCTTCAAAAAGGACGACAAAGAAACAAAATGTTCATGTCAATTATTTGAGATTCGAGGAATTCCATGTAGACATATCATTTGTGTTTTCAAACAAGAGAAAATTTATGAATTGCCTCAACGGTTTATTTTAAAAAGATGGACAAGGTTCGCAAGAATAGACGATGAATCTAACAGCAGAGCATGCTTTTCATGTGATGGTTCATTGCTTGAACGACATCGAAATTTATCATATGATGCTACAGTAGTCGTTGATGAGGCATTCATGTGTAAAACAGCATACCAACATGCGCAAATTTTCTTAACCGAGTTGAAAAAGTGCCCGAGTTTAAAACATGGCAAATGTGGTCGTAATTAACTGAAAACTAGTAGATTTTAAGTTCAATATATGGACTTGGAAAGCCCCAAATTTCAGCCAAAAAATCCCTCGGGAAGTGGGCTATAAAACTTCCCTAAACAGGGGTACTCAGCAAGGTAGAACACATTTGTGGAAATGTTGTGCCAATAAATCTGATTCTAGTCAGAAGCTATAGTAAATCTGATTCTAATAGTGTTGATTGTCTAAAAGGTGGTGTTCATTCATATTGTAGTGTAACATGCATTTCTCTGAAATAGCACATAATGTGACTTACAACGTCAAAAATCAAGAGAGAACAATAAACAAGAAAGGATAACCATATATACGCTTGGGCTAACATCCATTGGATTAAATTTTGTCAACATATACAACATCCATTGGATTAAATTTTGTCAACACATACAACATCCATTCAACTCTTCCTTCCTCCAATTCTTAAAGACATATTTTAACATAATATTTTCAACATGCAAATTACACTCATAAGACAACACAAAAACATCACTAGACAAATTCCTTTATTTGATTTTTTCCTTTCTTCGGAT
Source organism: Umbellularia californica (assembly GCA_028538565.1). NCBI lineage: Eukaryota > Viridiplantae > Streptophyta > Magnoliopsida > Laurales > Lauraceae > Umbellularia > Umbellularia californica. The sequence goes on along the minus strand of JAPQWN010000006.1, from coordinate 80,093,978 downwards.
GCATGTTTTATCTCTTCAACTGCTGCCCAAAAAATCTCATTCTGCCTATCCATCATACTACCAATCATCTTTTTCATATCTTCAATCATATATGCTAGATTCTTTTCATTGTCAAATTCATCTTTCCATTTGAAGCTTCCACAACCATGTTTATGCTACAAAAAAAAAAATAAAAATAAAAATAAATAAAAAAAAACAAAACAACACAAATTATCTCTAATCAGTACATCATAGCATTATTGCTAAAAAAATCATATGAAATACTTACTTTCCAATTAGGACATCTCCAAAACTTTCTATTTGGATTAGACATTGTATGAGAGGTCAAACAAATCATATCACCACATGAGCACTTTGGCACCCATTGATTGGAATTAGAATTTGACGATGACATGGCCACGCTTGTTTGCAGTAAGTCGAACTCGGGAGAAAGCTACTAAATAAAAATAACCAGAATTCAGACAAGTAATTAAAAAAGTTTCTATGATTTAAAAAAATTAGATGGAAATAATCACCAGATCTTTTAATTGGGATTGTAAAATAACACTCAATCAAGGTTTTTGAAAGAAATAAAAGAATTCAATTCAGTTCATCCAGCGCAAGAACTGTCTATCCTATTCACCGTCCACCGAACACGCTACCATTCAAAAATTGCAGCTTTACACCAACTACACATTTTATCCTACAAATTCAAAGCAATTCTGAACTGCTCGCCATTATTTAGTTTCAGCTTTCATTCATTTGCTACCAATCAGCATGATCTATGGATGGGTGTTCCTTACCTAATATGGGTGATCATCTTCCCACTTCATCAGCTCATACCCACGGTTTTGAAATCAAAGAGTAAAAAAGTTCACAATAACAGAGAACAATAACAGAGAAAGAGATGATTTACCTTTCCTAGCAGAAAATGAGGTGGAGAGGATTCGAGCTCGCCAATTCTGAGTCCGGACTTGCAGAAGAGTAGATCTGAGGGGGAAGAAGATGACCGTGGAAGACGCCCAGAGAAGAGGAGGTAGATCTGTCGTCGAGAACCTTGGGGCTCGCGGTGGAGCAAATCTGGGGACGAAGACTGGCGTCGAAGATGAGATGAGAAAGGGAAGAAGATGACCGTCAAACCAGGGAAGGAAGAGGTTTTTCCCCTTTTTCGTTGAGGGATTTGGAGGGCTTGGGAGCAGGAACGATTGAGGGATTTGGAGGGCTTTGGACGACAACGACGATCCGCGCAGGGGAAGAAGGCAGCCGTCGAACCAGACAAGCTTTTCTCTCTTTTTTCGTCGAAGGAGAAAAGAAAAGGGGAAGAGTCCGGTCGAAGCTGAGGCGTTGAGGATGAACGGAGATGATGGGGGAGACCGTGAGGCGTCGAGGATGACCGGAGATGATGGGGGAGACCGATTGTCCTTGTTGAAGAAGAAACAAGATGAGGAACTGGGAGCAGTGGTTGACGGTAGAGAGTAGAAGAAGAGACAAAGGAAGAGAGAGACGGAAGAGCAGAGAAAGGTAGGGATTGTTTTCAGATCTGGAAAGAGACGAGCGGGAAAGAGGGGAATGGGTGGTTTTTCATTATTTTTGGGGCCTTTAAATATGCTTCGCCCGCACCATTGGATAAGCTTCGCGATCCAACGGTCAAGAGCCCACTTCGCACAGTGCTGGTGAGAACATTTCTCACCTGATCAAATCCCTTTAATGAATACCTGGCCTAAAAATAAATAAATAAATAAATAAAAACCTCTCTACTTTGGACTTGATAGGTCGCTGACTAGGGTGTTTATGGGCCAGGTTGGGCAGAACTGAGGCAAATCCAAGCCCGGTCTGACTTTAGAAACTGCAGACTTGTACCCGGCCCAAGCTAACACTGGCCGTAAAAGTCAAGCCCAAGCCTGCCCATTTGCCTGTCCGAATTGAGCTTTTTATGATTGCACAGGATTTCTAGTAATTGTTCGGACAAACTATTACGAAATTATAAGCATTCCTTATTTGGGCTGGGCTGGACTTTGGGCTTTCTATCAATTAATCCAAACAAGGCCCAATTATCAAATGGGCTAAAATTATATATCCAAACCCCACCCACGAGCACCCCTGAGTGTGAACAAATCTAACCCAATAGTACTCATCTAGACTCACCTGGGGTACTCAACTGGGTGACATTCCAGAGTCGATTTAGTCTGAGTTTTTGAGCTTTGGGTCAATGCAGCAATGCTCAATGTATAGAAAGTTCCCTAGAAAGAATGAAACATTTAGGCACTCTCGATTAGAAGTTGATGAACCTACTATGGATGGATAATTTTCAAGAGCATGCCAATCAGTACCCAAAGATATGAGGACTTTGCCACATCAATTCTGGGGATAAAAGGCTATGAAAACCTATTTTACATTCAATAGAAATCTGACTTTTATCTGACATTTTTAAGATAATGGTTCTCTATACTTTTGGATTGGACCGACTATACCCACGGATCCTCGGGTGAGGTGAGGTGCCCTCGGGTGTAGGAAGAGACATCGATGAGATAGTACAGCCCTCGAGTGAGGGAGGGTAATTGCCCGGGTTTGAACCTTGGGCAACCAGATAAGAACTAACGCTTCTTACCTAAAGTTGTCAAAATGTCATACGACCCGTTAACTCGACACGAACCCACATGATATTAATGGGTTCGGGTGGGCTCTTAATGGATTCGGGTCGTTAACGGGTCAAACCCGTTAACATTTTAAGTTAACGGGTCGTGTACAAATTAAACCAGTAACCCGTTAACAACCCACTTAACCTGCTAAAAATTTTTTAGTCCCTAAGTGTAGCTAGAATTAATTTATATTCATAAAGAAGAAATTGAAGTTTATTGTTTTATAGTGGGGTTTTAGGAGGGATCCACTTGAGATCCTCACTTACAGTTTCGTGTGGCTTATATATTTTTCTCCTTATATATATATATATATATATATATATATATATATATATATATATTGGTTTTTTTTATTTTTAAAATGACTTAATTACTTAACCGGTTAACGGGTTGGATTGCGTAACCCGTTAAATTAACGGGCCGTGTTCGGGTTGGATTTTTTGACCCATTAAGTTAACGGGTCATGTTTCGTGTTGAGATGATTTTAACATGAATTCGTTAACCCGTAACCCGAATTCGTTAATACGACACGATTGACAGCCCTACCAGTAAGAGGTGGTTCTTGTGAAGAGTTCTTACTTGAATGTAGCCATTGAGGCCTTATTTCAGGTTTGGATCCAGCTTATATCATGCACTGGCCTGGGTCTAAGGTTGGGTCCAAATCTTCACATTCCTCTTGATTCCAGATCCAGGTCAAATGCATAGGACCCATGTCATAATCAGATCAAGAGACAGGCCCTACCCCACAAAAAGACCATCAGAAACCCAAGACTTTGGCATCCCCAGATGATTGAAGTTTCCGAATTGGGACTGAGGTCTGGGGCTGTAAATGGGCTGGTCAAACTCATTACCCAATTACAACTGAGGTTATGGGCCTGTGTCAAGTTCAGACCCACCCCTGACTCAACCAACTTAGAAAATTCACATGGAGTCATTGATGCAAAGCACTTTGTCATCATTTTCAGTGTTTTCTTTGTGACTTTGTGCGGGTAACAACCATAGTAATAAATATAAAGCAATCATTCTCTTCCCCTTTTTGGTTCTCTTTTATATTTTGATTACCTTTTTCTTTCTACATTTTTCCTTGTATTTATTCCCATCTTCAGATCTAAGGAATGTATTTGAATTTTGGATTCTAAGTTTCTAACCGGGCTTTTACACAATACAAAAAAAAAAAAAAAAAAGGATTCTAACTGGGCTACCGTTACATACCTGTAAATGTTGCCTCCTAAGGCATTGACCTCCAGAGGAATACCGAGGAACTGGAGCTCCAAATGAGGCCTACCTATTAAAAATTGAAGCCTTACAAAATGAATGTCTTTACCATACATGAGATGTCCCCAAGTTTTGCTCCAATAAGTCATAGTCCCACCATAAGAATGACTGCTTACTAGCTCCTATTAATATAAAATTTAGAGGTATCTCATGCATTGGGAGGGGGCCTATATTGAGCTGCTCGGATTTTTAATCAGTATTATCCACTATGAAGTTCCACTCCTTTTGACTCAAAACTCCTTTAAATCAAAGCCTTAGAGGATCGGTTCTAAGTGAATTTTTTATTACTTGAATATCTGAAATCTTTGATCTGGCCAAGCTTGTGGTACCCACTTGAATGCTTTTCTATCACTAGGTTTAGGATGGATAGAAGGGTCTCCAGGGTCATCCAGAAAGTTGGTCCAATGTGATTATTCTAGCCCTTGATTTAACACCCTTAAAGTTTAATAATCTTTTAAGCATACTTTCTTCTTCTATTTTTAGACATAATCCAATGGTGAGTAAAGTTTGGACATGATGTGATATAATGAGAGATGCTTTGACCAGAGCAGGCCCCATAGAGCTGGACTGCACTTGCAGACCCCAAATGAGGTTGGTTGTGCACAGGGGTGTGTATATATAAATAGTCTTGGATTGTATTTCTGAAAAAGTGGGACCGAAATAGAAGCCTCACGGATTTAGTGCGAGTCCAGCCTCAGCAGATCCTGACTCTGTCCACTTCCTCCCATTATTAGACAAGTTACAGCAAGTCCAGTAAATACTCCTGTCTCTTTCCCTTTCTGTTATCCCTGCTCACAAAAATCAGTTCCAATTCTCAAAGGCAAAGCTAAGAAGAAGAAGAAGAAGAGGAAGAAGAAGAAGACCCAACAACCAACATGGCTAGGTTCTCCGTCCTGATGGCTCTCTTTGTCCTCCCTGCGCTCGTTATCGCACGTCCCATGAAGAGTAGCTTCATTGTCCAAGGCCGCGTCTACTGCGACACTTGCCGTGCTGGTTTCGAGACTTCTGCTTCCACTTACATTCCTGGTATTGATATCTTATATACATTTATCTTCTTCTTCTTCTTCTTCTTCTTCTTGTGTGTTTATATATACATAGTACATGCTGCTGGGCCCACCAGATCAGGAGATGGGTGTGGATGGAAAGATCCACGTGGGACCACCCCAGATATAAAGTCATTTTGATAAGATAATCCTGGCCACGTGATCTATACCCCACAGTTTTTTTGACCCTTGATCCAATGGTCCAGACCCATGGGATCCAGTGCCATACAGGGGGTGTGAGGTTTCAGATGGTTCATTCAGATGTAACAACACAACTGATGCCTGACATAACTGATGCCTGAAAATCAGCTAGAATCAGTTATGTTGTTAAGATGGGTGATCAAGTGGTCCAGTTGTTATATCTATATCTTCTTCTTCTTCTTCTTCTTCTTTTTGTTATATATTTTCGTACATGGCTTATGATCATGTGGTGGATGAGATCTATGTTTATCCATCCTTTTATTTATTGCATGGAAGCAATAAAACATTATGTGATGTTATAATTTCAGAATAATTACATTTACATTTCCTTATGATTGAAATGAAATGAATCATTTATCAAGAAGTGGCCTCCTCAGGTGAGCTAGATGTGGCCCACTGGGGCCTTACCAATCAAGGGGAAGGTGGGGGGGGGGGGGGGGGGGGGGGGGGTGGGGTTGAAAGTTCTCAATGAATGAGACATGTGTGCAAAATTTTAAGTTCATTGGATCATCCTAACCCCTTGATCTATGTCTCTCAATTTTAAAGCTTTTAGAACATTATGTGTGATAAATTTTATTTGGATGGGATCAGTGACATTGAGAGGTGGTAAGCAATGGTATCGATCAATCGCAGTGGGTCCCACCTGGCCAAAAATGGCCGATCGCTTTACTATGCAACGTGCTTAAGTTAGCATGGAGCTATACTTGTATAAAGTACTTTTGTACTGCGAGTCTACGTGTATGCACCATCTCTGCTGTTCGAGTCATGATCAGTGCTCGAGACAACTGATCAGTAATTTGTAAGATCCACTGTTAGCATGGAGTGATTGGATCAACCATTTAATTATGTTTAGGAAGTTTTGGATGACTATGGATCCATAGTAGAGTTGTTGGACGCTCCTACCGAGAATTTATGATATTAGATCAAATAGCTGACAACATCTAATAGACTTAAAAGATACACTAGTCTTCCGGCCTACATTTGAATGCTGCTGGGATGTTGTAGAGTTAAATTACATAACAAAATAGAATGTAAAAGTTCTGAAAATGGAGTTCCAGGTGCATTTTATATTACAGACTAAATCCTTATAAAATCAACATCAGTTATAGCCAAAACCTACATATATTGGGTGATACTTATAAACCTTGCTTCAAACACTTAGAATATGTACGTACCATGCACACACAGAGGCATGGCTTGGTTTAGATAAGGAGCTTTTTAGATGTTGACCTGACCCTGTATTGTTTAGCTTAAAACAAAAATGTATCGACTGCCATTGGAATATTGGATATATAGATTTTTTTAATGTTAAGATAGCCGAATTGGTGTATCAGATAACAGAGCATCAGTCTGAATTGGTTCTCAACTATATTGGTGATTAATTACATACTGGCTGTAAAAATCATAATAGAATTTGTACAAGTACTCAGTAGAAGTTTTGCAACTATCAATTTGATGTAACCCTCTTTTGTTTGAGCCATTTCATGCCAAGGCGGCTAAGGCAGGCATTAGGCCTTGAGCAACTCTATGGTAAACATACGATGTGGTGTGCAGGTGCTAGAGTTCGGCTGGAATGCCGCGAGAGAGAAAGCATGGAGATGACATACAGCATCAATGGAATGACAGACCAAACGGGAACATACAAGATCCCTGTGCCCGATGACCATGAGAATGAGATATGCGAGATGGTGCTAGTTAGCAGCCCCCAGATGGAGTGTGCAACTGTGGTGCATCATGCTGATCGTGCCCGTGTGGCCCTCACCCGCAACAACGGAATTGTATCGGACACCCGATATGCCAACAACTTGGGCTTTCTCAAGGATGCGCCCATGGTTGGCTGTTCCCAACTGCTCAAGAAGTACCAAGAGTATGATGACTGAGAGACTTTTGAATTTCTCTTTAGCTGTTATGTTGATGGTGAATGATGCTTAGTTCGTTTGGATTACTTTCTGTCCATTGTTTTGGGATGACTAAACGAGTACACTATTGAAGAAAAAGTGTCATTGCTTAGAGAATTTGGTGCACTCTTTTATCTTAGTTCAGTGCTTAAATGTATGGAACAGGGGCTTTGGAGTGAGTCACTTGCTGTTAGTAGTATTTGTGTCGTTTTCTTATGCCTTTTATGCATAGTGCAGTTGTGTAGGAGTATGAGTTCAATTGCAGTTAGATTGCTAGCTATTAATTACCTCGCTGTGAATTTTGTTTTATTTTATGCTTGTTTGTGGAGATTTTGTAGCTTAAAAATATTCTGTTATCTTGAATTGCCTCTGATGATGATGGTAAATATGAGGATGATGATCTTGAATGGGATGGAAGCTGTGGCCGAATCTATATTATAGGAGAGAGATTGATCATGGATGCCTGTATTTACTCCTCACTCTTTCAATGTACTACACCTGTAACAGATGACTGAATACCTGACAATGGCTGACAAGATCTCGTGACACGGGTGGAAGGTAGTCACTGTGGCAACTATGAGGTTGTGGATTAAGTCATGTTACCTATAAAAGTAAATCTGACAATGGTTGACTTAGTTTAAAGGGCCAGCCCCATAAATTTGGTTATACAGGGTGAACACACAAGGGTTTTAGTTTGAAAGATGAAAATCTCCTCCAATTAGAACATTTTATTCATGGTCACTGGATTTGCTAGTACAAGTACCAGACCCACCTTGAAATGGGAATATGCCATTACTAAACTATATTCTCATGCAAAGTTTGAACATACGCACAGCAGCAGAAACAGGGTTTGAGAGACACTGCTTCAGCTGACTTTTTGGATTTTCAAATCCTAAATTGGAGTTTTGCAAGACAGAACTAGATGGCTAGAATCTTCACAAAAGAAAGGTTCTGTTTCCTGGGAGATATGTTAAGAGTAATAGAAAAAGTGCATCAAGGGGGATGTATCCATAAGTTACTTGCATCATATGTGATGCATGAATTCTGGATGTCTCTTTGTTTGTACCATTATATTTGATTAATAGGCGAACCAACAAGGAGAGAATGGTTATATGTATTGCAGTAAGTAATGTTGCTGCAATTCTGCTCTATCCTTGGTGCTGCAATACAGACATCTTACTCTATCCTATTCACCACAATAAGATAGAGCGTTCCTGTTAAGCTTCATTCATTCAACCCCACATTGATGGGACAAAGCTCTGTTGATGTTGATGTTGATGTTTCATTGGTAATGTTGTCCAGAGTGGAGAGATAGGAATTAAGTGAATAGATGTCTAACATTATCACAAAGGCTCTCGTAAAAGGAAATTATTTTATCTGTTTTTTAGAATAATCTCTCTCTCAAAAGAAAGTTTCTGTTACCTATGAGAGATGCTGAAGCAATTAAGAAAACACATAAAAGGGGAGTCTTGTATTAGTTAATTTTGACAACAAGGCATGTATCTATGACTTCATCCAACATCTAGGAATTGTATGAGGCCCTCAAAACAGTGCTTCCCATGATAAGATGGTTCTTAGTCATAGAAACACACTTAAATCCTATTTTGCCAACTTTGAGACCCTCAACCAAGTGCTTCCCATAGATGGTGTCATCTTTTTACACACACTCAATTCTAAGAAAGACCTTTTAATCTTCCTTGCCAAATTTGATGCCCTCAAAAGAGTTCGTCCCATGATAAGATGATTCTCATTTTGCACACCCTAAGCCATGAAAAATGTTTCAATCCTGCCACCCCAAATGATTTGCACACATATAGGTAGGTCCCATAGGCCTTCCCATTACTGAAAAAGACTATATTTAGGTTTTTTCAATTAAAGCTGGACTTGAGAAACCTAATTATTTACTTATGCTACCTATAAAAAAAATTAAAGAACTTGAGAAACCTAATCAAATTTTTTTTTTTTTAAAAAAAAAGCATTCATAAAGTCTCTATTCAAAAGACCTTTGAATGGTTGTTGAGGTAAGCTCGTCTAAAACACCTTTCTTCCATAGAAAATTATGGCGATCCGTTATGGATTCTGTATAGACATCTTCTCCCTTTTATCTGATCTTGAACTTTGGGGTGTGTCTTAGGGACCTCAAATCGATCCCATACATGATCTCTAGGCTTTTCCTCTTCGAATCATATAAATTCTCACAGAGATGCTTGTTATTTATGCACACACCTAAATGAATTCAAGATCTCCACATGTTTTATTACGTAAGCCATTTGCTTCCCTTCCTATATTCTGCTCCTGTAAGTTTTGCTTCCTATCTTTTAATAACAACAGAACAAAAGAAATACGAGAAAAATTTAAAAAAGGAAACACAAACAGAACATATGAAGACATCTTCCCATCTTAACACAAGACCAAACCACATGCTGAAAAGATTGTAGTTTTGTTATAAGCAGGGATCATAATTATGTTCTAACCAGAGTCTACTGCTAGCTGTTATGTTATTTAGAACAGTAGATCTCAACTAGGGGTTTTGAATGATGTGCTGCAGCAGAAATTGTTTTGGTCAGGGGTGGAGATTACTTGATACCAACCTTAAATAGTTAAAAGCACAATATGTTCAGTAGATATGTTTCTATCCATATGTACAACAGCCATGAAACCACACACATGAACGTGCACACACAAAAGAGGAAAAAATGGAAAACAATAAGGAATTAGATGGCAGTCTCATACAGTAGAAGCAAAAAGAGAGGATACCATCTTAGCTCCTGACAACTTAGTATCAACCTGATGCATGCACATACCATTAGCACTTATTTTTAACATGCTACTGCTTACGTGAGTGCTGGCTTTATTCCTGCTAACATCAACAAGCACAATAGCAATATCTAGTAACTTAGTTTGTTCTGCATCCTCGACAGGCACAAATACTATTTTTATCCAAAAAAAAAAGAACAGGCACAAATACTACATAAAACTCCAGAAGTAGACTTTCACAAGAATCTTTCTCATAGCTCTGTTTACCCCAAACCAAAATTCCATATTGAGTTGTCCTCTTGGTTTGATGACATGTCTTCTCCTCCAAATACATTGAAATTCAGGTCCATCTCCTCCCTTGGCATCTCATATTCAACAGGAAATCCAAGATGTTCACCCAGCCCCTGACACTGAAAACTCTCATCAACTTCGAAGAGATCAGTCTCCATTGCAACAGCTTCAGTTGCTGCTTTATCTGAGATTTGATAGGTCCCCATTGCATCACTAACCATCTGAGCCCCTTTCTGCGCATCTGTAGCTTTATTTAGACCACTGTTATATAATGCCGTGAGCTCGCCAATTGACCGATGGCCATCTTCTAGAAGGTCTAATGTTGGCAAAGGGAGTCCCACCGAATTAGATCCTTGGTTGTTGCTGCTATCGCATGTTTTGTAAACATGTGTGTACTCATGATCAGCTCTAGAGTTTTTATCAACGAATTGGGACATGGGGTTGCTTTGCAAGAAATTCTGGTTTGGGCAAGCATAGATCCTAGGATTGGCAGTGTCCTCTTTGAAAACGCATCTCCTCTTCCTTTGATGATGGCTGCTACAAGCATCCTCTAACCGGCCTTCATCTTCTTCAAGAGAGGAAATCCTCATAGGTTTTTGCGTTTGTTGTGATAGGGCCTCTTCTTGGTTGACAATCCTACTCCAAGTTGCAGTCTCATTTGTTGTCATTTTATCTTGCAAGCGCTTTGATTGCCTAACCAGCTTCCTCACTAGGTTCAAGTTAGAGGACTAGTGTTTGAGAACTGCTGCTAAGACACTCACTTTCCATGCCTACTTCAGATCATGGGGCTTCTTGTAAGGTGGTGAGCCTTGAGTTTTTGCAATCCCTTGATCACCCCACCATGATTCTTCCTCAGTGGGCCACCAAGGAGGATCCAGCCCTTTCTCTAGAAAAGGGACCCCAATGTAGTGTCCTTCTCTGTGGGGGGCAGCAGTGCTGCATTAGTGCTGAGAGAAGGGACCCCAATGTAGTGTCCTGTAGCTCTTGGAGCTCATGCATGTAGGAAGTTTGGCCTAGCTTACCTGAACTCATCGACAAGCCTTTTGCTAAGGCTTCTGGCGCTTGTCTATCAAACATCACCATCTCTTTCCACCATCCATTGCCATAGATTATTAGACAAACCCGATATCGGTTTCCCTTTCTCTGGAATGATACCATAGACGAATCCCTGCGCATTTCACACTTCCATTATCTTGAGCATGTACTTGAGAAGCCCACCGTGGGCTCGTGACAGCTTCTTTCGACACAGTTGTTGTTCAGCTAGACATTGCTTCTTGGGTCCTTGGTTGTTCCTCTCCTCTAGCTTTCTTAACTGCATTCGGTCCATCCACTTTCGCTTCTTGAGCTCGCAAATGTCAATGTCGCCACCGATGTCATCATCATCATGCTCTTCTTCTCCTCCTTTCGTTCCTTCGACTTCATCTTGATGAATATGATCACCATGATCACTATCAACTATGCCATGGAGTTTGGAGGTCTTGGTCCTCTATATATTCTATGATTTGCTCTCTCCATCTTCATAAATGCAGAGTAAGTGTTAGGAAGCATGGCACGTTTGAAACAGGTTGTTGAATTTCATTTTTTTTTTTTATATGCTTTCCTTAAAAAGAGAAGCTATGCTCGTCACCCCTTAAATCATCTTCATAAATGTAGAGTGAGTGTTGGGTTTGAAATGGCAGGTTTGAGACGAAAGAAGAATGACACGTTTGTTGGAGGTTCTGGGAATGGAGAGGAGATTTTAAGTACAAGGTGATGACGCAAGGTCTTGCCTCTGGTGGTTTGTTGCTATCAAGGAGTGTAGAAGAACAAGGTCCTTTTCCTTTTCTACTATGAAGATTTGGAGGAATGCCCAAGGGACTGTGTCCAGTGAAGGATGAGCTATAATTAGAGGTGGTAATATATCAGGTGGCTCAACCCAATTTTTTTACTAGGTTGAATTTTGAACTTGAACCCAATCCAATGCGAAAGTTATAATGGTCAACTTGAACTCAGAACTAACAGGTTAGATTGGGTTTGGATTGGTGGATCATATTATTCTTTGTTGGGTTCATGCTGGGTTGGTGAGTCATGTAACAATGGAGTCAACTTGAGCCCATCAACATCTATTAATCATGTTTAGAAGTGCCAACCTCCAACAGAAAAATAAGAAAAGGGCCAGCCTGATCCCTGGACTATATTGAGTCGGGTTGGCGGCTGGGAATGGAATTTCCACTGATGGTTGTAATCAAAGCTTAATTCATTACTTGAGCTTAACTTGGAAGGTCAAGGAGTGGAGTCCATTGGACACCGGATTAATGAAAAATCAATGGTCCACCCAAGACTATATGAACCCTACCCAATTATTATCTGCATCCATTAATAATCATTCATATTGATACTAATATTAACCATAGGTCCACTTTTTCCGTGGAACCTACTCCTATTGGAGCAAAAGGCATTTCATGCATGCGGATTGTATTCATTTTGAGCGTTTCAGATTTTCAATAGGTGAATCCAGTTGTGGATTCCTCCACTCAATTAGTGGGTGTCTTTGACCCAAATGATATGATGATTTGACCCACATGAGGAGTAATCAAGTGTTTGACCCACAAGTACCACAGCCACCAATCAAGCATTGATCATATTACAAGCTCAAATCTTATGGTGAGACCAATTATATTCAATGTAGTTGAGAGTAAATTTTGATAATTTCCAACATTATCTTATTTGCTTGCCTTTTACCTCATTTTTGAAATCAAATGTATAATTGATATACCTTCCCCCCCCCAAAAAAAAAAAGTATACTTGATATGAAAAGGTTACATGATGGGCTCATTCTATTTCATTCCACTCCCACTAGTTTCTCAAACCAACCTGTCACAACAGAACTAGGAATTGGATCATCTATGGACTATTGGGCCATCTTCATCTAACAGATGTGGCCCACTAGACAACATTATCCATATCAATCACCAAAAATAGTAACAATCATGGGCTTTTTTTAGCTATCATCAATACCACTTCTTTCTATGGTCCTGCCAAGAAAAGCTGCTGATCTATCAAATGTGAAAACAAGGAGAAGATGACATTAGGACAATGTTTTTTTAGGAGTTGCAAATAGATGAGCAAATCATCCAACGGTTCTAAAATCTCCACGTTAGGTTAACAAGCAATAGTACCTGCATTTACCACCTTAGATCATTGGGCCATGTGGGCCACCCTCAATGAAATGGTTGGTAGGTGCAAATCCCCAAAGCAGCTCAAACAAATGCATGCCCATATCCTGAGGAGGAATTCAAACCAAGAACACCTTCCCTCCACACTCACCCACCTCTTGCTAACATGCGCCTCATGCTCTCCTCCACCCAACATCTCCTACTCCTTGTCCCTCTTCAACCATCTCCAGCCCCAAGACTCACCCCCAAACACTTTCCTTTGGAACACCATCATAAGAGTTCTCACCCTCTCCAACTCCCCCTCACAGGCCCTCTCCCTCTATGCTAAAATGCGCCAAAGGGACATCCCACAAGACACCTACACCTTGACCTTCACCCTCAAAGCCTGCACCAACCTCCACAGCCTCCCCCTTGGCCAAACCATTCACACCCAAATCGTACAAACCGGGCTCGGATCGCATACCCCCCATGTGCACTCTGCGCTTATGCACATGTACGCGCGATTTGGGCTTATAACATTGGCATTGAAGGTGTTCGATGAAATGCCCATGAAGAGTCCTGTTGCGTGGTCTGTCATGATTTCCGCCTATGCAGGCATTGGAGAATTGGGTTCTTGTTGGGGGTTGTTTGATGTAATACCTCAGAGAGATGTGGCGTCATGGAATGCTATGATCAGTGCTTGTCTCCGGTGCAGGCAGCCTGGTGAAGCATTGAACGTTTTCCGCAGCATGGAGGCTGCAGGGTTTAGTCCGAATCGCATCACCTTGTTGGCAGCCCTTTCTGCCTGTGGTGAAGCAGGTGATCTTGAACTTGGACAGTGGATTCATTCTCATTATGTTAACAATGGCACATACAAGTTCAACAGTATTCGTGTCAAAACCGCTCTCATTGACATGTATTCAAAATGCGGGCACATTGATATGGCAATGGATGTGTTCGATGGCATTGAGGGTAAGGACACCTGCGTATGGACAGCGATTATTTATGGTATGGCATTTAACGGGCAAGGAGATAAGGCATTAGCATTGTTCGATGCCATGGAGAAGGCAAAGGTGAGGCCAGATGAGGTGACATTCATTGCAGTCTTATGCGCTTGTAGCCATGCAGGGTTAGTCAAAGAAGGGCGGCGGTACTTCAAGAGTATGATGGAGGATTATGGCTTGGTGCCGAAGATTGAGCACTATGGGTGCATGGTTACGATAATGGGGCGGGCGGGGTACTTGCAGGAAGCGCGCTGGTTAATTGAGACCATGCCAATGGAGCCTAATGCAGTGGTGTGGAGGAGCTTGCTTGGTGTTTGTAGCATGCATGGTGCAACAGAGATGGCTGAATGGGCGGTGAAGCAGCTTGAAGGGGTGGAGAGGGGGAGGGATGACGATTCTTTTGTGATGTTGTCCAATGTGTATGCTGAAGATGCGAGGTGGAGTGATGTGGAGAGGGTGAGAATGTTAATGAAAGAGATGGGGAGAAAGAAGGGGCGGAGAGGGGGAGGGATGACGATTCTTTTGTGATGTTGTCCAATGTGTATGCTGAAGATGGGAGGTGGAGTGATGTGGAGAGGGTGAGAATGTTAATGAAAGAGATGGGGAGAAAGAAGAGGTGGGGGTGCAGCTCTGTTCATGTGTAGATAAAGAAGTGTAGAAAAAAAGAATATAACAGGAATTGATTTATCTGAAGAGAGCTCCACTAGCTTACTGCAGGTTCGAAGCCCTGATAAAGAGGAGGGTGGCATGATAGTTGGCGTAAAACTTGTCACGTGAGACACTGCAAGTTGATAGACCCTCAAGGGAAAGGGGTAGTCCAAAGAGTATATGGATAATAGAAGTAACAATGGTAGGTACAAAGAAGAGGAATCTATCCGAGGATCCGACCCACTATAGATTGGAATAACGAAACAAAATTCATGTAGCTGAACCAACATAGTTGAGAGTTGAGACTAGTCTTTGATGACGGTGATGATTTATTTGAAGAAAATGTGGGTAATTTTTGTCACCTACAGCTAAGATTAACATTATTGACATTTATGATCTAACATCTTGCGGGTGAGTGTTCTCACATCTTTATTTATTGTAATTTTGCTTATATATGGTCATGGAGCGGATCATAACTGTTGTAGACGAAGTGATTGTCTACTAATCGCGCAATCCTTATTTCATTCTTTCATTTCTTTCTCTTTCTTCTTTCTTCTCCCACAAACTTAATCCTAGATCTGATCTCTATAAAATACCATTATTAACAATGTTGATTATTAAGACCATCCTGCATCAGCCGTAACACTGTTTAGGATAAAATAAGAGTGAAGACAATTTAAATCTAATCTTTTAATGCAGCAGCTTTACACAAACACACTTACTCACACACCAGAATATATAGAAACTTGAAGTCCACAGATTACCTAAAGAGCTAACATGGCATTTAAATTTTTTTCGGTGGGAAATCACCATCATGAATTAGAATGAATTACCAGATATGGCATGAACTGATATGCCAAGGTTAGGGTTTTTGCCCCATCAAGCAACAACAAGCCTTACTTTAAGAGAAGTTAAGATACCCCACACTAAATCAAATTGGAAATGAACTCGAGAACAACATACTAAGAAGGATGAGGCTTTAAACTCAAACCAATGGGAACTAGAACACTACTTTCACATCCTCACTGTCGATTGCAAATGCCAGCTTGTTAAGAGTCAAAATGACAAATGCTGATGAATCAACTTTGAAGTCCACTGGGACTCATCCAAAATTCACTTCAATCAGAGTAAGCCCCATCATTGAGCTTATCAAGTTAAAATGAGATTTATTATATTGAAGTCAACATTTATTTTAGATGTGAACAATCCAATGGTGGTTCCAATGGTCGAAATGAATTTTCTTTTTTCCTTTTTCTTTTTTCTTTATGGTGCCTGATATTCATGATTGTGTGATATGAATGACTTGGGTTCATAATAATGGGTTTTGAAGTGGAACATCATTTACCCCAAATAAAAAAAAAAGCTCTCATTTGTTAAGTAGGAGCAAGCTATATGAACCAATTGTCTAGAAACCCACGAAAAACACAAATAGATGTCCAACCATGTCTAATTGATTTCAGGACTTGGGTTTGGTTGACTCCACATTTTTCAAATCCAAATAATAAAAAAATGCCATCAAAGAAATTTTGAATAGTCTTCCTTTTCCCATTTGACTTGGCTAAATGTGTCTTCAAAATCAATTGATTGACAGATAAGACTGAAATCTGAAAATTGATCCAATCAAATTGATTGAACTGAGTGTTTGGAACTATAACATTATGACCCAGAGGCAGGACACTACACAATCAAATAGTTCAGTACAACAGTACACGGGCATTAATTTTTAACATGGCAACTTATCAAAATATTCAAGGCACAAATGAACTCTAATTAAGTGTGTTGCAAAGCAAGAAGAAACCATAACATATCTTTCCACGAGAACATTTCATGTATCTATCTGTGGATTTGGCTCAGGATAGACCGAAATGAGGAAATAGAATTAATGTAGCCAACCCCTACATAGTTGAGACAAGACTTTATGATGATGATGATGATGATGATACTCTCTCAATTAAACGTTGCAAACTCAGGAGCCCTGTAAATCAGCAAATGAAAGTCAGACAGTTCAAAACATCAGTTCGACAAACCAACACATCCTGTCATACATGCACACCTCATGGTAACATGCCCAACATAGAAAGTAGATGCATAAAAGAATAAAGCACATAAAACTACTTCATTAAGAACCCTATTCCCATCCAAACAGTTACATCTGTAAAGCAGAATCTCATGGGCGTAAATTCCTTCTTGTTGAGAATAGTGTGAACAAAGAAAAGAGATTTTTCTTACATTGATTAAGCTCAAAATAGTTTACTTTTGGATATCTTTAAGAAAATTGTTAGTCATTCATTACCATTACCATTGGATCAGGTTGCCTTGTCACTGCCAGATTGTATTTCCATTGTACTATTTCCTCCTCACTTGATCTCTAGCAAATTGACCTCAGACGAGTGGTCAGAGGCAAGCCCGCAAGGGGAAGAGTTCTCTACATGCTCTTTGTCGGAATCATCAGAATCACATTCAATGTTACCCGGATTAAAACATGAGATGGTCGCTGAGGATGGCCCAGAGAATGCTGCAGGATTTTCTCTTGACCAAAATAACAGCATCCTGTTGTCATCTTCTTTCATCCTTTCAGCATAATCATTAATGTTGAAACCTGACTGATTGAGACCCCCAAAAGCACTCTCAAGTTGCTCCATATCAAATAGGTCTTCCATTATCTTCTTGGTGCCATGGTCATCTGAGTAAACAAACTTTACTTTCTTGTAAGTCTTGGGCTCTAGAAAGGGTTTCACCACCTGCCATTGGTTTTTGCACCACCGGTCATATCAGCGAAAGGATAATCAATAAGCAACAATATTGAAAATCTAAATGAAAGGTCAAAGAAAGATGTAAATGACATTTTTTTCGTTTTTTCTTTTTTTATAACAATGTAATTGGAGTTACCATTTGCTTGGCCCTCAAAACAGTACATTCAAGGCCCACTTTCCAATGACTGCATGTGTTCATATGACCCCATTTTTATTAATTGGAGCCACCCCAAAAATGTAGCCCACTGGATGATTGTAAGTGTCTAATGATGTGGACCACTAGCGCTTGTCATTTGCAAGACATATCAGATAGGTAGTATCATACAGCAGGATATATGAGGGCATGTTCCATCCCATGCATCATGACACAGTGCATCCAGAAGGATGGAATCGATTAATAAAAAATGGGTCTGCATTAGGCTTTAGTGCAGTTTCCTGGGTTCTGGTTTGGGCTCCCTTTGTTTATATTCATGCTAAAGATTTATTATTATTATTGTTGTTGTTGTTTTGGGTTCCAATTGCCTTGTTTATAATTAATTAAATTTTGGGTACTTAAAACTGGCACACTTGTTCTGTTGCAACTAAAATGTATTTTTAATTGAACAATCAGCTACAACACGCCTCCAACAAGATCATAGCAAGATTCTCGCTATGGATAAGCTTCATCATTGACAATGGATTATAGTGCATGGTTGTATTTGTGCCTTTGTTATGCAGAAAATATGAATCATCTTTTCTTTTCCGTATAGTTATGATATTAACTAAGTCACTACAACTATGGATGGTATCAAGTGTATGGATGTGAATAATCTTATAAGAACCCAAGAGGAATATGGAAGAGAATAGGCATCCAAGTTCAAGGATGGAGTAGACCTCCTTGTGCAAGCACAGATTTTGGGGATGCTCGGCCCACCTCCATAATAGGCTCGGCCCAGCTCAATAGTAGGCTCGCTGACTCATCCAACCGACTCAGCCCTTGTAGTGCAGTTGGGTTGGGCTTCTATCATAATCTCTTGAATTTTGATACATTTCTCTAAATAAATTTGCATTAGAACTAATATTATATTCAGTATACCGTTGGAGCATTGATGTTTGTCTATTTCATATTTTACAACTCACTCAAGACATAAGAATTACATCCTATAACTGTGATCAATAAATAATACCTTTCTGTTGGTGATCAATAATAATACTAATAACAATAATAATACTACGCCTCTATCATAAGAGGAAAACTTTCAGAACCAAACAACCTAGTCCCCTGATAGCAACTTACATCCTTAATGCCTTTCTGATTCAGTCAGCAAAATTAGAGACATCACTTCAGAAGTGCGTTAAGCTTTCAAACCTACTCTTTGTGAAGCCAATGGGATGGCCAACAATTTTGCCAAAGATGATCCATCTTGCACCAATCTTTTTTATGATGTTTACTTACTGACTACCTTCAGAGGGGGACAACAAGGAAAAAGGAAAAAACCATCATATAATCCCTTAAAGAAATAAATTTCCAACACAAACAGAAACAGTTACTAATCCTACACGATTTAATCAAATCCATGTGCTTTCATTTCCATTAAAAAAAACATTTTATTCATATTTTCATTTTTTCTGATTCGAAAGGCAACACACCGTCCAGAAAGATTCAAAGAACTTCGGTGGATTGTACAGGATTGCCAAACCCAGCCTCTCAGGATAA
The DNA here is from genome assembly GCA_028538565.1 of Umbellularia californica. NCBI lineage: Eukaryota > Viridiplantae > Streptophyta > Magnoliopsida > Laurales > Lauraceae > Umbellularia > Umbellularia californica. Next base: position 80,074,660 of record JAPQWN010000006.1, on the reverse strand, counting down.
TGCTCCTGTAAGACATGGGCTGTTTCACGAGTCACCTTCACTGATATATTTGACATGTTGAAACCCTGGAAATCAATGAGCCAGACCATCTGCTCCTGCTCAGGCGGAAGATTTAAGATGGCATTCTCCATACAATATACTAAGTACCTAATTTGCCCCTTCGTTGACTTTGTATTCTGCAATTTAACATGAAATTAGAAAAAGTTCAATATTATCAAAGCCAAAGTACTTAAATGCATAACAGTAGGCTATGCAATCATATTAATGGGCATTACACAAAAGAGGGTAACCGCATAGTGTTTGATCAAACCTGGCAAACAGGTCGCATTACAAGGACTGTCCTCCCAAACTTGTCAATATAATTTGATCTGTATATTTTGCCTGTCTCAGCTTCATGGGCAACTTCGTCCTACAACATAAGAATTTAAGGCTAAGAAGATGCCATATCTCATGGCTCCACAGAAATATCCACCTATTCCACATAAAATGGGTGCAAGTATTTAGAGAACTCAATTGAGTAAACAACTTTGAAACTAGCTCTTCACCATTTTGTGGGCTAAATATTTCGTTTCTGATTTTCAAAACTTACAGCAATTTTTCAAGGAGTAGAGTTAAAACGCATGAAAGTAGCATTTCCAAACTTCTGATGGCTGAATAAGAAGGAACCATACCCAACCAAAGAGTGCCATTCTAATAGCAAGATTAGAAGAAATGCAACTGCCTTCTATCCAGCTGCCAAAAAGGTTGCAGCAGGATTGGATATTGCCAGTTTTCATCAGCAAAATAAAAAATTGCTCCACAGGAATCCAAATTACGCAAGATAAAAGCAAATAGACATAATGTCAAAACACACATAGGCAGTGGGGCATACCCAACGGATCTCTTCTGGCTTGTACTCAAACCTCCATTTCAAGGTTTCTTTCAGCATCTTAGTTGCCTTCTTCACATTCCAATTCCTTGCCCTCAGATATCTTGAAATTGATGCATCAGAACAGAAAATGAACAACTTATCAGGCAACTCTCCTAACAATTTCCGAACCTCCTTAATCTGAAAATAACACAGCCAACATTAGCGATTTGCCCCTTAACCTTTAAAATGAAATAAACCAGTTCAATTTTTCCAATAACTTATGTAATCTAAACAAACAGTGAACCCTGAGAAACTGGCATCATCAACAAGTACCTTTTCCTGTTGCTCTTCAAGCATTGTGGGTTTGTCAGAACCATTAGCTCCAGATTTTTTTAGATCCACACTCATTCCCTTAAATGAAGTTTCCCTGAAAGATGTAGTTGAAAGAATATAAAATTCCAATCACTGCATATGGGAGTTCATCTTAATATTAACAAGAAGTAAACCTTTTCTGAACAAGGAAATGGTGAAAACCATCCTCCCTTGAAAGAAACATACAGAAGCAATGTCAAAACAAGTGGACAATGGACTAACACGTGATCTATATACAGACTTGCTTTACTTTCAAATGATTCTGCACAGCCTTCCTCAAAGCTCAATTATATGAAACCAAGGGCAGAGAGCACCACAATAATGAACTTGAGTGACTAATCATTTTTCAATTGATTTTAAAGTGTTTTAGGTATGCATAAAAATAAAAATAAAAAAGAAAAGAATATCAAGGTGGTGAAAACTATCTTGTATTAAATCCTTAAAAAATTCACAATTTTAAAGGAGTATATCCAACTCGATTCTAAGCCGTCAAACCAACCTTAGATATGTACTTAAATTAGATTACAAGAATTCTGGGCACTCAACTTAGTCAATGACATTTTCCTAACTTAGAATTAAAATATATGTGTCTTCCAACTTGTGGTTGAACCAAAAGTTCTAAACATGCAGAGAGTAGAACCAATCAGAATTGCAAAACTAATGCCCTCCTCTCTCTATTCCCAACCACCAAACCTTTCTGATAAGACACTGATACATAGCTCAGTCAAGAGACACAGACGATCAGAACTTAGAAGTCTTCACCTTCCCTCAATGGCACCAATTGAGATTTCTTTACCTTTCTATATGCTGCTGTGATGGAGGATCGCGATCGCCTCCATGCTTAATCACCCACAATATAGATAGGCTTGATTCATGTCAAAACATATTGTCCAATTTGGGGGCCCCACTGTGGATAAGCCTAGCACAAACTCAAAACTATTACACAATTTTAACCATCTACTATTATCCATGGATCCTCTGGAATTTAGATCATTGAAGCAATTCTCTTGCAAGCCATCCATTTTGTGGCCACCAAAGAATCTTCTAATCAGTGTAATCGATTCTGGGGTACTACATCCATGATGAGACACATGATTTGGACGGTCTGGATTGAAGTTGATGCACTCCATAGGTGCTGAAAATAAGAAGTAACCAGCCACAGATAATGGAACAATGAAAAACAAACACTATTCCCCAGATCCTAGAGAGAACCAAGTATTTCTCCAGATTCTCTTTTGCTATACAACAGAACCACAACAGATTTAAAGAATTTTCACCCTAGAACAGAAATAAATCCCACCCCATCAATTATCTTGCCAAAATTACACAAATTCTAAAGTGGGTTTTGTCACCCAGATTCCAAAACCACAATCCATGACCAGAAAAACACAGAAAAAGGCTTCAAACTAAGACACAGTAGAATAGGAATCTGATTCACAGGGCGCATATTACAAGTCCCAAATACAAAATGCTAACTTAAGCACCTTACCTTGTACTGTCAAAAAATCTTCACTTCAACCCCCTTTCTCACTCTCTTTTTGCCAACCTGAAGAATCTCAACTGACCGAAATCCAGTCAAACCACAAAAGGGTCGTCCCAAAGCTGCAATTTTTAGCAGATGGGTAGACCAAAGCAGAGGAAGGAAATTGAGGGTCGGGAGTTTCAACTTTCAGGCAAATGTATGTATGAGTGCTCCTCAAATCCTATATGGGATTTTAATTTTTTCCATTTTTGTAACAGACAACACATGGAAAACTAGCCAATCCAAATTCCAAATGAAAGGAGAGTGGTTGATCTGAAATAGAAGAAAGATAGGTGGATTACTGTGTACTTTGTGCTTTTGACACCACTTTTTGTAGAAATGATTCAATGGTGATGAACGGATGAGATGGGAGCTTTGTAGCCCACCTATGTCTGATCTATTGTCAATCGTATCAGAAAATATCAAATTTCAATCCTAACTAGTGATTTACTTGGACTGGTCAATGCTTTATAAAATACTAGTGGAATCAATATTTTTATTCAGTGAGAGTGATATACACTATGAATTGATTTATTAAAAATTCTCAATTGTTGCATGTGCATAGGAAAATGTTTAACGCACCTCATAGTGAGGCCCACCTGATGCCTCGTCTGAAGAAGAAAAAAAAAACCCACATGCTGTGCATGCCACTGGAACCCTAAGATGTTGTGGTAATGAGCACGGCCCAGGCCAAACATGACCAATTTATGTTTTCGGGCAGGGAATGTTAACACGAGCTTCAAATTCACAGGTCCAATTAAAGTTAGATTGAGACATCAATTAGGGGTGACAATGGGTCGAGTCAGGTTGAGGATTGAGAGTAACATCTGAAGGCTCAACCAGAACTGATGCATTTATTAATCAAATTGAGAATCATTACCTACTTAACAGGTTGAGTTCAAGTTGGTTAGGCAGGTGTAATGTAATTACTTGGCCTTCCTCATTGCAACAAAACGATTAGGGATGGTATCTTTAATCTGCCCCGCCCCAACCTGGAGTGCCCGCCCCACCCCGTACGGGTTTTCCCCGCCCCGACTCTTAGACGGGGAGGGGACGGGGCAAAAACATTTACCCCGAACCCGGGGCGGGGCAAGGATGGGTCTGTTTCTTGCCCCGCCCCGCCTAACCCGCCTCGAAATTAATAATCCTCTAAAACAATATATATATATATTTATATATTTTTTAGATTTCTTTTATAATACATAAATATATTTATATATATAAATGTATTTATTGATTTTATGTTGTTATTAAGGGTTAAGTAGATTGATTGAAGACTTTTTTTATAGTTAAACATGTAATTGATTGAACCCTAGACATTATAAAAGCATATAATATGATCCAATTCCCTCTAATTCAAATTTAATGAAATTAAAGTTGTTAAAAAAAAACTATCTAAGCTTATTTGACTTTAATCATATATAATGTTAAATTGCGACATGATAAGTCATATTAAATAAAACGAATATAATAGAATGATAGATTATGTTTTAAACTTACAATAACATATATGATTAGTGATAGCAAGGTAAATTATAATTGGTATGATTCTAATCATACTAATAACAATATAAATTATACTAATTTGATATAACATTACAAGATATATTATGCTATACGCTTATAATAACTTATATTATTAAAAATAACAAGGTAAATTATAGTTAGTAACTTAATATGATTCTAATCATACTAACAACACTATAAATTATATAAATTTTAATTATACTTAATCAACCTCTTTATTAGTGAGTGGAGTTCAATACTAAAAATGAAATAAAAGCATGTATTGATGGAGTTCTAGATATTTTAGAGAGATAGTCTTTTTTATAAAGAATGTCTCAAAACATATATAATATTTTCAAGTGTATGTTAGTGGCCTTCAAGGGCTTAGAGAAAATCTTAAAAGAATAAATCTCACTTCAAATAGGTAAAATTTCAGATAAAAGAAAATTTCTAATATTAATATTAAATAATTTTTAAAAATTTAAATAATCTAACAATGCACTAAATCGACGGGGCCCCGCGGGGCAGGGCAGGGACCCATGAGGTGCAGGGTGGAGACGTGGCAACCCAATTCCGCCCCAGACCCGCCCCGTTGCCATCCCTAAAAACGATCCTACGCCATAGGACATCCAGAAATCCTCCCATCCCAGGTCCGGCTTCCGGTGCAGTGGAAGAAGAGCTCTATAAAACGCACCCAATGATTTCTTTTTCCAAGGAAAATATATCACACACACCATACAAATGCTGACCTTTTCTCCTATTTTGTTTTTCAAAAGGTAAACTGCAGCTATGAAAAGGCAAAATCCCAATTGGTCACAAGAAGTAGTGAAAAACTAAAGTTGCAGCAACAAAAAAAATAGTAACTTAACCAGCCAGCGGCCAAAAAAAAAAAAAAAAAATAGTATAGTTGTTACTTAACAATTATTGACTTCTCTCATCCAACTTGGAAGTACCCTTTGTTTTGAGGAATTTTACAATTTTTTCACTAGTAAACCAAAACACTAGTCCAACCCTCAACTATTGTCCTAGTTCATTACAAGTTTTTCCATTTTACTTTACCTGCTCCTTATATTTTCATCCTTTCTGTTTCTGGATTCCCTTCTAGAATCCCTGACCTGCACCAACTTTTTCTACAAGACAATCTTGTCATTATCAATGTACAGAGATTTATGACAAGTAGCAAAATGTACGATAATCAATAATGACAACCCATTAATTGCCCAACCATTTACCATGACTACCTACGCAATTAATTGGGCCCCACGTGGGACTAACGAGTACAACCATCGGAACCCAACAGATTATCAAATTTCTTCTTCTTCCTCCTCAATACACGTTTCTTCTTCTTGAGTAAGACTTGTTGGTAGATGAGCAACTTCTGTAATTCTCAGTGTCCTGTCCCTAGCCTGTTTGTTTACAGGCAGGAGTAAAAGAAGAGCAGAGGTCACAATAAGAATAGGAAAACCAAAAAAAAAAAAGGGATAAGATTAGAAAAAGAAACACTAAAACACTGGAGTCCAAATTTTTACTCCCCTTTATAATGTGGCCAGGGAAGTAAACAGATGAGTAGAGTGACTATTTTATATAACATCAAAACACTACTCTACACTCCCGGTGAACAGCATAAGATTATGATAGGAATGGTGACGGTGTAATACCTTAATAAAGATGCCATCATTTGAGATGCTCTAATGGCTGCCCTGACATTTCATGCCTCCACAAGGCAACAGACTGGAGACAAATTGGAACAGTTAGTTAAGAAATAAGAAAGAATAAATTTATTACCAAGATAGCTAAAATGATTTACAACAGACTGGTGACATCCCAGTCGCCCCCCATACAACTTCCTCTTAAAGTAATTCCAGTATCCACTGTACAATTCCAAGTTGATTCTGAAGATGGTATGATGGCATTTGGATCAGCATTCCCGGAGAAAGTGCAACTTGGTCAACCCCGGTTAGAGGCTGTTTGGTTCTTCGGCCAACTTTGGTGTGGCCGCATCCCTTTACATTCCTGTAAAATATGCAGCAAGGCACTGGGAAGTGCAAATTTGCACGACCCATGTCAAGTTCCATCCAGCGCAAAGCAGACAATGGCAACAGGTGGCATTTGGACATATAGAAACGTGCAGATTCGAATCCCCGATCTTTCCTGAATCATGGCTTGTCCCGGTCAACATGTTTGGGAGCCACAGGTTCTCTATCCCCGGCAATGATCACATAAAACCTATGGACAACTTCGGTGGCTTGTATAGCCCATGACCCATGCATCAAGCAAACAAAGAATCTCCATAATCAATCATCCAGTTTTAGGACCCTACAATTATCTTCCAATTGGTAGCTGGTCCCAGTCAGCCTATTCCACATCTAGTATCTTTCAATTCCAGGAATCCATCGCCATCCAGCATGATTTGAGCACAGCGGGCAGATCATGGCAACTACATGGTATCTGTTTCCTTCTGTGCACCATGTTCAACAGTTGTAGCTGACCTACCCGGCTTCAGTCGCATATTCAGACACCACATTTGCAATTATCAGTCCAGTGCTTCTCACCCACCAGCACAAAACATAAATAAACCTTTTGTAGCCCACATTATACAAGAGCCAAGCAGGCATGTTTGTCACCACAATGATTTGCGACCAGCACTAACAAGATTCTTGTTCTAGCATCAAAAAGAAGCATGTAGAGATGGGTTTCGGAAGGGGATATTGCCAAAATTAAGTAAATGATGCTCAAATCCCCACATGCAGAGGAAGCATGCAGATATCACCAAATGTTTGTTTATGAATCTTTCTTTGGTACCCCAGCAGAATTCTGCCTTCTTGAAATTCCGTACTGCCAGGCATCTCGAGATTTTTCTCCTGATTGTTCCAAATCATCCAAGAAATTCTCTGTTGGTGGCAGCTTTAAATTCCCATAACTTCCATTCCTAGAACCCACGGCATTCGACCTGTCATCATCTTCTAACTGCTTTCCAGCCTTGGGATCTGGGAGCACGTCAAAGTGTCTATGTCTCGGTCCCCCCATCCTCATTCCCCTCATGTTGGAGGAATTCTTACCTGGAACTGGAGTATAAGAAGCTTTGGGGACCAGGATATCCTTGGGAATAGAATCCATGTCTGCATAACAGTTCCTTGACTTAGCATCTGAGATCAATGCAGCCCAGTCTTCTGATTGCATAAGAGCATTGGCATTGCCCATGACCTGCCAAGTCATCAAGTTTATCAGTGATTTTATTTTTGAACAAACAATTTGCCATGTCTAATACACCAATGACAAAATGAAAACAAAATAATGAAATGGGAGAATGTATGAGGAAAAAAGATTTAAAAAAAAAAAAAAAAAACACAATAATGAAAAGCATACCCATAGAGCTCTCCTTGCACGAGTAAGAGCGACATTCATGCGACGAATATCTGCAACAAAACCCACACCATGGTGTGATGCCCGGACACAGGACATGATTATGACATCTCGCTCCTGACCCTGGAATGCATCTACAGTGTTGATATACAGTTCTTTACCTTCTTCAGAATTCAAAACCTCCTCAAATTCTCTTTGAAGACACTTGAGCTGCAGTTTGTAGGGGGTTATGATGCCAACAGACACCACCTTGTTCCCACCAAGGGATTTCAAAGTTTTCTGAAGATGCTCATACAGTCGCAGACAGAATTGGGCCTCATGAATGTTTTGAAATGAAACAGATCCAGCTCTGTGGGACTCCCGTCCATGGGTAACATCATAAAATACATAAGGTTTCAGCAAAGGATCCTTGTAATAGATTTCATCAGCCAATTTGGAAACACTTTCGCTGTCAGTCAGGCGTCCTTGATAGAAATACCGAGATGGAAAATCACGGATTTGAGGATGCATCCTATACTGTACAGACAACAACATTGTTGGGCAGCCAGCTTGTTGAAACCTCTCAAATAGACTTCGACTGTATAACAAAGTTCCGGCTGCCTTGCTAATAACTGTTGCAGGAAGCTGCTGTGGATCCCCAACAAGTACACACCGTGCAGCACCAAGAGAGAGAGGAGGAAGTACCGCCACTTCACTGGCCTGAGCAGCTTCATCAATCACAACCATATCAAAGCCATGAGTGAGGCGAGAGAATAACTTGCGGCCACTACTAGAGACCGTAGTAAAGACAATCTCTGCTTCATTGGCAAAACTAGCCTCCAGATTTGCACGAGCCTCCTCTAAGTTAAAGCCGCTACCAGCCCGGAACCTGCCTTCTAAAATAAGTAGACGGGACATTTCAACAAGAACTTTATCCCTTCCCTCCACCGCTGCAGCAAGGTTTTGGAGCAATGCATCTCGGTTATGTTCTCGAGCAACAAGAAGATCTGGATCAACACCAACAGATCCTTGAGCACGACCAGCTGCAGCTACAACATTGAGTTCTCTCTGAAGACAAGCTATCTGCTGTGAGAATTGAGCTTCACGGGCCTTCAACTGGTGCATCCAGCCTATAATCTCTTCACGGCCCTTCACTAGAAGCTGTTCAGTCCTTCGCTCGACAGAAACAGCCTGAGCTGCACGTGTCTGTGAATCAACGCCAACTCGAGCTACATCAGGTCTATAAACTTTCATTTCCCCATCAATGAACCCCCGATCTAGAACACGGGCTAGCAACTCATCCGTGGCTGCATTTGATGGAGCACATACAAGCATTCGAGGTTTTGGGCAGAGTTTTGGCAGTGTGCGGAAAAGGTTTTGATCCATACTCTGCAGAACTTCATCAATGGACCCTGTACAAACACTTTCGGAATTGCTTTCATTAGTTTGCTTGTAGCTTTCAGGAGCAAGTTTCTTTAGCAGAGCCGTGTAATAGTGCTGATACTGAACAAGATGGATTACATTTAGCATTCCCCACACTGTGTGTGTCTTTCCTGTTCCAGGAGGACCCTGTACCAGTGTGAAAGGCCAAGGATCTTGCCTTTTCTGGATACTGCTGCTACTGGTACCAGCAGCCGTATGCATTGCAGCCCACTGAATAGCAGCCAACTGTGGTCCATTGAAAGTCCTGTGAAGGTGGTCGACAAAATTTTGAGTAAAACATTCAGGCATTGCTGGAGGCTGTTCTTCATATTTCGGAAAGTGTTCGGGACTTGGCTTGAGGATAGCAGTTTGCATCTGCACAACCATACAATGTCAGACCACAGCTCATACTTTGAGATTAGAAAACTTTTATTTCAAACAGGGGTCTAGTTCTAACCTGCAAATTGAGCCGGCGAAATGCATGCAGAGCAATATATTCCCGCTGAGTGGTTGCAAGAGATCCGAGCACAGTCAGATACCAGATGTCCCTTGGCTGAAGCTTCCTTAATATATGATTATCATCCATCTTGCTGAAAAGTTCCACATATTACTATAATCAGAAAATGACTCATTAATAAAGATAATGAAATCAATTGGTTTTTAAAACAATGAAATCTTGCAGGTATTCACTTTTTTCAGCAGGATATAATACATTTTTTAATTGGTAGAGGTATATAATACTTAGAGATCAAAAGAAAATTAACACTAAAAATGAAAACAAAAAAACCTTTGGCCTGTTCAGGCCGAAAGCTAATACATGAAGCAGTGCCAACATTGAATCTTGCAACGCTTGTGCCTCGCATTTTTTGGATAATAACCAATGTCAAAAAATTGCAATGTACTGCAACGTTAGTGTTGCGCAAACAAACCCTTAAACGTAATATAGACAAGCATGCAAACTCGAATAACTACATAGAGCCCTAAAATGCAGACTAGAAGATCGCCTATTAGGATATTACAAACCCAACATAGACAAGCATAGGGACTTAAAACAATCACATTAGACCTTGACAGCTGACAAGAAGATTAAATTAAAGGAATCACATTAGGCCTCGACAGCAGACAAGATGATTACCTATTAGAATCATATGTATCTCCGACATAAAAATGAAGAATGGCTCCCATAGGATCACGAGTATCAATAGGTGTATGCCGCCTAACAGTACCTGCCACCCGTCCAGTAACCTCAGCCTCTGGATCATCTTCATTTGCACTAGCATTACTAATTCTCTTAGACCGAGCTGCTTCAAAAAGCACAATTCACATTGTAAATCTACAATTAAAAATGGTTTCTATACAGGCAGCAAAAGAACATCACAATGTCCAAACCTGGCCCAGGCTTTGGGGTTGAAAGAATTGCAACATCACCCTCCTTAAACGTCCACTTGCAATCATGAGTTGGAAGAACAATTGCGTCATACCATCCTAGATTCAACGAATGAATTTAAAGTAAATAGTGCAGCAAAACGAAAGGGCTCAATAATCTCAAAGTACACTAAAGCAACCACAAACTAGAGTTACCATGTGCTGCTTCTACAAGAAATTGTAAGTCAATTATTGTATTCCTCAATAACAAGTCAGCAGTAGAAGTTTTAAGGAATGTAACATGGACAAAGAAACCAAGAAACTTGACATGCCAACAAGCCTATACAGAGAGATAAAAAAAATGAAAATGTACTAAAAGATTTGAAATACATTCAGAATATATTATATGTAAATGATACTAGAAATGTGAAACTAAAACTTAATAACGTTGTTTCTCCCAACAGCACTGTTAATAATGACATGTACAGACACGGGTCTTGGAACAGCAATATATTAAAATGGAGATTTTCATAGTTCCTGATCAACAAGTTGTGACTAATACATGAATCAGATATAAGCTGACAATTAAAATTTTAAAATATTTCTAGTTTAAAAAATGTATAAAATATTTTTCTATATGAAAATTTAATATTTTCTGGATAGTTCTAAAAAATTTCTTCTAGCAGAGCAGTTTTTGCTGTAAGCAAGAATAGCTGCAAGAATTTTATAAACAAAAGGATGAACAAACTACTTTCTACAGGAGAAACACAAGATAGCCCAGTGGTAAGGACATCTCACTCTCACCTAAGTGCCAAGGATCGACCCCTGGCACTGGCGGAGCACGGATGCAGAAGTATGCTGCGATGGAGCACACGTGCAGGAGCACACTCCGGAAAAGCATGGATGTGGAAGTACGCTGTGGTGGAGCACGGATGCAGGAGGACCTCAGGAATTATCCCTGGGATGATAGATTAGGCTAGTTTATGACTAGGATAGTTAAACTTTCCTACCATGAAATAGCAACAAAAAAAACTTTTCTACAGAAAAACTCCTGGAACAGAGAGCATTTACTTTTCTTTCTTTTTTTTTAATGGTAGAGAGCATTTACTTAACAGCCTCTATCATACTAATATGAAAAAGGCACGGAAAACACTTGGGAGTGCCTTCAATGGTCAAAACTACAGTCATGATACATGAATCCAACAACTTTCAGTCTCAGTTTCATGTAGTTCAAAAGATAAGTAACATGTTATAGAGAGGAGAAACGGTCACCATATAAATTTACAAAGAATTCCATGCCATACTACTTCAAAATTCTCCAATTATTAATTTCACTGGACTAATTTAGAAATTACCATAGCGATATGTGGCTTTGGAAATAGTCTCCTAGAAAGTTTGTTGGAAGGCCTTTCCTTGATGCTTTTGTTTCTCAATGCACAGAGCATCATTTGTGTTCTTTGATTTGCCAAGGTGAGCAATGCATCACCAAGAGTTGAGGCTATATATTCGCTCGTGGTGGGTACCAAGGTTTCTGCAGTCTACGACTTAAGGTGACAAGGAATCTCCATTCCCTCAAAAAAAAAAATGTGGTCTTAGCAGTGAAAAATATTAGCCAGACATCTTTTTCCGTCATTTGCTTAGTATTTCCACAGATTAGGGTTTTTCTTCTACCTTTTGGGATTGCAGTAGGTTTGGTGTAAACTGGGTGACCACCCCTGTTTGGGGAGGGTTTACTGGTGCTTTCCTATGGTTTGGGGGAGGTACGGGTATACAAATTTTCACCCAAGTCAGTTTTTGGGTGGATTAAGATTTTGGTTGTCCGGACTTTCACTGCCCTGTCATGATCAAACTTACATATTCTGCTCATAGAATATAATACGCTAAGACCTCTTAGCACAGTTTGTATTAGGCACTTATAATAGCGGGAGCTCTGAGTTGAAGGTTTGAGCCCCAATAAGTGCATGAGATGTATTTGAATAAATATTTTCATACTTTAATATCTTAAAAGTAAAATTTAGCCGGTATCAAAATTGGCCCACATGTACAAGTCATGGAGCAGGCAAGTACGGTATCACATATCAAAACCCACAATGAATTAGAGCATGTGTGGGGGCAGGGAACATGTGAGTTGGGGCAGGTTCAGTGGGTTTGAGCCTATGATGCATGGATACTTCAAAATGGGCAACGTATCGTGTCATATCGTATCCGATACTTCACTTTTTGTGTGTTAAATACATGTTCCTGCCGTGTCTATAGTGTGTCCTTGCCGTACCCATGCCGTATCTGTGCATCATAGGTTTGAGCATAACCCGACTCATACCAAACCAAACTTGCTGCCATTTCTATCTTTATTTATGTTATATATCATCGTGTATCCCAAGAACTCTGGAGGAGGTGACAGAGGAATAGGAGAGCGCCCCCATTTTGCAACCATGGCCAGCTGATGTAGAAGTTATCATTCAAAGTTATTTTATGGAACATATAGAAAGAAACAGATGTTCATTATTTGGTTGAAAGATTCCTATGGGGCTTTTTTGATAGTTAAGACTTTTTTCTGGTGGCATTTTCAGGATCAAACGGGGAGAAAGATTCTACTAAAATGGAAGTTTTCGCTACGAGGGAGGCACTAAGGACCTTCAACCACCCCTACTAGGGAAGGTTGATAGTGCTAAGTTATTCTGCTAATGCCATTATATGGAAACTAAGAATATTAGTGCCAATAAAAGTTCACTGTTATATCCAATGAAATTAAGGAGTTATGCAAATCTCTTACGACCTGTTTGTTTGCATTAGAATACATAGGACTTGCATAAATAGGGAAGAGCTCCTATAAGAGACACTCTCACCAACTTGGTGAGAGATGGGTGGGGGCCCTCACATTTAAGTTGGGGGTCCTTGCATTTAAGTTGGTGAGAGTAGATATGGAAGTAAGGGCCCCCACCCATCTCTCATAAAGTTGGTGAGAGTGTCTCTCATAGGAGCACTTCCCGCATAAATAGGAATTAAAATAATTCATGTAAGTGGTTAAAAATTGAAGACCAAAGGTGAATATCCAAAAATACCAATCAAAAAACATTTAAACCAGAAGCTTTCTAAGAAAAGCATTTCTACGACCCATTATTAAGAACAATGACCAGCATTGCTAGGATCTGATTATTGTATATTAAGGACAATAGCTTCCTCAAATATACAATTTGAAAAAGAAAAGGGGAAACAGAGGACGGTAACTTTATTCCTAAAGAGAAAAGAGGTTCCAATAAAACATTGTAAAGAAAATGCAGGGAAAAAACATACCAATCACCTTCATGTTTAGCCATTAGGAGTATCACACATCCTCTAATCATAATAAGAATGTTTCCGTTTTTGACGGTTTTATTCACATCAACTAGTATTGAATGTGAAGACAGCCAGTTATGTAAGATAAAAGAACACACAACAAGACTGAATTTATAAAGATCAGAATGCACAAAATTGGTACGCTTGTGACGAAAGCATGTCCATAGAATCACAATCCTATGCATAAGAAGAATATATAATGTGCAATATTCTAAGTGTGTAGACTAAAGAATTTTCCTATCTGCGCATAAATAACATTAACTACATTGCATCAAATGAAATAGAGGAATTCTACAAATTGCCCCTTCCAAAAGGGGGCATTTTCGCCCCTTGTCTAACTTCCAATAAGAGAAGGTTAAGAATGGAGACTATTTCTCCTTTAAAGCAATCATTTATTATCTTCCTATTTTCTCTCCTTTTAAAAAAGTATCTTAAATAAATACTGTTCTTTAGTTTCTCTAGAGACATCCACAAATTGGAATCTTTTAATTAAAAGCAATGATCAATGCCTTTCAAAATAATTTGAAGAGTGCATAGGCAGGCCCACTTATTTAAGCTCACTTAAATCAATTTTGGTCCATTACCTAATTTTATGAATCTAAACTACTTGAAATTAAACCAATGCTATAAATAAATAGTGTGCCCCTTATAAAATCTAAACCATTCAAAATTGAATCTTTATCAAATTTAGCATCCATTCCAATTTCGCTTCAACTATGATGCACAAATACGGACATGGGTATGGACACGGACATAAGAAATGGGGGTTTGACATGCCAACTTCAAAAAGTTAGGACTCGGATGGGGGTATGGCATCACAAATTATATTTATAAAAATTTATGTGGAAAAATTTTTTAAAAAATTAAAAAACATAGTCAGAAATGTTTAAAAAAAACTTGTATCCAGCCCAGCCCATTTATAAGATTTGACCCAGGCCCTACACTAATTTTATGAAACCTACCCATGCCTAGGGCCCAGCCCAGTTAACAAAATCTGCCCTAGGGCCAGTCCAGACCCAATCCCCTCATCACCTTTAATAACAGGCCTTTTCCCGATAAAGTCCCTCTGTTTTGGAGACATCCTTTTCCTGAGTCTTCTCTCTCTTTCCAATGAAAGGCAGAAAAAAAGGAACAAAAGGAAGGAAGGAAGGAAGAAAGGAAGAGGAGGACGTGAGCAGCAAGCAGTGGTGGTGGCAGATATCAGCGGCAAGCGGAGATGGCAGTAGAGGCGATGACAATAGCAACCCTAGGACACAGGTAGCTCTGTTTTTTCTTATTCTGTTTTTCCTTCTTTCTTCTCCTCCTTTTCCACCTTCCGTTAACTAAATGGAGAAAAGGGTTGGGTTTTTTTTTTTCTTTTTAAGTTACAACAAAATCAGGTGAAGGCGATTAGGATATTTTGGACAAAATCCATTGTTTCAACCAATTTTACTTTCTGCCATAAAATTTGGGAACACTTATCCTAAATTTTTGCATTGTATCCCATCCATATCTTGCCATATCCCATACCCGTATCCATATTGGACCGTGCCGGCAGGGTACGATGGGTGAAATGCTGTATCTAGGTATCATAGTGCTTCAATCAACAGGGGCTCATCACTTGATTTTATGAGAAAACCTTCCAAGGAGAAAAAATAGAAAAGATAAATAACGAACGTTTCCTTTGAAGGAGGAGAAAAAATAGGGAGAATAAGTAATGACCGACGGTTTAAAGATGGAGAACATGGAAAGTTGTTACGTAATTTAAAAAAGGGAGACATAGTAGCAAACCAATTTATCATTTTTGACAACTCGACATGAACAAACATTAAAGATCCTTCTTTTCTTATTCAGCCAAAATTGGAGCGCTGTTCTTTATAAAACACCTGGGCATTTTATAGAGCTCCTCGTTGAAATAATAAGAGTAAACAAATATTTAACCAAAAATAAAAGTTCAACATGATTTTTCACAGAGAGTATGAAAAGATAATACTTCTTAGGCCTTAGCCCAAGTAGATTTCAAATGTAGAATAAAAATTTTCAGTCATGTATTCAAGAAAGGCTCAAATGAGGACATAATAGTAAGATAAAGCAACAGTCATGCACCAAATAAACTAAAATATAAAAAAGCCTTGTACCTCGTTTTCTCCTTTCAACATTTTCTAAGAATGGGCACAAATGAGGTCATACCAGTAAAAGAAAGCAACAGTCATGTACCAAATAAACTTTAAATATAGAAAGCCATATACCTCTTTCTCGCCTTTCAACATTTTTTATTCGAACCATGATATGTGCTTCTCTTGCGATAGGTTCTGTGAATTCCTCCCACGTGCTATATAGTTGCGCCCGACACTCCTCAAAAAGTAAAGGCTCAAACACTCTTACATACTCTTCTACAGATTCAAACCGTCCAGGAACACATTGGAGCTCCGTCTCCTCTGATATTCAGAAGTAATTATCATCATATTCTAATATAAAATCATAGGCAACATAATAATGCTCTGAAGGCCTGATTGAATATTATATAATTACATTATGTAAAGGTAATAATAAAATGAAGGCTTCATTCTTCATACCCTAATCTTCCATTGTCGTGCATCCATTTATCAATAGTTTTTTGCCCTCATTGAATCCAAGCTTGTTAATTACTTATTCATGATATCTTCTTTTTGTAACTCATAGCAATGACATTATTTTAGTTCTCCAGTTATTTCTTTCAAGTCATTTCATATTAAGTCCTTCATGGCCGTTCAAGCAAAACTAAGCCATCATGATTACAAAGTGCCAATGTGTGATAAATGTTACATCTTGGTTAGTTCAGTACGAGTGGCAGGCACACAAACTGGCACAGGCAATATATATATATATATATATATATATATACACACACACACACATGGGAAGTGCTCCTATGAGAGACACTCTCACCAACTTGGTGAGAGATGGGTGGGGGCCCTCACATTTAAGTTGGGGGTCCTTGCATTTAAGTTGGTGAGAGTAGATATGGAAGTGAGGGCCCCCACCCATCTCTCATAAAGTTGGTGAGAGTGTCTCTCATAGGAGCACTTCCCTATATACACACACACACACACACACACACATGAGAAATTTATCTCAAAAGGGGAGTTTTTGCCCCTATCTAATAGCCAATGATTTGTTATTATTTTAAGAGAATCTAAAAAGATCCACATTTATAGGAGAATGTTTAGGAGAGAGAATCGGATGTGTATCATTGATGACACGTGTCACACTTTCATTGGCTAAATGAGGGGGAGTTTTGTAGCGTAACTATATATATTATAATAATAAATAGGCGATTGAAGTAGCAAAGTCAAGCTTTTGCCAGAGGATGAGTCTTTCAAGTATCGGTAGCATACCCTTTATCAAAGTCTAGTACACAAGGGATTCTCTTCAAGTGGAGTAAACAAAACGGGAGGCACAATCAGCTGAGTCTAGCATTCCTGTGCAATTCCCTTCCTTTAATTCAAGAGTTTGATTTGATTCTCGACTGTGAATTCAACATGCTCTTCCCACGTAGGTTAGTTGTACTCTCATGTAGCAGTTAACGCCTGGCTTTAGAAGCTCCTCCAACAGAGGCCTTATCAGCTACATGCCTTAGAAGCAAACAGGCCTTAAAAACAACTCTCAACAGGCCGATTGGATTGAGCTGATAGAAAGCAAAGCATAGCCTTGATCAAAAAAAGAGCATAGCATACATTGCCTTGATCAAGCTGACCCCCCAGCTAGTTGTTCAAACTCTTGCCTTTTTGGTTTGATTTAGTTCTTTAGGGCAAGCAAGGGAAGTGTGAGCTAACTAATCGTAAGGGCTGGAGATAGAGAGTGATGAAGTAGGAATTGCATTCATTATGGAAGCAAACAAGCATCAATCTATTTAAGGAAGGGATTCGCCCCACTCTTGCTTTCTTTTCCTCTAGCTACTACGATGTTTCAGTTTGCCAGGTCATCTCTTGCATGCCCATGGATTCAGCAGCAGTTCAAATGCTTTCCTAGGTTTCCTAGGTTTGAGTTTTTAGAGGTAGATGGCAGGTGAGGCCTTCTGTACTACTGAATGAAGATGGTAGATGAGGGCGATGCCCATTCTTTGTTTTGCGAGTTTTGCGAGTACAGGGAGGGTCGTTTTATCTATAATAGATTTTGAAATAGAAACAATTCGGTTGGAAAAAGGGAGACAAAAAGAAAGTTCGAGTTCAATGTCGATGTCGCATATACTAATGGAGTTGAGTGGAGTAAAGGTTATTTTGAAGAAATAATAAAATATAAGTGGGTTATGATGATATTTTGTTTTAAGTTGTTTGTAATGGAATCTTTTTGACTTTTTTTATTGAAAAGTGGAATTTTTTTGTATTTTAGTGGAGAAATGAGGTTACTTTTTGACCCTTTTTTTTTTTGAAAAATATGGTGGGAAATTTGAATTAAAGTGTTTTTGGTGGGATTTTTTTTTTTTTTTTTTTTTGAGAAATGGGGCTTTACCTTACTTGACTCTAATAGTAGAATTGCCAAACAAGCCCTTAGGACCACTGTAGGATAGTAATGTGGAAACACCAGTAAAATGTTGTGTGATCGTCAAGTGCAAGTTCAAGCAAAATGGGGCATTCTTATAAGATGGATATTAGACCTAATTTATTAGGTACTTTTATGGAGCAGAACATAGGGCAACAAATAAATGACAAGAAGATATAGTCCATACAGCTGAAATGTGTATCTTAAAATTCAAGTGGAGAGGATAGAATTAGGATTAAGTATATAAGAGGGAATGTACGGGTGTAGGGTGGCCTTAATAAAACCAAAAAAAAGAAAAAAAAATTCAAAGTACATCATTTGAGATGTCTGCGCATGCATGAAGAAAATAATAAAAAAATAAATTAAAAAAAGGCCCATGCACAAAGCATTGAAGCATTGCAAGTTCAAGGGACTATTGAAAGGGGGAGACTAGTGTGAATATAGAGAGAAAAGGCATGTCACATTATGGAGTTATGGAAGCGTATCTTTAGATAGAGTTGAATGCAAAAGTAGAACTCACAAACAACCCCGGCCAGACAGGATTCGACTTTGATGATGATGACGGTCGATCATTCTTATACTTTAAAACTTAAGCAGATAATTTTGCATCAAGAATTCCTAATGCATGGTGATAAAGGTATCATCATAAACACCATCTATCAAAGTGTGGGGTCAGCTTTGTAAATTTTATCATCCAACCAACCCCAAAAGAATTGAAGGACAAGATCATCACAATTAAACTTTAAAATTAACTAACATGAGTGCCAATGAATCATTAAAACACCAACCAGCCTTGACTTTAGTAGTATATGCCTGGCACTTTCAAAGGGTTGAGCATAGCTCCAATCCCAACTGCTGTATAGCAGAAAGGAGTCCAAGAAGCGTGTTGCCTGAACAGCATATCTGAGCATGTCCCAAGTGTGCGCATGCAATAGTCTAGGATAAAAATTTAGGCTTCAGTAATTTCAGTATCTCCTTAACCAATATGTTAGGTTTCGGTGCAAAGCAACCAATAATGTAATCAATGCCCCGAAAAAAATGTAACACTTAATACATAGCAAATGAGCAGCCAATGACTACAATTGGACACCAAAAAGAAGGCAGATACAAAAGAACTCCATTTCGAGGAGAAATTCTCATTCGGTTTCAGCTTGGTGAAACAAATAACATGGAAAGACCAAAATCATTTTCTCTAAATAAGTTTAATGGCATGTTCACAAACAGTGTTATGGTTTTTTGTACATACCAGTAAAATAATTAGCTCTTGTCCAAATGTTGTAAGGTGCAAAAGTAGGAAAGAAATGATTTAGCATTGAAGCCTAGCAGAACAATGAGAGTTATGCAGATCATGACAAAGTAAATATTGACATTCAGTTTGTATCAACAGTCAGTTAAGGCATCCAATTCTATGTCTTTTAGTTATTCATTCATACCATATTTGATAATTTATTTGCAACAGTTAAGGTCAGAAGAGTTACATGGCTAAAAAATATTATATTAGAGAAAGAAACTTAAATGCATACAATGTCGACCAACCACTACAAAATGGAAACAACGTACACATCAGTCTCAAGATTGAAGAGAAATGGAACTTTAGGAATAGTATTCAGCTAGAAGATATGAAAAGGTACACAATATTTTGAAAAGGAAAAAGAAAACAAAAAACTGTCAAACCTGCTTGATGCCAGAATTTCTCATTGGTCACCTCCCGAATAAGACGTTCAACTGATGTGTCTTGATACTGCGAGTTGCTCGCATTTTGCTTCTTTGACGGAGGATGCTTTTTGTTTCCTGATTTTGTATCTAAAGGTTCCCTGTTTTGACTGACCAAAGTTGTTTTCCTTGTTGAGACCTGCTGATTCTTAGACTGCCTTGAATCTGTTAACTGCTTCAATGAACCTTGTCTTGGAACAGGAGGTAGACAGACTTCTGCAGGAAAGTCAGCACCACTGTTTAACTTCTTGGACCGAACTTGAAGCCCTGCATTTGCATCACCATTAGTTTCTGCTTTGTGATCGTTTAATTCCACAGGAGTGCTTCCTTCATCCACTTGTTTAGAATCCTTAGTAACAGGCGCCACTTGCCTTTCACCTGTGCGTTCAGATGGCAAAGCATTAACACGGTTCTCTTTAACAGTACGGGTGATGATGGGTGAAGAGAATGTTTGCCTTCTTGGGGTTGGGCTTTTAATGGGTCCAGCTTGCTTAATATCCTCCAAATTAAGAAACACGGTTTGCCTGTTCCTCTTTTTCCCTAGCATTGCTTCCTTGTGTTGGTCTAGTTTATGCTTCTTTCCAGGATTATTGGCACACTTCAATGCATGGCTTGCTTCAACTCCTTTCACATCCTTCTGTTTGAAAACTGAGGAAGAATCCTCCACTACATCAGCAATTACTTCTCCTTTCATACCTTCTGAGTTTTTGTTACTGTTATTTGTCTGCTCATATGACTGAGGCTCCGATCTGAAAGATGTGGGATTATTCTCAAGCTTGACGTTGTCTACAACCTTATCCTTCACATCCATATGATCAGCAGGACAAGAAAAACCCTCAGAAGCCTTTTCAGAACCTGAAATATCAGTAATTTCACTCACTCCTTGCTTCTGTACAACTTCACCATTACATTCGATCATTTCTTCATGCTTGCTGCTAGCATTGTTCCCTAATGCATTAGCACTGCCCTCCATATCAGACCATTCTCCTTCTTCTCTTTCAACCGCTTCAGCATTGAATGCATTGGAAGTGACCGAGTGAATTAATTTATTTTCCACTCTGCAATTCACTACTGTAGACGGCAAGGCATGATTGGAACTTGAATCGCCTGCCTTCTGTGTGACATTCTCTTTAATGTTATGGACATCCTTAGATCTAACAAAAGGCTGAAAGCCTGAAACAGAAGATGCATGTGAGAATGCATTATTATTGACTAATCCTTGACTACTTCCTGATGACCCAAACAAATTAGAAGTACTAGCACTTGAAGAAGGAAGTGCTTTTTTAGGCTGGATATAGGGAACCACATTACTCTCTTCATCCTCTTCTGCAGGGGGTTCATTGAGATCAAAAAATGGCCTTCCACGACTACCCATTTCATAAGTAAACACATACAAACTAATATGTTAATATTAACGGAGCTATGTGATTCTGTTCCTGGCTTTGTTTTATACAGGAAGGCACATGACATTCCAACAATGACGGTGAACACTAAACAGCTTTCAAAACCAGTGAAACCTTTAATCAGCCCTCAAAAAGATGACAGAAGCTGCATAGCAAGTTCAATGTTAGGAACTTATAATCAGCCTAAGTTCACTGATGATAAAACGGATTAAAAAAAAAAAAGAGTAGCTCCATAAAATAAAAGTGGAAGATGGATGCAAAATTAAAAAAAAAAAAATGGTAATACAGTTGCAAATGCTACCAAAACAATGTATTTGAATATGCAAATGTCTATAGAATAGCCCAGTGGTAGAGGTATTCACTTCACAGGGACTACACCCATAGGTTAGACCCACAGTACTGTACCACTTATTTAATGTAGCAAAAATTGAAAAAAAAAACAAATGTAAATGACATAACACCATAATACAAAGACCAACCAAACAGAGATCACTTTTTACCGCTCTTCTTCCAATGGATTAAAACCTAAAACGTAAAAAACTGTGAAGCTTTAAATCCTTAACTGCAGAATGGGGCTGCAGTTTTATAACAAGAAGAGTCAAGCATTGATAAACGAAACATCATACCAAAACAACCAATGAAGGTGCAGGATATGTGTATTCTTCCTCTAGCACAAAGGATCCAAGCAGGATAATATGACAGATGGATAAAGATATAAGACAGATGGTACTACTTTAACCATATGTAATATGTTATCTATTACGAATGAAACATTGAAGTAACCTCTTCATTCCGAGCCTATAATTATTATCAAATATTCATGTATTTCATAGGAGACACATGTGCACATATTCATGATAAAATGCCAACTCATAATACAACTTCTATTCTAAAGAATGCAAGAAACATTTCAACACCTTATCTATCTTCAACACAAACAAGATATCGAACAAGGATTTCATAAAGATTTGGGTTTTAAGCACGAAATTCATATAATAAACCATACAAAGTTGCGTATAGAAGGACCAGCGTAACCAATTATCATTTCACATTAAAATCGATGCGAAAAATCATATAAAGAAAGCATACAAAGTCGCTTAAAGAAGGAGAACCATAATCAATTATCATTTCACATTAAAATCAATACGAAAAAGGAATCAGACGTAAGTGCAGGAATTGAAACCAAAAAAAAAAATGAAATTAAACTAATTGTCCCCAAAAGGAGGGAGCAAAAAAAAAAAAAAACACATCATAACAACTCAGCAAGCATCTCATCCCATGATATCAAATCATAGAAACTTAGTGAACAAATCACCCAATCAAACCCAAGACCACTATCTCTCCTCTTCGACCCCTAGATGCGTCAATCGGTATGCAGATTAAATGCAAATCAGAACCAATTTTAAGTAGTTTTTGAAATTCTACCATTATCATCTTCCCCTTTCTACATCAATATCTGATCAGAACCAATTTTAAACAGTTTTGAAATTCTACCAGTATCCTCTTCCCCTTTCTACATCAATATCTGCAAAGCTAAGAAATCGTAAAGGCAGGATGCTATTTCTCCGTTTCTCCTGCTAGTCATCACCAAATCCAATCGCTAAACGAACAAATAACATCCCGATGAACGCCGCCTCCAATTCCATTCCTACCATCCCAACAGAGAACTATCCATTCAACCAAGATGTATTCCAACATCTGATCCATAAAACCTTCAGCAATCAACCTCGAAAACACAGATCCAAACCAAAACCCTAACAAATCCGAATCCAAATCAAACATCCGGCATGTACTCCCAAACCTAACCATCTAACACAATCCAATGCATCAGATTCATACAGCTCCAAATCGGGTAACAGAATCGCATTAGATTGCGACTAAATTAGAAAGATTGAGAGACAAAACCACAGAATCTCAATAGAAGAATCCAATCCAATCTATTCACATGATTAGATAAGGAAAAAAGAAATACAAGAGGAGAGAAATGGAATCTGACCTCTTTCGGAGCTCCGAATCTAAATCAAAGAGAGAGAGAGAAGGGAGAGAAAGTATGGGAACAATGAGAGGAGAGGACCCGGTATTTATAGGAAATATCGAGGGCAAAGTTGCCTGACAGGCGATGTTCGGCAGCCGACGGGGAGTTTTACCGGGGCGAAAAGGCCAGCAAAACTATTCGGTGGAATTACTGGAATGGACATTGGTGGAGATGGTATTTACTAAGGTTGCCATTGACTTGTTGAATGACGATAGTACCCTTGGAGCTTTTTAGGGTTTGAGGAGCGCTGAGAGTTGCTTTTATCATTAACCGCATGGCGTACGGAAATCCGTGACGTGTGTGAAGTCAAACCGGATCCTGACTTTGTTATGCAAAATGTGAATCAGAGGAGGTGATGCTTTATCTCCAAAATCTTACCCTAATGAGAATGGTCCTTTTTTAAGAATCTTATTGTGCTTTTCTAATAAAAGGGTGAGTTTTGTGGTGGGATCATTTTCGGATGAGTTACAATTTATGGATATCTCATGCACCGAATAGGATTTCTTTTTTTATCAAAGTCAAAATCATAGAAAAATTTTAATCTGAACTCTTATTTGATCGGATAATATAGTTGGATTGTACTTTACTGCGGCTCAACTAGTTATCGGTCATTTGCCTTTTACATATGGGATTAGAAAATCGATTTCAACACTATGCTTTTCAAAATTATTATTTTTTACATGAATAAATTAGTGCATCTAGCAATTTTTAATGTGCTTGAGTTTTCTGAACGAATTTTTTCAAGTCAAAATCCATTAAGACATAATATATGAAAGTAAACGTCTTGGTACTATGAGGATAATTAATTATTTGGATCACAAATTTAGGATTTGCATAAGTTGAGAATTTTTCGTCCTCTTTTCACAAATCATTCAAATTTATGAAGATTTAAGATTAAAAAAAAAAAAAAAAAAAAACCTTAAAGGTCTTGGCATTTATTAGTTCAATAAACATACACGACAACTTGAATTATAAATGAGGGACCCATGTGAATGAAAATATAAAAGTGACTAATGGAATTTGATCCAATGACCAATTGTATAACCTAATACAATCATTGTTATTGTGGAAAACATGGACTAATACATTTTCTGCAAGTGGGAGAGATAAGTGTGAATATCACACCCATTTATTTCTAGAAAATGATTTTATTTACACATCCACTTATAAAAAAGTGCAAGCAAAAGTGATGATGCGTAATAATTATACATATGAATTATCTACATAAAAAAATGAGTGCACACAAATGAACCCTTCAGCCATAAGCATGTGAGCCAAAGTACTAATTCAAGTCTGATTTCGTAAAAAATTACTCAAAGTACATATTTACTTTTAAAATCTTACTCAATTCCCATGTAACAAGAGATGCCCCGACTTTACAAAGCCAATATTATGGTGAGCCTTGCTATTATCAGAATAAATTTCCACAAGGGCCACAGACTTTAAAATTTATAATAAGTGACACTCACATAGGAGCTTTAAGAATTTGTAGTGAAAAGGGTTATAAGTCATGATTGTTGTTGTGGGCCATCACCATGGATAATATTCGACATGGTTTGTACAGTTGTATTGGTTTTTCACATGGCGAATTGACCCGGTGCTGCAAGTACCTGGTGTTGATGGGGGTGTTGTCCTTCACTTGAAGTTGAAGCCACCCACCTGCCTAGTGGCTTTTTTTGTCAAGAGGGTGTTTTTTTTAGGTGCCTCAAAAATTTAATGGCCATTCGGATCGTTACAGGATCCAATAAATTCAATATATATGTCACCCTTGGATTTGATTTGGCCTCATCTTTGGATCCAATAAATTCGATATATATAAATATATATATATATATAATGCGTGTTTGCATACACAACATACTCATAAGCTAACAATACACTTAACATCACTCCTATTGGAGGGAATTTTTTATCTCCAAGAAGAATTTATGTGGGGGGATATTCATAGGGTTAGTGCACTCAGGCCAAAGCTTGTCCAGGCCCAGCCTACTTAGCTAGTAGACGTAACATACAAGCCCAATCTCGACAAACAAGCTTGAAAGTTAACCCTGTGTTTGGGAAGGAAGGAGGGGAAGGGAGTTGTTTGTTTTATAGTAGAAAATTTTAAGGGAAGGAAAATACCCTCTATTTTTCTCCTTTCCCCCCATTTTTAAAGGAAAACTTTGGAGGTAAAATTTTCCCAAATTCCCCTCCCCCACTTTTCCTCTTTTTTTTTGCTTCCCCTGATTTTACCTTCTTTCCAAACATAGTGTAAGTTTAGGCTCGACAAATTTACAAATCTATATATTCATTTGCTATAAACATGTTGTGTTGATTCCATCCTCACTGGATGGATAATATTGTGCGAAGAATTTAGGATTAGATTCAACACACAAACCTTCAATGGCATCTAGATCCAATCCAATGTGGCCAAGAGTTTCCTCAAGTCTGCGTGATATGAGTGAGTTAAATCAAGTAAAAAGCATATCACAAATAATTTAAATAAGATGATTAGGACAATATCATTTTCTCCAGATAACATATAAAAATGGATACCAATTGGACGGTCTGGATTATTCATGGGTTCAGGGCTATGAAAATCTTCATGGGCCCACCCATTTTAGAGGAGATGAGTGGGATTTTTGGGGTTGGTCGGGGTTGTTTTTGTCCTTTGAAGTATTCAGCGAACTCTTCCTTGATATCCTCGGAGTTAAAAAGCTTCCGGTTTCTTCGATTGGCTAACGATTCAGGCGAAGATTACGTTGTTGCCCATGCTTGCGAACCAAGATCAGGTCACATTCTAATTCATTCTATGCATATCCAGCGAAATGGTAAGGAGGGCCTTTTTGTCAATTTGGCATTCGGTTTTCACGTGCCAATAGTTTTTCGAGGTAGTCGCAGTGTTTTTAGAGAAAGAAAATACATCGTGCTCCTCGAGAGCACATTCAAATTTTTAGGCTTCGTAAAATCAATCACCGAAAAAAAAAAAAGGAAAATCCTAACCGTTTGATCCATATTCAACGATCCCATATTCCGTAGAAACATCGATATATTATTTCATCCAATCCATGTAACAATAAAGATAGTTCCAACCTTCGATGGGGCCAACTAAAATATCAATTAAACACTATGGATAACATGTATAAGCTAGACCCGGCAAGCTCATCTTATTTGCTGGGTTGAAAGTATAAAACCCACACTCAGCCTAAGTTTATCGTTCTCCTTTTTTTTAAAAGATAACTCTAAAGTTAAAGTGGTCAAATCCAAACCCTTAATTGATAGCTCTGGCTCACATATTATAATATGGATAATATAAGTAGAGTAAAGTTCAAAACGAGTTGATGGGTCAAATAGTAAAAATGGTCTCAATAAAAATCATTTCATTTATAAGTTAGTATCGAAATATCAAGCTGGCTACAACCCAAAAAATTAAAGAAGGCACAGTGAATCATAAATTATTGCGTTGGGTTTAAGTTGGGTTGATAGGTCAGGCTAGGAACAACCACCCTCTGCCTATGATCTAGAGATGGTGGGGGCCACCTCTTCTAGAGACCACTAGGAGAGTGTTCGTGGTGCGCCTTCTTATGGTTTGTGCGAGTTTAAGTAACTCACTCCAAAAGTCCCTGAGTCCAGTGGTAAGAGGCACCCTTTCTTACTTGCAGCCACCTTTCATCACTAAAGGACTATCCAACCTCACTCGAGGTTTACTTCCCTTATATGAAGGTTCCCTCACCTCAACGAACCTCTCCTAACGTGCTGGAGTCCCAGCCCCCCTAAACTGGTACAAAAAAACAGACCTCCACAAGTCCCTTGCTAGATAAATAAATAAAACCTCCACAATCCCATAAAATAACTTTAGGATTGTTCACTGACCATGTTTCATGGGGCAGGATATAATATAGCTTATGTTAAGCCCGAGTCTAGACCAAATTGTACTAAATATGGGCTGTGACTTTTGTGTCCAAGATCCCTATTTTTCTCACCCATGACTAAAAGAGGTGGGCATGGGTCCATGTGTGCTGCGAGTTGCGATATGGCCTATGCTTTCCCAACAAATTTAAAACACATGTTACTAGAAAAAACACATTTAGTACAAAAGGATACAATACTTTTCATTTTTCAAATGGGGTGGATTCCGTGCTAATTTTAAAGATTATAGCCATTGAATTAGGGCCCAATGACTAAAAAAAAAATCGAGTTGGGATAAGTGTCTGATGACATCCCAAAAATAACCAGCTTAGATTTGCAGTGTGGGATGGGATGTTGTCACATTCCAAGCCTGACCCAGATTGCATGTAGCCAAATTGAAGCTCGGACTGACCTAAATGATCCCTGACCAGACCCTATCAAAGCCCAATCTGAATACTGAGTTCCCTACCCAATTGCAGTATGAGTTGGTTTGTGCTGACTTTGTCAGGTCCCCAACAATATGGTTTGGTAAACAGGGGAGGGCTGGTTTGCATTCTGGAGGTACAAAACTTTTAAATGGTTTTTGTATATATTATATTAATGTACAAACAAAGAACTGTGCAACACATGGACAGTCGTATATATGAGTTTGGGCATGCTAATCCACTAACAGCTCAGTTGGCGAGATACCTCACTTTCATAGAAACAAATATGGATCAATCTTTGGCTATAATACTACTGGTGAGGGAGTGAGTATTTTGGGACATTGTGTGGTTAGTGTGGGTGCATGAGTCAAAACCAATTTAAAGCGAAAAAAAAAATCAAATTTGGACCTAACTGGATACTTTGTGGCTTTCAAAATCCATGACCCAATCCATCTCCTACATGCCGAACACGATCTTGATATATGGGCTTCAATTTCAACTAATCCAAGTTACATCCACAGCAACCTATTTGTTTGGAGGTATTTATGATGAGAATTATAGCATTTGAAAGTTTTGATTTCAATGCTAGAGTCTCGAAATCCTCTTGAAAGGGGAGATTTCAAAATTCGTTGAATTCCTCTAACCAAACTTGCTCTCAACATCCAAAATTCTCTTGGATGGTCTGATTTTGGATTCAATTGTTACCAGGGATGAAGTGTAATTTTTCCACGGTAAAGCATGATTCCTTGTAGAGTTAAGAAGGCAGAAACTGATTTTTCCTCCCCTGTGCCCCTCACCCAGCTTCGTTTAGAAAGCAGAAGACACAGTGGAAGCAAAAGGTCACGCTTCAACTTTTCCCTTGTCCAAACACCCAACAAGAGATGGTTAGGTTTCCTCGTTTTGTTGGGAGTAATTAAGAGACATGCATGACTTCTCACATTGTAAGGAAGGCCTACAATTATATCCGCCGATTAACAGCTGTCGCTGTAGCCTAACATGTTACTTTGTATTCAATGGTGCAATCAAGATTCGAGCCACCACCTCCCATATCAAGCAAATGACAATGGGTCAAGCTGAATCCATGTAAATTTCATCTAAACATGCCCTGTCCTATACCCGCCTTGCCTTGAAAGGGATTTCTAATTTACAATACCAAACCCGCTTTGCGACTAATAATAATGGATTAGGTTAAGTTTGATCGTAGAATCTTTTAGTTTGGGACAAATATGGTACGTATGTAGGAGGATTTAAATTCATGACCTCTTTACCTTGAAAAGGTTCTGGCCACAACTTATAATCATTATTGGATCTCTATGGTTGCATGATTATGATAACCTACTAGTACTGTTCATTACATTTTTTTGTTCCTTAAATAAGAAGAAGAAGATAAAGAAAAAAAAAATCCATACCCACTTCTATTAGGAGTGAGTTGGGAAAGGTTGCTGGTTAATCAGACCTATTGCCACCACCGTTGCCCCCATTCAGGCCCAATTCTGTAATTTGTGTTTTTATTAATTAGAGCTCGCTACCCCTGCCTGGTGGTTGACAAAGAGGGCCTTTGGTGGGCCCATGTTAGATGTTCAGATAATTTAGGCAACATTTGTGGGCTTAGAATTCTCAACTCGATTTCTAAATCCTGGCTTGTCCCCTGAAAGGCCCAAGGGGCATTAATAGCCCACACAATGGCCCACAAGCATACGTAGTAATCAATCATGTTTAATGTAATTTTGAGTCAGAAATTCAATTGAGCCTGAACTACAATCAAACGAGGGCCCAAGTTCAATCTAGTTTCAGCTCAATAATTTTTGGGGTTGACTACAAGCACTACCAAACAACCCAGATTAAGAATAGGTTCAACCATGGCCATCAACAGTTACTATACATAGAAAGCAGACTCAGATAGTTGAGCTATGGTTTTTGAAACCCATCAAGTATACTTTATAAGGCATGGAATCCATTTAAACTCCATCCTTCCACATTTATTTTATGGTCTAGAGTTATATCTGTATTCAAGCCACCTTAAACAATTATGTTACTTTAGAGGTAACTCTTTCTAAATATTCTTCTAAATTTTCTTATTTCCTATCTTCTTCTGTACCCTGTTGCAATTTTCATACTGTCATCTATAACCAGAAGTCACTGTCAAATGTAAATTAAGAAGTGTTGGCTTGCACTGCTCACCTTCAGGAATTCAATAATACATAGGTGAGGTGGTGTGAAACCCTCTAGGTAACATGTATATTTTCAACCCAAATCAGACCTATATACTGTTCAAGGTGGGATTTCGACTTGAACCCAAAGTTAAAAAGGGTCTAATGGATCACTGAAATAATTGGAGACAATCCGGTGCAAAAAGGGTCCAACCCAAATTATATATTTTTATTAAGATTTTGAGATCTTTTTGACCCTCCATTGTTGTGTTCGAAAAGATCCTTTTTAAAAGGAATGTTCACCAACTCTTAGGAAATATATCTATCTTTTGTCACGTCTCCTTCTAATTATTCGATCATGGATCTTTTCCCTCTCTTTATAATTTGATTGATGTGATTAGGTTAAAATTAGACATATAGCAGCGAATGCGGATTGCAGGCGCGTATTCTTCCTTTTTCCCCCTTTCTAATGGCCTACGTGTTTGCAAGCGTTTGGAAATTTCTTTTTTGCACACATTCTGAATTCTCAAACGCTATCCCCTGGGTAGAATTCTAAAATGTTCAAGGGTTATCTTTTTATTTTTTCTTATAATGGAGGGTGTCACAGCGCTTTGGGCCGGACTAATCCTTACGGGCGCAGGGGGAGCCGGATAAATCCCCTATGGCCCAAGTGTGGTAGCGTAGTTTCAAACCCTTAGCCTTAGGGAGCAAACCACGGTCCTAGCCCAACTAATCTACCCCTCAGGATTATCTTTGAATTTCAAAGGCTATCTTAGATTCATAATTGCTGAGATTCTATGAATTTCGTATGCTAAAAGTGGCATTTCACATACTAACTATATGAATTATCACTCTTCAAATATAGAATTCAGTTATCAAGGGACAAGAATCCCCACAAAAGGGGAAGTCCGGTCAGAAATACCCCGAAATAAATAGTCCCAAAGATTTCTATTAGCCTTATAATTCGTTACAAATAAGAATTAAGGAATTGGATAACAAAACACCACCATCTTTTTTCTAATGAATTTTTTTTTTTTTTTTTTTGTACTATGGGCTCTTTTTCCTACCACCAAACTCAAAATTTACCTAAATGCTTGAAATGGGTTGAGTTTTAACCAAATTTCTACAAGCTACGTTGAGTTGGATCGAGTTAAATGGATTGACCCATGTTGGATGTGAGTTATGCAGGATGCGACAGGTTGACCTTCTTTAGTTGCAAGTTGATTTAACCTATTTTAAATATGGGTTAGATATAGGTTTAGCTTCAACCTGTAGCCACCTGAGTTAACCCAACCCATTTTGATACTAAATAGCGCATTTGCCACCTCTAACCGCAATTTTCCTATGGATTATTGGTTAGGGCAAACCAAGACAGACATATTTATAGATGCAAATATGAGTCCACGGCGAGTTAAGGTTTTGACAATTGAGACTTGTTTATAAATCTATGATCTATTGACTAATTTATTAATGCTAATGTCATTTATAGAAATCATAAGAAATCGATTTGTCTTATTATTACTAGTAGCAGCAGCAGTAGTTTTTGTTAGGCATGATATTTGCCACTCTTTCTTTTAAGGTAGAAGCCATGATTCAAGCCCTTGTTTTCTTTGTGCAGTGGGTGCTGTCTTGCCACTGTCAATAGAGAGTTCTCAAATTCTTATTTGGATCAGCTTTGGATCTCTCTTAAAAAGTTTCAGTTTCTTCCTCACATTAATGGTGATATAGACTATACACACCAAACACAAACTGAATCCTACATAGAGCTGGTTTTGATTGTGTTTACTGGTCTATATTGATTGTGTTTAGTGTAAACTTGTCACATGGCAAGGCCTGTATGAGAGAAATTGGTGTGATTGGAGGCCAAATCTCTGTACAACTTCCATTTATAGGTTGGGGTGCGCCGAACATGCGGTACAAAGGGCCCACTTTCATCATCCCAATTGCACAGATAGTCCCTCCTCTGATAGGGAATACACAGGAAAAAAGATCTTCCCAATAGAACGATCTAAATCAAATGAGATATTGGTGTGTTTTCTTTTGATTTTTAACCATTGTGTCTGTTAGGATTTTGTGTGTTGGCTAAATTCATGGGTTGGACAAAACTCTGGGTCTCTGAGTTGTAATTTTCTATTTAGAAAAGGCCCTTGAAGTTAGAAGTTTGGAAGGACTCAGAAGCAGAAAGCCTGAAGGAAATAAAAGAAGTATGCTGGAGAAAGAGCTGAATTTCCGGATCAAGTCCAGAGGCGAGTTCGCTCGAGCGACCATTTCATTGGCTCGGGCGAACAGTGTTCTGTCTTGCCTAGTTCTGAAACAGAGGGTTGTTCGCTCAAGCGAACCGAGAGATCGCTCGAGCGAACCTGGCGTAGACACTGTTACGAATTTGGAAACCTGATTATCTAATTGTACTCAAACTGCCTGTTTTAGTCCTATTCATCTTAGGCAACCTTAAGCACGAACCAAGGGCTATTTAAAGGGTTCTAAGGCTATTCCAAATATACACCTCACCTCTCATAGTGCTGAGTTAGAGTTTATCATTGAGAGAGTTCTTCTCTAGAGCTTTATGAAGTTGTGCTGCCAAGTTCTCTACAGTCACTTCTTCTGCATCCTTTGTAGAAGATTATCTTCCTGAGAGAAGATTTGAGGAGTCAAGTGCTGGTCTGGATCTGGTGCAATCAACGGTGTGAAGTCGTTGAAGCGTGAAGTGACACAAGGTAACTTCAGTCCTTGGGTAGGGGATATCTAGGGAGGAGATCTGAGTTTCTTGTAATTGCGAGATTCATAGTGATTGATTTGATCCAGTTTGGATCGGTGGTTTTTCACCCGGTTAGGGTTTTCCACCTAAAAATTGGTGTCCTTATGGTGTGTGCTTATTGATTTATTTTCCGCTGCATATTATTTATTTCTGCACACATTGGTTGATTGTTTGAGTAGACCAATTTAGAGATCCCGGAGACCCCTCCACTTTTTAAATTGGTATCAGAGAGGGTTACACTATTTTGTTGTGACTGATCCTACAAGATTTCTAGAATGGTGCTCAATAGAGAAGGGACATCAACTTCCAAGCCTCATTTGTTTGATGGTTCTAATTATGCCTATTGGAAGCAAAGGATGATTGGTTTCCTTAAGTCCATTGATGATGATGTCTGGGATATTGTTGAAGATGGGTTTTCTAGACCAACATCTGTGGTTGATGGAAAAACTCTTCCTAAACTTAA
This sequence comes from Umbellularia californica, assembly GCA_028538565.1. Taxonomy (NCBI): domain Eukaryota; kingdom Viridiplantae; phylum Streptophyta; class Magnoliopsida; order Laurales; family Lauraceae; genus Umbellularia; species Umbellularia californica. Next base: position 80,041,613 of record JAPQWN010000006.1, on the reverse strand, counting down.
AGCTGAATGGTCTAAGGATGAGAAGTATAGATCCAATTGCAATAACAAGGCTGTAAATTGCATTTACAATGGAGTCTCTGCTGATGAGTTTAGAAGGATTTCTACTTGCAAATCTACAAAAGAAGCATGGGACGTCTTACAGACAGTTTATGAGGGAACAGACACGGTGAAGCAATCTAAATTGCAAATGCTGAATAGAGATTTTGAAACCATCGTGATGGAAGAGGGTGAGACCTTTGATCAATTTTATGCAAAGCTTAATGAAATTGTCAATTCTGTGTTCATTCTGGGAGAAGAAATACCAGAGCACAAGATTGTCAAGAAAATTTTGAGGTCTCTACCTTCCAAATTCGATTCTAAAGTTGATGCAATTGAAGAAAACAAGAATCTGGATACCCTCAAGGTGAATGAACTGGTTGGAAATCTTCAGACATTCGAAGCAAACCGGTTAAATAAAGGCAAATCAAAAGAAAAGGGCATTGCCTTGAAAGCCACATCAGAATCAAGAAAGAAGCCTGTAAAGAAAATTGAGTCTGATTCTGAAACTGAAGTTGAAGATGATATGGCTGAGTTTGTGAAGTATTATCAAAAATACATGAAGACAAAGAGAGCCAATAAAAAGAATTACAAATTTGAGAAAAAGGATTCTGCAAAAGGAACAAAGTGTTTTGAATGCCAAGGCTATGGTCACTATGCTAATGAGTGTGCCAACAAGAAAAAGGCTACAAAGCAAAATGCTCTAAACACAACTTGGGATGAAGAATCTTCTGAAGAAGAAAAAGAAGATCCCGAAGATGATCCTTCTGACAATGTGAATGGCAAGTTTCTAGCTTTCATGGCTAAATCTGTGACTAACAATGATACTGATGAAGATGAGTTGTCAGATCAAGAAAAAGATTGGGAAGAGTTGTACCATGCTACCTATGCTGATTGTGTCAAGATGACCAAGTATGGTAATAAGATCACTATTAAGTTCCAAGCTGCTCAAGAAGAAAATTCTGCTTTGAAGAATGATTTAGAGCAAGCGCTTGAAAAGATTCAGCTTTTAGAAAGTCAGAAAAATTGTATGGCTGAAAATTTGACTACTGATTGTCAAAAACTTGAGAAGGCTGAAAAAGAAATAGTGAATCTGAAGGAAGAGATAGTGATGATGAAAGCTGAAAATCAAGACTTGCAAGGGAGACTGAAGATCACTCTGTCTGAGCTAGAAGTCAAGCAAGCCTCTCTAAACAAGATGAACACTGGTTCGAAGATTCTTACAAACATCTTGTATAGTCAGAAGCCTCCTTTTGACAGAAGCGGTCTTGGTTATGATCATGGTGCATCATCTTCAAATGCTAAAGGTAACACAATTTTTGTTTCAAGTGTTGCACATGCTACTCCACATACTACACTTTCAAATAATGTGCTGAGTAGTTTTAAGAAAAAGAATGTGTCCCGCGCTACACGTACATCCACTTGTCACCATTGTGGATTGAAAGGACACATTCGTCCCCATTGCAAGAAGTTGCAACGTCTACCTAAGACCAAGCAATGGCGGAAGAATTTTTCTCCACCCAAGACAACTCCAATTTGGGTTAGAAAATCAGACTTGCCTAAGGAGTTTGTTCACACTCTGCTGAAAGATCAAACTACACAAGTGTGGGTGGCTACATGTAAAAAGCCCTGATCAAGGAGATCAAGCTCTCACCCCCAGTGCTGCTACGAAGATCATTCAGGGGGAGTTGCTTTTGAGGGGGAGCTATAGATCCTAATTGACAAGAAAGCTGCTGGTATTTTTTAGCTTTGTCAAATTATGGACAAAAAGGGGGAGAATGACTGATCAAGAGGGGAGTTCGAGAAGATCAAGCTGAGAAGATCAAACTGAGTCAGAGACAATGCAGATCTACATTGCTGAGTTTTTTTTTATGTATTTTGGTTTCATTATGGGTAGATCAAATTGTATTGTCCTAGGGAGTTTTGTCCATGAATTGCCAAAGGGGGAGATTGTTAGGATTTTGTCTGTTGGCTAAATTCATGGGTTGGACAAAACTCTGGGTCTCTGAGTTGTAATTTTCTATTTAGAAAAGGCCATTGAAGTTAGAAGTTTGGAAGGACTCAGAAGCAGAAAGCCTGAAGGAAATAGAAGAAGTCTGCTGGAGAAAGAGCTGAATTTCCGGATCAAGTCCAGAGGCGAGTTCGCTCGAGCGACCATTTCATTGGCTCGGGCGAACAGTGTTCTGTCTTGCCCAGTTCTGAAACAGAGGGTTGTTCGCTCGAGCGAACCTGGCGTAGACACTGTTACGAATTTGGAAACCTGATTATCTAATTGTGCTCAAACTGCCTGTTTTAGTCCTATTCATCTTAGGCAACCTTAAGCACGAACCAAGGGCTATTTAAAAGGGTTCTAAGGCTATTCCAAATATACACCTTACCTCTCATAGTGCTGAGTTAGAGTTTATCATTGAGAGAGTTCTTCTCTAGAGCTTTATGAAGTTGTGCTGCCAAGTTCTCTACAGTCACTTCTTCTGCATCCTTTGTAGAAGATTATCTTCCTGAGAGAAGATTTGAGGAGTCAAGTGCTGGTCTGGATCTGGTGCAATCAACAGTGTGAAGTCGTTGAAGCGTGAAGCGACACAAGGTAACTTCAGTCCTTGGGTAGGGGATATCTAGGGAGGAGATCTGAGTTTCTTGTAATTGCGAGATTCATAGTGCTTGATTTGATCCAGTTTAGATCGGTGGTTTTTCACCCGGTTAGGGTTTTCCACCTAAAAATTGGTGTCCTTATGGTGTGTGCTTATTGATTTATTTTCCGCTGCATATTATTTATTTCTGCACACATTGGTTGATTGTTTGAGTAGACCAATTTAGAGATCCCGGAGACCCCTCCACTTTTTCAGTGTCCAACTCAATTATTAATCTTGTGGTATCGAACTCTTTTCAAGCTTGGGTCCCACAGAATGAATGATGGGACCGCTTAAAGATGGGACCTATGGGTCCTATGAGTAGCTCCCGCATGCTTCACGTGATTGAGATGAGTGGAACTCTCCTACTGGGTCTACCTATTAATAAATTGTACTGTTAAAATTGAATGCCCAAATTTTACTGAAATAAGATTTGATCCGCTATAAGATTAAGCATATAGCTGTAATAAAATGATTAGTTCAATCTTATGCATTAATTGCATTCTCAATCATGCGTTCAATCTTAAAATGATACCAAACCCTACTTAAGGAAATATAGGATATGTCACCGGAGGTGATGGTGAAATCGAATTTTAACAGTTTAGATTATCAATTGGTAGGCTGTGCGGTAGAGTTCCACACATGGCACTTGTAGTAAGCGTGTCAAAGACTACATAGGGATATGGACTAAACCCATCACATCAGTCTGCATTGGATGATGTAGCATGTGGTCCAACCTTCGGGCCCATAGGCATGCCTTCACACACACAAAGAATCTCTCTCTCGGTTGCTGTCGATGGCTGGCGACTAACCAAATTTGACATCATTTTGATTTTATGCATCTCTAACCCCCAAATTTGACATTTATCTAAACTTTATGAGCGTCTATTAATAAAGCAAAACTTCGCCAATTTGTACAACTCCAATTAAAATAAAAATTTATAAGATCATAGTTAGAGTCTTGGATTTGAGTCTATGTCTTCCATAATTTTTTTTAGTTCAACGGATGGAACTCCACAATGGGACCTATATAATTGAAAACCATGTATTCTCAAAACTTCCTCATGTGTGGGCCGTATCTCCTACACTTTATAGCACTGTTGGTTGGGTCACTCCGTAACCACCCAGAGGTCTTAGCATCGAAGTTTGCCAATGCATTGGGACTCTAGGCTATTCTAGCCCGACGTACCTGGTGAGTAGAAACAGGGGGAGGCCACCACCCCGGGGGATTTACTTTGGTGCTCCAAGAGACCTGGATATCCCTGGTTAGCAAAAAAAAAAAAAAAGAAGTGTAGGATGTATCTCTAGTGAGAGTTGGTCCACCGCATGATTAATATAAAATGTATAAGATTGTATTAATCATATTATTTATCGTGTAATCCATATTATTTTAGAACCAATTCCTATTGGAGCAAATTTTGGAGACATCCTATACACGACAAGGTCATTCATTTTTATTATCTCAAACTTTAAAGTGAAGTAAAGTGAATCCAGACAAGAAATGAAAAGGGGTCATATCAAAAGTACATAATTTCAAAATTCCTTTCGAATTTAAAAAAAAAATTTAAAAAGCAACATCCTTTCTCCACTAAAAGAAAAAAAAATCCACTTTTCTATACAGAAAGTAAAAAAGATTTCATACCAAACAACTAAAAACAAAACACCATCATAATACCTTATATTTTATTCTCTTTTGATTTGATGTTTCACCTCACCATATTTCAATTCACCGTACATCCAAACAGGCCCTAAATAGCAGTCAAGGACCTAGCCTACAATCCACCAATTCGTGGATTTTCGGGACGAAGCAACGTTGGGTCAATCGATGGATTTATAATAGCGATTATGATGAGTTTGTGCAGTGAGAGGATTTAGTGACATTGAGAAAATCTATTTTGATTTTCCTTGCGGTACATTCTTCTATTGTATGTTACAACACTTTTTGCGTGTGAAATCAAGATACTATTTTTCTCTACTAAGAAGATTTTGATTTTCTATTTGAGGGATATAAATATAAGATTCCACTCACCGGCGAAAATGGAAAATCCCAAATAGTAAAATGTTGCACAAGCACACCCTAAAAATATCAATTCACCCACATTGAAAAATCTAAAACCATCCCACAAGCTATCCAAGAAAGGAAAAGATATCTTGGGGCGTTCATAGACGGGCTGAGGAATGTCCATGCTCGACCTAATTTCTAAATTATAAGTCAAGTCAGAGTCAGGCCATAAGTGGCCGACCCAAATCCGAACCTATCTAAATATGATCCAACCCAAGCCAGACCTGAGTTAGGTTAATGAAAAGTAAAAAAAAAAGGAAAAAAGAAAAAGAGATTGATTGTATTGTCCCAAATTGCAGTTCAATTGGTTTAGTCTTTCGATCTTGCATAAGAGGTATTGTGTTCTCAAGTTCCCCTTTACCTCTCTTTTTAATAATTTGTATATTCGGGCCGGGGTACGGGATGTCTACCACTGAGTCCCTCTATTAAACAGGCCTAAGGCCCATCTAAGCAGAACCCAAGCCCCAAGGCCGTCCCAAATTGGGCTGAGCTCTGATTGGTTTTAGGCCGGCCTGATCCATGAGCACCCTTAGATATCCATTAGATAATGATTTCAAAACGATGAGCTAGAGAAGAAGTCGGAACCCATTTGAGCCAAGAGTCCAGCCCTTCCAGCTTACAAGATCTGGACCCATTAAAATGACAATTTAGTCCACTCACGCGCGAGGAACGGAGGGGTAGTTTTGTCAAAACATCCTCTATAAATAACAAGCCAGTATCTAGGGTTTTGCTCTCATCTTGCGATTTCCTTAGCAACTCTCAAGCAGCAGCAGCGGTCTCCTCTCTCTCAGATTTCTGGTAATCTCTCTCTTCTAAATCCATTCGATCTCTTTGAAAAGCCCTATAGACCCTTGATTTCCTGTTTCTGTGTTTCTCTTTCTTGAAGTTTCTCGATCTGATTCTGTTAACGGAAGCCGAATGGGCATCCGATTCTGTTTTACTTTCCATATCCAGTTGAATCGAGAACGTGAAATCTCAGATTTTTGTTTCTTTGTTGTTCATTGTTTTATGCCTGTAGATCTGATTCGATGCTCTTCTATTGAAGATTTATGCTGTGGGAAAGCATCAAATGTTGTTGTGAAATTAGATTTTGGCGGATTTTGTTCCTTTTTTTTTTGTATGTGAATGATATTGTGAAAGATTTATGTAGTTGCTTTCAAGCTTGAGATCGATTGCTGTTTTGATATTCATGGAAGATCTCTGATTATCTCATATACTGCCGTGCTAATGGATTTTCTAATTGAATCTGCCGTTTTCATATAGATTCAAGTTGATTCGGGTTTGTGCAAACCCTATCTCCGTTCTTAGTTAGAAAGTCAAAAGTATAAGATGACATAACTCTTCTATAGTCATATAGTAGAACTATTGAACTATGATGCATGGATGCAACGGATCGGGTCGTATTGTATCCATACTTAGTGTAAAATTCGTGTCACGGGTACTTAAAAAAGGGCAATGTGTTGTGTTGTATTGTATCCAATACTGCACCTTTTGTGTGTAAAATTTGTGTCCCTGCTGTGCCCATTGTGTGTCCCTGCCGTATCCATGCTGTGTCTCGGCATCATAGCTCTTGAAGTCGATCTCAAGCTGAGGAGATATGAATGGTGATTAATTATGGATACTGACAGAGGGATGGGCATTGTTAGCATGATCAAGCTTTTATTTATCAATAAATTAGATGAGAGCATTTATAGAGTATCCTAATTCCAAAGCCATGAAATTAAGACTGTTAAAAACCTGCAATGTTTTGTGAAATTTTGTGCCGCCACTGTTTGCTATGAGAGGTTGGACTGTATTTATGTTAGTTATATTTTGTTATGTTCTGCTGGATTTGTGCATACGGAATTAGCACCATTGCTACCGTTGTGGTGAGTATCGTCTGTTGCGAGCTACTGTGTTTTAACTGGGACAAATTGTGATTCTGGAGTGATTTTCCTTACCAGCGCTTTAAATTTACTGTAAAAGTTAGTAGACATTGATTGATCAACTAATTATTTGAGTAAAGTAGTTTGTAGTCATCATCATCATCAGCATTGCACAGTTGGCTTCGTGAGTTTTTTCTAACCCACCATGCTCCCTGTAACTCTTAAGGTCTATGCTATTCAATTCTTTCTAACCCACCAATGCTTAGAACTGTGCTCTCTGTAACTCTTAATGTCTATATTATCAATTGTCTTTATTGGCCTCCTCTTTATGCTGGTTCATTGAACTTTTGTAGCTCTTCACTAATTTGTAACGAGACTTATATACATCTTGTGGACCTGCATAAACCATCTCAAACAGCACATCTTGAACTTCTGCAACATAAAGTGGAAATTTTAATACTAATCATGGGAAGAAAATTAAGATTTTCATACCATCCAGATGATTTTGTTGGATAAATGTAACAGGTTGCAAGAAACATGTGATCTATCTGGTATGTTTGCCTGCTTAGCTCAGTGGTTAGAGCCCCGCATTAATGCGATGGTCATCGGTTCAATTCCGATAGCTGGCTGTCTATATTTTTATCTTTTCCATGATCAGTAATGGTCTGTGATTGAGGAACATTTTGATGGCAATCAATCTCTAAACAGATCAAAGTGTTGTTTTAGTTTAAACTTTTCAATGGGAGCAGGTTGTTATGCCTAGTTATTCCTTAGAAAGAACCTGATATTGATGTGTGTGTTTTTTATGTTCTTATTTTTGTCATTCTCCATCCATTTGCCAATGTTGCATGAGCTAGCATAGCAGAGCCATTTATGAACTTGGGGCCGCTGCTATACCTTGATGGTGATGGATTGTTTGATTTCTCATGATACTTTCGGTGCTTGTGAGAGCACATTCGGATCTTTTGAACTATATGAATCCTAGAGTTGGAGAGTTGTAGGTTAGGTTCTGATATTTGCCATGACATGGTTCTTCAAACTTACATTCTTACTGCGGACTTTTAATTGCTCCTTTTTTTTTTTTTTTAACCTTTTGCCGAAGGGAGGAGGGGTTTGAAATTATTCTATGCTTCCACTCTTATGGCAAGGGTTGCGATGTTTTTCACTACAGTTGTCTGTTTGTCAGGGTTTTAAGAGTTTTCCTGTTAAAGTAATGTTATAACTTTTGAGAGACTACTTGTGTTTAAGTTTGGAAAATGCTTTTCTTAAGCCATTTTGTTGAAGTATTAGATATTGTGCTGCAAATGACGCTTCTGGTTGTTTCCATGATGCTACTTATGTTTTGATGAATGGTTAATGCGTCAAATACCTCAAAGATCTGTTTAACTAATCCTGAACTCATTTTTAGTTCTTACTATTTTCTTCCTCTTGTAGCTTTTCGTTTTACACCGAAGGTATAATGGGTAAGGAAAAGGTTCACATTAACATTGTTGTCATTGGTCATGTCGACTCTGGGAAGTCAACGACCACTGGACATCTCATTTACAAGCTTGGTGGGATCGACAAGCGTGTGATTGAGAGATTCGAGAAGGAGGCTGCTGAAATGAACAAGAGGTCATTCAAGTATGCATGGGTGCTTGACAAGCTAAAGGCCGAGCGTGAGCGTGGTATTACCATTGATATTGCCCTATGGAAGTTTGAAACCACCAAATATTACTGCACTGTGATTGATGCCCCTGGTCATCGTGACTTCATCAAGAATATGATCACCGGTACATCCCAGGCTGACTGTGCTGTACTCATCATTGACTCCACCACTGGTGGGTTTGAAGCTGGAATTTCAAAGGACGGTCAGACGCGTGAGCATGCGCTGCTTGCCTTTACCTTGGGAGTCAAGCAAATGATTTGCTGTTGTAACAAGGTAAATTTCCTCCTGATTGCTCACTTCTAGTTAATGACTTCATTCATTTATTTGATTTTATGGTAGACTTAACTAGATGTGGTATGGGATATAGTCATATGGTTATTGTCTTTGTATTATCATCAAGTGGGCTCTCCACAGGCATAGTTACCTGCATGCCTGGTCAGTGACAGCCCTATCCCTATCTTTTGAAACTGGATGATGGGGATGGGGAAAGAAGTTACTGAGCAGTGGGCTGGTGGCTGAACTGATGGAGTGGATAGTTTGGTCCGATATCACATAGTGGCCTACTTTACCTTGAACTGATGGAGTTGAAAGTTTGGTCCAATATCACTTAGTGGCCTAGTTTACCTCGTGCAACATTGATGTCATGGTAGAGAGAAGGTATAATCCACTGAAACCGTTAGGTCAGACCCTGGTTTTTACCTGTTCTGTTTTCTTTGACCAGGTTTTTGCTATACAGTTGCTGTGTTTTGCTTTTCCAGTTGGTTTACTGTATGCACGTTGTCGAGTTTTTGAGCACCGCTTTAATAGAATTCGGTGCAGCTTTTGTGTCCACAGTGGTGGCTATTTTTATTTATTTATTTATTTATTTTTTGTTGTGCAATGGTTTTGTTTTGCATGGAGTGCTATAGAAGCCAGCAGCTGTCTATAAAGGCTTTCTTTGAAATTGAGAGGATTATTGGTTTGTAATCTTGTTTTTCTCTGTTGCTCCTGTTTCTATCTTTAGCCATGGTGGTCTACATAACATCTGTTACCTGGCTTTCTAGATTATTTTTTTTAAATAAAAGGAGCTACCTCTGACATTTTGTTAATTTTTTTTTTCACGTTTTCCAAATTAAGTAATCGTTACTTGAAGAAATTTGTTATGGAATTTCCAATCTGTTGTAATTAAAAATTTACTGCTACTAGTGTTCTCTTTTGGGAACCCATGATTTATGGTCATTATTTAATGAACAAGTTTTTACTAACAACTAATACTAATTCATACCTCAGTGATTGTTCAATTTTTTTCATGATGGTTTGACTATCTTTGGTTGATGTTCATAGATGGATGCAACAACTCCCAAGTATTCAAAGGCTAGGTATGATGAGATCGTGAAGGAGGTTTCTTCATACCTAAAGAAAGTTGGATACAACCCGGAAAAGATTCCCTTTGTCCCTATTTCTGGCTTTGAAGGTGACAACATGATTGAGAGATCTACTAACCTTGATTGGTACAAGGGCCCAACTCTCCTTGACGCTTTGGACATGATCCTGGAGCCCAAGCGTCCCACAGACAAGCCACTTCGCCTTCCTCTACAGGATGTTTACAAGATTGGAGGCATTGGAACTGTTCCTGTGGGACGTGTCGAGACTGGAGTCCTAAAACCTGGCATGGTTGTCACCTTTGGCCCAACTGGACTCACCACTGAAGTCAAGTCTGTGGAGATGCACCATGAGGCTCTCCAAGAAGCCCTCCCTGGTGACAATGTGGGCTTCAACGTGAAGAATGTTGCTGTCAAGGATCTTAAGCGTGGTTTTGTTGCCTCGAATTCCAAGGACGATCCAGCAAAGGAGGCAGCCAACTTTACCTCGCAGGTCATTATCATGAACCACCCTGGACAGATTGGAAATGGATATGCACCGGTTCTTGATTGCCACACCTGTCACATTGCTGTCAAGTTTGCTGAGATACTTACAAAAATCGATAGGAGATCAGGTAAGGAGCTGGAAAAGGAGCCCAAGTTCTTGAAGAATGGGGATGCTGGGTTTGTTAAGATGATTCCGACCAAGCCAATGGTGGTGGAGACCTTCTCCGCGTACCCTCCACTCGGTCGCTTTGCTGTCAGAGACATGAGGCAGACAGTTGCTGTGGGTGTCATCAAGAGTGTTGAGAAAAAGGATCCTACTGGTGCTAAGGTCACCAAATCTGCAGTCAAGAAGAAGTGAATAGAAAAGAGCTGTACATCAGCGGAGTTTGGCGTCATTAGTATTAGAGCGTGTTTGAGTTGCTTTGGTTTTGTCTCATTTTCTGCGGTGTTAAGTATTTGGATGCAGAACTGGGTGCTGGACCGACGGTGGAGGCAGGTTTGTTCCCATTTTCTGTTTTAGAGACCTTTGCATCCAATCTTCACTTTCTTATTTTTCTTTCAACCATCTTGGGTCGACTTTAATGTTTCACTGGCAGACTTTCAAGTTTTAGTTTGAAGTATCAATAAATCAATGTTTTAGAATAACTTAAGAATTGATTCTCTCTCATCATATGTATTTTTGGCTGATGGTGTGTATGTGTAGAATACTGATGAGTGTTCTGTTTCGTTTGTTGAAGCTAGCAGCTACAACTGGGATCGGTTAGAGCCAACCAAAGCTGGATGACCCTAACCAATATGCCATCAATCCATCCCTAACCTTTAATCACAACTCTTATATCCATTACCTGAACCCTACCCGATCAACCATAATTTCAGCTCCTGCATCAGAATGTACCAAGTTTTGTGCTTGGGTTTTTTTGGAAGGGTACAAAATTTTGTGAATGTGTTTGTCACATGTTCACAGGGCATTTGATTACTTGGTCTAATTTGAGTACCCGAAGCTTAAACACGAACCATAATTCCATGCAGGTTTCAAAAATCCTGGCATCCTGCCTGACCCAAACTGAAACGATCTCTGCCTAAGTTAAACTTTTGGCTTGGTAGAGCCATGTGGGTTTCCTTTTTCTTTCTTATACAAGATGCACCACTGCTTGTGGACTCATAATTAAAGGAAAAAAGCTGAAGGGGAGTGAATCATGTATTATTATATGTAGACCAGTTCATGGTCCCAAATGTAGAGATCTAAATCACGTGCTCTGCTCGGTTTTGCTGGGTTGTACTCTACCTTGCCAATATCTTTTCTGATCCCAGCTCACCTCAAATTTCAGCATGAGATTTGCCCAAACTTTTGAAGGTAGTTGTAGTAGTTACCTTTGCGAGATGGGATGGAATGTAGTTGTAGTTGGGTTTAGACGATGGATATTTTAGTGGAGTGCTAGAAGGACTTGCATTATTTCATACTTCAAAGATAATCCAAGTGAAGCCATTGTCAGCCTTACTGATATGGGCCGTGTTGCCTAGAATGAAAATGGTTGCTGCGGTGTGGTGAGCCCTTTCTTGCAAATGACAAGCTGGGGTTGCATCTAGCCCAGCCCCGCATCCCTCTAATATATATCGAAAAGCCTTCTCTCTCTCTGGTGGTTAAGATAGGAACGCTGATTGTTTTAATGGAGTTCTCCCTATACGCATAAAAAAAACCCAGAAATCTTTTGGAAGATCCTAGCTGTATGCAGCCCTGAATGGCAGTGGTTAGATAGGACTATATTCTGGAGTGATTATTTGGTACCATTTCCATACATAGTGGGGCTCACAGCAAATCATGCAAATCATGATTTGAAATTTGATGGTGGTTGAGGTTATACATAGTATAAATAGATTTTGACGAATTAGTCATCTATAAAAAAATCGGCACAATGAGGTAGAGAGCAATCTAAATGCAAGCACAACTAAATCAAACACAACTAAAATTTGTTTCAGTAAGATATGATGGGATTCGATAATCTAAGTACAAGAAAAAAAGTTTTACATGTTTTATTATTTATTTACGTTTGCTCGTGGAAAACACTTATTTGGTAACTTATTATTTTCGTGCATATCACTCACAAACATGTACTTGGATATAGATCTAACCGTGACCAAATCCAGACCCAATTATTGATGGGGGCCAAAGAATTGGTGTCACGCCCCCAAAAGTGAAACCGGGGTTATGCGTGAGATTAGGGCTAATTAAAATTTTTTCAACAATAATAATAATAACACTTGGCCCCAATCATGTCCCAAATGGATCGAAAATCGCTGTGAGGTATAAATGTTTCCTCGAATACATAAATCAATAGCGGAAGCTTCATACAAACAAGAAGTATTTCAAGATGTATAGTTAAGAGCAATACGGAAATATATTATCTAAGTTCAAGTTTGAAACAGTTAAACAAAAGTATTAATTACATGAAATATCACGCTAAAACTTAGGCCTAACAAAAATAATAATCAAAATAAACCAAAAGATAAATCTATCCAAAATAAGCATGAGGCACTCGAGTAGGGGTCAGTACGGCTATACAACGCCGTCCATACTATAGTCTAGGAGGTTATCAGATTGATCCGCCTGAATCTCCTCCGTCATCTCTTTCTCGAGGTATAAGGGCTCGGTACCTATGCACCAAGAGTAGCATCATCAGATACGACGGTCGGCACGCATATATAAATATAAAACATCAATAGATATACAGAACGAATCAGAATAGACGATAGACAAGATCATATAACATGCATAGCATCCTGATCGTAAGAAGTGCATAACATATGAATCATGAACGAACTAACATAAACATCTAGCAAGATAGGCGATCCACATATGCTAATTACCACGGGATAGTGTCATTTCCCTCCCTACTCCCATTGAGTTGTGGTGGAGATATCAAGGCACAGGATATACCTGGCAACAAGGCACAGGATTAAAGCCTGGCAACAAGGCACGAGTAGTAACTAGGCAACAAGGCACGGTAATAACCCGGCAAACAAGCAAGATACATCAACAAGTAAAAGGTCGTACTGCGCAGACGTTCATCAAGGTCCTCACACAGATGGTGCCCCATCTGTGTTGGGCGATATACAGCTGAGTGGTGCCTGACATAAAGATTCCTAGACAAGCAATAGTGAGGGGCTAGGCTTTCTTGAGTGAACAAGATTCATCAACAAAAGCGAGACTACTTTTCATTATCAAGTCAAGATCAATCAAGCAAGCTTCTTCAAACGTCAATACCATAAGTAGTCCTCATCAAGCTTTTACAATCAAAGCCACCTAGCCTTAACACTTCTATCCATCATCAAACAAGCGGTACATCAAAAGGGATCCTAAGTTCATCATCTAAGTTCATCAAGTGATCTCAAAGCAAAACAAAGCAAACGAAGCTAAGGAACATGAACATAGCATGTAGACAAGTACCAGACGGTACAATCCGGAATCAGAAGCGATAAACAATCCAATCCTAAGTACAATGTTAAACCAGAGGCATCGTACAACCATACTCAGTCAACGAAGGGAAGTAGGGTTCGCGATACCCAGACAAACAATCTTCGTGCATAGATATAAAAAGGGGTATCCCGATGTCCCGTACCGTTCGAGATTGAAATAGGTTGTAACCCGATACAACTAGATTAACCATGAAAGACGTCGGCTCAAAAAATCTTCACATATAGTCAAATGAGTCCAAATAGGGTAACCGAAGTTCCACCTAAGTCCATCTAAAATAGGGTTAAAAAGGCCCTTTCAAAAAGGTAACCGTGGTTCACCCGGTCAACCTAGACCTTGGTCGGTCGACATCTCACACAGAGTACCCGATTGATCCGATCCAGTCCGGTCGATCGAAAGTTGTAAACAGATGGAGTGCACAATGTTTTTCATCAGGCTCTAAAGAGCCTAATTGTGTGAGGCCAGTCGATCCGGTCTTGGCCAGTCAACTGCATACATTGCAGTTACAGAGCCTCAATTCTGTAACTGAAGTGAAATGAGTGGAAACCCCTTTTCAAAATCCCAGAACATATAGTCAGTCAATATGAAGGGTTTAGACCTTCCATTCTAATCCTGCAAACAAAGAAAATAGGGCCTTGCCCTCTCCACATACAACCATACCCCCTCTCATCAAGTCCATTCAAATCAACATCCATCCCAATCCAACCATTCAATTTATATTATCATGTTTCAAACATTTAAGGCATCAATGAGCATGCAGTCATCTAAATAATCATCAATCATCAAATTAAAGGAAAGACAAACATATCCAAGCATATATATAAATATCTACTTGCCTTTGGTGGAAAATGCCCAAATCCAAAATCCTAACTCAATGCCCAACAAACCAAACCTAGTGAAACATTAGCAAAATAAAACTAAATTAGAATATAACACTAAAAGAATGGAAAGCTCTAAGTTAGCTTAACACAACTCTACACCCAAAGTATATAAACCAAACCAAGGGGAAGGGAAGCTTACCAAATAGATGGGTGGATGGAGTGGTGGCTTGCAAATCGGAGATGAGAAGCTCGCGGGGTCCACGTGGAGATGATAGCGGTGATCGGAGGTGGGGGCTGCCTTTGTAGTCCGTTTCTAGTAAGGTGGGTGAGAGAGAGATTGAGAAAGAGAGAAAAAGAATTGAAATTGAGATGGGGAGGTTGTGGGGCCCACTTGATTGGTGGCCCACTAGATTAGTGGCCCATTGACAGAGAAATGCAAAAGACAGAATGCAAGAAAGAAATAAAGAAAGAAAGAAAGAATGAAGTGAAAAGATGGTGGGGGAGAAAGTCAACCCTGAGGTGAGTGGAGTGAGGTGAGGGAGATGAGATGAGATGAGAAAATGAGAGGGAATGAAATGGGTATGGGTTATTTTCGTTGGCAGCAGGGTGAGTGGAGAAAAGAGAAAAGAAGAAAGAGAACAGGGAAAGAAAGAAAGAGAACAAAGAGTGGAAATGGAGACAAATGTGTGATTAACGCTGACAGCAAGGAGAGGAAAAACAGGGAAAGAAATAGAGAGAGAAAGAAAGAGATGGGCGGCAGTGTGTTTGGAAGAGGGGAAGAGACGAAGAAGAGAGATGGAGAAGAAAGATGGCCGCTGGTGGTGGTTGCAGCGGCGTCGTCCGGCGGCGGTCTGGCAGCAAGTCGTGAGGGAGAGAGAGAGAACAAGAGGGATGAGAAGATGAGGAGGAAAGGGGCTGCTGTGTTGGAGTGGGGAATGAGAAGAGAGGGAGATGGGTTGTGACCTAGTAAATGAAAAGAGGGAATGGGTTGGGCTTGCACGTGGGATAAAAGGAGGGTGGGGCATCGGGTGAGTGAGATGATGGGAGTGAGGTGGGGTCCATATGGGATTAGATTAGGTGGGGTTTGACTTTGGGAGATTAATAAAATAACTTAGGTGGGTTTGGGTCAGGTCAGGTATTAGGTCGGGTTCGAAGACTCGGATCGGGATCTAACAAGAGGATAAAGTTCGGGAAATTAGGTAATCTACCCGATAGTGCCAAAATCTCGAAAAGTGGAAAATACTAAAAAGCCCTCCAAACTTCCTGGAAATAGCAACACACACCCCTACTGTACTCAAACACACTCCGAATCTCGCAAGACTTCGCACGCGAGATCCAAACGTCAAACTCGACTCGCTAAGACTCTAAACACACTTACTAACTAATCAAGCAATTAATTATAATTAATATGGGTTATGGGTCGGGATGTTACAATTGGTCCCCCCAAAATCTAGTTTTTCTTTTTTTTTTGCGTGGGGGCGGGTGGGGGGGGGGGGGTTGTTTTACAATTGGTCCCCCCAAAAAATCTAGTTTTTCTTTTTTTTTTTTTTTGCCGGGGGGGGGGGGGGGGTGGGGTGGGGTGGCCGGGGCGCGCAGTAATTGTATTGTAGTGAGCCTATTGAAGAAAATATTCTTCTAGCGGTTCTCATACGCACCATACACAAGAATTGTACCAATGAATTTAATAAGTGGGGTCTGCCTCTATCACCGCTCCTGTGCGAATCATGCACAGTTTTTTAAATATTTAGAGAAATCTTATTTATTTTTTGTACATGATTGTAGAAAAATACTGATATACCACTGAAGAAACCTACTGTAGGAGGCAAGCAAGGATCAAGCATTAAAAAATGAGAGTAGTACTTTCTCTCTTGTTACTATCTCCTCTCTGATGACTATTTATATATTTTGTAATTTCAAAATAAGAAAAATACATTTATATTTATTGGAAAGCTGTGTAATATCAACTAGTGGCGTAAAAGAAAATCTAAAAACCGTCTAACTGAACCAAACCGTGTTTAATGACCGTGTTTCACGGCTCGGTTACGGTTATTAAAATCGAAAAATCGCACTTCATGGTTTGGTTACGGTTTTCAATATTGACTTACGGTTATTAACCAAATCAAACTGTAAAATACGATTTGGTTAACCGACACACGGTTAACCGTACCGTTATACTAATAAAAAAATAAAATAAAGGGCCTAAATGAAATATATATATAATTCTTAACTTTAGTATCACTTGAAAAAATGATTTTAAACAATTTTTCCTGATACGGTTCAATTACATCTTTTAACGGTTAACCGCAATTTGATTTTTAACGATTTTTCCGGATACGGATACGGTTACGGTTACAATTTTAAAAACTGAAAATCTTAATTCACAGTGTGGTTAACGGTTCTCCTAAAATGAATGGTCAACCAAACTGTTGCACCCCTAAATTATCAACCCACGATACCAAGGCACACGATCACTTACATGAAAGTTCATGATCACTTACATGAAAGTTTTGCATGGTATGCGTTTCTTTTTTAATAGGATTTTTGGTTTCTTGTTAATATTGCTTTCCAATTTTGAATATCTTGATTGGATATGCCTCTTGGATAAACAATGTGAATAGCTTCCTTCTCATGATAGAGTTATACTCTTTTCTAGGGATACGAACGGGAAAGTTCCGAGCCGGAACAATACGAGAGACCCCGACCCATTTCTAAACGATGGTTCCGAGTAGTCCTTTCAATGGGCCGGGCTTGGGCTATCCAATCCCATATCGAATATTGAGTGGGCATGCCAGGGGTTGTCCAATTCTGACTCTAAATTTAACAGGCCCATGTTAAATCTCGTCTCGCACGGGCCCGGGTTGAGCCAGGGCTTAGCATGGTCTTGAATGCAATGAGTACACAACATGTACGAATCTATGTTGTAAGCTATTTAGTAAAATGACCAATCCAATCATTAGGCTTGATGGGAAATTACTGTTGTTGATTATATAAATGCAATTTTTATCAGGATTTAACACAATCGAAGATCAAATTGGTCTATTTATTCAGGGAGATTAAAAAATGAAATTTGAGTTGTTGATTTGCTTAGTAGACCTTATGGCTGAATTTGTTACATTCAAATTCTTTGTTTAATATAGAATAAAAGAAATAGAGAAGAAACAAGGGGATTATTAAGAGCTACAAAATAATTGGCCCACCTATATTACTCGGTGGACCCCATATTGGAATTTCAAAAATATCAAAAGCTACCAAACAAATGGCTGGGCTAAACTTATTTGAATCATCTATTTAGATGGCTCTTTATAGTAGGTTTAGACCATCCAAATAAGTCAGAGGAGCAACTTTTCTCATCCAAGCTGGAGCATACCTATGCAACAACATATCAGTGTTAACAGGATCTTTGAACCTAATTCTACAAGTAACCTCAATCATCTTCCATTTTTTGGAACTCACTTATTTTGTAAACTATCTTCCATTAGACTGCCAGTATATCTGTAGGTCATGAAAGCAATCATCAAAATCACTCTAACAAGGTTAGAGTGACTAGTCTAGCATAGGTTTCAGTAAATTCATGAAAAATTAATAAAATTTTCATGCGGCCGGGCCAGGCCGGCCTTGTTCCGCCCATTCCTGGTCCCATTTTGGTCGGGCTTTAAAATCATTACCTGGTTTGGGCTCAACTTTTTTAAAATCCATGTATTCTCAGGTTTGGGGGGGGGGGGGGCGAATACCCATTTCAACGGGCTCATTTGACGGGCCTAGTTCTGGGTTTGAAACAGGGACTGACTAAAGGATTGGGATTTTATTACGAAGCTGTTTTCATTTTTTTCCCCTTCATATAAGGGTATCACTCAACTTATAATAATGCATCAAATCTATCATCTCTAAGATTAAATATAAAAATGCCCAACCAAAGCTGATTTTGAGCTGTAGTTTATAATATTAAAGACTCTTGTGTTGGGTCTCGGAATCTTAATAGGCTAGGACCAAAACTAGTTTATCAAGGGAAATTCTATATGCACCCCTTTATATGCTGAGCACACCCACATTCTAGGAAAAAAAAATCACTGTTCATAAGGAATGTGGGTATGCTCAGCATATCAAGGGGTGCATATAGAATTTCCCGTTTATCAATCGGAACCTCAATTGTGTTTTCGATTAGAACCCGTTTATAAATTAAAACCAAAAACAGGTTTCAAACCCAATTTTTCAAGGATTAAAACCTTCATATGTTTGGACAATAGGAGGCCCATTTGCAACCCTACTCTTTTCTTAATCAATATAATCTTTGCTGAATCGTGGCTTGGGTCAAGTGGCTCTTTCCTGCAAAGCTTGAAAGACTTGCCCTGTGCGTGGATCTCTTTAAAGGGGCCCACTCTATGAGCCACGTGGCAACTATTCAAAATGCACCAGAATTCAAAAGTAGCCCCCCACCTCTTCCAATGCTGTACTCTGTTTTCCGTGGAGTATTCTGTTTTGGATGGTCTTTGTTGTCTTGATTCTGAAATGGAATAAATCTTGCAGTACATACTTTCATGGCTAGCCTGCAATCAAGTGCCTGAAATGTCTTCTCAGGTGACATATGCGGAGCTCTTGTCTTATCAATGACAAGATCCTTATCTGACCAATCGAGACCGTTCATCAAGATGACCATTGGAAGACTGAATCCTAAAGGCACATTTGTGCAGGCTTTTCGCAGAAAAAAAAAAGAAGTGAGTACTGCAGAAATTGAGTTCTAAAATGAAGCTCTGGTGGGCAAATTCTCGTGCACTTTCTAAGCTGAAACCTCATCATATCTGGGGAGTTTCAAAAGGTGTTGCTTTAGCCCATGCAACTAATCACTAGCCCACAAAAAAAAAAAAAAAAAAAAAAAAAGAACTAGCCCCAAAAGAGAATTATTTACTTGTAACTCTTTCAATTCAACTCAACAATGTGAACCATCCACAAAACTGTGCCCGTTTGTTTCATGTAACTGAATTTCTAGGGTTGTATTTCTAAAAATGGTAGAAAATGAAGTAACAAAGGTGAATGTCTAAAAACTACCACCAAATAATCTCGTTTTAATGGAAATTGAATTATGGACTCGTAGAAAATGAACGTCCAACCATCACCCTATTATTTTGAATCCTAAGAGACTTAAGATCCTATCTACACTGCTGCTTTATATCCTTCACAACTCACCTCATATCCATAACCTTTCACCTCTTTAATCATCTGTCCAAGGAGCTTATTTGACCTTAAGGTACCGTTTGGAAAGGGGGAAACTGAGGGGGAGGGAAAAAAAGGGTGAAAATGGAGGGAAAATGAAAAATGAAAAATGAGGGTGTTTGGGAAGGGGGGAGGGAAAGTAGGGGAGAGGAAAATGGAGAAAAAGAGAGTGGGGCACACTAAAAAATTTCTCCCCAAAAACAGGGGGAAAATGAGGGCAAAAGAGGAGAATTTGTGGGAAATTACTAAATTACATTTTTTGTCCAATTGAAACTTTTACAAAAGCAAGGGTAAAATGATCTTTGTTTCTCTACCTCACAAACAAACAAAAGTATACTTTTTCACTTTTCTTTCCTCTTACTTTTTGACTTCCCAAACAAGAGGAGGTAAAATTAATTCCCCCCCTTCCCTCCCCTCCCCTCCCCTCTATTTTCCATCCCCCTCAAATTTTCCCTCCCCTCCCCTTCCCCCCTTCCCAAACATAACAAAAATTCCTATGCATTTCATGCAAACAAACACGCCAAGTGGAAGAATAAGGGAAACATATACTTACCGGCATTTTCTTTGGTCAATGACAGAATGACAAAGATTAAGAGAAGAAGAAATGTAGTAGATTTAATAAACTAGAGTGACACAATAATAAATGTGCCACATGACAGAAGGAGGTTGTTAATTAAAAACCAGATACTAGTATGGAGATTTGTGATCCAATCACCGCCCTAGTGTGGTTGGTCGGTATTGGAAAACAACTTGAACATGGAGATTGTTACATTCAGTTACAAATATTACCATAAATGTTATGAGAACCAGCCTAAAACTTCAAATACCAAAATCATTTTATATATGGAGCTCACATGAATACCTACCTGTTAGTCATGTCATGTGGGTAAGAAGAGATTGGCAGGTTTTACAGTGGTGCAGGGGAGGGTAAATTATTAGTATGATCAGTTGATCCTAACAATCTATTCAAAGGCTTCAAGCTTGATGATTATATACACATATAAATCCGATAAACTAATTTGGGACACTCTAATTTAGTTAGGATGATTAGATCAAGCTTATTTTTGACCTAATTCTGATTAACTCATTGGGGCCCTTCAAATTAACCCCTCTTTTATCTCTGTAATTGACATGCAATCAAGTGAATCCCACAAAATATATTATCCACTTATAAATGTAATGTTAATCACTTGATGAATGTTGCCCCATATCATTTTTATTTGGGTTGTATGCAGAAAAATGAAACTGTCCACATCTTTTAATCAAGCAAATAATTCCATTTGAATGAAAGCACAAGCCTTTCACTTTGCATTATCTTGTGGGTCCCTTATGTCAAAGGCAATGGCAGTTGATCCAACAAAGATAAAGTTGTTGCGTGCAAGGTTTCACAATATCTTATGCATCCCTGTGCATGATATCTATATAT
Source organism: Umbellularia californica (assembly GCA_028538565.1). Taxonomy (NCBI): domain Eukaryota; kingdom Viridiplantae; phylum Streptophyta; class Magnoliopsida; order Laurales; family Lauraceae; genus Umbellularia; species Umbellularia californica. The sequence goes on along the minus strand of JAPQWN010000006.1, from coordinate 80,020,601 downwards.
AGAACTAAAGGTTTGTCACTGTTAAAATATAGTACTGTCTTCATGCCTCGACCACATGCTCATTATATTTATGCATGGGTAGGCTACGTAACATAATAATTATTCATATGAACTTGATATGGTTTAGTAAAATAGATTAAAAGGTTGGCAATGCTCCTCCTTTCTGTACGTTGGATATGTATGTAGGACAGCTGAGGAAAAAAAAAAGAAGCTCGAGGGAATAACAAAAGTTGAACTTTGTTTTATAGATGCTTGAGAGATGGTGAGGAGTGCTAGAAAATGCCCACGTTTTATTTTTTTAGAAAGAAATGCCCCTCTTAGTGGGGCCCACTATGATACATGACAACCATGAAACATTGTTGGATGGAAATATCTAAGTAATTTCTACTTATGTATAAAATGTTCAACTCCATTAGACTATCCTAACCCCTTGGTCTATGACCCTAAGGTTTAATGATTTTAAAGATATTATTTTTTTAGGGTCTTAATTAAACGGTGAGTAAAAGTTGGATGAGTGTCAAATTAAGAATTATGTTATATATATATATATATTTATTTTTTTTTGGTGGGGGGTTGTGTGTGTGAAAAAACTGAATTGACTTAAGAAGGGCTCCACAACCTGAAAGATAGGGAAGCATTTAAAATGGATTGGAGCTTACCCAATGCCAGCTGAAGAGAGATTAATATACTAATTTATTAATTGAATATAACAAGTCTAACTACTGTAATTTTACTGCTATATGAAGAGAGATAATTAATATTAGGATCAGCTTATATGAAGTTTGTTTTGTCATTTTAGTTTATCATGGGCCAAACCCATAGTTAGGTTGCATTTTTTTTCGATCTATCTTTACCCTTTTCATTCATGATCTCTTAAGTCTACCATGTATTCTTGAGGACTATATCATTCTGCATTGAAAAACTTTTGACTTGATGAAGCCATTTTAACCTGTATTGGACAATGTCCCAACCATCTTAAACAAGCTCCACATAATTTGTCACAAATTCATGCTACCATTAAATGCGGGCTCTGAATATTCTCGTTTTTGCAACTATCACCCCAGGATGTGAGAATCTAAGCTAGTTTTAAATCCGTTGCTCTTGATTTAATCAAAATAGATTAGAACTATGTTCATGTCAATTGGTCCAAGCTTTTGTCTCTTGCTCATTTTTAAGAGTGTCTTTTATGGACATAGAATTGCGAGGAGGTTATTTTTATTTTTTTTTTAAATATAAGTGACTGTCTTTAAAATTTCCTAAATTCTAGTGGTACCTCTACTTTTACAAATTTACAAAGCGACATGTTATCAACTAAACTATGAAGGGGAAGAACGCCGTTAGTTCTTACCTGGCTACTCAGGGTTTGAATCCTGGGTACGTCACCTATTCCTGTTTGTGTATGCTTCCTTATCATTTAAGTGTGCTTCTTTCCCGTGTGTATGCAGGCTGTATTTTGGGTCCCAGCCCTCTGACTGGGGTAAACAGAAAAAAAAACCTAAACCATGAAGTGGGACTCAGCCCCAAAACAATGCAAGTTAGTCAGGCTAGAGGTGGGAATGAAATAGGAATTTCTGTGTGCCTCCCATTTTAACCCATGGTACTTCCATTTTTTTTATTACTTCCAATTATATATAATGTTTTGTGTGACCGAAGTTATTGGGCACCATAACAGTACCTGCCCAATCTGTTGTCCATGGTAACAATGGATCCTAGCAAAACTTTCTTTGATATCACTGTTGGGGCATGGACATTTGAACAGTTAGTGTTCTGAGCATCATTAAGACGGACACTTGAGCCAAAAAGCATCGTTTTGGAGGTCTATATTGCAATCCCATCAATAGGATGGGCCCATGAAGATTCGCTCATGGGTGGGTAGTCCATTGAGATTGTACCACTAGGTGGTGGGCCCACCATAATTCTTTCCATCTAAATGGATGGGACCACCACATTTTCATTATTCAAATGGGGCATGATTTTATAATCAGGTAGATTGAACAAGTGGTTAAAATTATACATATAAAGAATGAAGAGTAAATGAATTAAAACTAATTAATCAGAATCATTGCTGATCGACCATTTGATGCTATTAGACCATGAAAGTAGCAAAATTTGATGGGACTTTGTTTTTGCTGTTTTTATTATACTACTTATCCTTGTGCATATTGTATTTTCATGTAGAGACAATGATTCAACTAACTCTTATCAAATTTTCTACTTTCAAGCAACAGAGGGAGGACCCAAATCCATACAATTTTTGTTTGTACCCCATCCAAATACAAATCCATGGTATATTAAATGATCTAGATCTATGCTATTTCGATCGAACCTCCATCCTCAACCCTATTTCCAGCTTGTGGCTTTCTCAAACATAGGTCATGACAGCTTGTTTTGTATATATGATAGATAGCTTAGAGTATATATGATAGATAGCTTAGAAAACTTTTCTATCTACTAGAGTTTATTATGTGTAGTGGATGTGGATAACTAGCAGATGCAAGGCAATAAATGGAGACTTGAAAAAAAAAAATTTATTTCGTTGTTTGTGACCATCCAATTATAATTTTAGATTGGATGTTTTTTTAGCATCTAAGACCGAAAAGTTTTCCCTAAACAACAGTGTGCATATGTTGTCCAGATTGTGGGGCTTATTTGGGCGCATTTCCATTACTATTAGATAGAAAGGCCTCTTTATGGATAAGATATATTATGCAAAAAAATCAAACTCATATCAGATCTTAGCCTTTTGGTTAACACCCTTTAAATCTAATGGTATTTTAAACATAAATTTTTTTAGATTCAATCTAAAGATGAGTAAAGGTTCTTTAAAAATAAAACTGAGAGGGGCACTAGATCATGAGGGGATAGAGTGTGAAAGATGAATGGGCCCACTTGGATTGTATAGAGCTGAACTATACATATAAGTCTAATTGTAGGATACCCAAAAAAAAAAAAAAATTTTTTTTCAGCTTGTAGGAGAATTGAAGTTTCCCCATATATGCCATTTGACAAAGTCCAATTTTCTTTCTCTAATTAAATTTAGACATATGCTAAACAATCCATTTGTAAAAATGTATGATTAAATTGTCGGCTCTTTTTCAAACACATCTACTTAAATCGATTCTATTTCAAACAGATAAGAATTATCAAACAGCCCTCTTCGCCCAAATGAATAATCCTCATAGCTCTCTTTAACTTATGGGTCTAGAGCTTTCCAAACTGAAGTGAATCTTGATCATTTTGATTTATTCCTTTTTGTCTGGATCTCATTGACCAACTCGATCTAGACAACCACGCATACATGCATGGAACAAAATGAACTACTTTTCCTAGCCCACTTTCTCCTATGTCGGGAGCCAAACACATGTACTCATGGCAGCCGTAGATGAGATCCATCTCTGAAAATCATCAGACCCCACAAAGTATTCGGGTACATGAACATGGCTGACATAACACTTCAAAAATTTACAAAGTAATGTGTGAATGTACGACTTGCATTTGAATCAGCGTACCAAATGACACTAAAAGACAAGCGCTCACCCACACAGAGTGAAGCCAAGATCTATAGAAGGTATGGATTCTCTAATGTCAAAGCCCTGTAAAATTTTTAAGCCATTGCGATATATTCTCTATTTTAGGAGAATATATTTGACCGCGATCTATAATATCATCATCATCATCATTAAAGCCTTGTCCCATCTAAACTCTCAAATTCTCATCATCATCAGCATTAAAACTCTCAATCGAATCTTAATTATAATCAGACATTTTCTCAAAGATTGTAATCTTCTGATCATAACAAAAATTGCAACAGGGATTTACAAATAATTTACTCGACCCATTAGAATTTGTTTTTCTCCTCTCATGCTTTCCTGGCTTGGTAAACAGTGCATGGATACTAGATTTCTTCATTTGCATGGGAATGGAAAGCAGGGAAAAAGGTAGGCACCAGAAGCCCAGAAACTCAGAAAGATCTGTTGGAAGGACTCGAGCTATCTTACAATGATTTCGGTAGAGACCCAAGTTTACAAGGTATCCTGTCTTTGAGCAGGGAGACTATAATAAATAAAAACTATAAATATTCCCAGTCACTGACATAAGAAATCTGCAATCCATGAAGTTCTTAAAAGTAAAAGTGGTCCAGCAGACACAGAAACTTGGTGCAGGAAGCAATCTTCCATTGTCACCTAGTAAAAAGGATCCAATGCAATTCACGCGTCATTGGTTTTTAATCCCCTTTCCTATATTTTTTTTTCAAACTTTATAGTCTCCACGTTTGACACATCCCTCATATAATATTATCCTGGCAGGAAGGACATCATGTAATCAGCAATCATGCCAGATAGGTGATCCCCACCACCCATCTCTCCCTCCCTCTCTCTCTCTCTCTCTCTCTCTCTCTCTGTCTGTCTCTCTGTCTCTGTGTGTGTGTGGGGTATGAAGTACCAGCATGGGTCATAATCTTCTCCTTCAGCCTTGTCCATTGGTGGATTAATTAAGAGGTCGTAGATAAAGACTAAAATTTATATCATTTGTTTGCATAGAATACATAAAAGTTTATGGTCAAATGGGCTCGACCGAAAAATTATTAAAGAGGTGGATGAAGGATAGGGGGTGAAGGGTAAATGATATAAGGTGGGTATGTAGATGAGACCATGACTTTCCTAAGATAGGGTGGTGATGGCTATGTATTCATTTTACATGTTTTCTTGTTAAAAGCGATGTTATTTGATGGTTATTTTTTTGTACAATTAGTCTATATGTCCCGATTTTCTGTCCCGATTTATGGACCGACCCATTCAACTTTTCAACTCCCGCCAGAATAGAGGAGAAAAGTTGAATGGGTCGGTCCATAAATCGGGACAGACAATCGGGACATGCAGACTTATTATTTTTTTATATTCATCTTTGATTCTTCAATTTTAGCCATGGATGGAATTTCAAAGTGAAATAAATGGGCCGTATGCAAAGGCTAGAGTGAGGTTGGTGTCTTGTAAGCTTTTACTTCCATTGCTTGAGATTAACCCTCATCTGCAACCGGCGGGGTAGGTGCCTTTTAGGCGACTCACAATTAGGGGTGTACAAAAAATCCGTTGATCCGTCAGTCCAATCCGATCCGAAGGCCAACGGATTGGTGACGGATTGTAAATTGTGTAATCCGCTAGCGACGGATTGGTGGTGGATTTCACCCTTAATCCGCGGATTCGATCCGATCCGATCCGATCCATTGTCATTAAATATAAATAAATATATATATATAAAAGTTAGAAAAAAAAATGTAAGAGGTCAATATGTAACCTTATGAATAGAAGAGGATATGATAGGCATACAACTCTCAACTCATGCCCCTTTAATTCAGTGGCTTCAGAATTCATGAGTATTTTCTTCTTTTTTTCTCCATGTAATATACAAAGACAGATTAAACGGATTAATTCAATCCGATCCGATCCTCCACGGATCGGATAGGATCTGATTTTAATAGTCACGGATTGGTGACGGATTCCAAATCCGTCAATCTATAGGTAACGGATCGGTGACGGATTTGACCCAATCCGCACCAATCCGATCCGTGTAGACCCCTACTCACAATATTGAGTTGTTTTTTCTCAGTTGATATTCATCTATTATGGATCAATCAATTAAATAATGTTTGATAAATAATTAATCTATCAAACTTTATATTTTTTTGACACTTAAATAGCTAAAAATGAATTATTTTAAATCTTGATCAAGGACATAATGATACAAGGTCCCTTTTGTGGTGCCCACAGGGAATGATGAATATTAGGTCGGCAAGGTCAAACAAGGCAAAATAAAAATAAAATAAAATAAAAAAATAAAATAAAATAAAAAAAACAAAAAAAAAAAACGAAAAAGGAATAAAATGGCAAGCTAGCCCCTTCGGCCACTCAACCCCCTCATCCTCAATTGAGGCCAGTATAGAAACTAACAAGTGATGTGACGGTTCAAGTTCAACCATTGGGTGTTGGATAATTGTTGTTGCATGCTAATTATTAAAATAACCTTGCATGCAGCATTTGCAGCACGGCTAACCTTAGTATAGTCATAAAACTATCATTGCTGGAATCAAATTCTCCACAACCCCACCCAATCTAATAACTCCAGTTATTAATCTAATGATCAACAGAGTACATGAGCACCTACCTCTTGGGAATTGGGGTTGATCTCATTTTGACTCTTAGCCGACCATTACCTAATTCTTAAATTAATTTTGAGAAATTTGTACTGTATAAAGTCATTTGACATGGTAATACATATCAGAGTATCACGAATCAATCCATCCTCTCATTCTCTTTGATATGTTAAGCATCCGGGTGGATCCTACATAAGGTGGCCATTGTTTCAGGCCGGTTAATTTGTATCAGAATATAAGGAATTGAATAAATAGAAATTCATAGTCAAATGAGCTCCAAAGAAGCAGTATTAAGGAGGTGATCGGTATGAATGATATAAGGTAGGGGTGTAAAAGATATACAACAATAATATAGATGGAGTCTTCACATTTCTAAGATTGTGAATTACTAGACTCAGACTCGGATAAAGGACTTGAAAGATCCCCCATGACTTACCAATATGTACCACATTTATTCAGATGTGGATGCTATTTCCTAGGCTGCAAGATTGTCTAAATCTTGGCTATTAGATAAAATTAGACGAGTGCCAAATGTGCATGATCAATTGAAGGGCCTACAATACTCAAATTAGTATAATACTTATGTGAGTGCTAATTCATTGCTCTAATAGGATGTGTATTTTTATTGTGAAGGATTAGATTGATCAGAAGATGGGCCAAGAGGCCCCACATTCCACATTGTTATATTTGGGACGACCTATTCATCCCTAATTCCATTAATATACATATTCAAAATACTTTATAGGCCTATGCTTACCCAAGGACTTATCTCATGAGAGATATCATGCACACCCCTTGTCTTTGAGACATGGGACCTCTTATGATCATGAATCCAACCTCCTTATACTTACTATCCTTAATCAGCACCCACCACCACCACCACCTCCTCAAAATGCATTGGCACAAGCAAAATCTTGACACTAGCCTAAGTACTGTTACTCATCCTGTAAAATATTGCCTACAAAACTGTTAAACATAAGAGCCATGAAGGGGTTGAAATAATCTAATGGAGTTGAAAATTTTGCAAATTTGTAGGTCTCATCCAAATCTTCCAATCCCTCACCTCTCCATAATTGGTGTGAGTCTAGGTGGCCCCCACTAGGGACTATGCAAACAGGTTCCGGAAATATATATATTAGTAGGTGATGATGCCCCTACTTTATACATTATGTTGTTATATGTAAATTTGCGTTTACACTTATTTGGGAAATCTAATTACCAACCGGGGCAACTATAGAGCCAGACCCAATCCTGACCCTATATATTTTAGAGATCTGAATAAAAGGGTACATGGCCTTTGTTTTGTATCTCTACTCTCATTTCGATAGATTTGATTATCCAAAATATAGTCATTAAAGAAAGAGCCATAAAAAAAAACTAAAAATCAGAATACGTTTCCGCCTCTATTTCTATGAGATCCTGCGGCTTTTACTTTTAGAAGCCCAAAATTGACGCTTCTCATTTTAGAAGGATTTGGTTCTATCTCTCTAAAGCGGATAAAAGGTTGGATAAAAGGATGAATCGTGTGCCAATAGCTCTTTTGATGCCAAACATGCACATTATACACAAACCCAAAAGAGTTCGGGCCAGGTCATTTTGGGCAATTGGCTAGCCAGTAACATCCGTATTCTTGTCAACTTCTGGTGGGTACGATCTATTCCATTCAATAGTCCACGTAGTGCACTTCTTTTTCCCTGCATGTTAGACAGTGTAGCGTGAAGAAGCTAGTTACCATGGGCCGTTAATGGCTTCAAAGGCATTTCTTTATTGTGTATAGAAATCATTTCCCGGTACAGAAAGATGCTGTAGAAAGAAATGAAAATAATAAGAGAACAAAGCAGGAGAAGGCAATATATATATGATGCATGTTAGGCTGTTTTTGGAGAAGGGAGGCAAGAAAAGAAAAGAGAGCTTCATTTCAAGCCCCAACAACATTAACAATGGGAAGATCTCCTTGCTGTGATGAGAATGGCCTCAAAAAAGGCCCTTGGACTCCTGAGGAGGACAAGGTCCTTGTCCAATACATACAAAAACATGGCCATGGCAGTTGGAGAGCTCTTCCTAAACTTGCTGGTATAACAACAAACACCCCCACAACCACCCACCCCCTTCTCTCTCTCTCTCTCTCTCTCATATGAACATATGTATGTATAATTTAAGAGTGTTTGTTGCTTTGTAGGCCTTAATAGATGTGGGAAGAGTTGCAGACTGAGATGGACTAATTACTTGAGACCTGATATCAAGAGGGGGAAGTTCACCCCAGAAGAAGAGCAGACCATTCTCAATCTCCATTCCATGCTTGGAAACAAGTAATTTTTGCCAAACTCTTGTGGTTCATCTTTTTTTTTTTTTTTTGTTTAAATGCTAACTGGGGTTTCATTACTTTCTTATGATCAAGGTGGTCAGCGATCGCGACGCATCTCCCTGGACGGACCGATAACGAGATCAAGAACTTTTGGAACACCCATCTGAAGAAGAAGCTGATCCAGATGGGTATTGACCCGATGACCCACCGCCCGCGAACTGATGTCTTTGCTGCCTTGCCCCAGTTGATTGCTCTGGCCAATCTGAAAGAGGTTATGGATAACCAACCATGGGAAGATCATGCAGTTAGATTGCAAGAAGCTATGCAATTGGCTAAGTATCAGTACATGCAGTATCTTCTACAGTCAGCTGCAGCAATGACTGGCAATTCTGGCCATAGCCCGAGCAGCATTGGCGATGTGGACTACACCCACCTTTTCAATTCAATGACATCACCCAAAGAGCCCTTGGGGTTGAACCCATATTCCCAAGTAGAAAATGCCACCCTATGTTCTCTTGAAGTTGCTGCTTCTCAACAGATGAATGAGCAACAAATACCCTACACTCCTTCACAGGACCCTCAATTTCCTTACCAGGAAAATTACCAGAGTCTTATGAGCAATGAAATGAACCAAGATTCCAATTTCTCACTGTTTGGTCAAGGAGACTACAAACCCAAATCTCCGCTGCCCCCTCCACCTCTCCTTGTTAGAGAGGATTCTATCAGCAATCCTGGTGATGCTTGTAGCACCTCTAGCTATGAGGAAAGTGGTCCTCCTTTTTGGTCTGAGCTCTTTCTTGGGGATGACCCCCTTTTCTCATGATTTGCTTAATTTAATGAAAAGCAAGGGTGTGATGTAGTTGCACCACCCTTTCATTGTGCAGCATTAGATCTCTCTCTCTCTCTCTCTCTCTCTCTCTCTCTCTCTGTGTGTGTGTGTGTGTGTGATGGGTTTTGAAGTGATTCTTTTTGCGTCTTTTCCATTGTGCAGTTTCAATTTCGTATCATGTCATTTGTTGATGGGCACTGCAAGTAGATATTTTTTGTCTTTATTTATGCATGGATGCAATGGTAGTTAGATATAATCCATCCATTTCCATGTACTAAAATACCTGGCAGCATCTAGGCATTACTTAATGGAAATAATTAATTAGTAGGGTCTGAGACATTATTGAATGAGGAGAGGTGGTAGGAAAAAAACCACCCACAGATTGTCCCTCAAGTTTGTTTTCTCCACCTGATCTCTACGGATCTAAATTATCCCTTGAGCTAGGTTTGCGCATAGAATTTCTGTTTTTCAGGAAATGAAAATGGTTTTCAAGGAATGATTTGTGGTTGTTCCAAGTTAATGTTTTCCTTGATTTTTGTTTTGCGAGGGGAAAGTGTTATTGTAAAGCAGATTCAGGATTAGGAGATGAGAATAACTTTTTGTTGCAATCTTAACACTGTAGGAAGAAACATATTTCAACTTGCAAAGGAAATTGGAGTGTTGAAAGCAAAGGAAATGAGCATATTTATATAGTTGGAATAAGTCTTTGATGATGTTGATGATGAAGGGAATGATTTGCCTGTAGAATAAAATGATGAAGAAGAGCGATTGCGTGCCCGCAAGAACCAAGTTTTGAAAACCTAGGACTAAGATTCCATAGCTAATAAAATTAGTGGATGAAACCATACTAGTAGAAAGGTAGACCATCAATTCAGATTTACGAAGATTAAGAAAGATTAGATGGCTGTTGTTGTCGCGATCATCATCATTGAAGCTTATTTCATTTTATTAAAGTTGTGAGATTAAAATACTTATCATTAGAAAGAAAGGGTCTTTTGAGTGACTATGATGACTTAAGGTTCTTGACGCCATTGATGCTTGACATCTCATGAGAATGATGAAACAAAGGCGTCTCTGATGAGTAGAAAAGGCCGCACAGATGGTTTTCATGTTATGATTGCTAGGAAATCAGTGTGCTCGAAAGTACTACCTTTTAAATTTCGCCGTATAAGTTTTTTGGCCGGTCTTTGGTTGGTTTCACCATTTCAAAGAAGAGAAATCCCAGGGACAGACGCCCCGGGACAAGCGGCGGACAGTCACTGTGGTTTTGGTACCTTGAGAAGCGTGCATGTGTCTTGAGAAGCGTGCATTCCTCTAACGTCTGTCCGCCGCTTGTCCCGGGCCGTCTGTCCCTAGCATTGCTCTTCAAAGAACTATTGTTTTCATGTCCTCTCTTGAGTAAAAAGTGCCCTTTGAAGGGAAAATAACTTTTAAAACACCATGACACTTCTATATCTCTAAAGGAATGTAGTTTCCCTTCGTTCAACCACAGGCATCTAAGTGCCATCCCTGAATACATGAAGAAAGCTGTCATGACCTACTTTCTCTCCACTCTCCACTCTCTTAACTTCCTTAAAAAAAAAAAAAAGGTCCCACTACATAACTGATTGATACTGGAAATAGAGATAACATTGATACTGAAAATACAGATAACATTGGAAAAAAAGGGACCTGTTTGACCACCATCTAGCGTCTGATCAGAGAGAGGGAGATGAGTGTTTTAATCCCAAAAGCTTGATTTTCTTGCGTTGATACCGGGACCCAAGTGGGCCACCCGATGACCCATTTGATCCATGGATCCGAAGGAGGACCCACGGGCGACCCAGTAGGCGGTGGACTTGTGCGAGGTGGGTCCTGCCTGGCCCACCACCCTGATCAGAAAGAGGGAGAGAACGTGTTTTAGATGTTTGATATTTTCGTTAAAACAGTCATTGCCAGATTTTCTTGGGTTGATACCGGGACCCAAGTGGGCCAACCGATGACCCATCTGATTTGTGGATCCGAAGGAGGACCCATGAGCGACCTATTAGGTGGTGGATCCGTACGAGGTGAGCCCTGTTTGGCCCACCATCTAGTGTCTGATTAGAGAGAGGGAAATGACTTGTTTTAGTACCAAATGCTTGATTTTCTTGCGTTGATACTGGGACCCGGGTGGGCCACCCGATGATCCATCTGAACCGTGGATCCAAAGGAGGACCCACGGGCAGCCCAGTAGGTGGTGGACCCGTGCGAGGTATACTCATTTTTGGACCCGGGCTTAGCACGAGCGTTTGTTGCTAATATAGCCTATATGAATGTTTTAAACGGCTTAGATTAGCCTGAAAGTACTAATATATAATATGAGTCATGGGAAACCAATCGTTTACTTAATTGTCATTGAACTTCTAAAATATTGGAAGTAATCTTAAATTCATGAATGTAAACTGACCCATAAGTCGGAAAAAAAAAATTACCCACAGTGTTGGCTCTATCTCACAAAACTGAAATTAGAGAAGTTCAGTACGTACAACTACATAATAAATATAACCCAAACCCTTCAACAGGGAATCCAGGAACAATCAACAACGAGCAAAACTTAAAATTTCACTTGCAAGAAAATTAATTAAAAGGGGGATTCGGCGAGAGGTCCCTCAAAGTGTGACTTTGTTGCAAACAGTCCACAAAAAAAAGTCATGCAGCCAAAGGTCCCTCATACACATTTCCTTACATAAAATGTCTAATTTACCATTTCTTTAAATCATATCCCATGATTGGTGGGATATCCCATTAATAATGACCAAATACCATTTAATTGCCCACGATTAATGGAATCACATTAATGAAATTTTCAAATAAATTCTAAAAATACACAAGTAAATTTCAAAGTAACGCAAATAAATTTTAAAAAATACAATAATTATTTTTAAAAAAGCAATAAGTTAAAAAAAGAACGCAGATAAATTTAAAAAGATGCAAATAAGTTTCAAAAAGATTGAAATAAATTTCAGAAAATGTAAATAAATTCCAAAAGACTCAAATAAATCTCAAAAGATCCCAAGAAAATTCAAAAAATGCAAATAAATTTCAAAATAAAGCAAATAAATTCAAAAGACGCAAGTTAAATTTAAAAACGCAAACATATTTGCCAAACTCAAATAAATCATTTTCCAAATTTCTGAAAAATTTGCCAAAAACTCAAGTATTTTTGCCAAAACTTAGATAATTTATTTCAAAAAACGCAAATAAATTTGAAAAGACACAAATAAATTTTAAAAGACGTAAACAAAATTAAAAAATGCAAATAGATTTCAAAAAACATAAATAAATGTGCTAAATAACTTAGATAAATTTTTGACAAAAGATCAAATAAATTTGCCAAAAACACGTAGAAATATGATAGAAGACCGATAAATTTAACAAAAACTCAGATAAATTTGACAAAATTCAGATAAATTTGACAAAAACACAGAGAAATATGATAGAAGATAGATAAATTTCACAAAAGCTCAGATAAATTTGACAAAAGCTCAGATGAATTTGACAAAATTAAGATAAACTTGATAGTAGGTCTGCGCCCTGAACTGGGCTTCCGTAGTAGGGCCAGAAACGTTGCAGCACGTTGGTCTTTTCTGGAGAAAACCAATTGCAAATCGAACCACTTCTCTGCCCTGAAACGTTCCAGCTCTTCAATCACTCTCTACAAATCAATGGCGCTGGTTAAAACAGAAAACTGTAGCTCTTCAAGATCGGATTCGAAAATCGAAAAACCGCTATTCCAGCTCTTCAATCGGTCTGTACAGTGTTTAAACACCAGATGAAATCAAATCAAATAAATGGCACTAGCAGGAGAAAGAGAAAACCACCCTTCAAGATCGGAAACCACTTTCATGAAACCAGAACGGATTTCTGGTTTTCTAATCGTGCTCTCTATCAGGTTTAAATACCGGATGAAATGAAATCGATGGCAAGTGGAATCGAATTGAAGAAATCGAGACGGTTCGATTGTGCGTAACGGTTGCGAGATCGGGAGACGGACCAATGCGTTTTTTTTTTCTTCTGTTACGAAACGTCTGATTTCTAGTCCGAAATCAGGTTTTCGGTGTGTTTGTGAGAGCCGGAGGAAGCAGAGGAAGAAGGTGTTGCTTGTTTCCTTTTCGCTCTCCTGTCGCTGTGGAAAACCAGACTAGACTCCTGCTCTTTTCTGCAACAATGACGAAGTGCAGAAATCCGGATCAATCTTTGATCCGATCTATCGAGTTGTTTGAGAGGATTTAGGAAGGATGGAGGAGGGAAGATTTGAAATTTTAAATTTCAAAATTTATACCTAAAACGGTTGAAGGGCAAATTAGTCTTGAAAAATGAAACCGTGTAGATCTAGGGACCTTTGGTTGCAAATAGTCTAGCTAAGTGGACCAGAGCCCTAAAAAGAATTTGCCTGGACTAAAGGGTTGATAGATTCGATTCTAAGGACCTTTCGCTAATTATCTCTAATTAAAATGGCTGATTTCCATTATGTACCCACCTTTTGAAAGACCTGATCTTTTGCATTTAACTCCAAAGCTCTAGCTTACCATTTACATTTTGTTTAACTAATGATTTTCACATTATCTGCAAGCAGTATACATAGGGAAACTTCATCTTGGATATTTGATGTCGTATTTTCCATACCCACTGTCTTTCTTTATTTCTTCTCCCCATTCACATCTTTTCTACATGACATAATAAGTCTTAAAGCCCTGCCTAAGCCACCGTCCTAAGTATTTTTTACATGAGGTATATTACCCTATTTTTCCTCCATGTGTCCTTCCACCAACCTTTCCCTTGTGTCGATATAAAGAGGTGTTTGGTTTGGTTGTTGTAGCAGTAATTAAGAAGTGAGATCTAGTCTAGTGAAATGAGATTTGAGTGTAGTTGTGTGGACATGTGTTGAATGTCATAAAGTTAGTGTGATATATATTACATGTGAAGGTATCCTCTTGTATTAAGTTAGTGTGTCTTTATAGTAGTTGTGTTAGTGACAATAAAAAATGGGGATTTGACATTTCAATGCATTTTAAACACTCAATTTTCAATTTCATAATTAAAAGTCTCTAAATATCACCAGAGTTGTTTGACTCTGGTACACCTTTTTTTTTTACTTTTTTGCCCTGGATCCCTCTAGGTAGATTTTCAACTTTTAACATTTTGATCCCATGATATCATGGGTTTTTAAACTCCCATGATATCATGGGATCGAGGGCAAAAAAGTAAAAAAAAAAAATGTACCAGAGTCAAACGACTCTGGTGAAATTTTATGAAATTTATACATGAAATTGGGAATTAAGTGTTTAAAGGGCATTAAAATGTCAAATCCCCATAAAAAATTGATAACCGCCCTCTCACTTGTGTGATATATTGCCCTACCTGAGCCCACATTTAATTCCTACAATAGGGATGTCACAAATTCCTTCTATATTCTTTTTTCACCAAATTGATCACCGGATGGAAAGGACACTTGGATACATTAGTTGAGCATCCATCCACCATAGTGTCTGTACAGGGTTTGAGCATTGGTTGCTCTCCTAATGATTTTAAGGTCCGTCGGCTTTCCATTGTGGCTGGCCTAGTTAAAGAATCATTGGATATTTTAGGGCACGTTTGTGTAGCTTATTATCGCAAGAAAATGAGGTGGTTTTCTGCAGAAAACTCTTTTTTCATATGTTTGGTGTGATAATTTTCCGCAGAATTGCTTTTCGCCACGTTAGGTGGGAAGTCTATTTCCACAGAAAATTAACCCTTCATTTTCTCACTCCCACCTAGCTACCCTCTTTCTTTCCCCTCCCCACCCACCTAGTAGTTTTCACTAAACAATATGTTTCACTAAAGAAATCCACAGCTGTACCAAACAACATTAGCACGAATTCATTTTCCTCAGAAAACCTTTCCCAAGGCATTTAAAAACCATAGAATTTGCTGATATGACAATTTTATCTTTTCATGGAAGTTACCTCTACACAAACATGCCCTAGGACAAAACAAAAACAATCTAATCACCTTACTTGGGGTAGAAAGGGTAGAAAACCCGAAGGTAGAAAACCCGAAGCCCCTTTACTGCTGTTGCCATATCCACACCAACCTGAATGCCATGGGAGATGGATGGATGTTTTTCTTTTAGCTGGAAATCACCAAGACATTGGCACTTAGGTGCATTCCATCCGGTCTTAGTTCCTTACTTGTTTTGGGTGATTTAGTTCAAATGTTCTTGGTGTTGATATTTGAGACTTGAAAGGAAAAACGCTACTGCAGTTAATTTGATTTAGGCTCTGCATTCATGGAAGATATGTTCCCACTTGGTAAAAATAAAATAGTTTAGTCACTCCTACTTCGCTCTGCTTGTACTTGTTGCAAATTACAGGGCGTCTTTGAAGAGGCAATGCAATGTATGACTTCAACAACGGGGCATTGGAAAAATGATATGATAATGGATTCCAAGTGGACATTAGGACGCCCTTGTAGCCCTAGGGGAAATAACAAGACTACTAGTTTTAAGAAGATCATTGCAATGTTGCTCACTCTCCTATATTCTTCTTCTATTATTGTGTTACTGTTTCGAGTCACTGATCATGTTCAAACGTAGGACACTTGCAATTTCTAGTTGTTAACTTAATAATTACATGCTTAATATTAGCCAAACTTCAACACTAACAGCTTGAGCATTGCACATATCAGGTCAAGAGGCTGGGAAGTGGAGAATAATGCCATGCAGCACAATGCTATAAGCTAAGGGAAGCAATCAGAAGCTGCCTGTATAAAAATTGTCTTGTCTTTTTTATCTGCTACTCCACTGTTAGATTGTAAGTCCTCAATCCAACGGTAAATTGACTTACTCCTAAATTGATTTATTGATTTCATGCTTTATTCGTGTGATGAATGGTATTCCATTATAAAATTGAACATAACTAGTACAAAATGGCATGATAGTTCATAAGATGAACCGGTGCCTACAGGTATATTAAATGTAAAACATGTGTGTGAATAAGATTTACATACATGAGACATAGATCACAAATGTTATACTTGAAGTAGTTTCACAAGTAGAGACTAAGCATTTCATCTGAAAAGGTTGTAAAACTGCAGTCACTATAAGATGGTGTGTTTTGTCTCAATCATCGGAGTATAAGACTCTAGATTATTTGTGCTAGTACATTTGATGTACTGAAGGACCATGAATAACACCTTATGCAAATCTATCCTTAATTTAAGGACTGCTCTCATAATTCACAAACAATAGGCTCTTAATCTCGAGAGAAAAGTGAAGTCCCTATTGCCCTTTTTTCTATTTGATAATGGGACATCTGATCGATAGAGGATTAGACATTTTTTTTTCCGAGATCTCTGATGTGGAGAATACACAATGACATGTCATGTGCTCACCTACCCAAAGGGCTAATGGGATCTTGAGATCACATTAAATGAGCCCCATAGTGCAGTTAAATAGAAATAGTTTATCAATAGTCATGCATTTTCATATGTATCCTACCATATACGCAACCTATACCTGCAGGGGGGTAACAAAGCCCTTTGTAGATGGCCCTTTTTTTCGTTAGTTTGTTAACGGTTCAAAAAGAGAAAGAAAAAGATAACATATGTTGTAATGCACACAGTATGAAAAAAAAGATAATAGGGCTACAAATAGGGAATAGGACAACAGCGCAAACCGAAAAACACGCACACAACCAAGGAAAGGCAAATGAAACATCAACACCCATTGAAGAAAACTAATTAAAGAATGTTGAGATGCATTCTAATATTTGGATTATACAATGGAACGGTCGAATGACTTTTTTAATTTTAGAGGAAATTAGCGAGAGGTCCCTTAATATTGACGTTTAAGGCCTCTAATCCACAGGATTTTCGGTTATGGCCTCTATTCCATGCGCCTAGACTTGTTTCAGGCGGAGGTCCCTACGCATGACAGATCATGCATTTGTATGACTGATTCGCTATTCTAACCGTATGAAGTTATGTCGTGAATTTAATCCCTAATCTTAAGCTCTTTTACATGATATTTCATGACTGATTTGGCCCTCTAATGGATTTACTCCATAGTTTTAGTTAAAGTTTTTAAATTCAAATTAGATGGAATAGATCAAGTTTCGAAATTCAAATAGGAAGGAACAAAATCCCTAGTTTTAGATGATGTTTTGAAATTCCCCAATTTCCCTTTCTTCTTCTAGTTCCTGTGTGTTGGAGTTTAGGAATTCATGGATTTCCGCAAGTGGTCTTCTTGGTTGTTTCTTGTTCTTTCGGACTTGAGTGCCGGTCTTGTTGAAGGAAGCGTCATTGTTCTTGAGGACGAGGATGCTTCCAACCGGCCTGGATGTGAGAATAACTTCATTCTGATAGTATTCTGAGATCCAGGCGTTGCTCTTAGGCGCATGAGCAAAACCAGAGCCTAACTTAATTTCTAGCCTAGCTAGCATATTTAGCAGGATTAAAAGAATATATGATTCTTAATTGAGATCGGCCTCCGCATTAATTTTAGGGCCATGTCTAAGTGTGGTTCTAAACCCAGGCCTGATAACCAAATGGAACCCGTATTTTACTTCAGCACGAGCGGTCGATCTTATAGGGGGAACGGTTTCTATTAGAGAAGATGTAGGGTCACTTGATCCATGAAAGGGGTGACAACTGCTTCAACTAGCTCATGCTTTTTTCAACAGAAAAAAAAAAAAAAAAAGAAAAAAAACCCCCAAACAATTAACGAGGTCAGTTCAATAAATGGGCCCAACTGTGGAGTTAAATAAAAATCATGCATTTTTCATATGGGCCCTATGACAGATTCATCCCAGGCCTAGAGGCGTAAAAATGAAAATATGCAGCTTTTCGTCCGCTCAGAGTAAAGGAAAAGCTACAAATGCAGATTTACCGCGTCTTTAAATAGTGGTAAATCTGCAAATGTAGGTTTTCCTCCTCTCAGAGAGGAGGAAAACTGGAAAAAGCAACTTTCCTATAGCCTACAGCGGCGGTAAACCCGCCGTTTGGCCATTTCTTGTAACTAGTACGTCCCAACCAGATTAAGATTTCTCCTTTTAACAAAGACTGGTGGTTGAGCTTAGTTTCTTATTTTAAGAAAGACCAATGTTAGATCCCATGTAATATTGCACCGATTAACTTATGAAAATCGAATTATTATCTCAACTTAATATTCAAATTAATTATCGATTAATGAAAGG
This sequence comes from Umbellularia californica, assembly GCA_028538565.1. Taxonomy (NCBI): domain Eukaryota; kingdom Viridiplantae; phylum Streptophyta; class Magnoliopsida; order Laurales; family Lauraceae; genus Umbellularia; species Umbellularia californica. The sequence continues at coordinate 80,002,122 of JAPQWN010000006.1, read as the reverse complement.
TTACTAAATTCATTCAATCCATTTAAAATTTTTGAAACAAAAGTCTCACGTATAAAGGCAAGCTAGCTAGTGGCTATGCGTTGATGTTGAACCACAGTCAAAAAAGACAACCTACGTGGTTTTCAACCTAGTTTAAAAAAAAATAGCCATATGACTTTGGCTTTATATCACAATTCCGCAAAAACTGTCTTTTAATATCATAGAAGTTGAAAACATCAAATTAAGGATCTATGTTTCTGTGATTACATCATCATAAGTCTTGTCCTAACACCAACCCTTGACTAATGTTAAAGCTAGATTTGAAGCGTCCGGCTCCTGTGACTCAGATTTCAAAGTGCACACCCATCTCAATTAAGAGTTAATTGGATGGTACTGATGATTACTGTGATTAATTGGGTCACAAGGATGATAAAATACGGATCAAATTTGGTTGGAAATATTTATTGCTATAGATCCATTGATATAATTGATGGAGGGTCATACTTGCCGTAATTGAGAAGATGAGGGTCTTCTTTTAAATATTCATAAAACTGTAGTGCAATTGCATTTATTTAGTGGAGTTATTTGCTATTAATTAGTAATGAATCATATACATTGGGTTTGGTTGGGCAGCTCATTGGGCTATATGTTGACATAGGCCCAAATAGTAATGAATCCTAGGAAGAAAGTTTGGTCTGTTCCAGCCCATTAACCTATAGAATCAGATTGCCCATTTTAAATCCAACTTGTACTGCCCAGTCTCTCAAATACTAACAATATTTTTAGTATATGCATTGTTTTGGTTTAAAAAAGAAGAAAAAGAAAAAGAAAAAAAGGTCTGGCTCAGATAAACATGATGTTATTAGGAAATTTTCAGTCATTAGTGAATGCGCCCGCATGATGACAATAGAACATTGTCTTAAAATTCATATTGTAATATTGTAGGTGTGACAAACGTCTACACAGTTGTCAATCCGATGCAACCCTTCTCATTTATTGGGACTCGGGAGTTGGAACCAAAAGGAAAATAATAAAGTTTATTAAAAAAACTTTCAGTACCAATAATACAAAATGAATAAAAAGAAAAAGTGTGTCGATAGACTTATGTTGGGTCAGGTTCGGATCAGGTTAGTTATAGCTCTAGCCCAACCCATTTGCCAAAACCAACTTTTGACCGGATGAGTCATGGTCATTTCGCATATGTGGGGCCCTAAAAGATGCTCAAGCTTAACGGCTGAGGTCATAGTTGTAGTTATGGTTCAAGAACAAGGATGTTTTGGTAATTTTGAGTAGGGCTATAGGGTTTAGGGCTCTCTCAAGCTGCTATATAAAGCACTGAAATCCAATGCAGGCTCCTCTTCTAAATGTAGACTAGTCTTTCCTCTGCAGTATGTGGTACTCTCGGCCGTTGGATCTTTCCTTGTTGCATTTGATGAAACCCTAAATATCTTGTTATCAGGCTAATAGATTGTCAGTCTTATATGTGTATTAACTTACTCTTTTTTTTTTTTTTGGTACCAAAAAAATCTTTTTTTTTTACTTTCAAGGATTTGGTTTGTTTTGATTTTTAGATTTGATGATTATATATTGTAAGGGTATGTGAAATTATTGATTGCCTTTTCTTTCAGCTGCAAGAGAGAGATGTATACATGATACATCCACTTCTTGATGGCTTTGTTCTGGAGGCATATATTAACCATAACAAGCAGATATTTTGGAGTTTTTTTTTTTTTTCCTCCTGGAGTAGGATTATCTACTGCTCTACTTTGGGTTCTCCTTCTATGCTACATACCTATTTACTCTCTCTCTCTCTCTATATATATATATATAGGGAAGAAGAAGAAGAAGATATTGTAGGTACGGGGTTCATAGCTATAGCTGCACATTTGCAAACATAAAACATAGTGAATTTAAGTCCCAAACTAAACATGTGAAAAATCAGTATTGATCATGGTGACAATTTTACACTTGGATGGTATAACTCACTTTTAATTGAGATCCAAAACTTGTTACCCCTAATATGAGGTTGACGCATCTCAGATTCAAATGTCTTTACGCGTTATAGATGATTTTCTGCATGTCCCATTCATTTTCATTGTGAATTGCAATATGGGAGGGTTACCTTCCCCAAGAGCGACTGTTTTTATTTTAGATTTTGCCCATACACTCCCTTAGAAATGAAATTCACTTGTTCGCGGGTCAACCATAGAAGTTTAATAAATTCCTGCAAAGCTATTCATGCGATATTTTTGGGTCATGTGATATCACATATATTGCACCGTGTGATATCTTAGGGTTGTGCGATATTACATATGTTGTCCGAAGTTCGAATAACTTCATGAAACATATTGAAACTTTTTCTATTGAATGGCAGGTCTAAAAGGCAGTCTTATGGTCAAAATCTCTCTTTAATAGTGGGACCTAACTAATTTTTTTTTGGTTTTGCCCATGCTCCACATGTCTCGATGGGATTAGGAAAGATTAATTCTTGAATTTAGGTACTGCTTCATGCAAAGCCAATCAAATGATGGGGCACACGATCTCTTACAAAGCCATGATAAGAGAAGTACTGTGGGCCTGTGTGTCTTTGCTGTGATTTTGATGGGAAATCCCTTTGTTTGGAAATCTTGTGCTCTATTAGGAGAATTTGAAGAACTCTACAATGACAGAATTATCTAATGCTCAAAGTGAGGGCGTTAGCAACTCCCACCTTACCCTCCAAGAATTCTACAATGGAGATGTTTATCCAATGTATAACAATTCCTAGAAGGTGGACCTATGCTGTAATTTTTAAAGGTTGAGTCTCACATGCATGATGAAAAAAATGTGGCCTACATTATAATTCCAAGGTTGGGTCTCATATTCACAATCATAAAAAAGGTAAGCCCATGCGGTGATTCATAAAAAGGAAAGGTCGGGTTGTAATTCTTAAGGTGGGTCATATGTTGTGAATTTTAAAGGTGTATCCCATATTATAAATTCTAAAGATGAGCCTGGCATACTGCATTACTTATAAAGTTGGGCTTCGTGTTCTTATTCTTAAAGGTGGGACCCATATTTTAATTCTAAACGCAAGCCCAAGAGAGCTCATGGGTGGGGCTAGTGGTAGAAAGCACGAAGCACGGCCTAATTTAATCAAGGAGCACTTGTAATCCAGTGATTAATTTGTCCAAAAAGTTGTTAGAAAAATCTGGAATAAGTGATAAAAAGCCCGGCACGACTATTTTCAATTTACTAAAGGAGCTCATGTTTCTTAAGTCAGATGAAGCCTTAGATCGGCTCCACCCTGCCCATAAACACACCTAGTCGGCCCCTCCAATAACTCTTAAAAGGTATAGCCAAGTTGTAACTCAATAAAAATATGATCAATGTAAATTGAATCGAAGTTATAATTGTAGGCATCATGTTGTAATTTTAAAAAATGGGCCTCATATGTTCACAATCCAACATTAATTTCAGAAAAATTTAGGCAGAGTGGACTCTAGGACAACAACATGAACATGGACTAAGATCACTCAATTTCTCAAAAATTTCCACCAACTCCTTCCCGCGGATATATTCATTTCAATCAGTGTATTCGCGCACTTACACGTAAGCATATAGAATCCAGAAACCTACGCACAAAAGCATCTTCTCTCCTCCCTTCCCTTCTTCCAAAAACCCTCCAAAAACCCTAAAATCCCTCTCTTTCCTTCCTCTTCTCTCCTCTCAAGGAAGCTCCTTTAACTTTAACTTGGAGAAATGCCCAAATCTCTCAAACTTGGAAAGATCAATGTCTCCAACACCAAGCTCTGGATCGTAGTCGGAGTCAGCGTCGCCGGAATTCTAATCCTCAACGAAAGAAGAAGAAGAAAGGGAAGGAGACGACGGCAATCTGCAGAGAAGGAAGATTTTGGCGCTTTCATCGAACGGCTTGAGCTGCTTCCGTCTCCGCAACCGCCGCCTCCGGCGGCACGCCACCCGCTCGCCGGGCTTACATTTGCAGTCAAAGACATGTTCGTATTTTATTTGTTTCATTTCCTTTTTGTGATCCATGTTCCATCTTCTCTGTTTTGGTTGGTTTTTTTTTTTTGGGTTGATCGTGTGGTTTTATGAAATGGGTTTTGTTAGTTTTGATGTAAAGGAGTATGTGACGGGGTTTGGGAATCCGGATTGGAAGAGGACTCATGAGCCTGCGAATCGAACGGCGGTGGCGGTGGCGTGTCTTCTGAAGCATGGGGCGACTTGTGTTGGGAAGACTGTCATGGATGAATTGTCTTTTGGGTGGGTATTTTTTCACTTGTCATCTTTGTTAATTTTGCTATATTTCTGTCCCATATAGATGGTATATGCTTTGATGATATGATCTAGTATTGATGGTATAAGCATTTGATGATGATGGCTTTCAATTTGAGTAACTATATTGGGGTATCAATGTAAGTCACATACATATTACCACAATTGATGGTCATGACCAGCAGTGTAAGTCCCAAAGTTGAATTGCTAATTCCGACAGCTTTCAAAGTTTGGGGCTGTCAATAGTTGATCACAATCATTGGATCATGTTGTATTGCACATACCCCTATTTTTTTATTTTTTTTTGTTCTAGTTGGCCCAGTGGCCACCCAGGGATTGATCCCTGGGTGGTGCTATGGGAGCGAGTGTGCATACCACAACGACACTCTGTGATTCCCGCACATACCCCTATTTTATGCTAAGAGCCCCCATCCCACGTGAACCTCAGAATTGGCATGCATCAATCCCACAGATGGGTTGAAAACAATTCACAGCTGAATTTTCCTGTGCTCATGATAATTGGAAACTTTATTAATTAAAAGGAAGGATCAATTATGAATAGAATAGGAGGCAAGGAGTTCTCTATCCTTTGAAAATCCTTGCCACCTTTTAGTGAGGATGGGTTATAGCTATCCTTAACCTCTTTTGGTACATGGCTGTAGATAAATATCAGAAATAAGATTTAATGACACAAAAATCAAGGCTTCATGTCGGTGTTATTAGTTTTATTTATCTGTAAGTAATTTTTTAGATGTACTGAAGTTGACTTTATTTTTTTTTTTCCTGTAAATAAACATAATATTTTTATATGCTACTGAATGGCCAACCTCCTAACTGGAAATTCATGATGGCTTTCTGTTGGCTTCCATCGTGCATCTGGTGTGTATTCAACACATCATCATTAGCAAAGCCTTGTCCCAACTATGTTGGGGTCAAGTACATGAATTTTGTTTCTCCGTTTCGGTTTGTCTGTATTCAACACCATGTAACTTAAACCCTTTCCATTTACTTTGCTAATTTTAAGTTGAAAGAAGTTGAGACTTTTGTAACTAGTTCAGTTGTAACTGTTATTGCAGTTTCACAGGAGAGAACATGCACTATGGATGCCCTGCCAACCCAGAAGTGCCATCACAGATCCCTGGAGGGTCATCGAGTGGTTCTGCTGTAGCCGTGGCAGCAGGGATTGTTGACTTTGCTATTGGTATGTGTTAAATTTGATTTACATGCTTAAGATTGAAAGGCATTGAAGCACATCAATAGTACTTCTTGATTGACAAAATTATACAACTTGATGTTATAAATATTGCCATCTTAACAGGACATATAGAACTGCAGTTATATTGTCTGCTAGGAAATTTTATTGATTCATTTCATTCTGTTTTTTCTCTTGAATCGTGCTTCATATGCTAATAACAGATTTGATTGGTTCAGATTCCATCTTAATATTAACATCATATGAAGCTTCAGAAAACTCTATATATCCACAGTGCCTAGTTTGAGTCCCCTTTGTTTTATATTTTGATAGCCTTTGTAAGGTATATTTCTTCACATCTTCTCGACTGACTTCTGATGCCATGGACCTATTAAGTCAATGAAAACTCTTCAACACTAGAAACCCACAATCATGTTCCTTTACAATGCAGTCTTGGATGGCAGAAAGGGACTGCAACTATAAGAAAGGTTGCTGTGACAGCAACTTTGGGGCTGGATCTTCTTGTAGATGGAAAACAAGAGAAATTTCACGTCAAGTCAGTCACCAAGGAGAGGAAGAAGTTCAGTCGCCAATGAAAACTATTAAAACTCTAGAAAGCCATAATCATGTTCCTTTATAATGTAGTCTTGGATGCCAGAAAGGGACGGTAACTACAAGAAAGGTTGCTGTGACAGCAACTGCGAGGCTGGATCTTATTGTAGATGGCAAACAGGCGAAAGCTCACCTCAAATCAGTCACTAAGGGGAGGAAGAAGATTGGAACCTGAACCTTTGGTCTTTTCACTTTAACACGTGCAAAAGGGACTGAATTCCTTGCTCAATGTCAAACCCAGCCAAGAGTGGGGCTACAGGCAGTTCTTTTGTTATCCATATGAGGTTTTTAACAGAATACCTATACATCTCAGCCACTTATTACAAATAAAAGCCGTAAAAGACTAAATAAGAAATTAATCCTATTGATTCACACACTCCAAATAAAGAAACCAAGAACCCAAATTTGTGCACGAAATAGAACATTTGAGTAAAGGACCATAGCACAGGGTGCACAAGTCATGAGTTGTTCTTCTGGGCCCAAATGGGCTGGACTGCTAGGTCAAGGTCTGTTATGACTGGGATGCTAGCTGTATGGGCCTGGCGGGCATATTAGAGGCCTCACAGTGCCCCGTCGTTTGCTGGCTGAGCTCCTGCAGTCCCTAGAATGGGCTTGACTGTCCCCGACATGGACTGTTTTAGCTGTGCAGTCCATAGTGTGGACCGTGGTACTGGTTTGGGTGTTTCTATGCCAACAGTTGGCTAATTTAGATCCTTCCATGGACCGGAACCTCTACAGTAACAGGTTAGAAGTCCATGGGCTCAATCATAATCCTCCAAAATGCCATTGCTTGGTCACAATGCTATCCTCAAGATCCTCACGGTCTTCTTCAGTGTATGCAAGCTGATCCTCTTCAGATTTATGTCATATATAGCTATCAAAGACTTAAACAAGGGCATATCTTGAATGTCTGCATCTTTCAGACATCTTTTCCAGTGGGTTTCTCTGCACTCTATTATTCATATTTGAGGATCGTTGGAGTTTATTTTCAGGTTTGTAAGCTCTTCCTACCTACTAACGTGGATTCTGCAGCGATGAAATTGGAGAAAATGAAATGCGGTTTTCTATGCTACTTGCATGTACTATGGTTTATGTCTTTAGCATAATTTAATGGCTACGAAATATGCATGCCTACATGTTGGGAGAAAATGAAATGTAGTTTTATGTGCTCCTTGCATGTTATCTGGTTTATATCTTAAGTTGCATTCAATGTCTAAGAAATATTTATACATACATGTTTGAAAAGCACATGCCATTTGTTCCTGTACCTAGATACCCAGATATATGAAACATCATTCCCTATATTAAATGTCTTCAGGTGCATCTATTGACGATTATGATTGTAAATGCCACCCTTCTGATTTCTTTTGAGTTAAGATGTTGAACGTCATCCGACATTTTCAACCATTACACGCAGAGTCTCTTTTTAGTACAATAGCAGAAGAAGTAGCAGCAGCCTTAAGACTTTATATTTTACTTTTATAATTATTATTATTTTTGTTTGCCTAGCATCTTGGGAGTCAATGAACTTTCATTTATGCACCTATTTATGTGATAACAATTTGTGTGATATGAGGTTTACCTCTATCTCATTGCCAGTGGTATGTGAGAGAGGGAGAGTACATGAACGCTTTGCATGGTCTCTGTAATCATTCTTGTCTTATTTGTTTCAGTTAAAATGTTTACTTTGTGCTTGCTTTTGGCAGATTTTGTGACAAATCCTCTTGTGGCTGACTTTCTAATCTTGGTTGCATATTTACTTGTAGTGATTTCATGACTAAATTATCTTTACCAATTGAAAATTGTTGGCAAATGTCTTTCCTTTCCCCACCTTCCATCTGCAATCCTCTTCTATTTCTTGTGATTTGAATTTGTCCACAAATGTGTAGGTACTGATACAGTTGGATGTGTAAGAACACCGGCATCATTGTGTGGTATCCTTGGATTTCGACCTTCTCATGGGTCAGTTTCTTCAGTTGGCGTCTTGGCAAACTCGCAAAGTTTGGATACTGTTGGTACGGCAGCTTCATTTTTTAATGTTGTCGCACCTGATGGGTCTGTATAATTATCTGATAGATTAATTGTTTATCATCACTTGGGGTATGTAGTTAAGTTTCTTTGATTATTCTACTGTTTATATTGTTTTTGGTTACCATAATTGTTTGTATTTGTCTACAATATTTCTTGTTTTGCCTTTTTTTCCCATTCGGCTCATCAAATATGAGTTGCTGAAAGAAGCCATATACAGTTCATGGTCATTTTGATTTTAATGTGGAATTATTATGATGTTCTTTGGGAGCACATTACACGAAATTGAGTCTTGTAAACACCATATTTGTTCTGTCATACTGTGTTGTTCTTCGCTCATTTGATATGGGTGTGGGTGCATCTTAGCCAGTTGATGTAACTTGTTGATTACTTCTCATGAACCATACTCCTACTAATTTCCTCATCAACTATCATGTTGGAAACTCCATCTATACGTTTAACTAGGGTACACAACAGTGTCATGCAACCAATCTCCAGTGATGAACATCTGTCAAACAGGTTTCACTAAAATCATTTCAGGAGTCATTTGACAGTCATTGTGGCTTTCTTCTGTTCTGTCTGGACAGTGATGTTTCTGATTAATCTAGGAATCAGATGATTCACTTGTAAATGGGCAATAATAATTGGAAATTTTTATTAAAGGGAAGGGCGTAATTATTCAGCTTGTTTCGAATATATATCTGTATTTGTATATATTTTAATCTCATCAGTCTATTGAAGACTGGATTTTCCCCATGATATTCCCAATTCATCTTGAATTTTATGATTTGAGCAGGGTGGTTTGCACGAGATCCATCTATTTTACACCGTGTTGGGCATGTACTACTACAAGCAACCCCAATGGTGCATAGAAGAGCAAGGCGCTTCATATTTGCTGATGATTGCTTTCAACTTTCCAAAGTCCCTAAGCAGAAGACATCATATGTTGTTAGCAAAACAATTGAAAATTTATCTGGGTGTAAGTGTTCTTGCTTGTGACATCATTATATGTTTCTTAAAATGCAGCTGCTTCTGGTTTTAATTATTTGTTTTTTGGAATGCAGTTGCTTCTAGTTTTAATTCCAAATGTTGTATTTTCTACTTATTGTTCTTTAGAATTATCTCGACACAATAGGCTTCATCATTGCTGTCTTGGTTGATTGTGCAGACCAGTCAGCAAAGCATATGAATATTGGCCATTTTATTGCTTCAAATGCACCGACTTTGAAGGTTTTTCGTGAAGCTTCCACAAATATGCAGCAAGGGATAGCTACCTTGAAGGCTCTTTCTAATGTCATGTTGTTGCTGCAAAGGTTTGGAGAATGGACTTTTTATATATTTTTACTCAAATTCTCATCTTGAATCTTTTCCAAAATTTCATTAGCTATCACTTGTTTATTTGTATTCATTATCACGGTCCATGCGTGTGCACATGTGGGTTGCAGTGACCTAGGCCTTGTTTAGATGTGCTATAAATGGAAGGGAGAAAATGGCTTAGCAGAAGGGGCATTCCACTTGGTCGGGGCTGTACATTGTAAAACAACTGTGAACCCCACTTTCATGGTTTTTCCAAATAGGAGGAACGAGTTCCAAAGAAAAAAACAATGAGAGCAAGAAACATTGTAATGTTGAGTCTGAGTATTTACCAAAGAAAAGAAAAAAAAAAAACCTGGTGAGGGACCAAGTTTCGCCAGTGAAGCTGATCTCTCTCTCTCTCTCTCTCTCTCTCTCTCTCTCTCTCTCTCTCACACACACACACACACACACACACACACACAATGCTTGACAATAAGGGGTGAGGGGATGTGAAGATCTCATTGACACCAGCAGATGTGAAAAAAATCAAACCCCCATCACATCATCCTAATCCATTGATCTTTGACCCTGAAAATTTGATGGTTTTACAGGCATCGGTATTATGGATTTTCTCAGTGACAGTCTAATGAATGTGAAACTGGAGTTGAGTGTGTGTGGGGACTGAGGAGGGTTGTAGGTGGGCCTACTATACAGGAAATGGGAGCCTTGCACCCAAGTTAGGGGATTGTTTGCATGAGTATTCATGTTTGTCTGAGACCGCCTTCTGTGGTCCACATGGATGTATTTTTCTTTTTTTTTTCTTTTTCTTTTTTTTTTTTTGTTTTGTTTGCAGGGCGGGGTGGGGGGCAGGGGGTGGGGGGGTAGGGAGTGATTATGATAGATGTGGATTGTGTAAGGGTGGTAGCTGGATCATTGGTTGGCATAGGTGGGCCCCATAGGCTGGATCTGATATAGTTATACGAGCATTGGGGAAAAAAATTAAAGATGAGAAGAACTACCGGAAAAGTTGATGCATATATATAGGTATATATTCCTGTGAGCACGGTGCTCATCAGCCCCACAGATCAGGGGACAAGAGGGCCATATGTGTAGGCATCAAATTTCAGCTCCAAAGGATGCCCCTAATCCCCATCCTCTTCATCTGTGGCCCACAAGTTTAAAAGCTTACTATCAAAAGAAAAAAAATTGCGAAATACATTGTAAAAAGATATAGCTGTGGGCAGGGCCCAACAGTCTTTTCGGTCACTCTTTGGCCTGGATCCCGGAATAGGGTTCATATAACTCACAAATCTGTTGTACTTCTAAGATAATGCTTTTATATCTGTAATTATCACTAGTGTTAATTGTAATCCAATGCAATTAGGCTAATAAGTGTTACCTACGCTAATTGTTATATTTATGCGTTAAAATATGTACTTGTATGGTACCAAGAAACACTATTGAAATTCCTTCAATTCTCTTCCCGTTTTTCCTTCTTTCTCACATACATGACATACGTGACTTTTGTGATCCGCCATATATCCTTATATTGAATGGAAAGAAGATTCAATTCTTACATTATCCTCAGTTTTTTTTATTTTTTTGGGTTAAATTAAAATTATGCTATGACAGGCCATGACATATGCAAACCTCTGTATATTGCTTTTTTGGTAGACCATGTTTGCCATACATACATTCATTCATTCATTTATATTATATTTCTATTATATGTGCTGTTGATCTCTTGAACTATAGTGATGTGGTTGACGTCCCTGGAGGAGGAAGGTGTGCCGATGGGCCCACTTGGGCTGTCTTCCATGATACGCACGCACGTGCGCCCATGGATGGATATAGCTAATCTCTGTTTCTTCTTCTTCTTCTTTTTTTTTTATTTTTTTTATTTTTATTTTATTTTTATTTTTTTAATGGTGATGCATATAGCTAATCTCATGGCTATGCTTTCATTAGATTCAATTTTGACCAACTTTTGTCTATTTATTGCCTTCCACAGATGTGAGTTCAAAACAAATCATGAAGAATGGGTTAGAACAGTCAAGCCCAGGTTTGGACCTGATATCTCTGCTAATGTTCTTGCGGCGGTGAACACAACCAATGAGAATATTAAATCTTTTTACAAAGTCAGAACTGAGATGCGAGCTGCAATCAACAGTCTACTGAAGGTATTCCCAGTTTCCCACTACACATGCATAACTATAACTCCTGTATGTGATATGGATCTTAACTATAATATTTCTGATCCCCTCAACTTTCTTGTAACAAGCATGGGTTAGAGATGTGTTGTGGTGGCTGATTTCCACTTAAGGTTTTCTATTTCCTTTTCTGTTAAATGAGGTTTCTACATGCGGTAGATTTTAACAGTATATTATTCTTGTTGCATGCACCAAGGAGCTAGAGAGGCTTCTGCATTTTTTTTTTTTTTTTTTGTTAAATAATGTTTGTGATTACTCAAATTGGGGAGTGTTTTATATTGGGCTGAAAGTACAGTTTGGTTTCATCGTTGATTATCAGTCTGAGCCAAAAGAGCGTGTAATGTTATTATGATGGTTTGGAATGGAGTCCCTACAGTGTGGAGAGTTCTCTTTCAGGCCCCTTTAAAAGCTTTGTGCGGGTCTTCTTTAGGGTTGTGGCCTTACTCTTTTGCCTGGAATGGCTCATTCTGCCCAAATTTGAGGCATCTTATGTGTAATTTCAAGAAAGAGTTTGTTGAGGGAAAACTTTGTGAGGATGATTCTTTCTATTGCTTCCATGTTATCTCAGTTGCTGAGGAATGTGACCAATTTGTTCATCACCTATTCCTGAAATGTTCCTTTGTTCATTCTGTTGATGTTCATTTATGAGGATCTTTATGATGAACAAGGCCTCGGCAGTGTCAATTCATGAAGTTGCAAGGAATTGTGGTCCAGGCATGGTTCAAAGTTGCAGTATCGGTTGGGCCAAAAAACAGATACGGTATCGGTCTCAGTCGCGGTTATCGGTCCACCGTGGTGTGATTTTTTTAGTCCAAACAAACTTGTAAAAATATCCAAAAAACTCAGAATATTATAAAATGCTGGAAAACAATGCTTTTTTTTTTTTTTTCCATTAGTAACAATAATAAATCAAAATATCAGTCCTCCTAAGTCATGACATCCTGTATCGATGTCTTGTCCGAAAATTATACAAATTATGCTTACAATTCAATGGATTTAGTCATCAAACACATTTTAATTTCACTTCAATATAGTTCAAATAAAAAAGTTGGATACTTAATTCAATTGTTAGTATTTTATTTGAATTTTTTTTTAAAGTGTGATCAAGTTATTCCATGCTCTTTAAATGGGATCAAAGTGATAGTGGGCAAACTCCGATATTCATAAAAATCGTTGAACTTTTTTATTTGAACAATAAACTTCTAATAAAACATACTTACGAAAAATGCAAACCACTAAAATAAATGGCTCCTTCTTGAATGTGGCCTTAATAATATTTACTCTAAGAAAAATTTGACCTATATTGAAGTGAAATTAAACTTTGTTTGAGGCCTAAAATCCATTGAATTATAAGCAGAATTTGTATAATTTCAGACAAGACATCGATACAGGATGTCATGACTTAGGGGGACCGATATTTTGATTTATTATTGTTACTAATATAAAAAAAAAGTTTTCCAGCATTTTATAATATTCTGAATTTTTTGAATATTTTTATATATTTTTTTACTTAAAAAAAAATTCACACCGCGACGACCGCGATCAATGGCAATAATGTATCGGTTTTTTGGCCCAACCAATACCGCGGCTTTGAACCATGATTGGAAGCAAGGCTTCCGCAATTTGCAAGCCCCTAGAAAGGGTGAGCCTTGCAAGATGGATTGGGACATGAAAATAGTTTAAGAGGGTTTTTTTTTTTTTTTTTTTTAATCATGTTTTTTTAGTTGGCAAGTTGTGGTGGAAGGTGGTCAGATGTGAGATGTTCTTGGTGTGAGACAGTCAGCTCCTCCAAAAGGCTTGTGAAGTTTGATGTCCAGGTTGTGGCTACAGGGAGGTTTGGATTGGGATAGGCAGGGTTCTTCATGGTCAGAAAGGGGCTTTTCTTCTGGTCTTATGTAATCCATTGGTTGTAAAGGAGAATGAGGAGGAATTGCTGGCAAATTCAGGGTAGTGTCGAAGATTTTCGCAACGTTTGTCTGTGGTCATGTTGTTAGTAGTTGAAATTCTCTTTGGTGCTTTGGCAATAAGGGACCTAATGAAGTGGGATTGTTAGTGAGATTCAGATTTTTGCAATGTCCTCAATGTCACTTACCTAATGTGTGTGTGTGTGTTCGTTATCCTATACACGAGCTACATGAGTACCTCGTTGTGGGGTCCACATGCTGGCCCACCTCGGGATGGGACTGTGGGGATTTGAAGATCTGCTTGGGCTCCTATGTACAAAAAAATAGCCCCATCTGATCATCCTAACCCTATCATCCGGGGCCCACAAGTCCAGTCCATTTGGATGGGTGCTCAGCTGATCCAACAGTCCAATCCATTCAGTTGGGTGCAAAACTAAGGGGCATGTATACTATTAACGGGGAAGGAAAGGGGAGGGTGGAAGGGGTTAAAAGGGGAAAGGAAGGGGTGGTGGTGGTCCACTCGGATGGACCATCAGGTGGGCCCACTAGGGGTGCACAAGGTGTGCATAGGATAATTTTCCTATATATATATATATGTATTTGCTACTTATATTCTCTTGACAATGTACTTTTTTCTTGTATAATTCTTTGTAATTGGCTGCTGTTTTACTTGAATGTTGTTACCAACCTACTGATAAAAAAGCTAACAGTCCATATAGGTAGAGAATTCAGATGAGAGATGGGAGAGTTTTTTTGCTGGTGGGATGTAAGCATCAAAATTTCAGATCTAGCAATTTCAATTTTTTCATTTTCAATAAAAATTTTTTTTCAGATCCAGACGAGGTGACCATTTGTTCCTTACTTCATTGCCCTGTGCTTTTAACTTGATATAATTATTATAGAAGCTTCTTTCATGGCTGGATGGGTTGAGTATAAGGATCCTTTTATATTTCTTTTTTCTTTGTTGCAAGTCTGCAAGTGGGCATTTAGGACATTTTGGCAAATATGTCATTTCGAAACTTAGATGCGATGTATGCTTAAAATATCTAAGTCAAAAACTGCCAAAATCATGATTTGGTCCACACTGGGCAGAAGGGCGCACCTGCAATTGGCGGTGCACCTCAGCCGGCCCACCACCTCAAGTCGGAACAGGCTGGCAGTCATGTTTGAATGGGAAACTTTCAAGAGTTTGTTTCTTATTGCTATTAGGTCACCCCATAATGGTCCAAAACCCTGTAAAGAGGGGTGAGAGCATGTTTAAGGGTGAGACACACTAGCAAGCACATCTAAGAGATCTTGAAGGATCCAAGAGCATTTGAAGATCACTCAAAGGAGAGCATGACGGACACAAATCTTTAACTTCCTATGTTGGAATTTTTATGAAAAAACTAAGCTTAAAATCTTCATCCACAATGCAGTAAAGAAATTTTAGAAATCATTGACAGAGTGCTTTGTACATGATGTTAGTTTTTTTTTTTTTTTTTTTTTTTAATTATATGAAAATGCCCTTATTGGTGATATCGCCACTGCAGTGGCGAGATCATCTGCCCTTTTTCCTTTCTTATAAGACCTGCTAGAGCTCCTTAATTTCTTTGAATTGGAAGGGACCCAACTTCTTCCTTTGTCAGGAAAGAGTTTCAATGTGAACATGTGATCATTCAAAGGAATGAAGAAAGAGCCCCAGTCCTTTTGTCAAAAATCAAAAGTTACTTGACTAAAGGGCCCCATTACAATTACCAAGGAGCTGCGTTTGTTCGCTCGTCCTCGATTGACAACTCGCAACCTCTCACACTTTCTTCAAATGGGTACTTAGTCCTTTGATGCGAGTGGGTTTGATCCTTGGTTTAATGTGAGTATTTGAATGATAAAGAGGAGTAGAACTGGATGTTTATGGTTCATTCCCATCTCTTCATCTTCAAATGGGTATGGATTTGATGATGATTGTGATGCAAGTGAATTTTTGAATGACGAAGGGGGGAAACTGAATGGACTCGAGTTTGATGTTGCTGCTGAGAAAGGAGTTATGTGGGTGTGGTTTGTTCCCTCGCCACCTTCTTCAAACGAGTATGGGTTGGGTGGTACTAGGTCATTTGGTGCGAGTGAGTTTTATATTTTGTTTGATGTGAGTCAGTTTTTCAATGAAGAACAAGGAGGACAAGGAGAACTGGATGGCTGAGTATGGGTCCTCTGTTCCCATCTTGTCACCTTCTTATGGGGGTGGGTTTGATGATAATATGCTTTCGTGAAGGACAATGAGAATTGAGTTTCAATACTCGTTCAAAGAAATCAAGTTGTAGTTTTTGTATGAAAGGGGAACAGGCTGACGATATTGCCAATGCATTGGTGATATTGTCACTAAGGGCATTTTTGTCAAAAAAAATAGAAAAACTGACATCATGTACGAAGTACTGTGTCGATCATCTCTAAAATTTCTTTACTGTGCCAAGGATTAAGAGCTTAAGCATTTGAAAGATGTCTGAAAGGGACATCAGACATCTCTTTTACTCAGGATATACTGATCGGTTGGTGCTATTGCACCTGGATAAAATTGATATTAATAAACACTCAATCCTCTTCATCTTCTAGTTTCTTTGTTTCTTTAAATCTGCATTTGAAGTGGAGAGATTCCATTTCCTTGTTCATTGATAGCATTATTGTTTCTGCTAAATATGATTTGCATTTGTTTCTTAGTCAGGCGAGATTGGTTTTTGGCCCCTTTTTTTTGGTTGACGGGATGATAGGTTAGAAGAAGTTGTATCATTAGATTTAAAATGTGCCAGAACCTAGAAGCTTGTAGCACTTTACATATTGAATGGTAAAATGGTAAGAGGCTGTTTGGCGAGACTTGATGGGGTGAAACCATCAGGCAAATGATCATTCATAAAAATGAAAAGAAAAAAAATCTGCAGACAAATGGGCCGGTGGTGCCCAGATTTTGGAGAACTGGTATCTCTGGTGTATACCTAACCATGAGACAGCTGATTTTGGATAATAGGGAAGTGTGGGTCAGATTCTCGTGAAGCCTGATGGTTATTAAGATTCTTGAAATTTCTTTCAAATTTTCTTGAAGTCTATTTTCATGAAATTTCATGATTCATACTAGATGTTAATTTTTTTTTAATATACAATGTGTTACATTTCTTCTTTATAACATTCCTAAACTAATGGAAATCATCAAATTATCACTATTTACTTCCTTTCTAACATTTTTTATGTTGCTGATTAAGAAAACTAACATACCTTTATGAAATAATGGATCAGTACAATTGTAGTATGCGCTAAAGTTGTACCCTTTGTTCCATGGCTAAAGAATTTTCGAGTTTCAATTTTCAAGCTCTGTACTCATACAATTTGCACAGATTCCAAGTGTGTTTTTTTTATTTTTTTTTATTTTTTTTGCTTATTAACTGCTCTTAAATGGCACAAGTAGTCCAAAACCTCTTTTATCCCATCAACTTCTACCAAGGTTTGATCTTTTACTATTCTAGGTTGATTTTTTCTTTTGAGCTTTTGTAGACTTGACTACCGTTTTCTTTTCTTTCTCTCTGTCTGTGGTATATATCATATAGTTTTCTTATGGTTCTTTCTTCTATCATCAGGATGATGGAATATTAGTGATTCCAACTGTTCCAGATGCTCCATTAAAGCTTGATTCAAAGAAAAGCATTTCGAGTGAGTTTCAGGATAGACTGCTTGTGTTGTTGAGCATCGTCAGCATGTCTGGCTGTTGTCAGGTATCTAAATTGGGCACTTCCAACATGTGAAATAAAAACCAGAGGATAATTTTCAACTACTTTTTTGCTGCAGGATTCTTATATTTCTAAAGTTGAATTATATGTATTGATATGCCCTTCTGGTTCCCAGGTTACCATTCCGCTTGGAAAGCATGATGGCTGTCCTATCTCTGTTTCCTTTATAGCATCACATGGAGCAGATAAATTTCTTCTAGATACTGTTTTGGATATGTATTCATCCCTTCAAGAACAAGTCAGCATTGCTTCAAATCTGGTCACATTACCTGATACTGAAGGGGACATGGATGCTTCTGAACTGTTGAAAGAAAAGGTTTTTCTCCTCGCCATCTGTTGTCAGTACCGACATAAAATAGCCAAGTAATAATTCCAATGAAATTCAGACTCCATTAAAATTAAAAAAATGGCTGATGTGAAGTTTGTGCAAGTGGAAGCTAATGGAATTGTGGACATACGTGCAAAGGAAGCGACTGGTAGGTCCATCTTATGCATCGTGGGTGCTTTGCTGCTGCTTCCTTTGCTTTTGATTACAACGTTCTCCTTTATTCTACAAAATAAGTTATTCTAAGTGTGCATTGTCTTGCACTTGTCCTTCAGATGCAAACTTCATCAGATTTTCAAAGAAACAGTGCAATGACTTTTTTAATTGATCAGCTATTTTATGAATGAGAAGCAATTAAAACATAAGCAATTATAATCTCTTCCTTCTCCAATTTCCATTTACATTTTCAAGTTTTGGGAAAAGGAACAGAGAACTTAGAACTGCTACAGAACTTGCAGGGTTACAAACTTTGCTTAGATCTGCTAAAATTTGTCTAATCATTGGAATGTTTACACATCTCTTAACTTAATTTAAGTATAGTTTCCTTGTCATACATTGTCTAATTTTTATTTTATTTTATTTTTTTTCTGAAATCCATTTGCAGGGAAATGCTGCCTTTAAGGGAAGACATTGGAACAAGGCGGTCAACTTCTACACTGAAGCTATCAAGTTAAATGGCACAAATGCAACCTATTACTGCAACCGAGCGGCTGCGTATTTGGAGCTGGGATGGTATTATATGCCTAGATTATCATCATTTGATGACCTTTACTATTTTGGACTGTGTTTATTGACTGGTCCGACTTTTGCAGCCTTCAACAGGCTGAAGCTGATTGCAATCAGGCAATTTTACTGGATAAGAAGGTAAAACTTGCTTGTAAAATTAACCGTGTTTGACTTGATATTTTCTAAATGCCTCTGAAGTTGTTGTATCATGCATGTTTATTTTATTTTATTTTATTTTTATTTTTTATATATTCTTCAGTCTGATATCTAAATTGCACTAACCTAAATTTAATGTTTTCTAGCTGATTAAAACTCTTACTATTCTATATTGTGAATATTAAATTTTTTGGCTTTAAGGTAAATAATTAAGTAGAGCTCATTTTTTAAGGGTGGCTAGTATTGTAGCCTGTTGCCAATCTGAAGAGGCTTTGGATGGGCACAGTATGAAGTACTCACATATGGGGAAGTTAATTTGTTGTTCCAATGTTAAGTAGAAATCAATTACGAAACTTGCAATATTACTGTCTTATGCGCTTGAATATCCACCATATCATAATGTTGCAATGCTCTGTTTATGTTAAATCCTTTCAAATAATGTAATGCTACAATTGATTTAAGTTGTAAAGCACCCCTACATTAGGCCACTTTTTAATATTAAGAATATTCATTTAATTTTGGCTCTGGTTATTCCTGCCCTAAATAGATAATGGAAAATGAAATCATATTCTCTCATGTTAAGGACAATTGTTGCCTTGTGATCCACATGATCTCTTTCTGACCAGCTTATCACAGAACTAATGCATATGGTGTTAACTTTAGAAAGTTCATGTTATTTCATGTGTGCATGTGTATCAAACTATCAGTTATGTTTTTATCTATTCTACCTGTAGACGAGAATGACTGTCATAATCCATTTTTTATGTATAGAATGTAAAAGCATATCTAAGGCGCGGAACGGCTAGGGAAATGCTCCTTTGCTACAAAGAAGCTGCTCAAGGTGAGGAAACCATTTCAATTTAACCGAATGCCGTTCTCTCTTTCTTCGTTTGTCTGTCTGTGTGTGCATTTGGTCAATATAGCAGTTACTGTAGACTTGGCTTTCAGTAGTGCCAGAAATAACTAAAATGTCTAGATGTCTGAGTTTCCTAGTGCTTGAAGGTATTGATGGTCTATTGGTAGTTCACTTCAGTTATTTTTACTGATGAACTGTGCATCCCACATTTTAATGTTTTATGTGAGTTGATGTGTGTTTTTTCCCCTTCCCAATGAGTGTTTTTTTCCCTTCCCCCTTGAAGAAGTTTGTAAAGCTCCGAAGGTTTTCAGTAAGGTTACCTCAAATATGCTGTGCTGAACAAGTTTGTAAAGTTCCATTAAATATTCAGTAAGGTCACCTCAAATATGCTGCACACAGAGTAGAATAAAAGAGAATATTTAACAACAACAAGAACAACAACTAAGGAACACGAAACAGCAAATGAAAACCAAACAAAAGCCAACATACAAGGCATTAAAGGGTGTATTCTATGCTTTAGGGGGGCAAAATACATCTCTCATCTTTGCTTGTTTTGCTCTTTCACAAGGGTAGTTAGAGCATGGTTTAAAAATTCTTCCGGTACGAGTCTACTTGGTGCCAATCAATACTGTCATAATAAGACTTAGATGCCAAAAAAAGCCCTGACTCAACCGAGTTAGTTTCATCGCGGTCAAGTTTGGACAGCATGGACCAGCTCGGGACCAGTACAGACTGTAACAAAGCTGTTAAGGACTCGCACAAACCGAGTCATGGTGACTCAATAAAAAAAATTATGTATAGGAACTCTTCTTTCTTTTTCTTTTGTTTCTTTTTTTTTTTTTTCATTACTTTTCTCTGAGTTTGAACTTTTAAGTAATTGGGAGAAGTACTATTGTGGTATCCATATCCTTGTGCACATCAGTATGGATGCATACAGGTAGTATTAGTTTGGTGATGAATAGTATGTGATTGATAAAAAATGCCGCAAGGGATTATCAGTATGATAATGACTCTAGAAGAGTTAAATTTTTTGATCTTTTATTCATCCAATAAGGAGTAGAGATTATGGTAATGATGATCAAGATAAGTTTGAGCAATTGTTTGGAAAGTTATTTTGTAGAGTATTGTTAGTAGTTATTGCAATTAGTTAGTTATGTTTCTCAAGGCAATAAGTTGCGTATGAAAAGTACTTTCTCATTCTATTTTGATTTCGTATTAGATATAGGGTCTGGATTAAAATTCAATATAGTTTTGGAATAAAAAGGTTTTTGAGAGTATTCTCTTTCTTGGGTGTGCATTGCAAAGGTCGAGAGAATTTGGAGCATCAGTCCTGCAGAGATTCTGCAGGGGTTGCAAGAATCTTAATCTTGCGTGAGCGTGATTTAGTCCTTAATTTCAGGGCCGTCTCTTGTTGAGATAGGTTGGGTTTGGGTTCGTTCATACCTGTTCCTACATCAATATCCAAAAACTGTGTACTCTTTGGAGTAAGAATGTTGACCAACTTTTAAACAGGAGAAAATGACACAGTCGGCATATAGACTTCCCATTATTCACCAAAACAACTTTGGGATCCTTTAGCCATTTTGAACCCTGATTGAATGTGAGTGAATTGATTTCTAAGATGGCTTCTGTAACCAATATGCTTGTTTTGATTATATGTTAAAAAGTTTTACTCTTGTATGTGCGCTGACTAAAGGTGTGTAAAACTTATCATCTACTTCATCTTACCATATTTTTAAGTTTATTTGTTTGTTCCACAGATTTTAAACATGCGCTCGTTCTAGAGCCACAAAATAAGGCTGCACTCCTTGCAGAGAAAAGGCTTAAGAAACTGGCAGGTTGACTCTCAAGACGTGGTTGTCCCATCGTGTAATTTTGATGATTTGTTTGACAATATCTGAAGAAATTTGCAGAGTTAATTCTTTTGTCTGCCCATTGCAAGGGCCGACTCTGCGGAGCTCCTGTCAATTGCGCCGTCTTATATGACCATAGTAACTGTCTATTCCCTGTTCCTCTGTATTATATATGTTTCTATTTAATGCTGGGATAGGCATATAAAATACTGGGTGGAATATTCTGAAAATAATATGTGCAAATTTTGCTTGCTAAATTAAAAGGTTTTGGAAGGTATGCTCTCCCTCTCGCTTCTATCATCTCATCTTTTGGCGTCTGCAGCTCTCATGTCCTTTGTGACTGTAATTGATGTGGGTGTGGCCCTTGTGGTAGTTTGAATTTTTTGGACTGGATCTGTTTTTGCCCCCTTGTTTTTCTGTTTGAGTTACTTCTGGAAACCCCATATCTGAGAAGTAAATATCTGTCATTCTTAAATACTTTGACAAGTATATTCTATATACATGGAGGTCTCTTAGAATACAGCCTAAAAAATGAACTTTTATTTTGCGGTTTAGTGCTTATTTACAAATTAGAAGTTTTGCCTATAAAAACTAACATAAGGGGTTCTTTTAGAAGAGCTTTTCAAGCTGTAGCTGATGGAGGTGGGAAATGCAAAATATAAAAGTGTTTTGGATGAAATAATCTCATAAAATCTTCAGAATGATGTAAATGGTGGATTCTACATTGTAATCTATAAACTGTTTGGTAATTTGGATGGCCTTACATAGTTCATATATTGAGGCTTTAGAGAATATCTCAAGATAGCACACAACTTTTGGTGACTTTTCAAATCAAGACAAATAAAAATATGGTTTTCAAAATGGGCCTTAAAATTTCCAAACTTGTCTTAAATCAGGACATACGGGGCATGGCCTGAGGAAGTTTTGTGTGTAACTAGTACCTAAGCCCCGAAGATAATTCTATCGATCAAACAAGCCATCCATGTAGATGAAATTGTGAGCAGTAGTAGACATTTTTGTGATTGTTATTTGTTTGTGGGTGTGGCCGGTGGCTTTCTTTTCCCAAGTAGCCAATAGAAAATCCTGAGCGGATCTATACGTATTTAACGAGAAAGGTGACAAATGTACTGGAAAACGTTTGTATATGTATAATGCTATTGACTCCTTGGGCCAGTTTGGTAACTATATTAATATAGACAAGTCAAGTAAAGTTGATTTTAAAGAAAGAGTAAAATATAAGTGGGTTATTATGATATTTTTTTTAGTTTGTTATGGGATTTTTTTGACTTTTTGTATGGAAAAGTGAAGGGGTTTTTTTTTTAATGGATAAAAGTAGTTGTTTTTTGACTTTTTATATAAAAAAGATAGAGGGAGTTTTGAATAAGATGCATTTGATGTGATATCTTGTCTGAAAAATAAAGACTTTACTTGACTTTAATTGTGTTCCGTGAGACCCCTATGATGTTCAACTCTATAAGTCTAATGGATGAGACCCATATGACGTTCAAGTCTACAAGTCTAATGGATGAGCTCCTGCTTCCTTCCTGCACCATCACTATCCAAAAATGGTCTGCCAGTTCCCATGTCTATCAGATTCACACCCCCAACGACACTAGCAACCATCATGCCACACCACGCGTCAATTCCACTCCTGCATGCGCTTCACTTCTCCCTTTTCACACCTTATAAATGTCAACTCAAATGACAAGAGATACAGAGCAAGAATCACACAATCTGAGTCTTAATATAAGCGTTCAAGTTTTCCTCAAAATCTCTCTGTTTCTCCATTCCTATCTACATAGTCAAAATCTTTAAATGAGTTACACTCCTCACTACCTTCATCCACCTCTATCTACATCATTTTCGGCCTCCTACCCCTTTTATTTGATTGGCTATCCTCCTACAGGAGATGTTAACACATATATACATATTTTAAATTGTGTTTTTATTAATGTTAGTTACTAGTACTTAAAAATTTTCCCTCCTATCCTCTTCTTGAACCTTCATGAAAACACTGGTACCACATGCATATTGTAAATATGGTTAGGGTCAAAAGAAGCAATCCGACGTAAAAGCTACAACATTCAATTTTTTTTCTATAGTTAGTTTTAAAGGGACGGACCCTCCTCGTTTTTCTGGTCTTTCATATCCAAACAAAAGATTCCGTCCTTTCCTCCCTCCCTCTCTCTCTCTCTCTCTCTCTCTCTCTCTCTCTCTCTTCTCTCTTCTCTCCTTCTTTGATTCGATCAAATCCAATTAGAAATAGCAATTTTATTCACAGTTGTTCATCTTCTTCTTCATCTACTTGAAAGCAGGAATGATGTAATCTAATCAGATCTGAATTCCTCTGCATTTTCTTCTTCTTGCAACAACCGATCAAGATCCCAACTCAAACCACGAGGTTCTTCTTCTTCTTCTCGCTAAAGAATCTCAATTTTGATTGCAATTCAGAAATGATCTGATCTGTTTCAATCCGATCCGATCCGAAATCGTCTGCAATTTTTTTTTTTCCTGCAACGACGGATACAGATCTCAAACAAAAACCAGAAAGTTCGTGTTTTTGTTCGTCTCTTTTTCTGTGTGTGTGTGTGTCGATCACATTGTTGAAATGATCTGATCTGATCTGACTCGATCAGATCCGACCCGATGTTGACCTGCTTCAGCTTCACGGCGTCGAGGGACTGGCTCTACCGCCACTCCTTCTCCCACGCCGGCCTCCGATCATCCTCGACGGACTTCGGGGACGGCACGGTCATGCACTGCTGGGTCCCGCGGGACCGGAGACCTGACAAGCCGGCGTTGGTTCTCGTCCACGGCTTTGGCGCCAACGCCAAGTGGCAGTGGAGCGAGCAGCTGCGGCCGCTCCTCTCCCGGTTCAATGTTTTCGTGCCGGACTTGCTTTTCTTCGGGGAGTCGGCGACGAGCAGCTCCGACAGGTCGGAGGCGTTCCAGGCGAGGTGTCTGATGAGGCTAATGGAGGCGATGGGGGTGAGGAGGATGAGCTTGGTGGGGATCAGCTATGGTGGTTTTGTTGGGTATAGCTTGGCGGCGCAGTTTCCGGATGCGGTGGAGAAGGTGGTGATGTGTTGTGCTGGGGTTTGCTTGGAGGAGAGGGATTTGGAGGGGGGGCTGTTTAAGGTGAGGGATTTGGACGAGGCGGCGAGTTTGTTGGTGCCGCAGAGCGCCGATAGGCTGAGGCAGTTGATTAAGATGTCTTTCTATCGCCCTCCATTGGCTGTTCCCACCTGCTTCCTCAATGACTTCATCCATGTATGAATTATGACACTTTTTTTTTAGCTTTGCTTGCATCCATTCATCCATCATCATTGTGGTGCCAAACTAAAATTTCTCATTTTATCTGAATTTCAAGCGATTGTGGTCACATTATTTGAATTTCAGTCGTGAAATTACGAAAATCGGGATTGCTAATATGTTAAAACCCAAAAAAAGTGTCAAAGGAAGAGAATGGTTTGATTTAGGGGAATTTGTAGAGGATTATGGGATATAGAGGAGATTCCTTGATTTTTGTGGAAAAAGAGCTAATTTTCTTTGATGGAAAGGATTTCGAGCATAAGGGCAATCCTGCATTGCATTTTGTTTGTTCGGATAGGAAATTGAGATCTTCTCTATTGAAACAAGTGTAACAGCAAATGATGAAAATGAGTGGGCTGCACAGAAAATCAGACCAATTTTTCTGACATTCACAGAATTCTCTCCTTGCTTATACATAACCCTTATGTTGCATCTTGACCAAAATTCATTTTGGATTAAAGATTTTGTGACCAAGCACAATGCAGCCTGACCAAAAATAAGGTTGGGTGAGTCGGGTTTGAGTTGGGCTCGACCCAACTTGCATTGCTGCGGGGAAGCTTAGGACTGTCCCCAGTCTTCCTCTATAAGCTATCAACTTATTGACGACAGGGTGAGTCCTTGTTATTATAGAATTTCTGGCTCAGTCCAAAACTGGCTTCTTGTTGGTGTATTGGGAATTATGATATGAGTGGAGAGGTGAGGTTGGTTTTGGATTTGTGTGTTTTGGGCAGGTGATGTGTACAGAGTATATTCATGAGAAAAAGGAGTTAATCCAGGAAATACTCAAAGACAGGAAACACCTACAGCTTCCCAAGATTACTCAGGTATTTGCTTCTCTTATTAGTGTTTTAAAACTGAAATTGATCTGAGGGTAATACAACTTTCTGATTCTGATGCTGACATTTTAGTAGCTAAACCAAACCAAACCAAGCTTTTTCCCACTAGGTGGGGTCAGCTATATGGATTTGATGACGCCAATCAAATCTATTTAGGGCCATGTCCTCCGTTAGATCCATGTAGGTAAGGTTATGTTTAATAGTTTCTTTCCAACTTCTCTTGGGGGAAAAAAGGAAAAAGATGACAATTGAAGTAGCTGTCTTTTTTATGACTGTTATCTCACAACTCTAGCCTACCAACATTTAAAACTTGCATCCATCCAGCTTTCATAAACATAGAAACAAACACTCAGAACCCAATTTATATTTGTTGTTTATATAGTGATAGTGTTCCTGTTGCCTACTCTCAGTTGTGAGGGCCATTTTTATATTGGTAATTATGGTTGTCTTTTGAAGATTGAGGTTAAAATGATTGGGCTTTTAAATTATATTTTTTGCTTATTGCAGCCGACCTTAATAATATGGGGAGAGCAAGACCAGATATTCCCCTTGGAACTAGGGCACAGATTAAAAAGGTTTGGTTTTTAATGTTTGAGCTGAAATGCGTTTGTTTTAAATGTTTCTGATTTGTTTGCTCTCCTTAATTTTGTATCTAAGTTGGGACCTTTGTAGGCATCTGGAAGAGAATTCACAACTCGTGGTCATCAAGCACGCAGGTCATGCTGTCAATCTTGAAAAACCTAGGGAGTTTGGGAAGCATCTGAAGGCCTTCCTCATTGATTCCCCACCCATTAGTGACATAGTGCACTGATCTCTCTTTCTGTAACTTCATTTGTTAAAGTGCATCCCTTTCTCCCGAAACAACCTTCCCTTCCGTGCACATTTTGATGAGCAAAGTTTGGCAAATCAAGAATGTTCTGGGCATTGATGAGGCAAACTTGTAACAACCGAAGACAAGATATACTCCCAAGACAAGATATACTCCCAAGTTCGCATCGCCACTAAAAGGAGGATGTGCAGAGTTGTTGAATTGTAGGCATGTGTGGAAAAGATCAAGGAGCTTGTTGATCAAAGACACCAGCTGATCTCCACCTGAGTCCTTGTAGATAATTCCGATCAGTATACCAATTGATTGAGTTGTAATTTCCTCCATTGCTATGAAGAACAGAGTTTTATCACTTGTTCTGAAAGACAATGGAGTACTAGAATAACTAACCATAGAAACATATAGAAGCAAGTGTTGAACACACTACAATACAGTGAATGCCTTTGTGATTAGTGGATGTAAGGTTTTACATAAAATTTATACAAAAAGGATGAGAAGATACCTATGTATGATGTCTGATTAGTCAATTCATACACATTGGATGGTAATAATGTAGGCAACAACAACACAACCTAAATGCTATGGTGACATACCTCTTTCTTGGTAAGTATTGCTTGGGTCCTCGGAAAGAGGCTTGTGGGAAGGAAGCTAGTCCCTGCAAAACTTTTACATGAAAATTGATGGATTCATTCACTGCTAAGCAATGAATTATATAATCCACTCCTATATGGCAAGCCAAGTTTAAGCAAATTGCAATACCCATTAGAGATGTAAGTTCAATCTCTTCAATAATCCAAAAATACACCCTTTCAAACTCTCTGAACATGTCTTGCTGAGGACACCATATTTTCCAAGAGGACCTGAATTTCAAAACAATCCCAGCCATCCATTTTCAAGGATAGTTTTGAAACCAAAATATGGTTATTTAATTTGACACAAGAGTCATAATTCGAAAAAGCACTGCTGTGAGTGAACCCACTGAAACCAAACATTTAGATGGGCCTCAACTGATTCCTACTATCAAGTGGTCTTACCAGACTCACTCCTGATTGTTGTTTGACCCCTTTTTAACTGTTTTAAAATAGGTTGGATAGGGATTGAGCTCCAACCTCAAGGTACCACCTAGTTAAACCAC
This sequence comes from Umbellularia californica, assembly GCA_028538565.1. NCBI lineage: Eukaryota > Viridiplantae > Streptophyta > Magnoliopsida > Laurales > Lauraceae > Umbellularia > Umbellularia californica. The sequence continues at coordinate 79,974,852 of JAPQWN010000006.1, read as the reverse complement.
AACCCATTTTTACCAGCCCTGACTTGTTTGCCATCCCTATGTAATATTTGATGATCCTCTTTTACATCTATTTTTAAGACAAAGTAAGTGGTACCGATGGAGTTGCATTATATCTTCCTTACATAAAGAAATATTGCTACATCACACATCCCTCAAAGGTGACAGATACCACATTTGTCTGTGTATAGATGATGCCATGAGGCCACAATGGACCATGCACAATAATACCGTGACACAATTATTGTATTCCACCAAAGGGGGAAAAAGAAGGAAACATAAAATTCTAAGGTGGAAATGTGACTGAACTAGGGTTAGCCAAATCAAGCAAACAAAGAACTTTACCCAAATGCGGGAAAACAAAACAAAAATAGAAAAAAGAATCAAATAGAGGTACACATGCACCTCATCCATTAAAATCAATCCGTAGAAGAATAAAAAAGTGACACTTCCCTCCCAATCAGAATCGGTTAGAATTCATGGACAAACCATTATCTAACACATTAAGTTGTCCAGAAATATTGGCCTTGCAGGCGGGACACATAAAACCAACAGAATCTGACTGCAGTTCAAGGTTGAGACCACCATGATTGAACTCTCTTCTGCACCAAACACAAATGGTTGTGAGCTGATGATGCCTGCTTCCCCTCTTTGGTGGGAGTTGGGAGACTGTGCCCCATTCAAATGAGACAGAAGGAACAAGCCCCAGTTCCAACTGTGCACCATAAGCTGCCAGGTCAAGTGATGTCTCTGATAGAGTCGTCGAACCTTGGCTAGTTGCAAAACCAAAATTGGGAGGCCCAATCTCATTCAGTACCAGCTCATTGAAATCTGAGATACTCCCAAGCTTTTGGCTAATGCTGCTGAAGTCTTCTCCCTGTCCAAAGAAACAAGAGAACAAAAAATTGAATAACTCAAAAGGCATTATGGCCCAAAGTAAAAAAAAAAAAAAAAAAACCATCATCATCATCATCCAACAAGCTTTATTCCATTACCAATGTGAAAAAAAAAAAAAAAGAGGACAAGCACAGTATCAGGAAAATTTGTTGCAAAGCAGGTATAATTAATTAGGGGGAAAGCTAGAAAGAAAATAACGCATAGAATCACAAAAACAATGGCCATGGTGAAAATGGTGATGAGGCAGCTCAGCTCTAATGTCCAAGTAGAAAGTTACACGGAATGAATAGCCAAGCATGTCACTGGCCATTTGGTTTCTGTCAGTTTGGAAAGTATCATGGGTATGGAGGAGGGATGTATTATGTGATTGAATTAATAGAGTTATTCTTGGAGGGGATAAAAGCATGGTTGTAAAAATGAACAAAAATGCCAAAACTATTCCCTCGAAAATAAAACAAGAATGGTACCTTTGACCAGACGGAAAAAAAGAAGAAAGTAAAGCATACTTTACATTCACTGTCAAGGATAGAAAAGATGAATGAGAAAATTGTGTAAAAGTTTCTTTAAAGGGGTTTTAAAAGTTACAAAGGCGCCCAGAATATACTATTTACTCTTATAAATGGATCGGAATATTCTTGTCTTCTTGACCACACACAAAAAACGGTCAAGATATCTTGTATGAGACGACTTAAAAAGTATATAAGATGAAAATGGCAAGTTATCAATTTTTATCTTCTTAGAAATGGGATGCATGGTTTTTTTTTTTTTTTCTCTTTTTTCTTTTCAATGTGGTTGTGAGAAAAAAAGATCCCCAGACATTCCATATAAGCTATGCACACGTGGTGGGCAATTCTAACAATACAAAGCAAATTGGAGATAGAATCTTGCATGTGCCGGCTGGAGACAGGAGGGAAATGCTATAAAATCATAAAATGCCCCAAACATTCCCTATAAATATATAAACAAAAAATAGATGAGGGTTACTTTTGACTAGACAAAAATATTGGAAAGGGTATCTTGCAACCGCAGATTAGAAATAAAAAGGAGGGAAAAGTACATGTCATCATATCTTCAATGGGAAAGTGAGATTGACAAAAATCTAAATTCTTTCTAAACTAAAAAAGGCGGAGTACTTTCGAACAGATGAAAAAGGCCAGAGAAGGTATCCACATCATTGTTTTCTTAGGTTAGCATATGTGGAAGATGAGAGAGCTCTACTGTCCAAATAAACTCACAGGGAATGAATAGCCCAGCAGGCAGCAGTGTCAATGACCATTTGGTTTGTCCAAGATAAAAAGTATCAGGGTCATCTCCCACCCCAAAGTTTTTCCTATTAGTATCGGCATGCTAACAAATGATGCATAGCAGTTCACGGCTGTTGCTCAGCTGGCTGGTGAGGGATGTGTAGTGTGTGTGAATTTGTGAGTTCGAGTCCCTTGCAAAAAACAATAAAAAAAGAAAAAGAAAAAGATGCATAGCCCGCAGTCATACCTTCTCTGATATCATATCAAAGGAAGTAAAATAGCCTGAAGATTGTAACAACAACGATGATGTATCAGAGGGCACATTGTGCAGTGCACTCTCCGCTTTCACATCTTTATCACATTCAGGATGACACCTTCCCAAATCACTTTCCATACCATTGCCAAACTTTTCCATTTCCTTGAACTCAGCTTCCTTCATACTGCTATTTAATAGGTCCTCCACCGAAGTCTCAATACAAGTTTGCTCAGATAGATTAGTCGAACCACTCTCAAAAGCACAGTCCAGCTCATTGCTAGATTTTCCCATTTCGTTCATGTAAATAACGGTACCTGGGGTAGACTTATCATCAGATAGAATATCCAAACGGCTTCCAATACCCTTCTCCGGGTCATTGCTTGATATATCATTTTCATCAAGCATATTGCTAGGAGAAAGATCCTTGTCATGAGAAGCATCACATGTATCAGAACCACTGGTTGGCTGATTATATGGCAGTATATCTGAATTGCTTTCAGTGCCCTTCTCCTGCTCATTGCCTGATTTATCATTTTCATCAAGCATCCTGCGAGGAGAAAGATCCTTGTCATAAGAAGCATCACAAGCATTAGTACCATGGGTTTGCTCATTAGCAGGTATAATATCCGAATAGCTTCTCATGCTCTTCTGATCCTTGCCTGATTTATCATTTATATCAACCATACTGCTAGAAGAAGGAACCCTGTCACAATAAGCATCACAGGTAACATTTCCAGCCTTAGAAGATATTGAAATTGCGGCATCCATGCAATTATTGATTTTATCATCCATTGTATCGCTAGCTTCAACAATCTTCCTCAATTTATCATCAATCATCTCACAACCATTATCTTGTTCATCAACGGATGCACTTACCATTGCCAAAGCTTCAAGTGCATAGCTCTGTTGAGTAACACCAATATCTGTGTCCTCTTTATTGTGTTTAATATGAGGGGGACCATGATCTGGGTCAGAAGTGGATTTGGTCATTGAAATTACTGTTGTAGTGTCCTTGGCAGTTCCTATTGCACCCAAAGCATCCATCTCAGTTATTGCTGATGGCATCAAAACCAAGGCTGTTGGCTGAATGCATGTCTGCACAATTATGTCATCTGGCAGTGATTCAAGACTTTTATCGTAGTCTCTCACATGAATCCCAACATGACTATTGTAACGACGTTTTTCATCAAAAGTCTTATGGCAAAACTGGCACTCAAACTTTCCATCTTTTATTATCACCCCATCAGCGATGGATTTGCCAAATCTACATCTCTTTGCATTCCTCTTATGGAAGGATAACAAATGCTGCACATACGAGTCCTTATCACCAAAATTCAAATTACACTTGCGGCATTCCAGTAGGTTCCTCAGTTGAGCTTTTGCTGGATTCTCTACCCTAAACAACACAATTTGCTTCTCATAGTCGGTAGAAATAGAAGATATTGGGGTTGCTGAATAGCAAATAGGAGCTTCCATTCCGACGTCAACTTGACTGGCAGGACCTGCAGTCTGATTCATATCCCAAAACCTAAGGAAAAGGAGTTAAATAGGACCAAGTAAAACTAAAATGCAAACAACTTACACTTCCTGTAACCATATTGCAAGTTCCGTGGATGTTCTCATCAATTTGACTAGAAACAGGCTGGCTCACTTCTTGGGGTCGAACATATGGGAGCAGATATGAAGAAACTTCCTTGCATGACATAAACTGCTGCCCATTTGGACTACACAGCACAAAATCCGAGGACGTGTAATTAACGTATGAAAAAACCAAAGAAAAGGCCACATATAATGGCAACGAGAAAACAGTGGTGAACAACAAATAAAGTAGTCTGGATGCATGTGCATTTATATTGTAAGCATTAGTACAAGAAACAGTAATAATAATAAAAACTAAAAACACTAGTATATCATTTTCATATTTATTACTGTGGACAAATGATTCTGCAGTTCTAACCATATAAAAAATATTGATGTAAAAAATTTATGGAAGTTTCTGCTTTTCAAATGAGAGAACGTCAATGAAAGGAACATATCCTTTGCCAATCATAAAGATTGAAAAAAAAAGCTCAAAAGTTTCTCACATTAGGGCTATCAATTCGAGGTGGGCATCTGGAGCTGGAGGATTTTTGGCCATTCCCACTGCTCACACTAAGTGTTCTGTCTGATCATTTACAAGACAAGAATTTTAAATTAGATTAGATGCAACCTAATTATAGTTTCCTAGAAAATAAATTGTCGGACACAATCCAAAGGGATGTGCATAACAAGCTTTATCTTCAGGACCACTTCCCATTTAAAACTGTATTTGCATAGCAAGCATAGCAGTCAGTACTGCCTACCGCAACTTACAAGCAAATGTTTTGAGATGCAAGCTCTTAAATAAGCTTACCCGCAGCCCAAGTCAAAAGTAAAGTATAAAATTCTGTCCTCGGTGATTCTTCATTTTTTATCAAATTATGGATCATATAATTCCTTACTAAATGAGGCAACTCATATTTTTCTTTTGGACACCTTCTAAATAATTTGTTCTATGCATATTCTCTGTTTGGCCTATTCGATGGTGAATCTCCAATACCATGAGGTTCATATCGCACAACTGCAACCACAGAAGAGAGTCTGCATATTTCCGTATTGTTCCAAATCCATGGATACATCCAAACATGGAGACATCATGCATGAAAGTGAACATTCAAAAATCAGAAACATGAGATTTACATCAGTGTATATCTAGCTAATTAGCTAACAAGTACAACCAAACCCCCCCCCACATCAGTGTATATCTAGCTAATTAGATAACAAGTACAACCAAACCCAAACACCCCCCCCCCCCCACACCCCCCCGCAAAAAAAAAAAAAAAAAAAAAACCCATGAGCGCACATGCACACACGGATAATTCCATAAGTCTAATAAATCTAAAGTCCAGTGTTACCAAAATTTCACTAGCTTTTCAGGTTCCTCTTGTTACACCCAACATTGCAAAATAGGAACCTTTCTGTCTTTTCATCCCCATCATTTCAACCAGTACTAAATATTCATTTACCTTCGACTAAACCTATGCTAATTTGCAGGTAACTCAGATTTTACGAATCAGTCAACCAATTTATACACTTCTAAGTTTACCAAGATCCAAATGTGCCCTATTCCTTGTAATCAATGGAGATTAAAAATGAATCATATGCAATGTAGTGCAGAAAAAGAAAGATTGCATAAAGGACAATTGCGCAACAAGGGGATTCCACTCCCTATATATTTCTGTCTCGACAAATTGATATGCATTCCTATCCCTCCCACAGAAAATCGAAATCCACCTTAAGAAAAATGCGTCGCATCAGACAACTTTTTTTATTTTCCTTATCCCAAGCAAAACCCATCCTCATTCGGTATAAAAAGCATCCGCACCTGTAACGCCCCACCCTTCACACATGCATGATATTGTCCGCTTTGGCCCACAGGCCTCATGGTTTTGCTTCTGATAGGCCTCAACCTATCAAAAGGCCTCATACAAGGTAAGGGTGTAAGCCCCATTCACTTTCCTCTCTACGTCCCCGTGCAGACCCGCCCACTTGCACCAGACCACGGCAAGGGACCCATACTCGAACTAGTCGAGAGTCGGCTCTGATACCATTTGTAACGCCCCACCATATATCCATGCATGATATTGTCCGCTTTGGCCCACGGGCCTCACGGTTTTGTTTCCGATGGGCCTCAACCCATCAAAAGGCCTCATACAAGGTAAGGGTATAAGCTCTATATAAAATCTCATTCACTTTCATCTCTATAGTCGATGTGGGACTCCGGGCCATTCAGACTCTCGACTAGTTCGAGTGTGGGTCCCCTGCCGTGGCTTGGTGCAAGTGGCTGTGCAGCCTTAAGGGGGGTGAATTGTAACGCCCCAGAGTCCCACATCTACTATAGAGAGGAAAGTGGATGAGATTATATGTAGATCTTACACTCTTACCTTGCATGAGTCCTTTTGATGTGTTGAGACTCATCAGACGCAAAACCGTGTGAGGCCAGTGGGCCAAAGCGGACAATATCATGCATGGGTATACGGTGGGGCGTTACAGCACCAAATGATGAAAAAACTTTTAACGCATAGCATAGAAATCTTTGGTCAACCACTTTAAAGCATCAGCACCAAACGATGGAAAAACTTTTTCCGTATAGCATCGAAATCTTCGGTGGCATTTTCATGGAATTTCCGTATAGCATCGAAATCTTCGGTGGCATTTTCATGGAAAGTCCAAAAGTAGGTTACACAAACGTGCCGGGAGAAGTGAAATGAAGAAAAACCAACCTGATGTATCTGCGGCAATTCAAGGAAGCCCTTCCTTCTCTCCGTTTAAGCCCTAGCAAGAGCTTCCATCCAACAGGCAGCTCGTCGCCGAAATCTCCGGCGTCGACGATCTTCCTCTTCTTCCTCCGGCTCCCCCATTGCCCCTCCAACCCATTCAAAAACCCTAACAGCTCCTCCTCCGTCTCCAACCCCTCCGTCCTCCTCCTCAGCTCCGCCCCGTACGGATCCTCCCAATCCGCCAGCGCAGCCACGTCCACCACTGCTCCGCTTCGATTCAACACCTCATACTCATTCTTATACACCACGATCGCCGCCGTGCTCGCCCTCTCCCTCCTCCTCGCCGCCGCAGGCGGCCTTTCGCCGGATGTTAGGGTTAGGGTTAGATCATTCTGCTGCCGTGAGAGGAGCTGGCAGAGGGATTGTGCGATCTGCTTGTTCTCTCTGAGCTCGGGGTCGTCGGCGGCGACGGCCGGGGATGGTCGGCGGGAGTAGGTCTGTCTCCGGCTGCCGGCGCTTTCGTTGAAGATGGAGCGGTCGATGGCGGGGGCGACGTCGTCGTCAATGCGGCGGAGGTCGAAGGCGTCGTCGCGGCAGAGGGAGAGGGAGCGGAGCTCCGCCTGGGAGAGGAGGCGGAGGTCAACGAGCGGCAGGGATGAGAGGCGGAGATGCGGATCGGTGGAATCGACGATCGTGATCGAAGAGAGACCCATCATCTTTGGGAAAATCAGGTTTCTTCTGTGATGTGCACTCGGTTTGGGCCCTGTGGCCTCTGCGTTTTTTTCTGTTTTGGGGTCGTTTAACGGAAATGGAGAGGGGGACATGCTTGTGTGGGGCCCGAATGATCTTGACCGTTGATTGGGTGTTGTTGATCATCTGCTGATTGCTGATGTGGTTCTGTTGGGGTAGTTGAATGGTTAAGAAGGGCAATGTTGGAATGGGGTGGGAGGATTTCGACCTTTTCAATTTGGGATATGTGGGTCCCACCAGTTGGTTTCACCAAATGCTACGGCGTATGACTAGTCCCGTCAATGGGAAGCGTTAGAAACGGGTAGATGCCCTGCTTGGCCCGCCCCAAGCCCGAAAATACAGAGCTTTTAAAAAAAATTTTGAAATCAGTGGGCTGGGCTTGGATAATACATTTTAAACTCCGGCCAAAATGGGACTGAAACTGGGCAGAAACAACCCGGCCCATTCAAGCCCGGCTCGGCCTGCTGCAAAGTCATTTAATAATAATTATTTATATATTACTGAAACTGTCCCTCATTAACAACAAAAAATGACTAATTAGGTTTTAACCGATCCTACATTACTTTAACATAACTCATATATGATACTCATTCTCATTCATTTCTATTGATTTTCTGATTTTCCACTTTCACCGGCAAAAAAAAAAAAAAAAAAAGATTTTAACTGTTCTCACATTACTAGACCCATATAGCCTATATGATATTCATTCATTTCTATTGATTTTCTATTGTCACTGGCAAAATAATAATAATAATAATAATAATAATAATAATAATAATAAAAATTAACACCGCCATGTTGCTTGTTGCATTGCATTGCCGGTTCCAAGCCCGGAAAAAAAGAAGGTTTAAAGTCCGGTTCACATGGAGTGTCTAGTGACAGTAGGAATAATTAGATAATGTTTTGCTTATATCCAGGATTGGGTTAAGCCCAGGCCAAACCCTGGCCCGGGCCCGTACGGGACGGGATTTGATGTAGGCCAGTTCAATTTAGGGCTGTGATTGGACAACACCCGGTGAGCCTATCCTATTTTTGGGATGGGATTGGATTACCAAAGCCCAGGCCCGGCCCATTCCATTGACAGGCATACCTATGGGATTGGGAAAAGCCTCTTCATTGCATTAGCCAAAATTTGGAGTGTTGGTTTGAGTTTTTGGCTTAATTATTGACAAATATTCAATTAACCAATAAATAAAAAAAATAGAATTTTTTTACACTTTTAGTTTAACCTTGACTCTGCTAATTTAGGCGTCATCAATCTTTACCCTAATGGGAAGGTAGGGTTAGTTAATAAGTGCATCAAATGTGAGAATGCTGGAGTAGATGTGTGGTAAAGTTATAGAATATATAATAATAAATGAGCAGTTTAATTATAAATGTATATAGAAGTAGTAACAATAAATATGAGAGCTTGATTCAAATTAGATTAAAATGGAGAAACAAAATTCATGCAGTGGATCCCAACATTGGTGAGAGAAGGCTTTGATTATAACGAAATTTTAGAGGTAGTTCCAAGCCGGAGATACGAGACGGTTAGCATAAAACTTTTATCACTCATATTAGCGTGGTACATTTAAATACTGTTAAAACCTACTTATCTTCTTTAATTTTGTTTATTTTCTCTGCGATATTTTCTCTTATGAAAATGCCATAGGATTTGGCTTGTTTGGGTTGGGTTAAAGTCTCAGATTTGAAGTCCGCGTGAGATTTGGGCTTAACCTTACCCATATAGGCCCATGTGAATAACATAAAGGGCCTGGCAGAGTTCTGCGAGAACGGTCCTATAAAGCCCAGCTAGGCATCCACCAATCATGGAAGATGTGAGGGGATAGAAAAATCTGGATATACCAACTATCTACAAAATCTCAAGTTCATCCCATCACTCTAACCCCTTCATCTGCGACCGCTCTAACTAGAATGCATTTTCTTTTTTCAATTCAACCGTTAATTTCATTTGGATCGGACAATTGCTTCTCTATAAGCTTTTTTCCTTCTCAAAAGAAGCTCATATAGCTTCTATTGGCCTAAAAGCCATACCTTGCATCTCGTCCTTCACTAGTCTTCGCTCTGTTAATTTATCTGGCAATTTCATAGGTATGAATCAGACATTGCTTCTCTATAAGGGTGTGTTTGGAATGATTTACCTCAAATTGAAATAGGCTTTACTAGTTTGGAAAAATAAATTTCTATACTCTCAATATGTATTGTGGGGTGGGGCAGTATAGAGCTAAATCAGGCACTTTTTACCTCAATTTTATTTTGGCGATGAGCACTGATACTGGTTGGAGAGAAGCCAAAAAGGGAAAAACATTATGCTACTGTTGTTTCAGCTGCTCAACACATATGAATAGGTCACTAACCCTTCTAGTTAAATATTGAAACCATTAGTTACCTGGAGTCCTTCCAAACCCTACACTTAAATATGTAATAACTAGAGTTTGCTTATTTGACATCATGGTATCTACTTGCAGTTCATATCACTCCAGGATCTCTCCCCAAGGGCCTTCACACCCTCAATTTATCTAGAAACAAGATTTCGGCCATTGAAGGCCTAAGAGAATTAACAAGACTGAGGGTTCTTGATCTCAGCTACAACTGGATCACCCGAATAGGCCAAGGTGAACACTAAACAATGCATATCCTTACCATCTCCTTGTACATATGTTTTTTTCTCCCTTCCCATCTTAGAGAGTGGATGCAAACTTAACAACTCCATGGTATTGCTAATCCTGTGAGCATACAAAAATCCGCAGGCCATCCATCAGGTGACCAGCCATGCTCGTGGATACTTTGTCCTGATATTCTGACTGGAAATTACTATAGCCTGACTTTGGCCCATGTCTCTCACACATGTGCCACATGGCATGTTTGGCCAAATGACCCCATTTCACACGTTTGGGGAATTAGCAACCTATCCAATGTAGCCTGCTATCTGCTCTCCTTCCCTGTTAAATTTTGAGTTCATTCTTCTGGTTGTAAGAGAGATGTGGAAGTTAAAGTTAGTTTAATCTTTTTACAATTTCATAATCTACATTAGATTGATCTGATTAGACATGCTATAAGTAGAGAGAGATTCTTTATAAGCTCTTGACTTTCAGGATAGGAATTTTTTAGCCAACCCAGATTGATGCGATAAGGGTTTGTTGATGATAATGATGAGATGTATCTGATTAAACACTGAAGTGACTCTGTTACAAACTATGCATCCTAAACAACCCAAGTGGTCGGGTCGAAGTAAGGCACATATATATAAGAAAATCACACCATCATTCAAACATCATATCTGCTCTTGTCAATGCTCTTCAGGGTTGTCAAACTGTATAATGATCAAGGAGTTGTACATCACTGGAAACAAGATCAGTGATGTAGAGGGTCTCCACAGGCTTCTGAGGCTTGCAGTTCTAGACCTGAACTTCAACAGAATTACCACAACCAAATCGCTCGGCCAGCTTGTTGCAGACCGTAAGTCTTTGTTGGCTCTGAATTTGTTGGGCAATCCAATTCAGAGCAACATCGGTGATGATCAGGTGCGGAGGACAGTTTCAAACCTGCTACCTAAGCTGACTTATCTGAGCAAGCAGCCTATTAAGCCGCAGAGGGCAAGGGAGGCGGTATCAGATAATGTTACTAAAGCTGCGCTTGGAAACAATGGTTGGAGCTCTCGAAGGAAGGTGTCCAGATGGGCGACCCAAGGATCATCTTCTAGGAGCAGGATCAGTGAAGGAGTAGCACACAGGAGTCGGCACAGAGCAAGGAACAATCACTGACGTTAGCCTTCTGTGAGGAAATGATAAGCATTTGTTTGCACTAGTAATATACTCAGGTGCAAGCAGGTTTCAAATTTTTTTAGTAAGCCTGCAGGGGACATGGGTCATGTTTTTGGTGAATTGAGATGGCATTTTCTTGCATTTTAAGGGCTTTAAATCTGCTCTTTTGTCACGGATAATGGCCAGGGAGAGGCAATGAGGCTTTTGTTCATATTTTTTGGTGTATATATATATACCTTTTCTAGTGAATGGTGCATGATCCTTTGTGTTTTTTTTTTTTACATGGAGCTTGTCTCAAAATGTATTTTTTCTTGGATGCTTAACATTAGACAAGACCAAAAAGGATAGTTTTAGGGACTGATGGTTATGAAATTAAAATTGCGGCACGGGCAGGGGCGGACTGACATAGTATTGACCTGGGGCGGTTGCCTAGGTCAATATTAAGATTTCGTGAGATTAAATGGGCCAATCATGCCAAACACACATCTAATAAATATTTGCTCCATGTTTAAACCTGACGATCGCCCCACATGTCAGAGAAATGGAAACACCCATTTTCTATTTTGACATCTTCTTCCACCGAGAATACGAGACCATCTTCACACCGTTCTCTTTCAACTGCTTCTTTTACTGGGAGATCGGCTCCTCATCGTTGGTCCTCTAGTGGTTAGTCTCTCTCCCTCCCTCCCTCCCTAGGTGTAGTATAATCATGATCACTCTATATCTAAATCATAATTTAAACCCTAAGCTCTAAATCACCAAATCTAATAATATATACAAATTTGAAGATGATGGGATCACCCTTGGGCATGCTTTAATCTTTAGTTCATATGCAAATCCAGCCTCAGGGTTCATATGTTTGGATAGCTTGAGTTACAATTATGTGAATATTTCTCTTCTTTGCCTTAATCCAATGACCAACTATATAAGGAATTATTTTTATAGCTAAAGTAAGTGCAGATCATTTTAGTGACAGAAATGTATATTAATTAATATAGTTAAATATTTTGTGTCTCTATAAATGCAATACATTTTCTCTTTTGCTATTGTAAATGTGTAAAAAGTCTAACAAAGTCAAGCAAAGTTTAATCCCACCCAAACGAAAATCCTGGGTCTGCCACTGGGCACGGGTAAATCCAAAAAACCTCATGAGTTTAACCTTGAGGTCTAAGTTCATGTTTGGCTGCTTAATTATACATGTGTATATAGGGTCACCCTCACCCAATCACCGTCCATGAGCACCATCTTGTGGGGCTCACATGCAGCCACGCAATCTCGGGGGACGGGGGATTGAAAGACCTAAGTGAGACCTACGGTTATACAAAATATCAACCCTATTATCATCCTGCTCCTTGATTTATGACCATAATAAAGTTTGATGGTTTTACAAGGCATGCATCATTTTATGTGATTTTAGTTCAACAATGCGTGTCAAATTTGGCCTGTGCTAATTTACGGGGGATTAGTGAGTGCAAGTGTTTGATTGATCTTAGTGGGTCCCACATGCTAAAAAAAGGAGGGCACTCAAGGATGGTGCTAGTGTCACAGTTCCCCAACCAGCAGCTTGACAGTCTGTGTCTCAATAGCACGCAGACATGCTAGAATACTCAGGAAGATTCCGGAAGCATGTGGAAAGTCCTTCGGGTCTAGAACATTCTAGAAAGCCCCGGAATACTAAAGAATTCTTGAGCATACACTAGAATTTTCTAGAGACTTAGTGTGTGTAGATCACTTAGGAAGTCTCTAGACCATTGTATTTTCTAGAAAACTAATAACAACCATACACTTGTACATAATTGTAGCCACAAGTTGTAAGGGCCTTGCCCTATATAAAGGGGTCATGACCCCTCATTTGTACACAAGCCAAACTTGAGCAATACAAAAGCATTCTTAGCATTCACTCAAACTCTCTTACTTCTTTTGTGTTCTAGTCTTGCTAGTAGTCTCTCAAATCCTTGCAGAGCAAGGTTCAAGGCCGACTTAGGCATATAAGAGTGAAGTCTTAAGCCTAAGGCCGCACGGTGTGCACTAAAGCTTGCAGCCCGTGACACTAGCATAAAGGTGCTCACAGGGGGATTACTAATATATATATATATATATATATATATATATATATATATATTTTTTATTATTTAGAAAAACCTAATCCTTTCAGGCTTCACTCCTCCATCCTGTTTGGCGGTGCCATTTTTTATAGTGTCGATTGTGAAGACACAAGTAAGATCTACCCTTGGTTATGGACCCTGTTAGACTTAGTGGTGGGGTACCACCAGTCCCATGTCATTGGATGTGGGCCAAACCACTCAAGGAAAAACACATCTTAATACACAAGCCTTCTTTAACTTTTCTTATACCATTTTCTCTCCTCTTACAATGATAGCTTCAATGAGGGATCTGAAACGGATGCATTCCTTGCATTTTATGTTGTGATCTGCAATTTCCTCGGAGGCCTCTTCGATCTGATCTTCGACCGAACCCAGGCTGCGAGCAAAGTGGCCCACCAATTCTCTTCTCCGATCAACCCTCTCAAATCCGATCCGTCAAATTTCTTCTTATCACGCCAACGCTCTGATACTGGTTTGTTGTGATCTAGGGCCTATGAGAAAAGATCAATCACGCACAAGAGAAACACATATATTTAAGTGGTTCGGCTTTTGGCCTACGTCTACAGGGAAGATGAGAGAAATCACTATGCAATAAGAAGAGTTCTACATCCTAGAGACTATTAGTCTCTATTTATAATATCAGCCCCAAAACCTTGTTACACCCAAACACTACCTCTTAATCACAGGCTTGTTTGGCATCTCTACTCTTTTTTTTATAGATCCATCTAAAATAGAGCCATTAAAAAAAGAGTCATAAAAAAAAAAGAGGCTAGAATATAAAAAAGCGTTTGGTAATGCATGAATCTATTTTAAAAACCTCGCCTCTATATTTTAAGACCCAAAAGTTCTATTTCTTATCTGCCCATTTTTGTAACATTTGGATTTTAGAGGATTTGCCTCTAAATGTCTAAAGCGGACAGAGTCTAGAATCTTGTGCCAAACGCTCTAATTGTTTAAACTTCTATCCGATTTAGACATTTAGAGAAATAGAGGCATGAAATAGAGATGCCAAACATGGGCCTACTTCTAGTCACAGTAGAACATGGACAATGCAAGGGCCCGGTTTACCAGAGTAATTACTTCTATTAAGCCATACAACCTAACATTTTACATGTTTTGTTCATTGTTTGAGAGTGATTTAAAGGACTAGAGAGAAGATAAATTACCATTGTGATCCACTCCGTCTATCCTTTAATCCTTTCATTAGGCAGCCATCTTTCAACTAAGACACAATAGTGAGTGATAGCACTGAGGTGATTTCTAGTAAATGTCCTTTCAGCGCCTTAATGTCACATAATCTCATTAGCACATAGATTACCCTTAAATGTTGTAGCGGACACATGGAAGTGGACCCAAGCTTGTGAACCAATGGACAAAAGACTCACCATTGGAGCTGCAACAATCTTAGCTGGATTGGGTTTTCTAATCCTAACACTGAAAGGATTATCCATAAGCCACATATGACGAAGTCATGTTAGTATTATGATACTTAATGTGATTTACGTGATATAATCAACACACTATTGTGTTGTAGCCTCCATTTATGTATGTTGTAAGGTCAATTTTTGAAGAGAGAAGCAAGATGGAACAACCTTTGGTGCCTTTTCTTTTTCTTCTTGCTGGATCTCCTTCCTTGAATGAAATACCGTTCAAGAAGAAAGAAACTCCATGAAACTCGATCAGGTGGCCCGATCGAGCTTTCTCCGATGCTGAAGTCTGCCACCAATATTTGAAATTCTTGTAGTAATTAGTTTTTTGATATGATTTTGGCATACCTCCTTCTCAAATCATCTTCTTCCTCTTATGCAATTTTCCCCTGGATTGCAGATGCCTGTTAGTACACGTTTTCCACTTCCACATCATGGTGACTGGATTTCAAATATGGCTCAGGATCATGGGATGTTTCCCCCTCAATATTGGTCTCCTTTTGCTCTTTTCTGCCAACTGTCCTTGTGTTATTTGATACATGTCCTTTCCCACCTTCCCCATTATAACATGTGAGAGGATCATGGCCCCCTTTCATGGGATGTTCCTTCCCCACTTTCATTATTGGGCTAATTTTACAGGTGGGTCTGTTTTGGCCTAAACCCACTTCCAAGTCATTCAAACTTTCTCCTCACATATGTTTTGGAACTGGAAAAGTGATTTTTTTTTTTTATGGAAAATGTGTGAGTGTTTGGTGTCGCAAAAGAAATAGGAAAGCAAAAGCAAACCAGTGATTTGATGCTTCCACTTCCACCAAAATGTAATTAAAAAGTAAGTTATAATAGTGAGGTTTGACTTGAAATTCTACTGAAAACTGAAAAAAAAAAAAAAAATCTGATGCAGCACTTCCCATTTTTCAGGTTCTGCATTAGTTCCCCAACGAACCCTTAATTCTGTGGCTTAGGTCACCAGTTGTTCGCACCAAATGAAAGAAAAAGTGCATTTCAACAATTAGAAGTCTACAATTTGAGAAGCACTTTTGAGGAAGGATAACCTACTCAGCACTAATTACTCCTAAATTCTCTTTCTATTTCTTAAGGAGTTATCTATATGAATGTCTTCTTTAAGGTGTAAGCAAAGAGTGCACAAATTGATGTTTAGAAGATTGATTAACTCCAGATAAATCAAATCTAGTCACTGTAACTGAAGAACAGTAAGGTCTTTAGCTTTTTCATGTCATGTGCTGGAATGATTCACCAAGTTCCATTTTTTTTTTCATACTCTCAGTTATTTCACCTTAAGAAATGGGCTTACTCTTTGATAGGATATTTAAAAGAAGAAGAAGAAAAAGAAGTTATGGAGTTTGATTGGTGAGCTCTATAATGATTCTATCATTAGGAGGTGGATCAGTGCCAAACCTTACGATTATTCCACCCTTACGAGAATGGGCCACCATCCTCCCATCATTTGAGTCGTTGACGTCTAATGATTCTATCATTAGCATAGGTCCATCATGATTCTATTAACTCTGTATTATTTGTATGGGTAGACCCATTATGATTCCATCATTAAGAGGGTGAAGTCACGGGATTCTATCATTTGAGCTAGCCATGATGAAATCATTACATTGGGGTAGGCCCCATCATGATTTCATCAAAGGTGAAGCTCACCATGACTACACTATTTGTGGACGCAGTCCACTGTAATCTTATCACTTGAGTAGGCTTAAGAAGATGCCACCATGGGAACTAGCCTTCCCTCTTACATGGAAATAGAATTTCATATTCAATTTTCTCTCATCGTTTGCTTTGCGTGAGAATGTACTAACAATAGTATTCACAAAAATAAAAGATAAATGTGAATATGGTGAATGCTACATCTCTGTTCTACTTGAATTTCTCGAAGGATACATTTAAGACACTTAAATACATGTATAGAAAGAGCAAGAATTGGCGCAAGAGAGGGGGTTGTAACATTCAGTAAAAAGACTATCATTTGTTTTTCTGTTGAATTTTTCTCAACAATGTAACAGTTTTCTCCGCCGCTTACATGGACATTTTCTTATAATGAGATATGGGAAAAGAAAGTATCTGCTCTGCTCTCCTAGCTTCATTTGTATTACAATGGCCCTACCGAAACCTTGCGGTTCCAACAGAGCTCAAGGTCCTGCCCACCTGAACCCACTTGTGTATTTCTATATGATTCTTTTCAATTTCTTTTTCAGTTTTTCCTTTTTCTGGTAAGAAGTTCTCAACTGTGGTGGAACTTTATGACAATTGTGATCTGGTAAATTAATGAATAGCTATACCTTGTTGGGCTTTTGATAAATTTCAAGTTTATTTCTGTTGTTTCTTGATGAAGGGCTTCTGGCAAACTAGCAATCTCTCATCCTTGTTATTCTCTAGCTCCACCACACGTGCATCCCACTTGAGCTGCAACGAAAGAGCTCTGGCTGACTCGATGAGAGGAGCTATATCGCGAATTATCACCCAACCCTGCAAACATGCAGTTGTTCAGGTTTCCAACCATGAATGGCATATGGCATGAGAAAACTATCCTTCCCTTCTTACTCAATTCATGACTTTGATTTACTTTACGAATATCTGGTATGTCAGGTTGTGTGAGGTTTTCACCAGGCACACAATTTTTCTAGACCACACACTACTAGTCCGTATAAGATGTATAGAATTTTATAAGATAATACACGGTGGCCATGATCATCGAATATAATTTAATACAAAATATATTGACACCTTAAAGACATCAATCCGGTGTGTAAAACCATGGATGCATTCATATAGTCAGCAGAACAGCTCTCTTGCACCGTGAAGCATATATTTTGTGAACAAATTAAACTAAATATTGGAAATGATGAAGACATTCGTCTCTGACAACGACGTTGTTTTATAAGACTTCTTTAGATCTTTTAAGCAATAGAGGGAGTTGATATTTTGAACCAGTATCTTGAGTTACAATTGGAGAAGATGTAACTTTTTTCCTTAGAATTCCAAGACAGAAATGTAATTAATTTTGCATGTCCAAGATTACATATCTTCAGTCACTATATTTGATTACCTGAGGAAAACTCATTTTTCATTCTAAATTTTCAAGAGGACTATGCTATCATTTTATAAAAATCACCAGTGCTCTTCCCATTTGTAAACTGAGTTGGGATTTTGCCATGTTGGGAGTTGGGATGAGACCTTGAACTCTTGATTTATTTAGCAATCAACATGCTGATTTACATGGCACTTCTTTATCTGTGCTCTTTGTATGACTTGTATGACTCCCAAGTCATCTTTGACCACTAAACTTCATTAAACCACAACCTCACAAGTCTTCTTAGCTGGCTAACCTCACAAGTTGAAAGGGCTTTTCAGAGAGCTTTGTTTGGTGAGGCTTTTAGTTGTTGGCCGATCTTCCCAACAATAGAAACAACTTCCATCAGATTTTAATAAGTCTAGAATAGTTACAACATGTGTGACCATCATTCCTGTCCGTAGAAGTGAGTGTTAATACAGCCTATCTAATTATATGTATTCTTCATTCCCTTACTGTCTCATCACCTCAAGAAAAAGAGTGACAAACTTATTTACTGCAATAAACAACTTACCACATTCTGCTAAGTTTTTAAGTATTGGGGTCCTTCAAGTTCTTCATTATATAATAAATAGCTATGTTCCTAATGTGTTTCAATCTATGATCTGAAAGCCAGTTGTAGTTCTACAGCTGGGATCTAAACTAGGTATACTCATTTTGACCAGATCATATAATTCTTGTATTCCAAAAGTTTTTGAGACTCAGGGTCATTTAAAAACTTAATGATCTCGAATGATAAGCAGTTTGGGCTGGTAAATGTAATGTGATGTGGGTGCATAAGATGCGGTAGACCCACAAGCAGGCAAATGACTATATGAAATTTCTCAAGAAAAAGCTACTCTGCAACTCAAGGGACAAAAAAGTCAGTACACTGTTCGGGATCCTTGTCAGATGTAGATGAGTCTACAAACAAATAATTAACAATTATTAGGTCTACATATAGTTAAATGACTTACTGCATCAGGAAGAGCTATTGAATATTAGTATCAAGAAGAAAGAAAAAACCTTATGAAACATAAGTGAAGCAGAAAAGAGGAAGAACGGAAGGATACCTCTGGGCGAAGGATACGATCTATCTCCAAAAATAAATCAAGTGTGGTGCACCTGTGGTGCTGAGCAGCTTCAAGTGACAGCAGTCCTTCAGCGTGCACCATATCATAAGTTCTGGGATATGTTGGAAATGCTTCACACCTGAGAAAAAGATAGTAAACAATATCAAACATAAAATCAACCAAGCAAACAATTAACAAGACATAAAGTTCCCTTAGATCTTCCGATGGAAGGATAAGTAGGCAACATGAAAGGGAATCTGAATCCAAGTAGGCAGCAAGTCTACATGATTCATAAGCATTCAACAATCTAATTCATAAAAGAATCCAAATTATTCATAAATGGTAATTTTAAAGAGAGTTACTGAGGTATGCAAGGGAAGGACATGAAGAAGAATTTATGAATAAATAAATAAAAATGAAATGGCTTCCATGCTTAAACTCTAAAACATCAGCAGAAGCGAAGAACATGGAAGAAAGTACTTCCATGATTTATTAGCAAATAATGAATGGCAATACAACCATATAAATAGCAAGAGAAATTTTAATTACCAGTCATGAAGGACACCGACAAAACCCCTATCAAGGATAAGGTTTAGGTAGTTGGGACCAATAGTAGGCACCACATTCATGACCCAGGCAGTTTTTCCAGCATCCAACAAGGCAGCATTCAAGCCGCCAAAACGAGCATTCATGTCTAGCACATTTCTGAGCATGTTAAAGGGTGGGGAAGGATCTTCATCACCAGGTCTCTTTGGGTGATCTGAGAATATCAGAGGTGAAAGAAGAGACCAATAATTACGTATGATCGAGTTCCAGTTTAGAGCATCCACATCAAAGTCTTCTGAATGAACACCTGATAGAGAGGAGAGAAATGTCAATAGATATATAAAAAAAATCTGAGAAAATGTGCACAAAATAAGTTGTACTTTGTGTAATTAATTTCTTAGGAGTGCAGATGAGATTGGTTTATGATTATGCAAGCACCAAGGATGACACAGATTTCCCTTTGTAATCATCATCTTAGCCTTATCCCATCTATTTTGGGTCAGCTTTATGTAAGATTAACTAAAAAATAAGTGATGACCCGATGACCATCAGTTTCTCATTGTTCTGTGGACTAGTTTAATCACCATATATTTCAACTTCTGTCGAGTTCAATTTAGCTCGAGAAGGCCAGACTGTCCGTTCTTCAATAGGAATCCACCGACGGCTTTGAGTTCCTCCTATGCAGAGTTCTAGAAGACGATAATATGGAGATTCAATATCTTGGCCCTTACTGCAAATAGGAGGGCCCACTCCAGATTTCCTACATATGCATGCAGTAATTATCGTGAATCAGGATCAATTATTTATTTATTTACGTTTTTCAAAACTATGATTATGAAAGAAGCAAGAAACAAAATAACAACTGAATCATTTACTTGTGTTAGTTGCCTCACCGAGAAGCGTAACAGTTTCTATCACTGTTTTTTTTCCAAACAACAGTTTCATCTTGTTGTGATAACATATCCCAGCAAAGATTTTCAGCAAAATCATGAATAAAAGTCCATTTCTTCTGGTTCTTCTTGTTATTCAGTGACTTGTGAGTGTTAGTTAGTATTGAAGTCCAGACAAAGTAACCACCAGGCTTCAAAACTCTATCGACTTCAACCAAGAAAATACCTTCTGCATAGAGTAACAAAACCAAGTCAGTCACTCATAATTCATAAATCCATTATTCACATGAAAGGGCCTAAGATTCCCAAACTAAAAAATGTGAAACAAATCAAGTCTAAAATATGTAAGTCATACCTTTCTGCTCCCAGTCAATCGCACAGCGGGAACAATGCAACATATCAAAAGAAAGAGATGGATATGGCAATTGTTTTTCTGTAAAGGAACCAATCATTGCAGGAAGGCCTCTTTCAAGAGTTAATTGAACTTGACTACCTGTGGCCTCATAATTTGCTATACACATGGTCAACAACTGCTTTGAGAAGAGGTGTGCACCAAAGCTGCCATAGCCACATCCTATATCTAACACCGTTCTAATCTGCAAAATAAAGAAAATGAGATAGGCATCTCTTTGACCCAAAAGATAAGATAGAACAGCAAAAGGCTGAGTATATCAGAAATTAGTACATAATGGAAAAGAATCAGAAATCAGTGCGTTACAACAGCCTAAAGCATGCTTTGATTAAAAAAAAAGTGGTAGTGGTGGTGGGGTTGGGGGGCGCACCTAGTTTGATCCAGCGAGATAGTAGCTCAGGTCACCATTAAAGATGAGATCCAACCTCAAATTGAGTTATAACTCAACCAAATATGGTGTTTGACACTAAGAGAGTGTCATATCAAATAAAAATACAAGGTACTTCTGCCCAAAGATCAAGGGTGGTAAAAGGCTAAATAATTTTCAAGGCCAAATTGAACAGAGAGTTAAGCTCCGATGATAGTCAAATTAGGTCCGTGGCCAATTCACAGGGGGAGGGGCAATAGCTGGTAGCTATGGGGATCACAGGTGCCACATGGGCTCTCACCCATTTTAGTCCCATGGGCGGTAATTTCTGTTTAGCATAATATCTTTTGCTTTCTTTATTACTCTTGCACTTATTTTCTCCCTTATAATTTTGAGGTTCACTTTTAGATCATTTAATTTGCAAATTTTTTTCTATATTCTTAATAATTTTTTAAACAATGTTAACTAAAACAAGTAAAAGTACATTCTCTTAAAATTGATCTATAGTTAGTAATATGTTGCTACTTTTCTTTGTTTTAACTTCTTTATTGCACTTTATTTATATTTTGTCCCGTCCCATGGGTATTCGCTACTTAAAAACTACAATTTACTTCAGACTAATATTGCAATCTCATTTGGTAAATAAAGCCCAACCACAGATGGATGAAGATAAAGCTATCATGATGATGATCAATTGTGGAAAAAAAAAAAAAAAAAGATGAAAGAACAAGTGCAACAAATGAAAGTATAATCTGGCAACTGAGTTTCAGTCACATGTATTAATTTTCATGTAACATAGTAATTTATGCAGCAGAGAGAACAAATTTAAAAGACAAGCTTTCACTCACACCAGCCTGGTTGAAATTTGATTCATTTCTGAGCCCAATCATTTCTGCAATTTGATGGGAATAGTCTTCTACTCCATCAACCATAAGAGGGTCAGAACTGAAAGAAACCTGGTCTTCCTCCAGCATCATCATCCTGTAGCCAGATAATACCCACATCAATCACAGATAATATAGACTAAGCACACGGAAATCTCAATTAGAGGAGAACTTCATCACTCACCTCTTGGTCAAGCTTCCTGAGGAAAGAACTTCTTGAGCAGTGATTTTTACATTTCCAACCCAAATGACATCTCGTCCAGTAGGCCACCTAAGAGGAATTCTGTAGTTCTTAGGTGGGAGGACTAAGCAATCCTGCTTCAATCCATCAAGACACTGACGATCCTCATTTTCAGAAACATTGAAGCAGGGAACATAGTTCTCAAACTTGGATGGACAGAATTCCACCTCTTTCAGCTTCTCCACGCGGCGTGAAAGCACTCCAATTTCTTCAATGTCCTTAATCAGCTGCTCCTGGAGTCGCCTATAACCCCTAAATATGTTACCTCTTGAGGATGTTGAGATCAAGATTGTCCACCAAAGAGACCCCAAAAGAGCAAAAGTCACAATAAAAACCAAACTATACTTAAGAAGCAGTAGTTTCAAGTTCTGCCTATTCCTTGGACCTCCGGAGTTTGGAGACTCTGACCCATAACCATTCTCAGCATAACCATATTTGGAAGAATGATTTTCAGAAAATACTGAACTGGCAATAGAATGCAAATGTTTGGAGGATGAATTATGATGGGGTGAGAGCTTTTTATCCACATTCATCTGAGAACCCCAAGAGTCAGAACTACTCTCTGCAATCCGCCCACCAGATACACCTCGATGAAGAAGAGGCCTTGACATGCTCTGTCCTGCAGATGCCAGATGAAAGGAATGTCAGATGAAAGGAACAAGAAAAAAAAAAGATTTTGAGTGAACAGAACATGATAACAATAAATTAGCAACCCCAGAAAGTTTATTCAATCCATCACAAGAAACAGATGGCACAACATAAAGATGATGACCCAATATGAACTGACAGTAATCAGTTCAAACCAGATCTAAAAACCCGCCACACAAATACATAGAAAAGACATTTGAGGCTGAGAAAACACTCTCACCTGGGGTGGCAGATTTTCTCATGGAAAGTGATGAAAGAACTCACTTTGGAAAGAACTACCACAAAACCAGGTAGCCCATTTAATGGTTTTTGAATGAGTCTAATTCCCACTGTCCCACCACCACACAGTAGTGAAACTGCAAAGGGTGATATTCCATTCAGTACATTGGACTAGGAAAAAGAAACCCATTTCAAACAAGAGAGGAATGTAGAGAGAAAACCCATCAAACCAA
Source organism: Umbellularia californica (assembly GCA_028538565.1). Lineage (NCBI taxonomy): Eukaryota > Viridiplantae > Streptophyta > Magnoliopsida > Laurales > Lauraceae > Umbellularia > Umbellularia californica. Next base: position 79,951,522 of record JAPQWN010000006.1, on the reverse strand, counting down.
TCAACTGATTCAGCTACAGGAAGAGTACAGATGCTTGGCCTATAGTAATGTATACCAAATCTCACATCAGCTTGAGAAGTGAAAGATACAAAACCAAATTCTATCTACAAGCTTTATTAAACTCACATCACAACAAAACCAAAACCCAACTTCTAGCTACTCTGCTCCTCCAAAAAGGAATCTATTTCAAGTTTTGCAACAGTCCTACTCCTTTTTTCACCTTCTATTCCGCAATTCACGTGATGATATGGAAAGTAAAATAATCACCTCAAGTTTCATGACGACGTGAATGCATTTGGAGTTCATTTTAAACTAGCTAAACATTACTACTCTCAGGTGAAAAGTACAAAAAAAAAAAATACCCCTAAAGAAATGACTGTTTATTGAAAATATTAATAGAAATATTCCAGCAACTGAAGCTAAAGAAAAACAGAATATGAAGTAGCTGAATCTAAACACCAAGACGATTTCTAACCAACCTACTTTTTTTTATTTTGGGAATTACATCACTACCAGTTCACGAGGGGGTGTTGAAAACTGTTTGGCCTCCTCCACCATGGGACCCACATTCGATTAAGCAATTGTATAGAACTAAGGTTATAATTCATAACCCGAGAATTTAGATTAAGACCGAATCTCCTCGGTATTACTCTATTTAAGGGAGTTGGGAGCCCTTTCTTTGTACATCTAGAATACGAGCCCAGCTTAAGCCTAGCCCTTTCACACAAGGTGCCCTACATGACTTGTCACAAGTCCAATTCTAATACACCCATCCAACTTTTACTCACTCATAGACTAAATCCAAAGAAAATGATCCTTCTAAAATCATTAAATTAGACTTTACGCTCATAGCTCAATGGATTAGGATGATCAAATGGTGTTGAAACTTTGCATACTTAGACTTAATTTAGAACTTTCCATCCAATAACATTCCATGGTTATCAAGCATCATAGTGGAAGAGGCATTTTCTATCACCGGCCCCTCTTCTTAGTTTTTTTAAAAATGATCATTATGAGAGATCTTGACCCTGATTAGTGACAGTAATCATGTTAGAGAACCGAATCAAATTGTTTCCCTTTTTACTCCCACAAGATCAAAATCCCAAAGGCAGCTCTCTCTCTCTCTCTCTACTGATCAAGCATCATAGTGGGAGGGGCATTTTCTAGCACCCCTCTTCTTAATTTTTTTTAAAATGATCATTATGAGAGATCTTGACCCTGATTAGTGACAGTAATAATGTCAGAGAACCGAATCAAATTGTTTCCCTTTTTACTCCCACAAGATCAAAATCCCAAAAGCAGCTCTCTCTCTCTCTCTCTCTCTCTCCTGAAAAAATCTATCTATGGTGGTTTGGGTAGAGAGAGACAAAAGGATGCTTGTAGATTAGGACTTACAGGGCGTGTAAATGGCTGTAGGAGCACAGGACTTAAAACAAACAGACAAAAAATACAGGTGATATAACAGACAGGAGTGGTGTACGTTGGTGAGAGAAGTGAAGATTTGGTGTCTCTCAGGAGCTCCAAAATATAGAGCAAGTAGCTAATAGCTGGGTGCCACCTATTATAATTAATCCTACCCATACCAGTACCTACTTTGATCAAAATTATGTCAACCATAACTCTTGGTCCTCAATTTGCAGATATACAATGATACAATCCGACAAAGGCTACTAGTTACATCAATGTCAATTAAACCAGTGCCAATTTTGATTAGGCTTCTCAATGAGTCATCCAATGAGGGTATCCGAGCTAGCCTAACCCTTAAAAAAAAAAAAATGAATGCTTTTGTTCTTCCTGAAAAGCTTGAAGGTGGGGCTTGGACAAAATTTTTGATAGCCATCCTAACATATATGGGTTTATTTGAGTACAATTTGTTATGTGTTTTTTATGTTAATTTTGTATATGATTCTTATATAATTTTAATGCGAATTTTATGTAAATGCGCCATACATGATTCTTAAGTAATTCTTTTAATGACTTATCTACATATAAATACAATTCATGTGTTTGTAAATTTAGTTGAGCATCTACATAAGTTTATTTGAGCATGGTTTTTATGTGATTCTTACTTGGGTTTTTAATAGCATGGGATTGGTTTCCTTTTGTTTTTAGGTTCAATGCTTAACCTTATATTTAGGCTCAACTCTATTAACCCATCTCTTTGATTAGCCGCAACTTGAAAAATAAAGAGCTACAAAATTTCAACATATTTTATAGAAAATTACAACACAGCTTTTTCGTTACTTTAACATAGGATTCATTTGTTTGTTAGGTATTTAATTCATGAGAATTCAATGTAATGCATTCTATTAAGGACCAAATATTGATGAGTTAAAATATAGTATTGTAAGTAGTCTTCTCTTAAATAGTAAAGTGGCATTTTTATGTAGCGCCACATTGCTTGTTGCATTGCATTAACCATCCAAGCTCGGAAAAAAAAGAAAAAAAAGGAGTGAACATAAGGTTTACATTGGTGGATTTGTGGCAATGTAGAAAAAAAACTAATTTTCTTTTCTTCATGCCTTCGGCTTGGCCCTTATCTTATGAGGTGTAGGTAATATAGGCCCTCAGAGGGCTTTGGCCTATCCATATGCTTGGGCAAGAATGGACTCAACCTTTAACAACCCCAGTTTTAAAGGAGAAAAATGTGTGGGCGCACAGTTGATTTAGCTTGATAGGTGGGGAGAAAATATCTTCTTAAAAAAGGTTGTCATGTTTTTACATGATCTCAAAGATATTTCTATATTTTGTGTTTTAATGAAAATATCCCTTGATTAACAGTTAAATGGTACAAAAAGTAATTATGCTATCCAATCTTCTTGTTTTTTCTTTTTTTACAGATCTACTCCTAAGAAAAACTCAGATGACTATTTTGCTAAATGCCTCTTTTCACCCACAGTCTCTATTGAACTTTCACATAGGAGCCTACAATTGATCACTCGAACCCATTCATATACAGTGGGGTCCCCAATTAGAAATAATCCCATTTTATGCTATTTGGGATATTATTCACCCTTGGATTTTATCATATGAAAGTTAAACAACTATAGCTAAACTTTGAGGGACCTAATGTTAAGGTTTTGAATCATTTGATTGGCTTGATATTATATACTTTCCTAATCCATATTCAAGCGTTTTTCATCCACGTGCCCCCTTACTCATCATGCGTTGTGGCGGGCACCATCTAACTAGAGTTAATTTGATGAATCTTAATAACAAAATGGTACTTTATTCATTTCTTTATAAATAGTTATTTAATTTACAATAAGAGCAAGAGGTTATGCCGGAAGTAGAGAATGCATGGGCTTTTTTTTTTTTTTTTTATAAGTTGTCAGAAAATTAGAGGGCTCTTCTTGTAAAAATATAAAAAACAAATGCCAAAAAAGCTAGTGAAAGTTTGCATTTTAAAGAATTTGAAACCGCAATGATGTCTTTAGAGAAAAAACTTCTTAAAAGTAAAAATATTCATGTGCATACACCCCTCACCATAAGGTGAGGGACATAGTGGGGCAATATAGTGGGGCCAATTTTATGATCCATTCGAACCATCCACACACAGAAAACCCCTTAAATCTAGATTCATCAAGTTTTCACTAATCCGTATGGATTGGATGGTTGGATCAAAGGTTAAATTTCTTCTTTAATATAAAATCGTTACTTATGGGCCATGGATGAATGAGTTGGAGGCATGTGATTAACTTCAAACTTGATATATGCACCCATCTAAAACGTCTCTTTCCATCCACCGATCCGTGTTCCATGTGGAGCGCCGGGTGGGGGCTCCATGAAGTTGTCCCTCACCATAATACATGAAGAGATGAATACTTATCAACATATCTCCTCTTTAGAGAACAGAATATATATAAAAAAAATTTAATTAATTAATGGGTATGGATGGTAGGACGCTGTCTTTAATCAATGAGACTTTGTGTTAGTGGGCAAATGGGCAAATCAAATGAATGCCCAAGACACCCAAAAGAAAAAAAGAACCTAGTGGAATTGCTACTGAGTGCCAATCCAATGAATTGGGATGTCCCGCATGACACTAGACAAACTAGTGGAGTTATTAAACAAAAAAGTTTGAATGAGAGATCACATGATCCCCATTTCTGCACTGAATGATCAAGGATGTGGGGCCTACCTTTTTCGTTTGTTTGCTACTATTCTATCCGTGGGCGTCCATCACGGGATTGGAGGTGAACACCTCCATCAATTGTCAAATCTTTCCCAGATTCCCACCCTAATTCTCTACTAATATTGTTTTATATGCATATTAGAATATATTTGATTAGTTAAATTAAAATAAAACTCGCTCGTGCGGATATCCCGAACAAAATTAACCGCATGTTTTAAAATGACTCAAGTGGGTTAAGGTTAGGCTACACTTATATACGCATGATCAATACTTGCATGTTTCTTATGTGAGACTTGTACACCAGTGCATACCGAGTCCTTTTCCGTCCTTTTCCTGTGCAGATGCTCGCCGCCAGATCCAACACCCTTCTACATGGGAGCTACAGGCGTGACAAATGGGTTGGCCCATAGTTAGATTGACTAGATGACCCAGCCTTGAGCTTTGTGTTACTTTTTAAAAAAGGCCCAAGTTTTTAAAGCTTCTAGAAATCTCTATCTCTATTAACTTTAAAACCAGCTCTAAGACCTCTTTTGACTAGCTTTGTTGAAAGCTATCCTTTTCTCCTACAAGATCAAAGCACCTCATTACAACCCTAGGAATGGTTTTAAAATGGGGTTGGATCTCATGGATCACAGCGGCAAAGCCACTCTACCACTTATATATAATATCTTGTTATGGCTTAAGATCCTGTCTTAACCTAAATAATTTAACACTAATCCAAACTTCTCTACCTAGTTATTGTGATGGGAATTTGGTCTTAATATGCCTTAATGGTTGTGGATGGAATGGCAGGCAAGCTTGACTAAGGATCAATAAGATATTGTCTTAAGTTATGGTTCTAGTATAAAATAAGGAGAATTTGGACTTTTGAAGAGTGAGTCAAGGGTGCATCTTAAAATTAGTATCAAAGTCAAAACACTTTTTAAAGGTCGAGTGACTGTTAGAATTGAAGCAAATCTCATGTTCAAAAAGCTCCCTAACTTTAATAATCAACCAAACACCTTAGGATAGTTCTTAAAGAAGCAAATCATAGATAACTCAAAGGGTGGGAAGAGAGAAAATCCTACAATACCACCCTAGTATATCATAAAGATGCAACATGCAAGGAGGTTTTGGAACATGATAATCAAAAGAAGCATGTGGGAAGGTCCTACAAGGCAAATAAAATTTGGCAATCATTGTTCACTAGAATTGGAGACACAGGGATTACTTGTGAAACCTTCCCCTTATAAGACAACATGATACCTAGATCCTATCAATATAATTGCGCCAGACTGTTCTCCACCACAAAAAAAAAAAAATCTCTCAAAACTGCTCCATAAACATATAGTTTTCTATTATAAGCAGCAGTATTTAAAACACCCTCTCTTTTTAATCCATTTTAGGATCCTGAGCTTGAAAATGAGTCAACTGGGCCCTATTTGGATATAAAAGGGCTGCCTATTTGCATAATCACAAAAGTGGAAGGAGTTGAAAATGGGTAGAGGATCTACAAGATAGAGAGTGAATAAAGTTTCATTGTTTTCATCTGATTCATCCAATTCATATTCCATGATTTGGACATGTCTAGTGGAGGCTAATAACGGCTTCAGCGAGGAATAAATTTTTTTTTCTATGCAGATTAATAGCCTCTAATGAAAAAGGGAAGGCCGAAGAAAATATAAATGAAAATATAGTGAGGATAAAATTGAAGAAGTGCAACTGTACATAATAGTCGGTAATAAGAAAAAAATAAAATTCATGTAACTGACTTAGCATAGTTGGGACAAGGCTTTAATGATGATGGATCCCATGGTTTCATGGATCTTGATATTTGTCTTTCCATCATTCTCAGCAGCGGGGCTTCATCTGATTCATCCAATTCATATTCCATGGTTTGGACATGTCTATTGGAGGCTAATAATGGCTTCAACAAGGAATAAGTTCTTTTCTTTTTTATGCAGATTAATAGCTTCCAATGAAAAAGGGCAGGCCAAAGAAAACATAAATGAAAAAGTGCAACTGTACATAATAGTCTGTAATAAGAAAAAAAAAAAAAAACAAAATTCATGTAATTGACCCAGTATAGTTGGGACAACGCTTTGATGATGATGGATCCCATTGGTTCATGGATCTTGCATCTTTCTATCATTTCTCAGCATCGGGGCCTTTGGGTGGGCCATTTTCTTTCACTTCATGTACAGCAGAGAAGACCACAAGTTGTATGGACCCAAACTGGATTTGATTGTCAGTTGGGTCCACAAACATGCACATAATTGATTTTTATGGGCCGTTCGTTTTAGTCTAAAACAATAGCCCCAGCCCAAATTGGATGTTATTCCATTCGGGTATACATCTGACTTGACCTATCATGAACAAGATAGTGATAAAGACTGAAACTGTGGACCAGAACCCAAACCCCATCTTCAATCTGACCCAAAACTTATAATGACAGGATTTTCTGCTTTTCTCCACCTCAAATTAAGCATCAGATGTGATTGGAGTGGGCCCTGAAGCACATGTGATGATCATAAATTGGGTAGAAGAACGCTCTTATCTAACTACCACCTACCCAAGGCCCACAATCCATTCACCCACATGGCCCAGATTATTCATCAACCAAGATCATAACAACCACATTCAGATGGACCCTGAAGTATCTGATGTGTTTCAGGTGGGCCCTGAAGCTCATGTTAGTATAATAATTTGGGCACAAGAAAGACTAGACCCTTATCTATCTACCTATCTACCCGAGGCCCACCAGTCCATTCACCCACATGGCCCCGGCCCAGATTATTCATCAATCAAAATCATATCCACCACATTTACTTCTCTAATTTGAAATATGGATTAGTTGATGAGAAATCAAATCAAGTCTCATACATTTGTGACCGGCTCTTATGTCATAAAAGACTTTTTTTTTCCGATCACACATGATAGAGTGGAGAATTTGCTATGTTTGCTGACCACACAGTGGCCTTTGTAGAGAGACAAACAGCATCAGAGCTTTCAGCCCAATACCAGACACATTTGCATGTGATCTTCTTATTATTTGGACTTTGGTCTCCTATTGATTGAATGATTGCAGCAGACATGATGGTCTTCAAGCATGTGTGGGGTGTGCCCAGACACCAAATTCCTTACATGTGGGGGCCCACATTTCACGGACCCAAAAAAACTAATTCTGAAGAGTCCTATAACAAATGCGGCTAAGCTTTGGACCTTTTTTTCCCCCCACTTTTTCTCATGGACTTTTGCTCTATGTTTTTTGGCCTTTCTTGGATATGTTTAGTACTGGTTTGGATCTAAAATTGAAAGAGCTTTTGGCCTTATTGATTGATGAGATAAGGTTTTGTTAATGATGATTAATGATGGCTGGGTCCCATCATAACAAAGGTCTTGATCACTTCAACCAGAATCCCAGGATCCATAACTCATCACATATTTAAAGTGCAAGTTGGCTTAGATTGTTGTTGGACATGGAGCCGTGGGTGGGTGAGTGGGTGGGAGGCGGCGCACTTGTCATCTTGGTCTATCTGAATGGCATATTGTTAGAAGAAAAAAAGGGTGAGTGGCCAACCCACATAGAACACTCAATCCAAATAATGCATGATTTGCAATTGTAAGTGACAAATGGGAGTCGATCTAGATCTATTTGGATCCCGACTCAATCTAATTTAAATTATCAACTCTAATCATTTCGTATTAGTGCGGACAAATTTTTTCTGAAAAGCCATGAAAGATTTGGACGATTTTTCTGCACTGGAAATTTTTTATATTTGGTGTAGCCGCTTTTTCCCCGACCAAAAAGAGGTTGTACGAGTGTAGATATGCTGGTTTACCCACCCTGACTCAAACCATTTAAATAGATAAGGCGGGTTATACAAGTTGGGTGGGTTGATCCAAACTTGGGGCTTTAAATGTGAGTCAGGTTTTCTGACCCGTACGTGACTGACCCATATCTACTGCATGCAGGTTATTCGGGCCAAATTTGTGTAGAGTTCAGGTCGGATTAGCGGGCCAGGTCAGGTTTTGCCACCCCTAGTTTTTTAATGGGTTAAATGAAGCCTGTCATTGGGCCTAGCAACTAAACAAGATGGTTGGTATATTTTGTTGGCCTTTAGACTTGGCCAAAACTAGAAGACTCAATAGAAAATGGGCAGGACTTTGGCCAAAGTTTCATAAATCTTGGAAGATGACCTGTGACCTTGTGGGACCCATGCACAAGGACCACATCTCTGACAATCACACATACTGATATTACTAGTCTATTTTTGGTGTGCAGCTTAGTGGGGCTGGGACCCCAGCCGTCTGGTGAGGGAAGGTGGTTGCCTAGGTTCGATCAGAAAAACTCGACCGCTCCTCTTGTGTCGTTACAATGAGAAGAGGAAAAGAAAAGTGTTTTTATTTATTTATTTATTTTTTTTCAGTTTTTCCCTGGAACCGTATACAAATTATTCAAAAGTCCCATGAAAGCAGGAGAACTGTGTTGGAAAAGAATTGATGCTGGATCTATCTAGACTTGCAAGAATAACATTACAAATCTACATAATCAAATATACATATTGACTAATGTAAATTAACAGCGCACTTATTGTCATGGCGATATGCAAGATGAGCGATCTGGATCTTTGACCATACACTTGGATGGCTCGGATTACCCACGAGAGCTTTACCTCTATTCCTCCCTTAGACACTTAGGTTAAGTTTGGCAACCAAATCTTTAGGAAAAAGATTTTCGATTTTCCTTAAATTGTGGCAAATACGTGTTTGGTAATTGTAAATTTTTGAAGATTTGGACGAATGAAAATCTTTATTTGTTAGGATTTTCAAATCTAACCACCCCAATAAAGATTTTCAAAAGGAAAAAGAAAATCAAGGATTGGTTGTAATCCCACCTTATGTGAGCTTCTAACAAACTGCTCCAAGTATCTGTTTCTGTTAGGGCTGTCCATGGACCCAGGACCCGTCTGACTCTACCCAATCCATAGTCCAATAACAAAGGATTTGGACTGTGCAACGGGCAAGGCCCAAGTCTAGATTTCTTGTTGGGCTGGACTATGTATATTTTTTTACAAATATGCATTTGCACATGTACTCATGTATTTATAAAAATGCATATAATATACATTTTGTTTAAGTTTATTTGAATACTACAAATTACAAAGGAGCTATTTGAAAATAAATATTACTAAAAAGGGACAATATTAATGGGCTAAGCTAGCTTGAGCTTGCCTTGTGGAAAGTACATGATTTGATTCTACCCTAGACAAGGTAATCGGAGATTAACCTCTTTGTTTGCCCTCGAATACATAGGAACTGAATGTATAGAAATTCGAGGTCAAATGAGCTTTGTTTAAGAATTATTAAAGAGGTGAAATGTAAATGATATGAGGTGATGGGTAAAAGTTACAAGGTTCACTTCCTATCTTCCCTTGATTCACTTTTCATTAAAGGGAAGATTGTTTGATGATCATTTTATATATTAACCTTGGACCTTCATTTTTAATGACTCACGGTATGAATTCTTGAGGGGTTTTTTTTTTTCCTCATTTTCACTTTAATAATATGTTTTATGTATAACCATTCTACTAGTGACTAAAACTCTACTCAAAGTGAGATTTGGGTCAAAGCTAACAGACAAGACATTAGTGATCTCAAGCGGTTAATTTAGATTTTAAAGTTAAACCCTATTGATAGAACTATGAGGCTTTAAGGGGATTTTGAACCCTAGGTCTTAAATGAATCAAAGTAGCAAAAGTGCAAACTAGCACATCAGCATCTCATACTCCTATGAGTTTAATTATATGGAGAATGGAGGGATAGTCCATTTATTAGGAATTTCATTATCACCCAACTGCTTAGAGTTCGATTCCTTGATCCGATCTTCCATGTATGTGCTAGGATTCATTCCCATGTAGTCCGGGTTACTAGGTGCGGCCCACCTTTAAAATTCTAGTCCCTCTTTCATTACACAGGGACCCAAAGGGCCTCTTTCTCTCTTTCATGGACTCTTGTCCTGCATGCTTATCTTTTTTTTCCCTTACACATAGATGTTGGGAACAATTGCACGCTACTTCAGTACCAATGATTTTCTTGTTTTTAATGGGTGATCTGCAATCTGCACAGTTCGTATGTTTTGGCTGTGCTCCCATTGATTGAGTCCTTCGTGCAAACTACAAGGCACAAGGGTCCATCTTTTTAATGCTACACTCTATTTCCTGCATGTATATTTATGTTTCAAGCTCACTCTCACTTCTTTAGATCCTCTTGTCCCTTCTGCACTTCTAATTGGCTGGCAACTTGATGGGGTTCACTGACCTTACTGGCCTTCTAATCTAAGTATCTAATGCAATAATGTGGATAGTTGTAATAAATTTACTTCAACTGTGATGTTCATTTTTTTAAAGATCAAATGGATAGAAATGTCAAATCGTTACAAATTATGAATAATAAATCATCTCAGTGAGTCTCTACATTTCATGAAATTTATATATTAACTTGTAATTAACAATCTTATTTTGTGGTACCGATCATATGCACTTCAAAAAATAACTCTCTAGGATAAAAAATTGACAGAAGCAAAGGTACGGTATAAATGAGTTTCATGAGAAAGAAAGGAGCAAGAGTCTTATAAACAGTAGGATGATTTGTCATATGGATATAAGAAGTGCATCCAAGGATTCCATGTAATTAATAACCATGTGAAGTACTGGGCTTCTTGCAGATGTAGTATTAAGTATAAATAGAGAAATAAGATCCTCCAGTGGCAGTGGGTAGCAATTGCAATTGCAATTGAGGAAGTGTGCTCTAACTAATTAAATTCAATGGGAAGATATCCACTCTGTGAAAGGAATGGGCTGAAAAAGGGTCCTTGGACTCCTGAGGAAGATGAGAAGCTTGTCCAATACCTACAAAAGCATGACCATGGGAGCTGGAAACAAATTTCTAAACTTGCTGGTAGAGAAACAAAACTCAAAGTCTCTCTCTCTCTCTCTCTCTCTCTCTCTCTCTCTCTCTCTCTCTCTCACCTACCATCTCCTATGTCTCGCACACCTACCATGCGAGACAACTTGTGAAGCCACATGAGGCCCTACCAATCATAGGGACATGGGGGATCGAAAGATCTGGATGTGACCCACGAGTGTGCAAAGTTTCGAGTCCATTTTACAACCTTGATCCCTTGACTAATGGCATCTTTTTATTATTATTTTTATTTAAATCCAATGGTTTCTTGCATGTCGATGGGTGTAAAAAACATGGGACTTGTGATATTGGATGGATGACGGGCCCTGATCTAGCGTGATAGGTGCCGTGAGCCCCTGGTATCTCTCTCAATCCAATGGTTTGTTGCATTTGGATGGATGACAGGGACCCTGGTCTAGCGTGATAGGTGCCGTGAGCCTCTCTCTCTCTCTCTCTCTCTCTCTCTCTCTCTCTCCCTCTCTCTCTCTCCCTCTCTCTCTCTCTCTCTCTCTCTCTCTCTCTCTCTCTCTCTCTCTCTCCCCATATTTTGAAGTATTGAATATAGATATCATATCAGTATATGCATTTGCAGGCCTTAATAGATGTGGAAAGAGTTGCAGATTGAGGTGGACTAATTACTTGAGACCTGATATCTAGAGGGGGAAATTTTCCCAAGAAGAAGAAGAGACCATTCTCAAACTCCACTCCATCCTTGGAAACAGGTAATTCTGCCAACTTCTACAACTGGGTCTCCAATTACAAGTCCTAACAATATCTGGGTTTTACTCATTTGTGTACTTAATTCTGTTATTTATCTTGTACTAAGGTGGTCTACCATTGCAACACCCCTTCCTGGGATAACAGACAACGAGATCAAGAACTTCTGGAACGCCCATCTGAAGAAGAAAGTGAAGCAGATGGGTTTTGATCCGATCACCCGCCGCCTTCCAACCGACATCTTTGCGGGCCTGCCCCATCTCATTGCTCTGGCCAATCTGACAGACTCAATGGGTATCCATACGTGGGGAGACCAAGCAGTCAGATTAAAAGAAGCTGTCCAGTTAGCTAAGTTTCAATACATACAGTGCCTTCTTTCAGCAACTTCAATGGCTAGCAATTCTAGCAGCAGCTTAAGCAGCAATTCAGCTATGGCACTAGACCAATCCCAATTAGAAAATGCCTCCACATTTTCTCTTGGTCTTTTCACTTCTCATCCATTACATGACCATCTGCCTTTCAATCCAGCACCAGGCATGCAATCCCCTAGCAGTTTTCAGCAGCTCAAGAGTAATGAAATAAGCCAAAATCCCAACTTTACAGTGTTCACCCAAGGAGATTACACACAAAAGCTCCCTATGCCTAGTCCACCTTCCCTTCTCATTGAGAACAATGGTGATGCTTTAGCACTTCTACCATACGATGAAGCTGGTCATCTCTTTCGGTCTGAGCTCGATCCATCATGAAGACCCTTCTTTTTCTTGTGACTGTTCACATTAGAAGTTTGTCTTGGAGTTTCACCACTACCTTCTATGTGGATCAATGGATAAATAATAGTTATATAAAGGGGATTTGACATTTTAATGCCCCTCAAACACTAAATCCTCAATTTCACAACTAAAAGTCTCTAAATGTCTATGATACACTTCTTTTTTCTTTTTACGTTTTTGCCCTTGATCCCATGATATCAAGGGAATTTAAAAATCCATGATATCATGGAATCCACTTACTAAAAGTCTCTAAATGTCAACATAGTCGTTTGACTCTGGTACACCTTTTTTTCTTTTTACCCTCGATCCCATGATATCATGGGATGCAGGTAGCTTTTCGACTTTTAACATTTGGATTCCATGACAACATGGATTTTTTAACTCCCATGATATCATGGGATCGAGGGTAAAAAAGAAAAAAAAAAGTGTACCATAGTCGTTTTAGAGACTTTTAGGGCATTGAAATGTCAAATCTTAATGTCATAGTTTTCTAGACCATTAGTTGTATTACTTCATGTTGTTCTACTACTATCCACTGGCCCCTCTTTCTTCTTGTTCTTCTTCCTCCTCTACTCTCCAATGGTTTGTTCTTTGGGTGATGAGAATGGATTTAGAAAAATTGCTGAAAATTAACATCTAATCTTCAGTATCAGTTTTTTTTTTTTTTTAAATGAAACTTGGTATCTTACAACACCAATAGGTGACAATGATAATAGCAACTAATTTCCCTATATGATATGTTGCATATTTACTTTTCATGGGCCGTGCTGGGCTAGGGCATATCCAGGCCTGGCCCACCTTTAGAAATACAGCCCGTATCTGGCCATGTCTGGCTTGGGCCTTAGGTGCCTTGTTGAAGCCCGAACAACCTTACATAGGTCAAGCCCAAGCCCACCCATTTAGTAAATCGGGCCGGGCTTTTTCTCACTCGTTTGGCCTTTGTATTTACTTATACCTGTTTGGTTAAATAAATTACTAAACTGAATATATTACTTATTTGGGCCGACCGGGCAGGGATTGCCTTCTATCACTTAATCTAAGCCTGGCCCAAATTTTAAACAGGCCACAAATTTTAAATCCAAGCTCGGCCTGAGTACCAAAACCCCAGGCCAAAACCCGGCCCATAGTTGTCTGGGCCGCCCTTAGGCACCCCAACTTTTTCACACTCAATGAGTTTTTTTTTTTTTTTTTTTCTTTTTTCTGTTTTCAAGAAATAGAAATCCAATGAATCTAAATTCAATTCTCAAAAAGAGAACCCCTGTTTCTTTCAGTTGGGCCCATCTATGATTAAACTTCACCCTTACCCATTAGGCCTGTCAGTTGGCACCAATCCGGCCATTATGTCCATTTTGTTGAATCACAACAGATGACCAGAATGCAGCTTACAAAAGCAATAGACTTTCAGGTCCCATAAAGATAAATTTTGGAATGATCTAATGAGAGTGATATCTGCCATCTGGGTTAGTTTGGAAGAAAAAAAGTTTATTTAACTTGAAATGCCTAATAATGACTAATTAAGTTCATTTTTAGTGGGTTCTTGGTCCAACTTTTGTTTGCATGCTGAAAAAGTAATGCTAGCTAACTCACCTGATCAGTAGAATATAGATTCGACCAGTGTTTGTTAATTTAAATAATGGCACAACTGCACAATATTATTGACAAAGTCTCAATCTTATCAAAGGTGCTTACATGTAGCTGATCCAAAACACTGATTGGATGGGGGTTGGGACACACCTGCATGAACCATGCACCAAAAAACTTCTAGGCAAACAAATGAAACCATTGGGCCCCACTTTCACTGGTTCAAAAAAAAAAAAAAGAAAAACCTGGGGTCACCATTTCAATGATTAGGATGAATGAAACTGCATATTGTTTAACAGATGAAACGTTTTTCCTTCTGTGATTATTGAAACTTGTTTATGGGGGGCAGTTGTTTGTAGCTAAGAAATTGCAATAGTTTTAATATAAAAAGTAGAAGAAATTTCAACATGGGGTGGTGGCGCAGTTGGCTAGCGCGTAGGTCTCATAGCTTCTGAGTTATCCTGAGGTCGAGAGTTCGAGCCTCTCTCACCCCACAAAATTTTTTTTATCCCCCCCACTCCCTTCATCGTGTTTTTTTTTTTTCAAGTCCTTCTATGTAAGTTGATGTTATTGAGAGATTCATAAATTTTATTTTGTTTGAAATAAGTAGGTATGTTTTTATGTGTAATTGATCAAAAGGTTTAGTATCTAAAATTCGGGCCAGTGCTTATTCAGTGTGATGTCAATAGTTTGAACCAAGCAAAGATGGCTCTTAAACCGGTTGCGATGTAAATGGGGTGGATCAAGAAAAGATAGGCCTCAAACTGGTACTACTGTTGTTGGGCCAACAGCAGTTCTACGGATTGGTAAGGACCTTTTTCACGTGGAATTGAATTTCTAGAAATTCATGAAAAATGGATTCCAACAAAGGATTATGTAAGTAGTGGTTGAAAAGGATACAACGTAGAGATGTAGTTGGAACCCTGAGATTACTAGGATTTGATTTACTAGTTTCATGGTGTCTTATGTTGCCTTATCTAATGCTCATTTTATGGTATTCACTTTTGTTTCTTCAGTTTTAGCCCCTTAAAGAAATACACTTGTCAGAATTCAATTCCACGAAACAAATGAGCCCTATTCAAAATTGTTTAATTGTGATGTTAGATCATGCCCCACCGAATGTAGTTGACAAGGTCCATGAATGAATGGTTTGGATACAATGTCCGACCCCATAAGATCTTCATGTTTCTCTGTTTGTGTTCAAGTAAAATCACAGTAGAAGTTTTTTCCTTTCCCACTACATGCAGTCAGAGACCCAAAATCCAAAAAAAAGGGATTAGCAATAATAATAACAGAATAAAATGAAATGCTTGAAAATCTATAGTAGAACAAACAAATGCTTTTGATTCAAATAGGATTAATAATTTGCCAAGTTGACAACTAACAATCTAACAAAATTGGAGTTGGTTTCCATTTTTCCCCCCAAATCGATCAACTGTAAAGAGTCCCAAGTTCGATTTGTCGTTCTAGTACACTGATTATATATTCTCAACACAGCCAAGTATATTGATACAGACAAGTAAAATAAGAAGGCCTGGTTTGTATGCTCTCTTCCTATCGTTTCCCTTCATATACAACACCTAAATACCCCTGAAAAGTTTACTGCTCCCATCCAACCTCAATAAAAGAGCTAGTCAAATTTCCCTCAATGCATGCTTGTCAATTTTAGCAGTCTAATATCATGCCTACAGTTAAGAGAAATTGCATGTAATGCTAGAGGTGGCAGAGTTTCTGGAGCAAAAGAGACCCCTCCCAACTATCTTCTACTGTTTGCTGTCTTGGCTTTGCTGAGATCTGCAAGCTCCTCTATCAGCTCTCTCTCTTCCCTGCTCAGTCTCTTAGGAATTTCAACCTGTACACGCACCAACTGGTCTCCTCTTGGGTACCTCTTGTCAAGGGATGGTACACCTTTCTTTGCCATCACCAGCGTTGTGCCCGGCTGTGTCCCAGCTGGTATCTTTAAATCAACCATGCCATCCACCGTTGGAACCTTGATCGTTGTCCCCAAGATTGCATCAACGTATGACACCTTGCCGTTGTAGAGGATGTTTGTCCCATCACGTTTGAGAACTGGGTCAGGGATAACGTCAATGAAAACATAAAGGTCTCCAGGCCCACCACCTCTTCTACCTGCATTTCCTTCCGATCGCACTCTCAGCCGGCTCCCGGAGTCAACACCCGCAGGAACTTTGAGACTGATCCTCTTTGTCCTCCTCACGCGCCCATCTCCTCCACATGTGGAGCAAGGGGTGGATGATTCTCCACTCCCACCACACACTGAACAAGTCATTACCTGCTGGAATACACCCAATGGTGTCCGCGTTGATGAGACAACCTGGCCCTGCCCACCACAAGTGCTGCATTTGGTCGACTTGGTCCCAGGCTTGGCACCCGAGCCATCACAGGTGTTGCAACTCTCAAGACGGGTTATCTCAATCTCTTTGTCTATGCCAAAAACAGCTTCCTTGAAATCCAAGATGAGATTGTAACTCTCATCTTCGCCTTGAAGTGGCCTGTTCCCAGCAGCTCTGCCACCACCCATTCCTCCCATCCCACCCATTCCTCCCATGCCTTCAAATATTGACTCAAAGATATCAAAGGGATTGCCGGCGTCCTGCAGATTAAAAGAGACTGTTTAATAAAGATATTAAAAAATTATAAATCATTTTATGAGGTTTGGGAACGATTTTGTTCCTCAGTTTTCAATGGAGAGCTTACCCCCATGCCCATTCCAGCACCCTTGAGCCCAGCCTCCCCATACTTGTCATATAATGACCGCTTCTCATCATCTGACAGAACCTGCATTATGCCCATCAATTAGTTGGATTGAGCAGAAATTCAAAGCAACTGTTGATTCCAAACATGGGCAAGGATCATGAATCTAGACTACCTCATATGCATTGCTGATCTCCTTAAATTTTTTTTCAGCTCCAGGCTCTCTAGAACAAAGATAAAAGAAACATTAGAATAAGTCCCTATCTCAAGTTCAAATGTTCAAATCCTTATAAATAATTGAGGAAGGTATATAACAAATCTCTATGATAACTGCTGAACTATGAAAGAGATGACAAAAATAAAGTTTTCACGCAGATGAAAAGCTCCATTTCACTCCTCACTGTTACAATAAAGTCCTATGTTACTGAGCTACTACTACTAAAAGTAGAGAAGATGAGGCTTAGCTCCTCCCCATCCTAATCTGTTCCGCCTTGCAGAACATTGGAGAAAAAGCAGTATCATGAGCATCTTTTTATGGAGAACTAGTCATTTGGCTAGTAACATAAAGGATAAAGAAAAGATCATATCCCCTCATAAATTGCATAAGATAAAGAAATTACTACTGCAAGAAAAAATTTCCCCATGAGATAGAAGGCTTGTCAGGGAAAAAATACAACACCATTGATCTGAAGTGGAAAAAGGAAAAAACATACTTCCAAACCCCACATTGCAAAGAAGAAAGTAGTGCAGGTCCAAAGTGCCATTTTTTTGCATGAATAAGATCTTCATTTATCAGAACAATAGTATTTCTTGCAATTGTAACAGACAACATGTTACATATATTTATGACAAGACACTGTTGACACTCTTCCATAGGAGAGAAATTAATACACTAAATTGAAACAAATTAACATGTGAAGTAAAATTGCAGTGTAAAATTTCAATGCAATTGTAAAATTGCGCAAGAGCTATGGAAGGGCTATGGTCAGTTAGTTGGTTTGATTGTGCTTGGGCTCATCCGGACTCTATCCTTGGGCAGTTTTAGGTGTGGCATATGGAGATTGGATTAGAGAAAGGAAGGGCATTGTGGAGGTCTTCCTTGCCGCCAGTTTTGCGGACCATCTGGAAGGAAAGGAACGCACGATGCTTTGAGGACAATCAATCTTCTTTGGAGTCTATTGTGGATAGGCTCAAGTTTACCATTGCTTCATGGGTGTCTATCCTTCCTCTCTTTAGGGATATCCCTTTTGACTTCATTGTGAAGAATTGGAGGGAGCTAGCCCTCCCTTATGTGGGAGCTGCTCTCTAAGGGTCCGTTTCGGTGTTTCTGTTGTTGGTTTAGAGTCTTCAGGCAGATCTGGTTTGTGGATCATGTCTTTTTGTTTATTGCCCTTTATCTTCTCCTTTCACATTCAGTATCTCTCTCTTGTACTGTGCAGCCTTTCATTTTTAATTGTTAATATTCACAAAGAGAGAGAGAGAGAGCCATGGGACACAAATTGGTGCATTGTACATTCATATCCATATCTATCTTTAGAGAAGCAAAGCTAATACTAGAGAATGACAATTTTTTTTATAGCCGACTACTAGTCTAATGCAACGCCTCCATTGAAATGCCAAAGTAGCAATACATGGATGAGTGAATCTCCACACATGCCTGATGGAGTCACATGCACAGAGATTTTTCACAACAGAATCATGCCAGCACCCAGCAGTAACCCAATAGACCAACTTCTATTCCTTGTTTTTGCTTTCTGTAGATGCCAGCTTACGGCAATCACTGCAAAGTACCAAAAGGACAACTTAATAGAAACAGAGTACAAAAGGGGTGTTTATAAGATTCTTAGCAATGAGGTTGGCTCTGATATCTTGGGACTTTGCTTAGGCTAGAGCTTTGTTCGTTTCATCATGTGTTGCATTAATCTTGGAGAAATTTTAGAATAAAAAAGGGTTCGAGTCAGATATCGTAAATAAGATCAGCACAAGGTGATAAAGAACGTGTAGGGGAAGATACATTTTCAGAAGACTGCAGTTAGGCCTAATTTCTTTGTGCAAACCTAAATGTTGTACAACGAAGACTTGACAAGAAGATATGGCACGTGTGGCAGAGACTGAGAAGACTGTAAAAGAAGGATGAGTGGAGTAATTAGAAAGGATAGGATTACAAATAAGTACGATGTAAAAGTCTACAGGTGGCTTCAGTAGAAGAGAAAATCAAGGAATGCCTTCTGAGATGTCTTGGGTACACATGCATAAGGTTTTTTTTTTTTTTTTTTTTAAAGCAAAGAAAACCACTGCAAAAAACTGAGTTAAATTTTAGGGGAAGTAGGAGAAGGGCGAAATTGATGTAGATTCGGAATGTAGTTAGGAAAGACATAATAGATTTTGGAACAGATAGTGTCTTTAAATAGGGCTAATAAGTGGAGCTCACATATACACACCAAATAGATGGAATAAGGCTTTAATGATGAAAATGATCATTCCATCGCGAAGCGTAGTTTTCCCAATACTACAAAACTAATATCTAAGTTTGCATCTTACATCAAACACTCATACAGGAAAAGGTGGCTTTTAAGATTTTATTAAGAGATACCTGGCCTTGTTGCATCAGGCTTGACTCCTACCGCATTGAGCCTTGTATTCGAAACATAAAATAGGATAACAGAGGGGCATTGGAGCAAAGGTCCAGTCAAATTGGGTCACTTTCTTTCTAAAACATTTTTATACAGTTCCTTTCTTCCATGTTATTCATTTTCACTTCACCATGATATAATTCAGATAGCCACATCCAAGAAATTTTTAACCATAATTACAAGGTTTCAATTAGATGTTATGTTGATTTACATTCACAATCACTACTAAGTACATAGATTTACATATTAAAACAAAAACACGCCAGGTCTTTAAATTTTATTTTTATACTCAGTTTTTCTGTTTTATTTGTTTATGATTTTTAGAATTTTTTTTCACTCTACAAGCAGATATTTGAGGGACTAAGCCCAACTCTGCCAATGTGAATCAGTACGGGTGAGGTGATTCAGGATTGCTTAAGACCAAGTTGAACCCTGAAAATGAGATTTCATTCCGGCCAGTAACTCCATGCACAAACTGTTGTCTGCCTGTTAATGTCATCATTTAAACAAGGTGATCTATGATAGTATGATGGAATGTTAGGTGATTTCAACTGAATTGTACAATGTCCTATGCAGCCACTAGCAGAAGACAATTACTCAAATAATTAGGCATCAAAGAGAACCGAAAAAAATAACGACTGAAATAAATTAATATTACATATAAAGTTTGGATTCTGTTGCATAAAAAAATACTGCTCAACTGATAAGAAGTGAACATAGCTACATCAAAATAAGAAGTGAAAGTAGAATTGGTTATACATTAGATTTAAAGTAATCAAAAAATGCAATCCATTGTCCTAACAAAATGGAAAGTAACCCTGAGACCATCAGCATTAATATGGTAGCATTTAATCCACGAGGAGAAAGCTATGATATTGGCATGAATTCAAATAACACATAATACTGAAACTGCCAACTCACTTGTTCACATCTGGATGATTAGTCCTTGCAAGCTTTCTGTAAGCTGAAAATAAAAGGGAAAAACAATTTTGTCAAAATATTAAAACCAAATGAATAGTATATAGTGAAAATAATAATACTTAATTTTAAAAATCTTGGTTAAGTGACCAAATTATACCTTCCAAAAAAGTGACCAACTTAAAAGAGAGTCTACACATTAAAAAGAAAAAACTAATTGTAATAATAGCCTTGCATGCAATCACATCAATGCAGTCAATACACGCCAGGAAAAAGGGTACACAACTAAAAACAGGATGGCTACAGTCTAAATGAACTAAGGGCAGCAATCCAAGAATGGAATACCAAACAGATACAATGATGCCATTTTCTGTCATGCGGAGAAACATGTCTGGAAGGCTGCCAAATGCCATATAGTTTGTGTTAATATGTAGGCTTATAAGAATTAGAGATAGACCAAGTAATAGCCAAAAGGTACCAAGGCACTGTGAACGATTCTTCAAGGTATGAGGAAATTGAAGGACAAAAATTAACAAAGAAGTAATCTTTTGCATGACAAGGCCTTTGCATAAGAGAGTATGCCTCACCTTTCATGCAAAAGGGTGATTGGATAGAATGGCCCATCAATGGATGCCCTTTGTTTTTTGTTGTTTTATTTTTTTAAGAGTATGACCCACCAATGGATGCCTTGCGCTCTCTATCACCTTATTTGTATGATACACTCTCTATCACCTCATTTAGATGATCTCGTTTGTAAGGAGCTTGCAAAATGGTCAGCTGATACAGATTATGTAGAAACTCAACCAACCAGATCATCTGTATCAGCTGTATAGTTGCGAAAAGGCACCGTGGGAGTTCCTCATTCTATGTCAAAAAAAAAATATATATATATATATATGCATAGCTTTTTTTCTTTTCTGCATGGTACTGGGATAAGAGGGATTTTTTTTTTCTTGTTGTTGTTGTTGTTGTTGTTAAAAGACTTTCATAGTTTCATAGAAAAGAAACAATTGAGTTACTTCCTGTCCACGGAAATGTCCACGGAAATGTTTAGGACCAAAAGTAGGAGCAAGAAACAGTACATAATAATCATATTAACAAACGGGAATAGCTTAATATATAGAAACAAGACAGAAAAATATCAAAGAATAATAATCAGCCAAGGAACCAAGAAAAGAGAACTTACCACTTTTTATTTCAGATTTGCTGGCATTTCTTGAAACCCCAAGAACAGAATAGTAATCCTGCACATGACAAAAGGTTACTACTTGAGCTAAAAGGATGAAAAACAAGCATTATAAAATCAAATAAAGCCGGAAAAAATAGCAAAAGTTAAGCGAACATCCTCAAATGAGAAACTTAAGAATCACTCACACTATCAGCTCTAACAATGAGCCGTGTTCCCCTATGGCGGTGAAGATTTCGAGATGACCCAGTACTAAACAGGGGACATACAGAGTTTTGTGTAAAAGAGCTTCCAGATAATGAAGCAAGATGCTCTACCCTATTTGAAACACTGCAGATAAAGTAATAATGAATAAATAAATTTATGATGGATTAAATAATATAGAGCTCAGAACTTAAATCCAGAAAATTGAACTGCTTAGTCAATAAAATAAGGAACTTTTTACAATAAACTAATAAACAGAAAAACTACATTTGCATGGTTAAGTGTCAAGAAACTAAAAACCAAGGAAAAAACCAAAATTATGCAATACACTGTGTTTCAGGTTCTCACCATGCTGCTTCATAAAGTTGGAACCTAAGGCAACCCATAATACAGAGCACAGTAGTGAAGAATAAAACACCACAACTTAGAATATAAAAATTATTTGAAAATAAGAAACTACCTTTCTGAATATAAGAAGAAAAGGGGTACATTTTTCAATAGTCTCCACAAAGGTGGGAACTAATTGAGTCCTACAAGTAGTCAAGACTTAAAGCACCAAGTACTGTAGAGAAAATAGGACCCACAAGGCATCATAGTGGATCCCACACAATTTGCTCCAGTTGTATCTTAGTCAAATACGCATGTGTATATAGATGTAGTCCACTGTAGTGAGGCCTTAGTTTATGGATCTGATATCTTAGTCAAATACACATGTGTATATTGATGTAGTCCACTGTAATTAGGCCTTAGGTTTTGGATCTGGTTTGTAGATCCTTCCTTGATGGTATATATTGACTGGGTCCTGAAACCTATTATATAAACACAAACAGTTGACCGCAAGCGATACGAAATTCATTCCAATCTCTTTTTCTTCCAAACTCTCTACCATTGCCTTTACATGGTATCAGAGCGGGTTTCGATCCCGTCGTTCTTGTGTAGCCCACATGGCTCTTGTCGTTCTTGTCTAGCCCACGTGGCAGGCCCATCCATGAAATTTGTTGGGCTTGCACGTCATAAATTTGTTCTTCAAAACTGATGATAGAGAGAAGAGTATAGAAACCGACTTTTGTGTGCCTGAAAAATTCAAGAAAATGTCTAATAATTCCTAGAATAAATAGGCGACCTTGAAGATGGAGTCCTTCCACAATTTGTTTCACAGATGGTGGGGCCCACTTTGTGATCAAACGATCAGGTAGTCTTTTCAAAGGTAGTTCTTGGAAGACCAGGATCTGATGAAGGAAGCATCAATCTGTTACCATTATGCAGCCGATACGTAGAGATAGAGATTCCCTTCTTTTGGTTAAAACGACAGGATGCCAATCTGCAGTTGAGAAAAAATCTCTATTGAGGTTTTAAGTGGGAAGAAGATTCAGAAATCCTTAACGTGGTTGTACCATATTACTGTTATATGTAGATGACATGATCCTCAGTGGGAATGATGCAATTGGTATAAAAGAACTCAAGACTCATCTTACACGAAACTTCAAGATGAAGGATCTG
Organism: Umbellularia californica; assembly: GCA_028538565.1. Taxonomy (NCBI): domain Eukaryota; kingdom Viridiplantae; phylum Streptophyta; class Magnoliopsida; order Laurales; family Lauraceae; genus Umbellularia; species Umbellularia californica. The sequence continues at coordinate 79,928,218 of JAPQWN010000006.1, read as the reverse complement.
GGGCCTCTCACATACTTCCTAGGCCTAGAAATATCACGATCAAAAGCAGGTATTTGTGTCAACCAACGGAAGTATGCAGAAGATCTCCGCGTCTCCGCTCGCCTAACTGCTGCTAGACCTTTGACACCCCACTTGAGCTTAATGTCAAACTCAGTCGTGAAGATGGATCACCTCTTTTTGACCCATCCATGTTCCGTCGACTCGTTGGTAGTTTGTTGTATCTAACTATGACAAGGCTTGATATTTCTTATGCCGTTCACACCGTCAGCCAATTTGTGAGTAACCCCCACAAACCACATCTCGTAGCAGTTTATCGAATCCTTCGATATATTCGAGGTACTCTTGATAGAGGGTTGTTTTACTCCTCTGCATTGGGAGTTACACAATATGTTGATGCTGACTGGGCGGGTTGTCCTGAGTCTCCTGACACTCGTAGATCTAGCACAGGATGGAAAATGTTTCTAGGCACCTCCCTTATTTCTTGGAAAAGTAAGAAGCAGACTACGACTTCCAAGTCCTCCGCCGAGGCAGAATATAGATCTATGCCATCTACAAGTAGCAAAATCATTTGGCTTTGGCGCTTACTCAGAGAATTTGGTGTTCTTCTTACTGGTCCCACTCCTCTATATGCTGATAACACTAGTGCCATTCGTATTGCAAAGAACACACTATTTCATAAGCGGACTAAGCATATTGAAATGGATTGTCACTTTATTTACCAACATGTTGTCACAGCGACAATTCAGCTTCCTCATGTATCCTCTGAACATCAGCTGGCAGATCTTTTTACTAAAACAATGACGAAGCAACACCATGATTACTCGTCTTCCAAATTGATGCTTGCATCAAATCTGCAGCAATTTGAGGGGGAGTGTAGAGAAAATAGGACCACACCACACGGCATCATAGTGGATCCCACACGATTTGCCCTAGATGTATCTTAGTCAAATATGCACGTGTATATTGATGTAGCCCACTGTAATTAGGCCTTAGATTATGGATCTGGTATCTTAGTCAAATACACGTGTATATTGATGTAGTCCATTGTAATTAGGCCTTAGATTATGGATCTGGTTTGTAGATCCTTCCTTAATTGTATATATTGACTGGGTCCTTAAACCCATTATATAAACACAAACACTCGACCCTAAGGGATACGACATTCATTCCAATCTCTCTCTTCCAAACTCTCTACCATTGTCTTTACAAGTACTTCCTAATAAACATGCTTGTGGAACTTATCATGCACATCTGTCAACAGATCCTTCAACACTGAAAACTCATGAAAGGGAAATTCACCTAGATTGGCAAAGCTAAACCTAAGCACAGGGCAGGCCAAGATTGCAATTGCAAATAATCTCAATTGTGTCTTTTGCATTCAAGGATACTCATTTACCGCTAAATACGTTGCTCTTCATTCTCAAAATCTTATAAATGAAACAAGATTGAGAAAATGCAACCGCAGAAGGTTAAAACTAAAGCCATTGGAGCCATTGAGAATCATCTAATCAAATATAGTCTCTTAACTGTAAGATCTATAGGGTATGTGTTGCAGTAAATATACAATTTCAGCACCATCTTAATATATATCGCTGCATCATGTGAATACACTGCATAGTTGCAAAATTCATTTTTGTTTTGGAGGAAATTTCCAAAACATTTCGTTTCATCCAGTAAATTGGAACGAATACCCCCCAGGAAAATTTTCATTCGAAAATTCATTGCAATTCAGGCGATTTTTTCCGTTTCGGTCCAAAACGGGTGAATAAGTCCGAAATTGGATGAAACAGAGAATTTTGTCTGAAATCTTCTAATTGCCTTTATGCAATTTTGTTACTACTTAAATAGGAGAAAAAAAAAAAAGAGCCCTTACCATTTCCCCCTTTCGTGCGACCAAGTGAAAGAAAAAGAAGGGAAGGAGGAGAAGGCTGACCGTGCTCAACTGCTGCTGCTGCCAGTTTCTGCTCGGCTGCTCAACTGAGGTACTCCTCCTTCTTCCTCAACTTCTTCTTCTTCTCTTCTTTTCGTTTTCCTTTTCTTCTTTATCGAGGTTTTGGTGTCAACCACAAAAGCGGCGAGTGTCCCGCTTTATATAACTTATAAATGGGCATATCCAACCTGAGATTTGTGGATCCACAATGAGCCCACCTATTAAAATTTTAATGTGTATAACATAAATGTCCTCCTCATTAATAGGCCCTAGCCAAATTTAACTTTCACAAAAATTAGGACCCTAGTCAAAGAATAAATGACATTCCAAAATATTTCCTCAAAATTCCGAATCGGCCGAAACATTTCAATTTTTTAGGCCAAACTGAACTGGTGTCCAAGAAGAATTCTCAACTATGGAATAGAGAATCATAAAATTTCTCAGACTGTAAGAACTTAGATATCCAATAAATAGCCTGCAAAAGAATAGTATTGAATAGAGCGTAGAACCAATTTAGTAAGAAGTAAACTAATTATTTGAAGTCGATCTATAATCAATATAAAATCCTTTAATGCTTTCTGAACATATTCTAGAAGATCATAACACAGCATTCAATCATTCATATGCATCCTAAATGTTACTATATTATTGACAAAAATTATTTAAACATTTCCTTCATAGCAATTTGATTCTTATGGAACAGAAAATGAAGAAAAAGAAATCATACCAGCAGTCAAAATGAGATACTTATCTAAAAGCACTTCACAGTTCACATTGACAGCACAATCTAGAGAGAAAACATAAAGCGAAACATTTAAAAGGCATGAACTGTGACATTTCACATTAGCCAAACTAGTCACATGAAAATGCTCACCCAAAATGGGATGTCAACAACTTGTTCCGATCAGAACATGCCATGGCCCAATGTGATGAAGTCCTTAGCATAATACAAGGTTGAGCTCCCCAATGCGCCACACATGTGCCTCCATAAGGTATAATCGCCATCCAAAATGGATTTTGAAAAATAAGTTTACTCCGCACTGCAATGTAAGATAATAGCACAGTTTCATGACCCTAAACTACATATGTAAGATTCAAGAAGATCATAAAGAAAATTACCAAAGAAAATGCTAATGGAAACAACAAGAAGAATTTAAAAAAAAAAATTGGTTAAAATAAGAAAGTACAAAAACCTTTTTTTTATTAAAATAGGCACTGCAAGTTTTGCACCAAGGGGACATTTGTGTACACCGCTTTTCACTTGGTGCTGCACATTTTCCTCAAGGAAAAGTTGCAAAAAGCAATGAATTTTCTGTGATGCCACAAAAAAACCCCTTTCACATTTTTGGAAAGGGGGGGTTTCAGAATCACTTTTCCGTTCCACAGAAAAGCCAAAGTCCTTGGTTACACAAATGTGCCCTTAGAGTTTCTTTAATAGAAGTAATTAATCACTTTTCTTGAACTTGCAGGAATCTTGATCAACAGTTACACTTTAAGATTTCATGGAGAAGTGTAAAGATACAAGAGCTGAAAAAGGTGAGATTTTTCTCACTCATTAATCATGATCCTGATTTCTAATCATTGCTTATATAGCACCATACAATAAAAGCTATCAGTCAACTCTCTCTCTCTCACACACATAAATGATGTAGCTCATGCGTCTAATCATATGATGTATCGGTGCATTTAGAATATGTCACCTTGTATGAAAACAGGTATATGGTATCAAGAACCACGGCGTTGGGTTATCTGGATCCTATATCCTGTGTGCATGTGCGCGTGACAGCTAAGATGGGTCACAAATCATTACTATAAATCTATAATCCAGTTACAATATATCAACACAAAAAGGTACCATTTACAAGGAATTCTAAAAAACTTTAAAATGAATATTTAGAACTCAAGCACACAGGGAGTTCAAGAGACAAGGAGCATTCAACCCACTGTTTTGAAGTATCCAAGCAACAACATAGCATATCTGTCTTCCAGAGAGCCCGCCGCCCCAAACTTATTTCCCACCCTAACTCTAGTCATAGAAAAAACACAGCAGCTCTGTTCTCCAGAACTTCTTTTATGGGGCAAATGTACAAATACCAAAAAAAGAAAAAGAAAAAAAATAAAATGCATTGCGTAATGAAGCAAATGCTTATGCATTTTTCAAACTATGTACAGTGAAACGGTTGCAGACACGTAAGCACAACCTATGCTATGGTATTAGAGTAAGAACCCCTCCCAAATCCAAATCTACTGAGGAATTGTAGTGCTAGCACTCACATACAGTCCATTTAGATTGTGAAGATAACAAGTTACAATGAAGTGGAACTATGTAAGCAACAGCTTAAACATATTAACTTGAAAGATTGAAACAGAGCGATCAATTGCCCTCTGCATGCACGCGCGTTTGTGTGAGAGAGAGACTAAAAGCACCCAATAAAACTTTACACAAGGTTTCAACGCCCATTACCTCTTTTATCCCTACCAACAAAAAATAACTAGTTTTCATTCAAGTTCTTCACCCAATGATCCTCAGAAAGAAAACAACAATCCAAGACCCAAACACCAGCACACCCACCTAAAAGAATCTCTCTCTCTTTTCCACTCCCACTCCGCAAATCATTCAAGCATATACCAAAAACCACTCAACGATGCAACTAAAAAACAAAAGATATGATCTTTCTTCAGTTAGCTGAATATACAGATGACACCATTGAATCACTTGAAGTGAATAACAAACACAAGTATGAGAAAAATCCCAAAGAAAACCCATCCATCAAACAAATTCGCCCATGAGAAGACCATATTAAAAGTCGAGGGTTGTCTGAGAGAGCCTTTACCGTTTCGATCAGGCTCTTGAAGGGACGGGGATTTCGATTCTGCTTGTTGGGTTTGGGAGGGACGAGAAAACGAAGCCAACCCCAGATAAGTGGTCGAGTTCTTCCGTTAGAATGATCGAGAAGCTGTACAAAAAGAACCGATTTTTATCGTCCTGTGTCGAAGATTAATCAAATGTGGGCCACCCACTTCGGTTCATCTTCATTCTGGACCATTCATTCAGAATCTAATCCACAAAAGGCCCTATAAAACTTGAAAGCTTCCCTCCAAAACCCTTCTATCGAAACCAAACCAATACCCTCTCTCTCTTCATCATAACCAGAGCCGAATCTCAGATACTGAGAAAGCAGACTTCAAGAGACGTTCAGATTTCAGAAAACCGCCTTGCCATGAGTGGAAGAAGCTCTGAGTACATCAATATGCAATCAGCAGGGGTTTCTGTGTAATTTTAAAGAAAAAGGTGTGGAGCATTTACAAAATTTTCTTGTCCATATCCAAATGCAATTCCTGGTGCCCCACCTGGTCTTTCAAAGATCAAATTAAGATTGGTAATAGACTCATAGGGAAGTAAACCTTGGGTGAGGCCGCGAGGGATGTACACCTCGGGTGGGGTAGAATATAACCCTAGGGGTGAGGGAAGGTTAACCCGGACAGCCATGTAAGAGCTGACAACGGAGAGACCCAAGTATATCTGCGTGCGGGCAAACGTACCCGTTGGACCTCGGTATGCTTCTGACCATATCAAAAATATTGTCTCTACTTCAAAATTTTACATAGAAGTCCTACATCCAACCCCCAAATTAACATGAAAATCCTAAATTTATTCCTAAAACACAATTCTATGTTTGGGTCCACACCCCTAGAGCAAAATTCTAAGTCCACCACCGAGAACTGACACCTCTTACCATGAAGGTAAGAGGCCGAAGAACTAGTAGAATTGAAGATTTTATAATCTTCATCCTCAAAAAATGAGGATATTAGATGGCCCTAAATCCCCGAGGATTTATAATTTTAGTAAGTAGTTTTTTTATGATTTTGTAGAAAGCGAAAATCTTTTTCTCAATAATTGATTGACAATCGTGATATGAGATGTGTGACTACGTGAGGTAGCATTTGAGTGTTTGATGTATATTTATTTTATTTTGGTAATTCAGCTAAAGGGGCGGGGACCAAAGGGAAAGACACTACAAAAGATAATCTGCACAAGCCAAAAGAAGGCCTACCAATTGGGAAAGTGTTGCATACCGAGGATTCCAACCTAAACAAGCAGTAGGGTTGTAAATGGGTCCCTGATTCTCCGATTACCCGAAGGTTCTGACCATTAGGTTCCGGGTTTGGATTTTTATTTTGGTCCTGATAAGCAAATGGTTTCGGTTCTGGATCCTTTTTTTGGAACCGATACCTAAACGATTCCGGTTCCGGATCTATAGTGGCTTAAACCCGTGGACCCGGAACCCAACCCAATATATACTAATATAAGGTAACTTTAGTATGTGAAAACAGAATCCTTTTTACTTTTCTATTTTTCTACATTAAGATTTTTACTTTTCTACATCCCATTGTCGTTGTCTCTAACTCCAGCCCGTCTCCGTCTCCAGCTCTCTTTCCTGCTCCGGCTCTGGCTCTGGACCTCTCTCCCTCTACCGCTCTGACTCTGTCCATTTCTCCCTCTTCGGCTTTCTCTGTGAGGTACAAGAAATCTCTCTCATTTTCCCCCCAATCTTTGTGAGGTACAAGAAGAATGGAATCATCTTCTCATTTGGTCATTTGTTTTGCAATGGATTGATTTATTACCTTTGGGGTGGATACCAGGTACAATATAAATTAGAATTAGTTGCCTTTGTGTGACACTGAGGGCTGGTTGGCATCAGTCCTATTCAGGGACCAAGCTTAAAAAAACTTGTTTTGAAACATTTGCTCAGCATTGTTCTAAAAGCAGGATTATAGCAGATGATTTGCAATTCATTTTTTTTTTTTCATTTCTTCTATCTGAACATCCATGAGTGATTGTAAAATAATTGGAGCCCGTCCCTAATATGGATTACTACTGTGCTAGTGGACTATTAAAATTTGGCTGGATTGGTTACTCCAAAGTATTGCAAATCTGCAATTAGTTTTATCACTCACTGACTTCAACATTGAAATGCCTCCACTTCTCACGACCTGAGCAGTGATTTAATTCACAAAGTCATTGCTGGTCTCATTTATTTAGAATTAAAAAATCAATCTACCAGTATCCCACCATAAAATTCATCCGGTCATCATCCACCATCAAATATTCAGGTCTATCAATGACTTTTCATAAAGGAGAAATTTAAAACATAATGCACTACTGAAGAATCAAATAAAAAATGCTGATATAAGTTGAATTAATACATAAATATCACTGTGCATTGCTCAAAATTACATCATTGTTGACTCAAAACACTTGATTTTGGGTGATTTTTGGTTGGACTTTGTTTGGAGTTTCTAAGTTTTTGATTAAAAGTGCTTGTTATTGATAGACAAAAGTCACATTAGTGTTTGCAAGTGATCCAATTGAAATGTGGAAAAACCATAAATTTTTTAAAAAGAAAAATACAGGTATTAGTCCAGACTCGGAACCATACTCGGAATCGGAACCAGACCCGCCTCACAACTGGTTCCAATTCTAGTTATGGTTCCCATTAATATTATCGGTTTCAGTTCTGGTTCCGGTTCATCCTCTTAGAAAATGGTTCCGGTTCCACCCTAGACCCAGATTGGAACCGACTCGTTTACAACCCTAACAAGCAGGTGAGAACTGCCGCCATTTACCAGTGAGGTAAGTAGCTGCTCTCGAGTGTGTCGATGTTATGATTGGGATGAAGGAGAAACTATATCCATGAGCATTTTTCTATGCCAACCATTCCACATCATCCAATTATCAATGTTTGTGTACAACAACAATACAGTGGATGTAGGGCTACGTTCCACTAAAGAGGCACCTTTCACGCTCGCTAATCCCTCAGCGATAGATCCATCACTCGATCCAGTTAGATAGTAATTTGAGTTATACCTACGGACTATGATTGATTAAGCTTCGGTAAAAATGCGACTTAAGAAATCATTAAAATTCCAAAGCCCCTAAATTATTTGTCCGGTGATCGAATTAAGATGATTTTTACATAAAATCATATCCACAATCAGACCTTTCAATCATACTATCTTTCCATCGTCACATGCAACTTAGTAGGTGGCTACAAAAGGCTTAGAGCCTTAGAATTTTCTCCATTGCGCAATACTTGAGAGGCACTTCTTAGCAGAACATAGCACGGCGATTGAAAGACTGAAATGTTTATAACATTTGAAATTTTGTTTGAAGCCTGTGGGCTAGATGTAGGCAGATGGCCCAACGTTAAGCAGGCTGGTCTGGGCTATGCATACTTAAAGGCTTAGCCTGGCTTGACATATTTAACACCAAGGCCTATATGGACTTTGCAATTTGACTGGGTCAAGGCCTTGCTTTCATGCATATGGGCTGAATCCAGGCCTGAACAAAAGGCTCAATAATTGAATGTGCCAGGCTTGGACAAGTTTCGGCTGACCCAACCCAGCCTATGGAAACCCTTCTGGTTATACTGTATTCTTTCTATTCAGAAGTAATATTTAACACTTTAAAATCTCTTATGTTTATGTATAAATTTATAATTAGATTATAAATGGGCCAGGTCAGAAAGACCCAGGCTCACCCTAACTTTAACTCCTGTTGAAGTCTATAAATATGAACCCACGTTGAGCCCATCAAAATGAAAGTAAACAAGTCGGGTTGATGGTGGACCCGGACAACAATTGAGTCTATATAATTAGACCTGGACTCAGCCCGAGGCCCGAGTCAAAAAACTAGACTGAGACCAAAGACCTTATCTTGGTAGAAAAATAATCTACAAGTGTGGTATATACTCTTGTAAGGTTTATGGGCCTGTTTGTTTGGATAAAATAAATAGGAATTCATGGTGAATGAGCATTATTAAAAGGTGGGGGGAAGAATATGAGGTGGATATGTAGATAGGACCTTAACTTTTCCAAGATTTGAATTGATATGGCGATGGCTAATTAGTCATTTCCTATCTTCCCTTTATTAAGTTTCCACTAAGGGACGGGTTATTTGATAGTAATTTTTGGATATTCACCTTTGATTCTTTACTTTTAGTCATTTGGGGGTTATTTGCTTTTACGCATGGGATATGAAAATGGATTTTACATATAGAATTGTTACACATGCAAATGTTATATCGGTGAAATACGTTACCATGTTTGTTAAAATCATCATACTTACATGAGTAAATAAGCACATCTAATGATTTTAGTGTGTTTGAGTTTTTCTATATGTTTTTCACAAATTTCTCAAAATCCATAAAGATTTAAGTTATAAAACTAAACATCTTAATGCTTGTAATTGATATGAGAATATTGAATAGTTTGGAACATGAATTGGGCATCCATAGAAGTGCAAAAGACTTGATCTACAAGTTGAGATTTTTTTGATATTTTCCACATATTATTCAAAATCTACGAAGACTGGATAGTTTATATTACAAATATGGGGCCCACAAGAATGATAAAAAAAAGTGGTTGATGGGATTTGAGCTCCAATAATTACACAACCAAATGCAATCACCGTGTGAGATATGTACAAGCACCTCTTTGCAAGTGGAAGATGTGAAAGTATTTCACACCTATTTAAACATGAGAATTCCAATGTGAAAATGACCTTATTTTCACCATTTTCGCACCTCAAATACACATCACATTCGTAAATGAGCGTAAACAAATATTATGATGTGTATCTATATATAGCACATGAATCATTTATATATGTAAATAAACGCAAACAAATGACCCCCACTATAAAAATACCATTCTAGGTATTCAATTCAATTACATGAAACATATGAAACATACAGTCCTATAAGAATTCAAAGCAACAAACATCTTTCCGTCAATGGTGCTAAAACTGAAGAAAATGAAGATATGCACATGGTATATGTTTTAGTGTGTAAAGACCCCATAAACAATTGATTTTTACAGTATATGTGGTCAAAAGAGGTGCTTTTCACTCAGTGGAAGTGGATGTTTCTAACAGACTGACATGTGATTTGAGTCCATCATAAGTGTGTTACAACCAAGTTGGTTTGAACAAGCACCACATGCTCCACCTCATGCACCATATGCAATCACAAGGACATCACATGCCAAACTAATTACAGCCAAGCTGCGGCCTATTACCATATGATAATAGTACCAATCACATTAGTTTAATTCCATTGACTAAACTAAAACCAATGACCAGTTTCCAACGGTCCTAAAAGGTGAGATATCTGGAATGTCTTGGAAATCATTTTGTCAACAGATCCTGTTTTGGGCGCACAAAACAGCACATCCTAGGAGCCAGGATTAAAGTATTTGGTAGGGCCCCAAGTCACTTGATGCCAAGCCTCACCTCAGGATCAAAGATTAAATTATTAGGTGGGCCCACTGCTCGCCCTTATTGAAAAAGGGTCTGTTGGATTTACTTTCTACAAAAGATGGTTTCATTCTAACTTTACTATATACTCCTTTTTTGGTACAATTTTGCCATATACTTGATCAAAATGTAGGGAGAAAGCAAGTTCCTAACTAGCCTCTTTCTCAAAGAACCCAAACTGACAAAAACCAAGGTTCAGGTTCAACTTTTTAACTCCTCTTTAGTTTGGTTTGGATCGAGTCCATAATTGTATGTACACGAATAAAATGGAGATCTTGGTTTTTGGTCCATGGTTTCATCATTCAGAATCCGAATGCTGGGTGATTGATTGGGAGAGTTTTCTATTACCAGTGGAGCCCCACTCGGGCTTGCTTTTGATCAGTGGAGCTTCTTTTAGACTCTTGTCCAAGGGCTAGGATGAAAATCTTCCGTTTGATTATATATTCAGATAAGTAAATTAAGTATGTTAAGCGTTTTATATGGGTTTCCCCCCCTCAAATTAATGCTTTTTAAGCGGTCTCCTTATTTTACTAGAGCCATCCTTTGACAAATCCAAACCATTTAGTCACCAAAATCCCTTCCCAATGAGTTGAAACTACCTCAATCTAACATTGCGGCAACCAATAATCGCAATTGGATTCAATCATAAAGATCAATATACTTCCTAACCATTATATTTTGAAGCTTAAATTGAGTGATGACATAGTTTAGTTGGGATGATATCTGGCCATCCCCTGTGCTTACTACCTACCTCCATGAATTAGATGAGCCCTAGGGTGGGGAGCACTTTTAAGAAAGCGCATCCAGTTTGACAAGAGAATGGCTTACACTATACATGTATGTGTGAGAGACTATGTATTTGAGCTTAATTCTAGTAAAGGATCATGCCCTTTAACAGATCTATGTTTTTGTCCAAGTCTTTAATTTGAAATGTGTGCAATTAATAAATTAAATCTCAATCTGGGTTCAAATATATGTTTTTTATTCGTAATTTGTATTTGTGCCGGGTCAGAATTTCTCCCTTTCTTTTGCCATTAGATTGAGAACTTGAACTGATGCACTTTTAACTTATGGCTTTGCCAGTCTGAGCTACAATTAGGGTGGCCTCTAAGAGCCTTATTGCTTACATAACTCTTGCACTGGTCACGACTAGGACACTTTGAGCATCCGCTTTTTATTGGAAAGAGAGAGAGAGAAGCACAAACTTTCTTTTATACCTTTTTCTTTCTACTAACGAACACTTACAATGAGGAAAAGCACTAAAAGTATTGCAATTTTTTCGAAACAACCAAATAATAGTTTTGGAAAGATAGGATAGGGGAAGAAAACGATTCTTGAAGTCACAAAGGTGGCTTTGTGGCTTTGTAAGATGTTGGAAGCAGAAGAGGATCCGGATCAACAAAAGGAGTTCCATTTTGTATAGAGGACCAATCACAGCCTCAAGTTAGAGTGGAGAGGCTGCAGCCTTAAAAGGGCCATTGGTGGTGGGTGTAGGACCCAGAATGGGAAAGGAAGGCTACGTGGGGAAAGTAGATGAAATCCAGCTCATACTTGTCAAAGAGTGACAGGACCCAACGTGGAGGGGCTGCCACAAAGTCATAAACATTGGGTCTCATAGCTGTCTCCTCGTCCCTAACGCTGGCATCCTATTAGAAAAAAACATCTGGTACATGAGTGCCCACCAACCTTCAACTTGCATACAAAATCACTTCATTGGCTGACACCCCTCTCTCCAATAGCTCTCCATCTTGTTTCAGACATTCATAGTGGCTGTAGCCTGTAGAGGGTTAGGCTATGTATTTGTAAGTGTTTTCAATTCATGTCCATGGCCAATTGTCTCTTACATTTGGTGACAAAATTAGAAAAAAAGGATCTCAGGGAAGCCAGTACAAAAAAAAAAATATATATATATATATATAAACTTTTCATAATTCCCCCCCCCCCCCCCACCCCCACCACAAAAAAAAAAAAAAAAGAAAAGAAAAAAAAATCCACTTCACATGGATGGTAGAAGTCTAGTTAGTTTCTCATGATACTTTATAGATTCTCGAAAATTTTCCTTCTCAGGAACTTTGGGCATCTGTAAGGTGATTTTAACAACAACTCAACTTTGTTAAAACCTAGATTTAGATATGATCAGTTTAGGACGGTTGGAAGATAATCAAACTCAATTCAACTCTAGCTTATTTGTATCATGTAATTGAATAATAAAAGTTCCAATATTTTGTATTTCTACAAGTGGTCAAAAATAAAGAATTAAAGGTGAATATCTGAAAATGACCATCAAATAACTTTATCTTTAATGAAAATTTAATCAAGGTAACATGAGAAATAAATATACGGTCATCGCTTTAGAAATTCAAAACTTAGGAAAGTGAAAGTCCAATCTACTTCATTACCTTATATCCTTTGTACTCACCTTTTTTTTAATAATCTTTCGGTGGAGCTCATTTGATGATGAAATCATATGTACTCAATTTTTATATATGTAAATGCAAACAAACAAGACCTTATGGTAAAAATTAAATAGAGGAAAGATGGGAAGTGAATATCCAACTGTCACCTTAGTAACTCAAATCCCACGTAAGTGAACATCCAATCTACATGATCCCTTATATCTTTTACCCTTCACCTTATGGCCTTCCCTCTCACCTCCCTAATAATCCTCGGTGGAGCTCATTTGATCATAAAATCTTATATATTCAATGCCTATATATTTTATTCGGGCAAACAAGTCCTAAAGTCACCAAATAAAGGGACTTGGGTATGTTTGACTCCATAGCTAGCCAGGCCAAACCAATCTAACCCTAGGAAGTCAGGATGAGAGCAAATTTTCTAAACTCTAATTTGCGGTCCTAATAACCCAACATGTTGGAAATTAAGGCCCATCACTGTAGTAGGTTAGGTTGGAAATTATTATGTGTGGTATGTCAGTATCATGTTTGTTTTAGAAAGAGTCATGATCCCTGCCAAAATTAAATTAAATTAAGACAAAAAGGTTTAAATTTAGATCCATCCCACCCAAGTTGCAATGGGCTAACAAAAGTCCAAATAGTTGTTAGATTTTGTACCAGTATCAGAAAAAAGGTTCACTGAGTCCTTAATAAGTCATAATATCATATTGAAAGATCATGACCCTTCAATAGCAGATGTGATAGAAGTCTTTAATTGAAAATTTATAACCTTTAATATGAAATGTTTTATTGCCATATTCCAACATAGAATGAGGCATATAACTCATTCCTTACTGAAACATAAAAGAAGATGGGCCCCATTTACAAAGAGATGACAGCTAAGGAAATTGGATATTTCATGATTCTCTCCTGTGAAACCATTTATAAACTACCCAAGGGAGCATTCAAGGGTAAGAAAAGGTAAACTGGTCTGAATAATGATAACGCTTTGCAGATGTTCGATTGTGACATCTACTCTGGACCCATTAGTCCAAACACATACTAAGATTAACATTTTTTTTCTATTTTTAACCTGGCCCGGCCCCATGCACGCTAAAAAAAAAGGCTACACATGTGGAAAGAAAACCTAAGCTAATAAGAGATCGAACCTCGAGAGTCAAGTGAGAATAGTCGCTCCTTACCATTCGAATAAATGACTCTTCCTAATAATTAGTTTCGTAGAATGAAAAACATTGCATTGACATGACCATCCTCTCAAGCCTTTTACTTTGCATGTGTTGGGTCCTTGATTAGGATATCCTGACCCTTAAAAATGCATCCTAGCCGACAAGATAAAGGGTTAAGATTACAATATTTAGCATTTGAGGATGTCCCTTCTTGGGAAATTTACTATCAATCCACTTTATGTGGCCGACACCCCTATCTTCATTTTTATTTTGTTGGTATATATGACACTTGATTCATTACCAAGCTTTTCCTTCATTTTTAAGGTAATTGCTAAGGTTTAAACCCCGGTCATCCTCATAGGTAGAGTAATAACTTACAATTGTTGCTCACTACACCTATTATAATTTGGCACAAAGGCCAATTTGACACTCATATCTTCACCAAACTTCATTATATTCAGCTAATGGACTTTCAAAATTTAAGACTCTTTAAATCAAAAGTTAACAAAGAAATAGATGATGCTCTTATTTTTGTTCAACTCTTGCAAATGATAAGACTTTTTTTTTTTATCACCATACTCGACTCACAATCTTGACTAATTAAGAGTACTATTGCTGAGTTTTATTTCTTGATGATCAATGAGGGGATTACATTTAATTTAAACACAAGAGTTATGATAAGTATGGTCCATTTATCATATGGATGGTCAGATCAATGGTGTGGTTACCAATCTGTGCCCCCAATCACATTGCGAACACATGGCTCGAACAGTCAATTTCATGTGCAACACTTTGGGGGCACCCCTTTCTTTGTTCTAAACTTCTATTAATGAAGAACCCCCAATTAATTAATATTTCTCAAATGGTCCCTTCACTTCTAAGGAATTTTATTTTATGCCCCTTCCATAGACAACCACCATCATCCAAAGCAATTAAAGAATATGAAATGAAGTTGTGCTTATGGTCTTAAAAGCCTCGATCAGTCGACCAACCTGTTCATAACTTCGAATAGAGAGGTGCCAACATGGTTACAATTTACATAAATGGGGGTAGATGGACCCACCATTCATGAGAGAAAGTAACATGGATGAAAATTTCGTCCATGAACAAGGGTTAGGTCAAATAGAAAAACCAAACCATTGATTAAATGACCTTTAGAGTTTAAGGCAATATTGTTTTTCTTATAGAATACATAAGAATTCATAATCAAAATGGATTCCAACAAAGTATTATAGAAGTGGAGAGGGGTAAAAGATAGGAAGGGCAATACAGATGGAATCTTGAATTTCCTATAATATGTATGAATTACAAGGTTGATGGATGGATGGAGGCTCTTTTTTTTTATTTTTTATAATCTTCTCTTGATTCAATTTTTAATAAAGAGAGTATTATTTTATGGTCATTTTTATATATTTATCTTTAGCTCATCATTTTTAATCACTTAGGGCTCATTTGATTGCATAGAATACGTAGAAATTGAATGCATAAGAATTCATGGGCAAATTAACTCTAACACGATTATTAAAGAGGAAAGTGATGAAGCATAAGAGTTGAGGGACAAAAGATATGTACTATAGCAAAGTAGGTACAATCATCACATTTCCAGGATTTGAATTACTAGTGTTGTAGGCTGTAGGCCTGTAGCTGGGTATTCATTTTTCACATCTCCTTAATTAATTCCCCCTTAAAGGAGAGATAATTTGATGGTCTTTTTATAAATTCACATTTTTTTTCACTTCAATTTTAACCATTATTAGAAATAAAAGTCTTAAAATTCCCATTTATCCAATCGCATGAAACAAATAAGCATTTAAGAATGACTTTGTGCAACACATTTCTCTCTAAATGGAACCATGAGTCAGGGCATCCTTCATTTTTTGAAGTGTTTGTGCAACACATATCATTGCAAAAACCTTATAAAAACAGAAGTAATGAAATTTTCCCACTTCTGCAAAAATTGGAATCCAAACCCCACCATAGGAAAAGCATTTTCACGAAAGATAAAATACGGTGGCTTATATAAATGAGGCATAATAACAAAGTCTTAAAATTTCTAATAATTCAATTACATGAAACCAACAACCCCCACTAGTCCTTTACTTTGAAGAATCTCAACCATTCTTTAGGGGTTTTGACATATTAGCCCCCCTAATCTGAGATGTTCCAATTTCACGACCAAACTTCAAGAAATGTCACCAGAGTCGTTTGACTCTTGTAAACTCTTTTTTTTTTTTTTTTTTTTTTTTTTTTTTTTTTTTTTTTAACTTTTTTGCTTCAGATCTCATGAAATTATGGCTTTTATGTAGCATCTTAGAGAGGTTTTTTTTTTTTTTTTTTTTTTTTCAAATGATAAAACTTGAGAAATGGTGATCAAATGTGTATTTTTTTCAAAATTTGTTCACAAATTGCAAAAAATACATGGTACAGAAATTGATAAATATCATGATATCATGAGACTATCCCATGATAGATGGTGAAAAAAGTTCAAAAAATAGTGTTGACCTCAGTCGTTTGAGTCATGGTCAAACGACTCCAGGACATTATATAAATTTGAGTCATGAAATTGAAAAAACAAAATATGATATGAATCAATATGTCAAAACCCCTTTTTTTTTTCCGACAGAGTTTTGTGTAGCCTAACAAAACCCACTTTTTTGGAAAAAAAAAGAAGAGAAGCCTACACACATGCACGGGACAAGTTTAGGGTGGGATTTCGAGCTATTCACTTGAAGATCAAGACATGGGTTTTATTTCCAAGACACGTTAGTCATGTAAAATATGAAAAAAAAGCCCAAGAAAGCATTTCTCCAAATCCTCTCCTAAAAAGTAAGATAGCTTCAAATTCCTTTTGGCTTTAGATGATGGAATTAGACTGATCAAAGGTGGGCCTGCAGGACATAAATCTGATAGGAGAAGATTCCTCCAAATTCCATTTTTATCAAGAGAGAGAGCAGAACATGGAATGAAAAGAAGACCGTAGGAGCACCAAAAGGCAGAGAGGAAATAGTGCGCAATATATTAATGGTTCGGGACAGCGAGGACAGCCGAGTGGGAAGAGCTCAATCGTCGCGCAGCTGTCATTCGATATCCAGAACAGCAAATAAGCGTTTGCACCTGTCGGATCTCTCTCTCCTGTTCTCACCCTTCCCTTCTCTTCCTTTGAGCTCCTCCTCTCTTTCTCTTGCTAACTAATACCAGCAGACCATAACCTATGGAGGGAGGAGAAGAAGACGAAAACGAGAAGGAAGAAGAGCACAAACAATAGAAAAGTCATAGACTCATAGGTGATTGATCAACAACAAGAACCCATCTCTTCTTTTGAAAGATTTCAACTTTATACATGGCTAGCCAGCACTATCGATCACAGTTCGGAGACACAACTCTTACAAAAGTCTTCGTTGGTGGGTTGGCTTGGGAGACCCCTACAGAAGAGATGAGGAGGTATTTCGAGCAGTTTGGTGAGATCCTCGAGGCTGTCATCATCACCGATAAGGCCTCTGGCAAATCCAAGGGATATGGATTCGTATGTCCCTCTCTTCCTCTCTCTCTCTCTCTCTTTCTTCTATATGGGTTGATTTTATTTTGTTTTCTTTTGATGTTTTTGGGATTTGGGTGTTGGAATTTGATGTTTGTAGGTGACTTTTCGGGACCCAGAATCTGCAAGGAGGGCTTGTTTGGATCCAAACCCTGTGATTGATGGGAGAAGGGCGAATTGCAATATAGCTTCCTATGGACGGCCACGCCCTTCTCCTCCAAGAGGTTGATAGACATGGCTTATGAATTTCTATTGAGGGGATGAAAATAAGAAACACCCAGTTTGTAGAGAGGCCTACTACCTCAGGCCATTGATCTTATTGATCCAACCAAGAACTGGAAGATTCTAAACCTTCGATCTATGACTTTTCAATAGATGGTTGAACTATTTGGAGGGATGGAAAGTTTCGATCTTTTTGGTTTTGGATCACAACCCATGAACCAGTGAAGCAATAAGATCAATGGTTTGGATATTTCCCACATGATATGAGCAATTTCTTAGGGCCTCTTGGTACTATATTTTCTTGTATATTTATTTAGTTTTCATGTTGAGATTTTTATGTGTTTTTTTACGGCATAAGCTGACATACATATGCTAATGTAGGAAGAAACCAAGGTGGCAATCCTTACCAGAGAGGTGGGTCCCAACAGCCAGCAACTTCATACAATAGAGTACTAGCAGCTCCCCCACCACCTCCCCCTCCATTCATTTATCCTCCTTATGGGTAAGTCCCATTTTCAATATATAGGAGAGAAATTGCAATTCAAGAAGATTTAGGAGTTTATGCATTCACACATTTGTAAAAAAAAAAAAAAATCACTGCAAAGTACAAGTATGCTTGTAGTGCAAGCAGAATTCAATTTCAGTCCATATATTTAAGATCATGGGTTTATACTTTGATTACATGTTCAGGGACTCCTAAGTCCTAATCCATTTTAGATGTGGGCTATCAATTGGGCACCAGTCCTTTTCAGGGGGTCATGACTCATGATCAAGACCTCTATCTTCATGGCCCATCATAGGGGAAATGTGTCTATTGTCTGTCTACCTTACATAACCAAATTACTTAAATTAGACCTAGTAAGTGGGTAGTGCATAGTTTTCACAGGTGATTTCATTATGGCCAGCCAGCCTGCAACTAGCAATGTGGCCTGTAAATAGCACTGTTGGATATAGCAGAGCCATTTATTATGGCTATCCCCAACCCACATGTGCCTGTCAAGAAAGGAATTGCTCCTCTTTGAGTTCTTTTTTTTCTTTCATTTTCATCATTTTGCCAAAACAAATGGTTCATTTCTTTTTGTTTATCAAATTTTTGACAGGTACATGGCTTACACATCTGAATATGGATATCCTCAGGTGAGTGCCTTAATCCCAACTGATTTGTATTTAATTTTCATTAAGTGCTAGCATCCCTTCCAGTGGGCCACCCCAAGGGATGCAAACTAGTTCGTTATGGGTTTAGTAAGGGTCCAGATAGACTCAGATTTGGACCGGGGCCCAGGTCCCTACTTGCAAGCTTTAGATCCATGACTATCCAAGCTGAAACATAAGCTATTAGCATTGCCCCACATTTTGTTTTTGTTTTTGGTTTTGTTTTCATAGGGCTGTCATTTTCATGGATCCATCATGACAACCTTGTAGGACCCACCTACGGCCGTGCCATTCATGGGGCAGGTGGTGGATTGTAAGATCTGAATGGGACTACATGTGTGCAAAATCTCAACTGTGATATAGAGATGATCCTAACCTCTTGATTCTTGACCCTCAAATTAATGGTTTTAGAAGACATCATCTCTTAGGATATCAATTCAATGGTGAGCAACAATTGAGTGAGTGTCAAATTTGGGCCTAAGCCGATTCATAAGGGTTGTGAGTGTGAAGGGGTTGGGTTGATCATAGAGTGTCCCACACTTAAAACAAGGGGATTCAGCGTGGTGTCTATTGTGAGAGACATCTTTACCTGAGTCTTGCCAATTCCCCTGTAGCTCAATTGGTGAAGCCCCTCATTTCCATAGAAACAACCATGGATCCTGTGGTGTATTGCGTACTTACCTAAAACAAAGAAGGAGTAAATTTTTATATGAAATAATATTAATACTAAATAACCAAATTGTTTTTGAAAGGGGGCCACAAATCCTACATTATAGTGGGCCCCACTTTTTATAGAGAAATGTGGACTGATCAACTGGGGCCCACTGGAAAACCATTTGGGTTGCTGACACCCATGAATACACCCACAAAAGCTGTATCTCACTTACATTTTCCTGATTTGTTCCTTTTCTTTTATTTTCTTTTTTAATTTCTTTTTTACTTTTCTTATGGGCAGGCCCAGGCCCAGGCCCTCTATAACCCTCAATATCAAATGCAGTATTACCATCAGATGTATGGATCACCATCATCATCCACCGTTGCTCCATACCCTTATGGGGGCCATGTGGGGTACCCTTACCAGGCATCTGGGGCAAGTTTTTCAGCCCCACAAGCTCATCAGCGCATCCCAGCACCTCCCTACTATCTACACTATCCTGCGCAGGGGGAGGGCCCTGTCCACACCCCTTCTCAACCGTACAGCTGGCAATCTTCACCACTAATCAGGCAACCGGCTTCCCTTCCAGCCCCAGGTATTTACTTCCATCTCAGGCCTTGTTCCGTACAAATAGGACTACCAAAGTTTTGGTAGTCCTCCCTTGCAATTGATTTTCTTTGAGCCACTTGGCCACTTGGGGCCATGCACACGTCATAGTGGTGTGATCACCTCACTAACTGGGCGGGTCCCTGTCTTTCCATCAGTTCAAGAAGTACACTTTTAGTCGATCTGGTTCCTCTGAGGCCTCTAAGATAGAGAGATCCTGAGTTAAAGGACCTGGATTCTACGGCAGGGCCCACCTATTGTAATCCCACTAGTTCAAGATAAATGCCTTCTAGTTATACGGCGTATCCTCAAATTTTATTTCAATCCGGGTTTGTTCCACCGTTGGATTGAATGTTTGATGAAAAATGTGATAAAATTAACATTTTTTCATCAAACAGTTGATCCAACGGTGGAATGAACTCGAATTGAAGTATAACTTAAGGATATCACATAGAACTGGAGTAGATTTATTTCGAATGATTCAGATTTTAATAGGTGTTCCCCGCTATGAAGTTTCATTAGTTTAACCGAGGATTTCTCTAGGTTAAAGCCTCACACTACTTTATCTCCCTAAATGCTAGTAATGGAGTATATCTAAATCCATGATTTTGACAAATTAGCTACCAGACTTGAATAGTCAGTGATTTTGGATATGGATAGGATGGGAAGCTTCATTATTTGAAAAGCTGTGTGGCATGATGGGCCCACTGGCCCACCAAGGGAGGTTTATGCCTTTTGAGATTTATTATCATTTATCATCTCCATGGGAATCATTGTAGCAATATGACCCAATGCCTTTTGGAAACAGGTTGAGATTATATTGTACACATGGGGCTTGACTTTGGGAAAGAAGGGAATTTTTTTTTTGACCTAAGGCAGTGATTTCTGATGTTGGATATTTTGTATGCCCCATTATGGGTAAGGCTTGTTCATGAGCTTCTCTGTGGGGCCAAGTCCAACTAACTTAGCCAGCTTGACTCGGCTCATTTGAACTTGGGCTGAGCTCAAACTGATTAACTCATTAGCCGTACTTGAGCAAAGGCCTGTTCAGCTAGTGCCCGGCTCGATTAAGTCAACATACATAAATGTATAAACAAGATCAGGCCCAGCTCAAGTTTAATCTCAGGTGGTAAATATGCATAAAATGTAAGTATGAGGAAGATAACCCAAGCCAAACCCTTAAGTTTACCTTGGCTCATTTATAATTAGGCTCAATCTCAAGTTTGTTTAGGACATGTGAGTTTGAGCTTAAGCCAATCTTGAAACCAGGGATCAGATAGCCGAGCTCAAGCTTATCCAGGCTCACTTTATCTACACCCTTGTGCCCCTGAACCAAGCAAAGTGGGTTGTGTTTTTAGGGTCATAGACGGGGCCTACTTATATTCTGGTTCAGTATTTTTGTGGGTTGGCTTTGGCTTTGGCTTTGGCCTGTGTATAGTTGGGGAATAACTTTGTGCCTGTTTGTTTGCTTAGAATAAATAGGAATTGATAGATGGGGGATTCATGGTCAAATGAACTTGACCTTAATAAGGATTATTAAGAAAGTGAGGCATGAAGGATATAGATGGGACCTTGACTTTTCCTTGGGATTTGAATTACCAGTGTATACATTTCCCATCTTCCTTTGTTTCATTTTCCATTGAAAGGGAGGTTATTTGATAGTCATTTTTGGATATTTACCTTTGATTCGTTATTTTTAACCACTTATAGAAATACAAAGTATTAAATTTTCGAAGAATTCAAGTACATGAAACAAATATACTTACCGGCTATGCTTCTTGCATCAGATTCGCGACCTTCAACAACAAGTGAAGCTGTGGAGAGTCCGGAAAATATGAGAAGAAGCCCGTCGTAGTCGTCGCCATGCCTTGCTTGGTAAAATGGTTCATTTGTATAATTTTATCTAAACAAGCATAAATTCATTCACAACATTTTTTCTTTCCTTCTTTCTTTCTTCTTTTTCTCGAGTCCAATGAGGAAAGCTACTCGCACAAGAAAGGACCATCCAAGATCTGTAGCAACCAAACATGGACATCAACCTACTCATAAACTCTTTTGTTGTTATTATTATCATCATTATTCTTTTTTTTTTTTTTTTCTCTTCTTTGCTTATTGTTTTTATTCATGGGACTGCTTGACATGAAACATTTCTGAAATTGAGGAATAAAATGTATTCATGCATGCATATGAAGCGAGGGAATTGTAGTGGGCAAAAGGCATCAAGAATCCAAATTGTCATATATGATTTGTGTTTTTTTTTTCTTCATATATATCGAGGATTCTGTTAGGTGGATATTGAAGTAATAACAAGGTGCAGGAATGTAGTTGTTATGGGGACAGCCCAAATTTGTAGCAATGAGTTACTACTTAAGGGACCATTTGTATGGAGGTATTTTTTATGGGAATTCCCTACAGTAGGAATATCTACCCAAAATAGAAGCGGATGTTCTCCCAAGGATTCTGAATAACCTATTTGAACGGCGAGAATTCATAACATTGGCTCGTGCTTGAATGGTGAAAATTCATAAAACCACCCTTGTGAAATGTCATTTATGGGAGTAGAATTCTAAGAATTTCAGTTTTCAAAATGCAATGTTGTACATGAGTATTTGTGAAGCTAGGCCATGGACAGCATTTGGAGAATTCATAATGGCCTAGTAATAGGCGAGGAATATGTAGATTTGATGATTCATGATTGCTTCTGGAACATGGTTTCTCTCGCCAGTATTTTAAGCTGAAGTCCTTAGGTCATGTTCTATAACAAGAGAGGAATATGCAAGTTTGATAATTTTATACCTTCTCCTTTTAGTTGAGGATTTCACCATCTCATGTAAGAGATGGATCGTACCTAGGAATCTTAGATGATCTCATATAGCCGAAATCATAGGATACTTACAGTTTAACATAAGTGGGTTTTTCACGACTTTGTTACAAGTGAAAATCTTTTCAAAGATGATTTGGTTCCAAACATGGCCAAAGCCTCCTATCAAGAATGCTCAGAATTCTTGCAAATGAACAGGCTGTTGGTGACAATTGACTGGTCATTTAGTGGTGGGGCACCTGGTCTTTCTTGTCGGAACAATTAGGAATCGATCTTTGGTTGTAGCACTGATGGTTAAAGGGACTTGGGCAGGAGAGAAGAGGGGGAGAGAGTATGAGCTGGCAATGGGATTGGTCAACCCATGGGCCAACCGACGGAAGTTACAGTGGTTTCTTCTCAAAGAAAACTATCTTCGAAAACATATAGTATTAGCTATTATAGTAATTTTTTTTTGTCCAAACTCTCTCTTTTTCCATGCAGGACAGCTGTAGTGATTTGGAGAAGAAAACGACTTTAAATTCAGCTTGGGCGTGTTCATGGAACAAGGATTATATCATTGCCGTGAAGCAAACCTCCCTTACTTTTTGAGAAATTAAAATCCACAGATAGGTAGTCCCAAAAATTTAATAAAAAAACAAGAAATATAAATCAAAGAAAAAAACTTTAGGTGACCATTGCACAAAAAATGTCACTTTAGCCAAATCCACACCAAACTAGCCTTCCTGCCCAAAAATCTCTCTTTTTCTACCATTTTTTTCGAAGGTCGATGTCAGACCTAGCTATAATGCACTAGAGTCAATGTTGACCATGGCATTTACATTCTGCCGAGGTAGAATGTCAATACATGCGCCACTATTGACCCTGACAGTGTTATGTAGATTTGGTGGGTCTTTACACATTGAGACCAGCTGCATCCCCAGAGTCTTGGAAGGATCTTGTCGAGATACAAATGAAGTTTGTGAGCCCTGTATCATCTCAATTGGTCCTTACCATCGGGGCAAGTCTAATATTGAGCATATGGAGAATTGTAAATGGCAGTGTCTAAGAGACATCCTCGACCAGAGAAGAGGAATTCATCTAAATGAATTCTTCAAGGAACTTAAGCCCTTGGAAGTCCAAGAAAAAAGCTTATGCTCTGATAACATACATCCATCTCGAAAGTATAGACTTCATGGAAATGATGCTGTTGGATGTTGCTTCATTGTTGATTACCTTCGTTGGCCTTCACGGTGCATAGCAGACACTAAAACTTGAGTGGAGCATCAAGTAAATAACGACTTGCTCTTACTGGAAAATTAGCTTTATTTCTTTGTTCTCCACCATATATATCCCTGGGTCAAAGAGGAAAGAGAGATAGAAGTATTCTTAGATTTTACTCAGAAATTCTCCAACCTCGTCTGTGCCATAAAGACTACACTCAGTGTTTCTATATTAAGTGACAGGCATTTCCCGCATCTGCTCCATTTTTATCATGCGTATCTTTTCTACAACAAGCGCGAAAGGAGTAATCAACCTATAAAATTAGAAATAATTAGGACCATTCATAGTGCAAGATTTCTTAAAAAAGAAGGAATCAAGTTAAAAAAGAAGAAGGTGATTGACGAAGTGATAGATATAATGTTCATTGATGGAGTCATGAACATCACATGTTTGGTCATAGACGCTTTTATCGTTTCTCAATATAGAAATCTCATTGCCTTTGAAAAGTTCGACCCTAGCATAGAACCTCGGTTCACATCCTTTGCTCAATTCATGGATTAAATTACCTCATGAATAAATCGAAGGATGTTATACCGCTCCGAGAGAAAGGCATTATTAAACATGCACTTGGTAGTGATGAAGAAGTTGCCAATGTTTTCAACCAACGAGTTAAGCACCGGGACTTTTGAATATCTTACTTTGGAACTGACGGCTGTTTATAGGGACGCTTATAAATATTGCAAAAAGAAGAAAAACCAACCGATGAAGATCTTGATGTAAGACCATTTAAGCAGTCCATGGGCAATACCATGCTAGCTTACATGGGTTAAGACCCACCAGAATAGCAAATTAAATGTCCCGAAATTGTTTTTGTATGAATGAATGTGGTACCTCAATCAAACCCCAATTCTTAATTTTAAATTTGAAGTACCTCCAAATCTTCTTGATACTGCCATGGTCGATAGTGACGCAAGTATTGACATTCTGCCTTGGTAGAATATGAATGCCAGGGTTGACGTCTACACCATGGTTGACGTCAATCTTCAGAAAAGAAAAAAAGGGTAAAAAAAGAAGGGTTTTTGGGCGGGAAGGCTGGTCTGGTGTGAGTTTGGCTAAAGTAATCTTTTTTGTGCAATGGCCACTTAAATTTTTTTTTTCTTTTTGGTAAAATCCTCTATGAAATAATTACTGATTACATCAAAATATTTATGTGGAGAGCTCTTCAATTATAAAGTAAAATCACGTGTGTGAAAAACAAAAATCCACCTTAAAAATATGAGTACAATGCTTTTAATCTTATTATGATTATGGTTGAAATACTCTTAAATCAAATAGAGAAAAGATAAAATATTACCGCTTTGATGTCTACATAAGATGCAATTTCTCCTCGCATAAGGATTTTCATGGATGCAATGATTTTTACTTTAGACATGCCTTATTTTTCCTCTCCTCCTCCTACACTCCAGCAGAAAAATGAAAAAAAGAGAAGGAAAAAAATCCAAATGTTATAAGAATATATATGGTCTCTCTTCTTTTATGTTTATTTATTCTATTAACTGCTTAAGTGCGTGGTGCCCCCCTCATGGGGCTAGAAACCCCAACGACACAAACCTAAGTAACGCGCGCTATAAACCTCTTTGTTTGCATGGTATACATGTGAATTCATGGTTAAATGAGCCCCAACAGGATTATTAAAGAGGTATGAGGTGGAAGATAGAAGTAACAATGTAGATGATATCTTGATTTTCTGTTTAGGTAATTCACTTGTCTTGAATTTCTTTAGCTAGCCATTCCTACCAAAACCTCAAGGCGTTAGTAGAGGCAGTGGAAATACTTTTCAATATTCCCCCTTGGGTGGAGCCCACTCCTCAATACTCCCCCTCAGGTGGAACCCGGCCGGCGCACTTTTGGCGACACGCAATTTTTTTTTTTTTTTTTTGCGCCGAGTCGTTCCTCCTGGGATTCGAACTCACGACCGGTTGGCTCTGATACCATCTTGAATTTCTTTAGCTAGCCATTCCTACCAAAACCTCAAGGCGTTAGTAGAGGCAGTGGAAATACTTTTCAATATTCCCCCTTGGGTGGAGCCCACTCCTCAATAACTTGTAAAGTGAATGTTCAAATTAAGAGAAATGAAAGAAAGGGGTTCAAATAAAAGTATCAAATTTCAAAGCTCACCTTCTTAACTTCTTGTCAATTTGTGACATGAAAATATACTTTTTTTTGGATAAAAAAGTGAGGGCTTTTCATCATTTAGTGGAACTAAAGAATAACTTTTTGACATTTTTTTCTAAAAAAAGGTGTGATTATTAAAATTTAGTACTTTTTAATATAACTCCTCTTCTTTTCTTTTCACGGACCTTCAACTCAATTCACTTTACAAGTAAGTTACCCAAACAAACATAACGCGAGTGCCGAATATTCATTTCTCATCTTCCCTTTGTTCGATTTCCTTTAAATGGAGAGTTTATTTGATGGTCATTTTTGGACATTCGCCTTTATTCTTCATTTTTAACTACTTACAAAAATGCGAAGTCCGAGAATTCCTAAGAAATCAATTACACGAAAGAAACACCCCTATGTGATAACGATGCTACTGCTTTGAATGACTATCAATGGATAGATTTATTGGAGATTCATCAAAATTCTACATGAAAAAAGCAATTAAAATACATAAAGAATGGAAGTACTCAATTGTTGAACACACCACTGACCACCCTTTAATATATGAATAAAAATCCAACAACAAACAAAACAAAGTTTCTTTATAAAAGACAGATAGCATTTGTAGCTTGCATAAAGTATTATTCTTTACTACTCGAATGAGACTCCTTCCTTCCCTTGGACTGGGCCAATGCTCTTGCTGACATTCACTAGCAACACATTGTTGACTAGCTTTTCTAGATTCATACATGAAGACCCAACTCCTTCCTTAACAGCATTCTCTGCACTTTCCTTCCATTCCAAGGCCCTTTGCCTCATCTCCTGACCCTTCTCCCCCTCCATCAACTCCCTCACAAGCCCCTCTATCCTCTGTCTCTTGCCATCGCTCTCTATCTCCATACCAATGCTCCACGTCGCACAGGCAAACCGGCAATTTGTCTGTTGGTCGGCGAAGAATGGCCAACAGATAACAGGCACACCTGCACAAATGCTTTCAAGTGTAGAATTCCACCCGCAATGGGTTAAGAAGCCTCCGACCGAAGGGTGCAAAAGCACTTCTTCTTGGGGGCACCAGCTCACAAGCAGACCCCTCTCTTTGGTTATGTTGGCAAACTCTTCTGGCAACACTGCGGACTCACCTCTCACTAGATCTGGTCGAACCACCCACAAGAAGTTATGGTTGCTATTTGCAAGCCCCCATGCGAACTCGCTCATCTGTTGAGCTGACATTACTGTAATGCTTCCAAAGTTCACATAAAGGACAGATTTGGGTTCTTTTGTATCTAACCACTCTAGGCATTCCCTCTCTTCTTTCCACAAATTGGACCCAGTTGCATTCAAGGTGCTAATTGGTAGTTTATTCACTAGAAGTGATAGAGAGCCTATGGAGTAAATGTGAGGAAGCATGGATGCCATTGCATTTAGCACCTCATGCTCTAAGTCATGAAATGTGTTGATGATGACGGCTGATGCTTTGAAAGCTCTTTGGCCCTGTTGTATGACGAAATTGACCATGGGGTCATTTGGATCTGTTGTTCTGAGGAAAGTTGGCAAGTCCTTGAGACGAATGTCCTTCATACCTTTAATCCAATCAATGCGAGTGTCGAGATATCCGTTTGTAAAGTAACTTTCATCTGCACATATTTAGCAGAGGAAATCAAAAAGGAAAATTAGTGGACATGCAAAAATTTCACCTTTGGTACTCGCACAAAAGCAGTGGGAATTTTCAATCCCCACCGTTTGCTAAAATGAGACCATGCATTAATGGAGGGGTATTCATTTTCCGTGTACCCGTAATCCATAATTTCGCTGTTAAAGGATAATCATTTGATAGCCATTTATTGATATTGCCTTTATTTTCTGAATTTTAGCCGCTTTTAGAAAATACTTTTCTTAGAATTCCTGGGAATTCAATTTTACGAGACAGACACGTGTAGTATAAAAGTAAAAGAAAAAGCTATCATGCAAAAGGAAACATAAGCATAGGAAGCAGCTCCAATCATCTATATACCTTTGAGTGGTACAAGGCCTCTTTCAACAAGTTGGGGAAAGTGGAGGTAGCCCATGTAGGAGCAAGTGCTAGCAGTCCAAAGCAACACCTTAGGAATGCAAAGCTCATCAGCTACTTCCATGGTGAAGGTCATGATCGCATCAGCAACTATGCAGCTCACACCAGGCATCTCCTCTCTACTGTTGAGCTTCTTTACAAGATTTCTAAATGGAACCAGGCAATTCTTGCTTGTCGATTTGCAGAGCGCTCCGATATCTTGTGTTGCATCGAGATCAGAGGGTGGGAGACCGTCGGGTATGATCTCGAATCGGAAATCGTCCAAGTCCTTAAGAGAATCCGGGCCTCTGGACTTCAAAAGGCGCTTGTAATTGAACTCAGTGTGTACAAAGGTGATGTGAAAGCCTCTAAAATGGAGGAGCTTGGCTAGTTTAAACATGGGGTTTATATGGCCTTGGGCTGGGAATGGAATACAAACTGCATGAGGCTTTTCAAATTTTAGAGACCCCATATCTCTCTTTCTCTCTCTCTCCCTCTCTCAATAAGAGATGACTGTGGGCACTAGGATTTATAGAGATGAACAGGTTTAAACACCAATGTGAATTAGCTGCCCCAATCCCACACTTACGACAGCAATGAGGTCTTTCTCCTTTTAAAAAGGAAGAAGTTATCTATGCTGGGTCAAAGTTAGTGGAGACTATTATTTAATAAAGAACAGGACATACCAAATTAGATTTTAATAATGTAGTGCTACTGTAGTGGCAGTGTTGTGAGACCCATCTGTTGAAAAGCCGATTCCCTCCGCTCTTACTATATTAGTACTTCTAAATTTTATCCTAATAAGAGTTAGTCTCATCGTAATATTCAATGTTCGATATAAGAAAAGTGTGATGATATGGCCTTATTCAGTCTTCATTAATCACTTTTTTTAATCAAACTACCACTCTGATGGTGGGATCAACTCTATTAAGATAAATTGAAAGACCGCCCATTTACTACAAAGACATTTATTTCGAACAGTTCAGATTTAGATAGATAGACACCATCATAGGGTGCCACTCGAGGACTCAAGAATTCTTTAAGCCAAAGCCCGGGAGGATTCGATTTCCAGACTGACTATGGTGGGCCACCTGTGACACAATTTACTCATCATCGTAGGTCAGGAAGAAACTGCAGCTGTAGTACTTTGAACGGCAGTTTTAAATTGCATCTTTATCATGAGAAAGTTGGTTCTAAAGGTAGGCCATACTCCTCTCTTAGCAGTAGTCTCTGGCGTTTCCTCTTAGATTGAGAACTTGATTCGTACTGATTCTCTTTTTTGATGTTTTGTTGTCTTGGCATTGGATTTTTCAGTAACCCTTTGATGCAGACTGATTGAAACATTGTTAGAGGCATAGTATGTTGGGAATAGGCTTTCTAACTAGTTCATCTGTCAATAATGGAAAAATCAGTGTGTTTAAGTTGGGCGGCGTAGAAAGGCCAACAAATGAAGGGCACACCAACACAAATGCTCTCATTTGTGGAATTCCATCCGTAAAGAAGCCTCTAATTGAAGGTTGAGACATGAGTAGCACGGAACAATTTTATGGTGGTACCAACTACTATTGAAGTTATTGAAGTATATTTAATAATATGTCACCATTAAATACGTTACGGTTACCAATATGTCCATGGACCATGGTAGAGTTTGACACTTCCAACTTACAGGCAGCCTGTGGGAGATACTCGGAATCCAATCTCAGAAAAACATGGTCTTAAAACTCACCTATCTTTTAACCAAAGGCTAGGGCAAGTTTATGAAACATTGAATAAAAAAAAATAATAATAATAAAAAGGAATCTGCTTCCCGGCCCATGAACTGTCATTTTTTTTTTCTGTGCTAAAAGAAAATTTTATTTTCTCGAGTTCGCATAAAATCATTTCTGAAAAGAAGACATATGGAGAGAGGAAAAAAAAACTCTTCATTGAGTTTTTTTTGTTTCAACCCCAATAATGCGTAAAGTCAAGGTAATTGTCAGGTATCGTCTGATATGGGGTGCTGTTAGGTAGCTAATTTCTATTACCAATTGATTTTGATATTACTGACTAAGTAACTCTGTGGTTATATATTAGAGCGAACACGTAATTCTATTGTCAAGTGCATTGCTGAGAGATTGGTTGGCCCAACTGGGTTCTACTGAGTTGGGTCCTATGACAAAATTCAAGGGGTTTTAGAAAATGTGTGTGAAGGGAACTCTTCATCAATGGCGGTTTTATAAAGAAAGGCACTAGAAAGTTTTTGGTTTTCAATACTTTGGAAAACTACCTATGTAACTTATCACTGCCCGCAGTTGCAGGTTTTTAAAATTTAAATACCTTTTCTTAAATGTATAAATAAAACATTTAAAATTTTTTAATTCGACAACTTTCGCCCAAATTCATCTCAATCTTTTATTTTATTTAGATTTTGTGTCGTTTTATTACTTTATGTTTTCTACTTTTTGAACATCAACATCAATAAATCTCACTTATGATCAGTATATATCATTAATTAAATTCTTAAAACTTAATCTATTGTTAATGCTAATAAGATTAATTCATGTTAATTTTCTAAAATACATACTCATGCTTTAAGCACAAGTCGTCTAGTTAGACCATGTTAGATTGATCGTGCTTAAAATACTTGATTATAATTTAAAAATTATAATATTTTTTCAAACTTGCACTTAGACTTTAAATCAATTTTTATCACAAAGATATTAAAATTTTATAATAAAATAAAATAACATTTTTTTTTGCTGAAATAAAATAACTCTTGTTTTGTATGAGTTAAGCACAAGCTCATTTAATTTACTAGTAGTTTGATTAAAGCACATCCAATACCCTCTGCAATGAAATATGGACTAAAAGGAAGGGAAACAAAATGATGAACAAGTAGCTGTACTGGTAGATTGACAACGATATCTATTATATGTGATCATGTGGGTGAATTGGAAAGAAACAAAGAAGAGAAAGGGAAGGGATAGTTTATATATTCATTCAAGGGTTCATCCAACTTTCACTAAAACACTCACTTGCGCCATTGGATTCATATACAACACTGAAGTTATCACTAATTAATCAAACCACATTCACTAAGAGTAGCTATTGATAACTTTCTGTAACCCATATTGTGCAAGTTACAATCTTCTCCAACATCAGTTCTTGTATCATGCTTGGCCAACCACCAGCATACTTTGATCTATCCCAATCATACACACGCTGATATAATAAATACTAGCCTAATATCCATGCTCAGCATGGTATCTCCCCGCACTGCAAAATAAATAATTCCATATTAAAAAAATTACCTCTTTCCATAGGACAAGTTGGATAAAATTGAAATAGAAATTGGAGCAAAAAGGGTATAATTACATTGGAACAATTGAAATATGAGTGGTTTGATGGAAAAATTAGTGGATAGTTGCATGAATGGTTACATAACCGTTATTCAAAATTATTACAGATGGTCAAAATTGAAGCGAAAACCTAGCTCCTAGTTAATATATTATAATAAGAAAGAACTAATGATGAGAAGTATATATGAACAAACCATCAAATCCCCATTTGCCAACTCAGCAAGTGGGTTCCCTCCACTAAATCTCTTTTAAGAAGCTTTTGAATTTCTTTAATTCCTCTAATTACCTAAAAGAAGTTAATGCTTCAACATCTAAAGTTCGTAATATCTTTCAAGAAACTTTAGACCTCTTAAGAGAACCAAATGCCTCAACGTCTCAGTTCTTTCTTTATTTGTCCATGTCATCTTCTCTTCTATTGCATGTGATACTATTTAAAAGCCAAATGACGTTCTTGTTTAATGGGCCAATGCCAAGTTGTAACAATTTTATAATCCCGTTATGCGTTGTTGATTTCCTTTATAGTCTTAGTAAAAAGTCATATCATATGCCTACTTTTACTCAATCTGTACTACTTTATCAACTAAATATACAAGCACTCAAGATAATCTCAATCATTTTAATATGCCAAACTAATATGAGTATTAGATGATGACCGCAACCACATATTTAGTGGTCCCCACTTGCATTATTGGCATCAATCAAGGCCAGATGGTGGGGAAGTCTCACAGAATAGATGGTCATGGCAACCTAGAGCTGGGTTTTGACGCCATTGTATGCATGAAATTGGATTCCAACTAATTCTAAGAAATATATGCCTAAAATTAAGTGATTGGAATTGAAGGAAATGATGTGAAGGTCTATAAATGCCCATCAAATCATTCCTTTTTTTTTAATAGAAAATGATAAATGAATCAAGAGGAAATGAAAATTGATTATGAACAACCAACCATCATCCTAGTAACAAAGGTCCGATCTACATATGCATCATATGTCCTTCACCTTTCACCTTTATAATTATCATTTCTCCACATATATATTCTTCCAAAAAATTCTAGGAATTCAATTCAATGATAACAAATGAGCCCTAAACTTTGTCCATTAATTGTTTGTTGAGATGGGGCCAACTAATACATGATCCATGACATGTGAAGGCCCCTTATGATGATTCAAACGGTCAAACTATGGCATGTTATGTTGCTGATTAAAAAAGAATGGAAGAACCTTGATGTCTTGATTAGATGAACCGAACCTTTGATCCCTTCAATGAAAATGAAAGAGAGGCAGTTGTGTGTTTTTGGGCCAAACGACTAACAGGCGAAGGTCGTTAAACACAAAGTGGTTGAGTCTTTGCTGATTGATTCTCTCTTTTGTTTATGCTCTTGTTTCATGTTTTGAAGCCCTTTTGCCTTTGAATCTACTAGGAAGTGAGTCTTACAATGCTTTTTCTCTCTCCCTGATCTCTCTCAGTCAAAGGGATATAGAAAACATATATACTGTTTCAATACCAGTTTCTGGTTTCTTTGGAAGACTCCTGACCATTTCTCAGAACTGGGACCCGTGGTTAGAAACAAACACAAACCATTCATAAGGAAGAATAATCAAAGCTATATATATATATATGTATGATGTGGGGCCCCATCTGGTGATGGGGCATGGTGGGTTTGAAAAGATCTGGGTGGTCACTAATTGTATATAAAATATGGGACCCACCTGATCAACTTAGCCCTTTGATCATTGTCCCACGAGATGTCACCCCTTACAAGCTTTCTAAAACAATTAAACCTGATGACATTTGACCCCGGAGTATTACCGTGAAATATATGACACTGTCAAATATTCTAATTCATTCTTCAAGAAAATCTGAAAACCTACCTGCAGTTGTGCATTCCCGTTCCACCGCCTTATAAATTACCATCAGTAAAGATGGAAATCGTGAACTGAAGTAAACGAAGAAGAAGGAGCTTGGGCTGTCGCCAATTGAAAACTACGATAAAACATGAAAAATTAATAACAAATCGATATTAAAATAAAAAAAATTGAGAATAAAAGTTTTACATGACAATGATTAGACCTGCTATGACCTATGGAGCAGAATGTTTGTCAATTAAGAAATAACATGTGCACAAAATGGATGTAGCAGAGATGAAAATGTTAAGGTGGATTTGTAGTAGAACTAAAAAGGATAAAATTAAAATGAGTGATTTTGAGAGCAGCATCAATAGGCGAAAAAATTAGATAAACTTGTTTGAGATGATTTGAGCATGTCCAATGCAAACCGACAACGGTGCCGACAAGGAAAAATTTTGGCTATGTAGATTGATAGCCCACCAAGGGTAAGGGGTAGGCCGAAGAGGATGTAGATGGAGGTAGTAAAAATTGACCTGAAAAAGTACAACTTATTTGAGGATTTGGATCATGATAGATTGTAAAGAAGAAACAAAATTCATATAGCTAACTCCAACATAGTTGGGAAGGGCTTTGATGATGATGATGTTAAATTATGAAAGTGAAACCAATGTAAAAGGTTTAGGTTGAACATAAACATGAAAATGAACATATGGTAGTCTTCCATACGCATCCTCTAGCTGATTTTTTTTTTTTTTTGATATGGTGCGGGGTTTGATGAATTAAGGCCTGTTTGTTTGCATTTTCATATATAGGAATTGAATACATAGAATGTATGCCATGTGTGGTTATAAATGATGATTAAACATGAATTTTAAAAATTGAGCATTAAATAATCTTTCCTTCCATAGAAATAGAATACAAAGAAGATGGAAAATGAATTACTAAAGTGAAGGCTGGTTATTCATTTCCCATTTTTATTTTATTTTTACTTCTACAAAAGAAGGGTTATTTGATGCTCATTTTTAAAATTTACTTATGGCCTTCTTTTTAACTCCTTACTGCTATGGTCGTATGCATTTAGTTCATAGGTAGTTTACTACAAATAGAATAGGCCCCTAGCAATCACGAGAAGGGATTTTTTCTCTACATTAAGGGCACGTTTAGCAAAAATCCACGGAGGTAATTCCTCTCCAGTTTTCCTCAGATTCAAGGAAAATCCATGTTTGGTTGCAAATCCAATCGTATGAGAGGAATCCCAATTGTACATAGAAGTCATCACAATCAATGAAAATCGAGATCTGACCTCCATAGGTCGAATTGCACAAATCCATATGCTCACTGTTTTGCGAATGAACAGTACAATAGGTGGTGATATTGAGGTTACCGGTTTTTGCATTGGAAACCTATCTTTTGGGTCCCACAATCACAATCCGAACTGCTTATCCTGTTTATAATGTCCAAAATGGCTAATACAAAAAAAATCAGCTATTGATTTGTCTTAAATTTTGGGATATTTGTAAAAACATATGGACCATTAATCATGATTTTTGAACTTTTGTGGGCCCCATTTGTAAAATTTGAACCATTCATTCTTTTAAAAAGAGTTATACCGGCCATGGGCTCAAATTTGGCAGCCTGGCTCATTATGGATCATGAGAAAATTGAAAAAACTCTTGGCCATTGATCGTCCACACTACCAAAAGACAACTCCGATTTGTCAAACGTACAGTGAGTGGCGGCACAGGTGGTAATTTGTGGTGACCCATTTCTTACTTGGAAACCAATCTTCTATGTCCCATAATCAAGATCCAAACCGTTCATCATATTGGTCTTGTAAGGAATACAGTCCAACGACTTTTCCTCTAAGACCTATGGTCCACACAGCTGTACATAGTTTGGCAAGAGGTCCCTATATACGTCACATCAGATATTTTCATGACTGATTTGCCCTTTTAGCTTTTTAGGCATAAAGATTTGAATTTAAAAATTTTAAACCTTTCATTCTCCTCCTCTGTCTGGGGCTATGTAAAACCCTAAAGTCCTCTTTGATCGATTGGAGAGAAACCGGTTCGACTCGGTGCTTCTCGGTTTCGATCTGTGCAATAACTCTCCGGAGAAGATGAGAAGAGTTGCATAAGAGATCTCTGATGGGCCACATAGACTCGTTGGAGTCGGATAAGAGAAAAGTAGTCTAGAAACTTTGTTTTGTGGAGTTCCAAGTACTGATCTCAAGGGTTGTAGAGTTCCATTGCATCTCTCTTGTCTCGGTTTGCATGATAAAAAACACATGGCTTTTTCTCCTATGATCTTGACAAGTGGCAGATAGGGAAAGAGATAGGAGAAAAGTTGGCTTAATTCAAGCCAAGCTACAAGAAAAAGATAGAAAATGGGAAGAGAACGGCTGAGCTTTTGCATGTGATTGCCCGTGATGCCCAGTATCCCCTCAATTCGTATGTCAGCAAATTTATGTTGGTCTAGACTCAGATAAATTTGTTCACAACTCAGAAAAGTTGTTCAAAACTCAGATAAATTTGTCTTAGTTTTGCCAGAAGTTAAGATACGTTTTCAGAAAACTCAGATAAATTTGCTATTTTTTTGAGTTTGCTATTAATTTATCTGCTCGGATAAATTTGTGTTGGTCCAGACTCAGATAAATTTGTTCGCAACTCAAAAAAGTTGTTCAAAACTCAGATGAATTTGTCTGAATTTTGTCAGAAGTTAAGATAAGTTTTCAGAAAACTCATATGAATTTGTTGTTTTTCTGACTTTGTTGTTAATTTATCTGCTCAGATAAATTTGTGTTGGTCCAGACTCAGATAAATTTGTTCACAACTCAGAAAAGTTGTTCGAAACTCAGATAAATTTGTCTGAGTTTTGTCAAAAGTTAAGATAAGTTTTCAGAAAACTCAGATAAATTTGTTGTTTTTCTGGGTTTGCTGTTAATTGATCTGCTCGGATAAATTTGTGTTGGTCCAGACTTAGATAAATTTGTTCGCAACTCAGAAAAGTTGTTCAAAACTCAGATAAATTTGCCCGAGTTTTGGTAGAAGTTAAGATAAGTTTTCATAAAACTCAGATAAATTTGCTGTTTTTTAGAGTTTGCCATTAATTTATCTGAGTTTTTGTATATGTTATCTAATTTTGGTATGAAGTTCTCTGACTTTAAATTAAAGTTATCTCTGTATTTATATGAATTCATCTGTCTTTTATATTAATTAATCTCTGTTTGCTGTCAATTAATCTGAGTGTGACTTCAATTTATCTGAATTTGAAAGTAATTAATCTAAGCTTGTTGTGCAATTATATTAATTTGATTTGCACTTTTTTTTTAACTTTGATGTAAGTTTATATGAATTTATCTGTGTTCGAAATCATAATCAATTGAAAAAAAAGTTATGTACCATCAAAAAAAGTTATATGAATTTAATTTATGTCTTTTGAAATTTATTTACATTTTTTAAAATTTATTTGAATCTTTTGAAATTTATTTTTGTCTTTTTAAATTTATTTGCGTTCTTTTGAGATTTATGTGCTTTTTTTGAAATTTAGTTGCATTATTTTGAAATTTATTTGCATCTTTTGAATTTTATTTTTATTTTTTTTAAAATTTATTTCAAAATCTCGTTAATGGTATTTTCATTAATTGTTGCCAATTAAATAGTAGTCGGCCATTATTAATGGCATATCCCACTTATCA
The DNA here is from genome assembly GCA_028538565.1 of Umbellularia californica. Lineage (NCBI taxonomy): Eukaryota > Viridiplantae > Streptophyta > Magnoliopsida > Laurales > Lauraceae > Umbellularia > Umbellularia californica. The sequence goes on along the minus strand of JAPQWN010000006.1, from coordinate 79,891,107 downwards.
TGGGATATGATTTATCTTTAAATAAATAAGGACTTTTAAAGAAAGGGCAATTTGGACATTTTATATCTTCAAATTTGGAAGAAGGACTTACCACACTATGAAAAGGAAGTGTGGATCTAAGGCCATAAAATCAAATGTTCAGGGACCTCCGCCCAATTGCCCCCAAATTTTATGGCTTGATTCATCACGGATCGTAAGAAAATGGAAAAAAATCCCTCACCCATGGATGTAGCATATGTTAATCCACAGGCTCCTTCCCTTTGCCAAGCATGAAATGCGGGAAATCTTATGCATGAGATATCCCCACTGTGGATAGCTTAGTATAAGAAGAAGTAAAGAACTCTCTTAATAGAAGATTCCTCTTCGATTGCCAAACATGCCCTAAAAATGCATGAGAAAGGAAGAAGACACTCATGTAGGGAAATGGACAAAAAAAGGGAGACATCCGTTCGATTTGGTTACCAACAGCAAACAAAATGGAGTAGAAACAAAATGGGTTACTTGCTATCAATTTCTTTTTGTTTCATTTTTCTCTAGAGCATAGAGTGCAGAAACAAAAGCATTGCATCTTGTTTGAGTAAATTGGGTAATCTGTTTGCATTTGCATCTTCTTCTTCATCTTCATTCTCCAATTCATCATGACCAATCCTTCCATCATAATTATTAACCAACAACACCAACATTCAAGCCCTAAAGACTGCATATATTACTATGTTTTTTTAGGAAAGCTCAAAATTAGCTAAGTTGTGGAGAGAGAGGAACTTACTGTGGTTGGCAGCTCGTGGGGTCCTCATGGTCATGGGAGAGACTAAGAAACGGGAGTATACCTAAGTGAGTGTGAGGAGAAGGGTCAAAACGGATATAAAACAATTGGAATAAAGTTGAAATAAATAGAAAAAAAAAAACCTGGTCGTGCATATAAAGGGGAAATAAAGTTGAAATTCAAAAAAAGAAAAAGAAAAAATCCCTTACCCCCGCTGTATCCAAACAGACTCGAATCATAACCAAACTCTGCACACAACATCGTAAGTAGGGATGTAAATGGGTCCAGGTCTGGGTCCCTTTTCTGGACCTGTGACCTAAATGGGTCTGATTACGGTTCCACATTGATTTGGACCCATGGACTCTGAACCCGACACATTACCTTAATTCCTGAGAATCTCTCCAGAAATTAGAATTTTCCCATACCATTCTTTACCTAGAATCGGACCCAGACCCCATATATTGTTTTGGTTGTGGGTTTGGTTCCACCTTCTCCTTAATGGTTTCGGGTTTGGAACCAAGAAACTAGCCCCGAGACGGTTCCGGGTCAAGGTCCGAGTCCAGGTCCACCTTCTCCTTAACAGCTCTGGTTCCATGTCCACCACGGACCAGGACTGGAACCGACCCATTTACAGCCCTAATCCTAAGAGTAAACCCAACATTTTTAGTGTCTAAACAAGCTTAATTAGCTAAAATCACAACTAACTAGGCTAATTACATCCTACGAAATCCTGATCGTTATAATTATTGTTAACTTCTTCAGGAACTAATATACTGAAATTCCTCCTCAATTGAGGAAGAGCAGCCGGATGGTGTGGAACAGTGATTCAATGAGGAAGCAGCAAAACATAGAAGGGGTTATTATAATAATAATAATAATAATAATAATAATAAACATGTCATTCACTTTTTTTTACTGGAAGATGGTCTTTAGTAAGATGGTATTTTAGTTTACTGAAATGTTGCGGACTGATTCGCAACTTGGTATTTTTTTCACTACAAAAGCATTGTTTACCTTCATTTAGTTCAAATTTAGTGGGTCAAAGTAAAGGGTGATTCTAAATGCACCCACCATTTTTCATAAAAGAGGGTGGGTGTGTTCAGCACTTTAGGTGGGTGCGTTTAGAATCACCCCAAAGTAAAAATGTCATTCACTTTTTTTTTTCTTATTTTCTAGGAAAGTTGAAGTGCCTATGAGATGGGAAATGGGTAAAGATATTTTGTTCAATATAAGAAACACTGTACTACTGAATTTGATGCTGGAAATGGAGAAGAGGGAACTAGTGCTATGGAGAAATCGAAAGCTAGTGAGAGCTTGTTACTCATGAATTTTTACGCAGTATCTTCTGGTGTAGCGAAACACATGCTCACGGCTAACAATGGGAGCTGCGAAGTAGTTCTTCCATTTGAAGTTACTGATCAGCAGAGAGAGAGAGAGAGAGATAATTACTTTAAAAAATAGTACTTCTATCTTGGGAAGATTTGGAACCGGGAAGACTTCAGTGTGAACGATGAAAATGCTTCGAAAGGAACAGCAACATTATATTTCTTCACAAGGACTGCCTGTTGTGAAGGATACCATGACTAAGTTAGAAAGCAGAGAGAATGAATTTGGAAAGGATTTTGGGTTGGAAAATGAAACATTTTTAAGTCAGATTTTTGTGACTGTAAGCCCGAAGCTTTGTTTTTCTGTAAGGAGACACTTTCTGCAACTCAAAGGGTGCTTCGCACATTTTAGTATTTTTCTAGACTATGGTTTTTTTCTTCTTCTTCTGTCTATATCTCCATGTAACATCCACTACATATGATTTTTAAGTGGTGGGATACGAATGTAACATCCACCATCTTCTATATTAAACAAAGAAGCTCATCTATATTTATAATTATACAGGTTGTTCAGTTGATGAAGATCATTAATGATCATCTATTTTCACATGCAGTTGAAGCTAAGGCAATTAAAACCTTAGTAAAATGCAATGATCAGACGGTCTGGTCCCCTACTGCATATGAATGTAACAGTAAAGACATGAGATGCTGTATAGATTTTTTTTTTTTAATTTACGCAATATACTTGTTTTAGCTGTACTCATTTATTTTTCAAGTTATGATCACTCTTTACCTTGACTATTCTTAACTCGGAACTGAACAGTAATGTTTAAAGTGTATGTTTTAAGTAGTAGCAAAGAATAAGGCACACTATTTTTCGTTATCCATCGGGCATTGCACTATTCCAAGAATTTGTTGTTGACATCATGGTTATAATCATTAAACTTCAAAGGATAATTCAATTGGCGTAGGACTACAGTTTCCATTCGGAGATTGTTGGTTCGAAACTATAATACCGCATTGGGGTTACAGGGGAGTTTACCCGGCTTCCCTTTGGGCCCGAAGGGACTAGTCCAGCCGAAGGGTTGGAAACCCTCCAATAACTATAAAAAAAAAAAACCCTTGGCATGCAACTTCAGTGTACTGTAAAATCTTCTAGTAAATGCCAACTTTTGATGTTGACTGATTTATTATGTTCTATTATACTTTACTTTTGATTTCATTCATTTTGGAGAGTGTTCTTATATTTTTCTTACTAAAAGTCTATTTGTCCCGAATGTTTGTCCCGATTTTGGTACAGACTGTATTGAATAGACTTTTTCTATCTCCCTCTCTCTAAATATTTGAATTCATTGTTCAATCAAAAAGTGCTATGTGGTGGTCTATCCCAAAATCGGGACAAACCGTCAGGACAAGCAGCACAGCTCTTTTTCTTATTCCTCTTGAAAATTCGGTGCTTCTCATTTTTATTGTTTTCTTTGTCCAATATTTCATGCATTGACTTTTTAAATTGTTCTCTATTTCTTCTTTTTTTTTTAATTGAGATTTGGTAATAGGTACCCTTGCTGAATGTTACATAATCGTCATTTCGATGTTTTCGGTATGTAGCTCTGTTTCTGGTGGCAGTGTTTCAAGTGGAGGTTCTTTCTTTTTTAATGATATTATTAATGACAGCTTCATTGATTCTATGGACATTCCTGATAGATTTACTGATGTACCGCACAGACATTTCCCACTTGTAACTACCTTTAGAAAGTTCATGATGATGCTTGACAGGTCAATGAAAAATTCCTACTGGGGTATGTGGGATTGTTTCCATGATAAAAGAGCAGTTTCAAATGGTCTTTTTTCCAAGCTTTTACAGAAAGCAAAAGGATTGACTATGAGCACTTCTTGGCATCTTATAACTGGCCACATTTTAATACACAGCAGATAAAAGTGCATGATCCTTGGATGGTTTTCACCCAAATCATGTCACATATAAAAGGTGGTTTGGAGGTTGGTGGTACCCATGATGGTAAATTCTACTATGCAGGCCGTACTACTATACAACTTTTTTGAATCATCTCCATTAAAGAATCAGTGGAGAGTGATTCATGAATATATGAAAGCCCAAAATCTACTGGACTAGGTTTCACTCAAGTCATTCCAAAGCTTTGATTGGTCCAGGCACAACGCCCTTTGCTCCGAACTAAAACAACTTTGTGTAGCCATAACTCGTACAAGGCAAAGATTGTGGATTCATGAAACTACTGAGGAATACTCAAAGCCCATGTTTTGAGTATTGGAAGAAGTTGCACCTGGTTCAGGTGAAACGTTTGTATAGCTCACATGTACAGAGCATGCAAGCAGAAAGTAGTCTATATGCCTGGAGATTATAAGGTGTTGAGGTCTGTTTTCGCTAACTTGTCCGTTTAAAAAACTTGTGTAATGTTATAATACAATCTCTTTGACTAAATTCTGTATTGGTTCTGGTAGTTATTCAATGAGGGAAGCTTCGAGATGGCTATGTCTTGTTTTGAGCAAGCTGGGGATGTGTTCAGGGCAAAATGGGCTGAAGCAGCTGGTCATCGTACTACAGCCAACCGTGTTCTCTACATGAACTACGAAATGGCTCGAACTGCACTTACAAATGCTGCAGAGATATATCGAAGCATTGAAATGGCTCGAACTGCAGCTGAAAGTTCCCTAATTGTGTTGAGGGATTTCAGAAAAGCACAGAAGCTCCAATTTTCTTCCCATTGAATTCTATTACTACACACAATACATATGCTTTTGACTATTATTGTTATTACATTTCTTCTTCATGCTATGGTGTGAAGGCCTTTCAAAAGGTTAGAGGTGTTTGCTTTCCACTTGTTTCAACAGTTTGATTGGTGGGATTCACACCTAGATAAACAATCCTGCTCTTAACATCCTTGTCCAGTTCATATTAGGTGCCAACAAAATGGATGTGAGAGTTTCTGGATCTTCTACATTGTTTACAGTTATATGCATATATTGTTTACAGTAATGACTTCCTAGATCTTCTATTAAAATTTAATATGGTGCTCTTTAGAGTAACTGAGAGATTGTTCTGATGAATGAATTTGCATTGTTTTTTCATAGCCTGTTTGCTCAAATGTAGACCATTAGAAATACTCTGCCTCGGTTGAATATGTTAAAAAAATAATAAAAACTTACAAAACTATAAATTAATTATATCTATATCTAGATGTTCATAATTGTAATCAGAATTCACTGATATATGTATATATGAAATACAAATTTTAGGATTTTCCATTTCTCATATTTACAGCCTTGTTTAAAATGCAGAGATTGCCAATACACTAATATTGTCAATACATACACATTTGCTTCTGAAGAAACATCAATAGCATTTGACCATACTTGAAACCATAAATGAAACCTAGCGACAAAGGAATGATAGGTCTAAGATTGTCACCAAACATGTTCTCTGAGACAATTTATGGATAACCAAAGATTACAAACAATGTTGAATGCGCTTAGTATGGTATCTGATGAGTTGCTATTGAGGATGCTAATGTCACAAGACTCACAACAAATGGCTAACAGTTGAATAAGGATTTCCTTTTTAATCTCGGGCAATTGATTACTTATATTTTAATGCATTATAGAGAGTTGCAAGCCACAGTCCATGGCATTAACAAAAGATTTATCCCACTCACATCGAAGTCTATAGCTCCAGTTTAGCCACATCTAAAGTAGCCCCTAAATCTGATGTTCCGGATGATTTGCATTAACAATAGCACCAAATATAAGAGAATTTTACATTAAATATCCGTAAAGTCTACAACTTTATGCATCTACCTGTTGAGACGTAACAAATAAGATTGCACACTATGTCCAGTGGAGCAAATGGGTTGATTTTTGTAATACAACCAACATAAATTTCTGCTATGAGAATTTCATAATCCATCTGGAAACATTATTCCTAACTATTCTTAGATCAATCCTTTTGGTCTTTGCACTCTGTTAAGAACCGCTACAATAATACATGAGTATCACAAGCTCCCATTCTTCTTTGGTTGAGCCATTAAAATATAGAGATCAATTTATTACTCATGAAAGTTGGAGGATTCAACTATCTCTAGAACGCAAAAGAGAGATCCATCCATAGTAGTCGGCTTATAATGAAGTCCTTTTTACTTAGATTTTCAGTTTGTACAAGTGGACCAAAATGTTAGCAATGAAATAGTTGACTTGTTGATTAATATGATGAGCACCCATCACCACTATTTATTTGGAGAAAAGGCATATACTCTATCTCATTAAGATTCTACATGCTTTTAGCTCAATGTAATATTGAGAGCCAAAACCGAAGAACTTAATATATAAAGAATCATATAACTTCACCTTAATCTACACGCCTGTTGAAGCGAAGAGAAGATAAACGCAACCCTTTCCATTCATTGTAATTGAGATAATAGGAAAGAGCTTTGCAGGCTTTAAGTAGCAAAGAACACTACAAAAAGTAGAGCACCTTCATCGAATGAGTGAAACATGAATGATATTTTTTTGCTTCTCTAGATAAACTATAATGTTCATTAATCTTATACATTTGTTTGATTTTCAAGAAAATTGGTCAAGAAACATATAAAAAATGGCTTAGCATACAAAGAGCTATTTTTCTTTTGGGTGGTGGTGGTGGGGTGGTTTGTAACCCCCACTGCTCTCGTCCTCTACTACCCTATCATTATATTGAGAGAGAGAGAGAGAGAGAGAGATTTTTTTTTTTGGGGGGGGGTGGGCATGTGTGTTTTTTTTTTTTGGGGGGGGGGGGGGGGGCAGGGAGGGGGGCGAGGGGGCCCCACTGCTCTCATCCTCCTCCTCTACTACCCTATCATTAAATCGAGAGAGAGAGTCAACCCCCACTGCTCTCATCCTCCTCCTCTACTACCCTATCATTAAATCGAGAGAGAGAGAGAGAGAGAGATCTTTAAACTTGCTATGTTGGAGAGAAGGAACTTATTGTATAAAGCCAGATGGGTAAAAGGAGGTAGAAACCAATATCCCCTCCAATTTATAGACTTCTAAAATTGAATGACCATCATGACTTTTAATAAATAATAAATAAACAGTTACATATAAAAGATATCAGTAGTTGTTTTGCAAATTGTAGTAGAAATGCATGTAAAATGATCACACGAGTGGTAGTTTAAACACCCCACAATTGCACACCAGTCTTAGATGAGATTTCTTTAGATTTCTCACCTTACAGATAGGTAAACAACTAAACTCGCAACTTCGACTCCTAATTTACCAGTAAAACAATTTTAATTAATCATCCATTAATCTATTCCTTAATAACAGAGTGATTTTAGCTCAAAAAAGTTGCTATCTTTGTCATATAACCAAAAAATAGGTTTAAAAATTCAACGGCTTCAGCCACAAAAGGTCAACATTCTACAATCATTGAGATAAGTAGACAAAATCAAGATATACATACTGAAGGAATTAAAATAAAGAATCTAGTTCCTAGATTTGAAAAAAAAAAAAAAAAAACTGAGAAGGAACAAAAGATTTTGGAGGAATATCCAAGTTATCCATGGATCCCTTAATGAAGCACATATTTAGGGAGCATAGCAGGCATTATAATCTTCCACACGAGGAGAGCATTGAGATATTGATAGATAGGAGACTTACTGTTCATGGGGCTAAGAACAATATAGTTCTTCTCTTAAAGTAGTAAAATGCTTATCCATTCACAGAGCTACACAAAGCACATACAACTGAAGTGAAGAACATAATTGTGTATAGCGAATTCCAACATGATTGAAGCAACCATTTGAGGAAAAAGAAGTTAAATTCATATGTAAGAACTGATTAGAACTTACCTTAAATCCGCAGCTTCATGTGAAGCAGCAATTTTGTTGCCATATATTTTTATCAGCTTGATTATATCTCACATCACTATTACATATGCACAGCAACATCAAACCAGATAGAGCGATCACAATCTATAAAAGCAAATTGAAGGTAATACGCAACAGAAATTTTCCTTTGAAGCACCTGGCATCACACTTGTGAAAAAAAAGTAATTGCCTTATACTACTTGAATTGCTCTTAGATTGATACGGAACAACTTTTCTATAGTTGCTCTTAAACTTGTAACACATAGATTACTGTCACCTGTGACACAAAAGAAATTGACAGAATGCATAAAAGGTTTAGTAATCTACCACTTTGTCTGAAATCATAAATAATGGCGATTCCTGCAAAGCCAATATAAAGAGCTTTCCCCATGGCCATGGTCAAAATTCTTTCTACATTTTATTTTTTTAATGATTTCTAGAATTTATTTTTAATTCTTTCTAAATAAATATTGGCATTTTTTACAAAGCTAACATAAAGAGCTTTTCCCATTCAATTCTGGCCTCCGTCAAAACTCTTCCTGCATTTTATTTTGGTTTTTTTAATGGTTCCTAGAATCTAGTTTAATTAGCCGACTGGATAATTAAATAATATTGAATTAGTAATAATTTTATATAATGGCCCAACATAAAAACTGCTTCATACAGGTTAGTTCTCCAGACATTTTCCAATGCCAGGTGTCTTAATGCCTCCTTTTTCAAAATGAGATATCAGTTTATTCTAATTATAAGAAACTGCATGTTTTTTGCATTCAAATTGCTAAGGTACAGGAAGGGACCCCTTTGAGGTGTACAATCATCTCGCCTATCAAACAATCTTAATGGTCTAATTACAATGAAAATTCAAGCTAATGGCTTCATATATTAATGTAGCCTTATCGGATGGTTAGTATCATCCAAGCTTCCATCCACCATATGAACAATTTCAATCCTCAAAAGTAGGCCCCATATTTACAAAACATATGTTCGACTATGGAAATGCCCCATTAGGCACATTCCTCATCTGAAACATGCTTTCACATGACACCATTATGAAAATCACATAAATCTGATCAATCATTGAGAGAAAAGAAAATAAATAGATAAGAATGAATATAATTTCATTAGGGAAAAGGATAAGTACCTTTGTTCCCTCCTTCGTTTTCTTCTTATTAAGAATATAAGAAGATAAATATCGACCATATGTGGTGTGCCTTTAATATCAAACTCCCATTTTAATAAAATGCTTTTGAAAGCGGGAACTTGCTATCTAGTTTAAAGTCTTGTGATTTATAATCACTATGGCTGGTTTTCTATGTGATCATACGTTCTCATCTCTGACAATTTGTCATCATTTTCATCATCAAATTAGCCTTCAAATCTTGAGTTGCCAACTGATTTTACTCAAAATTTTGTGTCTTTCTAATACCATTAACAGGGATTATTGTTTTACCTTTTTCCATCCACCATCTGCCTATCTCACTGCATGGGGATTCCAATCTTAGTAACGGAAGGTCGTGTTGGATAGGCTGTTGGCAATAAAAACTTTCTACACTAAAGTTATGAATTCTTGTTTTTATATGCAAATATTGTTTACAGTTATGACTTCCTAGATCTTCTATTAAAATTTTATATGGTGCTCTTTGGAGTAACTGACTGACTGTTCTGATGAATGAATTTGCATTGTTCTTTCATGGCCTGTTTGCTCAAATGTAGACCATTAGAAATACTCTGCCTCAGTTAAAATAGGTGAACATTACTCCACTCCTTAATGTTTGTAACAGAAATTTGGTAATTGCCAGGCCCAACGCTGATTGTTGATACCTGGAAGAGATAATGTGTTAATGAGACGATATATGGATTGCTTAATTGCTATTTTGTGGATGCTGCATGAGGTGTTTCATGCAGTGCATTGTAATGAGCTGGAGGAGCGTCAAGTTGCCATCACAGGCAGATGTCATCCATCCTTGGATGTGCTGTAATAAATATTCTGGAGCAATTGAATGGAAAGGCAGATTCTCTTGTAAGAACTTTGTTAGACAGTTAAATTACTGGTGTATAGAATGGAGAGATCTGTTGTCCTACAGGTAAATTCTTTTGTTTGTTGTATAATTTTCTTTTGCATCTTGTACATTTATTTCTCAGAAAGGTAAAAGATGGTTTGGAAGCATCTTTTTAGACAATTATAAATCCTTTTTAATCCAACCGTTTGAAAATTGAAACTCATTTTAAGTTTGATTGGTCCTACCAGTAAACTGATGAAGTAAATTACTAACATAAATTCTTATGCGAAGAATGAGTGAAAGAAGATTTTCAAAGGTATGTTAAACCAAAAGTTGATCGCGGCCCATCTCCACAAGCAAATCTCGCCTATCTTTACAAACCAAGTCTCCCCCACAAAGCACTTCATCTGTTAGCCAAATTCTCTCTAATGCATTAGATTTTTTTTTTTTTTTTTGGGATATTTGCACACCACATATTACATCCTCTAATGCTGCAGTTTGGAAATTTAAATTTGAAAACTACTTGTTATATATCCTTTATTGCAAGAAAAAAGACCTTTAGTGACACTTATATAGCCGCTGTTTTTATTTTCCACCGCTAAACAACAACGCTAATTTCGTACCGTTGCTAAAAAAGGTATTTGTAGAATTATGTAGTGTCGGATAACAAATAGTTAGCTCATATGAGGTTAGTAAATATGCAAATAATAATGAAAGGGGTAAACGATTAAAGACGGTTAACAAATAAGTGTAGTCAAAATGGGTAAACAAGGTGAATATGCAAATACAAATAACAACATTGACGACCAAAACTAGAGGCATCAAGCAACTAAGCAAGGCCAACAAAACATAGGCATGGACACAATAACAACCGCATATGGGAAGTCCCATCCCCAAAGCCTCTCAAGGCCATCACAATACCTAGCCCCATATCACAAGTGCCCATCCAAGCCCAGTAACTCAATGCCGAGACACGCCTGTAGCTACTAAACGTAACATACCCAATCAAACCAAGTAGTCAAACGTCTAGACAAACCCATTCCTACTGCGCATGACCTCAAACTAAATAGATATATTGTAGGTGGGATAACATACACACCATAGCTGAATAGTATAAATAGTAACGTAAACCCGTCTCATCATAGTCACATCAAATGGCGATGTATAACAGTCTATAACAAAATAAATTAAAAGCAGCGGCCACATTCACGCCAAATCCATATGCACTAATCCGTATCAAATATCGGTCACCCAACACAACCACAAACACACATATCATCATCAAAGTACGCATCATCACCCAAGATATCCATAGTCATCAATGTACTCATAATCAATATCAACATTATCATCAACTACTCATTATTCACATCAAGTGGATAAGTGTCAACCATTTTACTTAATGGGGCCATTTCTACGCTACATCTAGGTCATTGTGTAGACATCCTCATACAAGGGCAATACTGGCTAAAGATATGATTCCCATAGAGTCTGCGATGCCTAAATGATTCTCCAAACTAATATACCTTTATCTAGCATTACCATATGCTTGCCTCCTAGATGTCTTGTAGTCCCAAGTCCCAACAAACAAGGCACAATCATAACTTACAAGGGTTCCCTACACATAACAACAATTGAGAAGGTTTAAAGTCTAAGGTCCACCAAGGCTCTAGGTCAAGGGTCAATGCACATATTCCACCTCCTCCCAGAGTTCCCTACACCTCATTGTCAGGGTGGGATGGTCCATACACTAAAAATGCCTAAGGATCCAAGAGCTGGTAGGTATAAGGGTCTAGGTTCGATGGGGGTACCACAGTGTTAGATATAGCCTCAAGTGTTGATTCACCGTGGACTCTAGTGATTGGTCCTAGGTCATGGGTTGCCATCCAGGTATGTTAAGTTGGCCCACATGTTAAGTTGGCCCATGAAGGGGCCCAAGGCCCATCAATCCAGTCCAGCAAGCTATATCTCACGTGGGATTTGATTTGGTCTACAATTAGATAGCTGTACATATTCTACTTTGATTGCTTTCCTAGTTTAGATGAGTGATGAATGTAATTAGCTAGTTTCCTATGTAAGAGCCTTGATTAAGGCATGTATATTCTATATATTGGTGATCATTCTCTAAGAGAGGACACGACATTAATACAATCAGTTATTCTAGAAAATTCCTGTCGACTGTATGTTTTGCAAGTGAAAGAATGACATGGTATCAGAGCGAAGTTCAAAGAAATCTTGTTTGTGATCTCATATAGCATCAAGGCATCAAGAATAGAGAGAAATTAATCTCTCTTGTGAAGATCGACTGATCAAAGATCTGTTTTCAAGTATCCAGACGTTGCAGCATTGTGATCTGCATGGTGGCCCACCTCTGATCATCAAGCCACCATCAGGAATCTCCCCAGTCATGGTCGCCTGGACCTTCTAGGAATATTGGGGATTTTTTCAGATTTTTTCAGCTCTTCCAGGTTGGTGTTTTACTCATTCTAGAGTTTTTTCAGAATTTTAATATTGTTTCCATCTAGACCATCCAAAATCTTGGATCTGTGGTAGAATTGGATAATTCTTCTTCCATTAGAAGCCAGAGTATTGTGAGTCCTCAGATCAGTGATCTGATCATCATTCAGATCTACCAGTGGGGCCCACGTCAAGGATCAGCACCTTTTTTTTTGGTCGCCTGGGGTGTTTTTTTTTTTTGCTGTTTTTTTCTGTTCTGAGTTCTTTAGCTGGTCCGATCTTAATACTGCTCCCTCATAAGTCTGCTATCAACTTTGAAACTTCATCTCTTGGCTGTTTGCTGGACCTGCTTCTCTTTCTTTACTGTTTCACTCAGTGTGCTTGGACAATCTTCATTAAAGATGGAAAAATCTGAGGTCACTTTGATCCGATTCACGGGACAAAATTACCCCGCTTGGTCGTTTCAGTTCCAGATTTACCTTGAAGCGAAGGAATTGTGGGGCTATATTTCTGGATCTGATCCTAAACCCACCGAAGATGAGAAGAAGATATCCACCTGGCTTACTAAAGACGCAAAAATAAAATCTTGGATACTGGGTTCAGTGGAGCCGCATCTGATCATGAACCTTAAACCTTACCCCACTTCGAAAGACATGTGGGTGTATCTGAAACAAGTGTACCATCAAGATAACTCAGCCCGACAATTTCATCTTGAATGTGCGATTGCTGAATATGCACAAGGGAACTTGTCCATCCAAGACTACTATTCAGGATTCCGAACACTTTGGTCGGAATATGATAGTATTAAGTATGCAGATGTGGCTGCCGACGTTCTGATCGTTATACGCGATCTTCAGGCCTCTAGTCAGAGGGATCAATTTTTGATGAAATTACGAAATGAATATGAAAGTATTCGATCTGCCCTAATGAATCGGACGCCTTTACCATCCTTGGACGTCTGTCTCAATGAACTCTTACGAGAAGAACAGCGCATGTCGACCTCCGCACATCTGGCTCAGCAAAAGACTGAGACGTATTCAGTCGCGTTTTCAGCCAATAAGGCTTCTCAGCCTTCCTCTCGGGACTTGAGCAAAACACAATGCTACAGCTGTCAAAAATTTGGGCATCTTGCATCTCAATGCAAACAGAAAGTATGTAGTTACTGTAAAAAGCCGGGACATATCATCTCTGAATGTCGTCGCCGCCCACAACGTTCGGCACCACAGCATCAGGCTCCACAGTATCAGGCTCCGCTATACCAAACTCAGTTTCCGACTCCGCATGCTTATGTTGCTTCTTCAGAAATGCCTGCTCCTACATCTGCTTCCTCACAGCCTGGGCCCTCATCTTCTCTGACTCCTGAATTGGTTCAGCAAATGATTGTCAATGCTCTTTCTGCATTAGGTCTCTCAGGTACCTCCCCTCCATCTTCTACTTGGTTTCTTGATTCCGGGGCATCTAACCATATGACATATTCCCGGAACACTCTCTCCAATGTGAAAAAATACAATGGTAATCTTCAAATACAAACTGCCAACGGAGGTACTGTTCCCATTACTGCCCTTGGAGACATTCCTGGTCCCATCCACTTGAAAAATGTCTTCCTTTGTCCCAATTTAACTTCTAATTTATTGTCAGTTGGGCAACTTGTTGAAAATAATTGTCACATATCTTTTTCTTCTTCTGGTTGTGTTGTGCAGGACCAGATGTCCGGGCAGGAGATCGCGAGGGGACCTAAGTGTGGACGCCTGTTTCCGTTGGATTTTTCTCATATTCCTAGGATTAGAGTTGCCAATGATATGTTTTGTTTTTCTGTTAAAGATAACTGCCAATTGTGGCATAAACAACTCGGACACCCTAATTCCAAGGCTTTGTCCCTTCTGTTAAATTCTGGTTTATTAAATAAATCTATTGGCTTCTCTTCTTGTGTGCCTTTTGATTGTGCTCCTTGTAAAATGGGAAAAAGTAAAACTCTTCCTTTTCCTATTTCCACTTCACACAGCACTAGGTGTTTTGATTTAGTTCATAGCGATGTATGGGGAATTGCTCCAGCTCTTTCTCATGCTCACTACAAATATTTTGTCACTTTTATTGATGATTTCAGTCGGTTCACCTGGATTTACTTTCTGCATTCCAAATCGGATGTCTTCACTGTTTTTCAAATTTTCTTAGCTTATGTTGAGAATCAATTCTCCACATGCATCAAAATTTTGCGATCTGATTCGGGTGGAGAATATGTTTCCTCTGATTTTCAAAAGTTTTTGCAACACAAAGGCATTATTTCTCAGCGTACTTGTCCTTATACTCCCCAGCAGAATGGAGTTGCTGAACGGAAAAATCGGCATCTGCTTGATGTCACTCGCTCCCTACTGCTTGAATCATCGGTTCCTACCCGTTTTTGGGTTGAGGCACTGGCTACTGCAGCACATCTCATAAATCGTCTGCCTTCTGCCTCTCTTCAAAATCAGAGCCCCTATTACCGATTGTACCAAACATCTCCATCATATGATGCTCTTCATGTTTTCGGCTCCGTTTGCTTTGTACACTTGCCTCCTTCTGAACGCACCAAATTAACTGCACAATCAGCTAAGTGTGTGTTTTTAGGGTATGCCCCCTTCCAAAAAGGGTACCTTTGCTACGACCCTCACATTCGTCGCTTACGGACCTCTAGGAATGTTGTTTTTTTTGAACAACAGTATTTTTTTCAACAGCATCTTGACCCTCCTGCATCCTCTTTCGTGTCTTTACCTGGTTTTTCTGACAACATTTCCGTTGTTCGTTTTAATCCTAACTATGTGTATCACAGACGGAATACAGACGCGCCTCCCAGGGATCCCCCTCCTGATCTTCCTCCCGCATCTGGTCCACCTCCGGCAGTTGGTTCTTCTGGGCTTCCTACATTGCGTCGCTCCACCCGCATTTCGGTACCCCCTGACCGTTATGGGTTTTCCCATACTTCCTTAATGGCCACTTTGTCCTCTTCTTCCATTCCCCGATCCTACTCTCAGGCTGTGCAGGACAAATGTTGGAACCAGGCTATGCAAGATGAGTTGGAAGCTTTAGAGAAAAATCATACATGGGATATTGTCCCCTCTCCTTTGGGTGTCAAACCAATTGGCTGCAAGTGGATTTTTTCTCTCAAGTTAAAACCAGATGGCTCTCTCGATCGATATAAGGCGCGCCTCGTTGCTCTCGGAAATCGGCAGGAATATGGCATTGATTATGATGAAACATTTGCACCCGTCGCTAAGATGACCACCGTACGCATAATCCTTGCTGTTGCGGCATCTCAGTCCTGGCCTCTTTATCAAATGGATGTCAAAAATGCGTTTCTTCATGGTGATCTCAAAGAAGAAGTTTATATGCGTCTGCCTCCAGGGTCCTCCTCTGGACCGGGCATGGTTGCTAAGCTTCGTCGCTCTCTTTATGGTCTGAAGCAAGCTCCTCGCGCATGGTTTGAGAAATTTCAAGAGGCTCTT
Organism: Umbellularia californica; assembly: GCA_028538565.1. Classification (NCBI taxonomy): domain Eukaryota; kingdom Viridiplantae; phylum Streptophyta; class Magnoliopsida; order Laurales; family Lauraceae; genus Umbellularia; species Umbellularia californica. The sequence continues at coordinate 79,875,207 of JAPQWN010000006.1, read as the reverse complement.
CTTCACTTGGATTTTCATCCGAGCCAGTATGATCCTTCTATGTTCTTACATCATGCTCCCTCTGGCATTACTGTTCTACTGGTCTACGTAGATGACATTGTCATTACTGGTCCCAATGCACAAATGATTCATGAACTTCAGGCTTCTCTTCATCAGACATTTCAAATGAAGGATCTCGGCCCCTTACACTATTTCCTCGGTCTTGAAGTTTATCAATCCCCTACTGGTATAGTTCTCAATCAGCACAAATACACGGTTGACCTCATTGACTTGGCTGGCCTTGCTGCTTCCGCTCCGGTTGATACACCGATCGAACTGAATGTCAAACTCAGTAAAGAGGAGGGTGATCTTTTTACCGATCCTACCGCCTATCGCCAGTTAGTAGGTAGCTTGATCTATCTCACGATCACCCGTCCTGATATCTCCTTTGCGGTCAACCTCATGAGTCAGTTCATGACTGCTCCTCGTCATCTTCATATGGCTGCTGTGCGCCGCATCATTCGGTACCTCATTCGCACTCCGACTCGCGGGTTGTTTTTTCCATCCAACAATCCCCTATCTCTCAAGGCTTATTCAGATGCTGATTGGGCTGGTTGTCCAGACACTCGCCGCTCGACGACAGGATGGTGCATGTTTTTGGGTAATAGTCTGATTTCCTGGAAATGCAAGAAACATGACAAAGTTTCAAAATCTTCTACCGAGGCTGAGTACCGAGCTATGTCTGCTGCGTGCTCCGAAATTCTTTGGCTCCGCGGCCTGCTTTCTGACATTGGCTTCCCCGCAGAAGGAGCTACCCCCCTCTATGCTGATAATACTAGTGCAATTCGGATTACTGAAAATCCGATTTTTCATGAACGCACTAAACACATCGAGGTTGATTGTCACTTCATCCGGGATGAGCTTAAACGTGCTGTCATCAGTCTTCCGCATGTCTCCACTGAGCTTCAAATTGCTGATATTCTTACTAAAGGTCTTCCTCGACCCCGGCATCAATTCTTGGTTGGCAAATTGATGCTCATTGATTCTCCCGCATCAATTTGAGGGGGGGTGTTAAGTTGGCCCACATGTTAAGTTGGCCCATGAAGGGGCCCAAGGCCCATCAATCCAGTCCAGCAAGCTATATCTCACGTGGGATTTGATTTGGTCTACAATTAGATAGCTGTACATATTCTACTTTGATTGCTTTCCTAGTTTAGATGAGTGATGAATGTAATTAGCTAGTTTCCTATGTAAGAGCCTTGATTAAGGCATGTATATTCTATATATTGGTGATCATTCTCTAAGAGAGGACACGACATTAATACAATCAGTTATTCTAGAAAATTCCTGTCGACTGTATGTTTTGCAAGTGAAAGAATGACAAGGTAGACATCACGCTAATCAACACAATGGTCCATCGTGGCTCCCGGATGCCATTTACAAAACACTTGGTGCTATGATGATCAAGGGCATCAATCTTCTAACCAAACCTCACCAAGACCCCTAGGGTTCCTAGCCAAGTTTTTATCCTAGAGATCTTGTGCTCTAATACCACCGTAACGCCCCAAATTTTTGTAACCCGAAATTTTGTTATTTCTAATCACAGTGAGTCGGGTGGATTTTGCAACAAATATATAAACTAAAAATTGGTAAAGGTCCACAATTTGAACCATTTCCACTCAGTTCCAAAATCAGGCCCCAAGCAGACTGTGTATAAGAATCCCCTATCAACTCTTGTGATAAAAACCACAGCGTAAGTCTCATAGACTTAGCATTGCATTAACCTTCTATGAGATGTGTTAGAGATCAATTCTCACCCTCTATTCCACTTTCCCATTTTATCTTAAAGCAAATCACATCAACACGCAACATATATATATATATCATAAACTCACGAATCAAATGCATTCAACAAATTGATCAATTATCATAAATGTGGAAAAATAAAAATTATTAATCATCCAATTTATCATATAGAAAAAAATTCTAAGCAATTAGTATATAGAATTTAAATGCACTTACACAACATACTTATCGGATAAACTGGACATAGACTAATCAATGACAAATGACATGTGAAATGAGGACTAGAATGGACACTTACACAACATACTTATCGGATAAACTGAACTCAGACTAATCAATAACAAATGACATGTGAAATTAGGACTATGATGGACACAAGGCTCATGTGGTGTTGGTTAGTGGCCTCGCCAATTAAGACATCAAAACTCGCCCTTCCAATCATGTCTTTGGTGCACACCCTATTAAGTTTGAAGTCATTTTTTAAAACATCTTTAACGCATTTTATTTATATAGAATTTTGAATGCTAATGTTTATTTTTATTCTTAAATTAACAATTTCTATGATTTTACAGGTTGCTTTGCTCATGGAAGTACAAGATAAATTGATCTTATAATATATATTTCAAGCAAATAGTTGAAGAGATATTAAAGAAACATGAACAAAAGAAAGGTTGTGTGAAGGAGGACTTATTTGTGACAACGATATTGATTAAAGGTTCGGAAAACACATTCGAAGGCATTTACTATAGAAAAAAGCATGTTGCGGTCAAAAGAGTTCAAAAGTTTGAAGAATTTAAGAAAGAAGACGAATTTAATACATGGTTGAATATAATGAAACAAAACACACTTACTTCCATGTTATCATATTATTGAAGATACTACTTATTACCACTTTGGGGTTGAAAGATGCATATTAAACCTCGAAGAATTCATCTCAAATCCCGCAAGTATTCAAGATATGTATTAGAAACGGCATTGGAACATAGAAAGAAAGGATATGGTTCTTCATCTATGGACGAAGGACATAAAACTGACAACAGAGCTACGTGATATGATAAGGTGCGCTTTCTTGATAATTAGATTTGTCCCACCATTGCATATTCTTTGATATTAAAACTCATCAATGGTGGGACAGATTTCGCCTCTTATTCCAAATTGCTTGTATAATTGTAAGTAACTTGCCTTCCTAAATCAGTACGTTTCATACCACTAACCTTGTTATTTTGATGCTGATGTATCATCGAATGGGGTAGCTTTTTTGCATCGATCATGATTTGCGCATACCGCTCTAAATTGTTCAAATATCCTAATATCAGATAAATTCAGGCCATTAATTGAAAATTTTGGAAAATCTATTAACATCAACAAATTGACCAAATGGACTGCATGTTGGGGTTGTGAATTTAATTTAAAAATCATGCCGCATGTTTATTTAATACTTAAACACATTTCAAATTTATTATGACATATTAATGTTACTTTTAATTTTATTTAGGGAGTCAAAATATGGGTTGACGAGCGCTAGAAGTGATACGGAATAAGACGGAAAACAAAAAAAAAACAACAGATTTATTCAGTCTGGGTTGCATAATACATTAGTGTGTCCGTATGAAGCAGCTAGATTCATGTGGCCGGAAGATACGTTGTTGGATACTAGAAGAAAACATCGAGGTCAATACACCTTTAAGGGAAGAAAAAAGGCGTCTAAATGTAGATCATCACAAGGCCTTTAAGTTAATAGAGAACTTGACAACTTCTACTCCAAAACTAAGGTAAATATTTTCTTTCCTTCATATTTCTACGATCCTATTGATATAATATATTAACTACTAATGGAATATTAAAATACTTATTTCAGATTACCAGCAAGAAAAATCTTGAAACACCATTTCTTTTGGTTAACGGCTAAAAGTTTCAATTTCATAAGAGAGGTATTTGAGTGGTTACAGCTGACAGGGAGTACAACAGTTTTTGGTCAACGGCAAAAAGTTTCAATTTCATAAAGGAAGTATTTGAGAGGTTACAGCTGACGGGGGAGCATAGTATACCAACCCCTGTCAGCTTTAACCACTCAAATACTTCCCTTGTAAAATTAGAACCTTTTGCCGTTGACCTACTGCGCTCCCCCTGTCAACTGTAACCACTCAAATACTTCCCATATGAAATTAGAACTTTTTGCCGTTGACAAAAAGAAAGGGTGTTTCAAGATTTTTCTTGCGGGCAATCTAAAATAAGTGCTTTCATATTTCATTAGTGGTTAATATATTATATAAATAAGATCGTAGAAGTATAAAGGAAAGAAAATACATACTTTAGTTATAGAGCAGAACTTGTCAAGTTTTCTATTAACTTAAAGGCCTCTTAATAATCTACATTACGCCATTTTTCCCCCTTGAAGGTGTTTTGGCCTCAATGTTTTCTTCTAATATCGATAGCGTATCTTCATGCCCACATGGATATAGCTGCCTCCTACGGACACAATAACGTATAATGCAACCCAGGCTGATTGCTTCTGTTTTGTTTTCCATCTTATTCGTATCACTTATGGCGCTCGCAAACCCATATTTCGACTCCCTAAAGCAAATTAAAAGTGACATTAAGATGCAATAATAAATTTGAAATGTGTTTAACTATTAAATAAACATACGTTATGATTTTTAAATTAAATTCACAACCCTACCTGCAGTCCGTCCGGCCAATTTGTTAATGCTAACAAATTTTCCAAAATTTCCAATTAATGACTTGAATTCATCTGATATCAGGATATTTAAACAAATCAGATCAATATGCGCAAATCCTGATCGATGAATAAAAGCTACCCCCTTCAATGATACATATGCATCAAAATAACAAGGTTAATAGTATGAAACTCACCGATTTAAGTAAGCAAGTTACTTACAATTATATAAGCAATTTAGAATAAGACGCGAAATTTGTCCCACCATTGATGGGCTTAAATATCAAAGAACATGCAATGGTGGGACAAATCTAATCATCAAGAAAGCTCACATTATCATATCAGGCATCTCTGATGTAAGTCTTACGTCCTTCATACATAGATGAAGAACCATATCCTTACTTCTACGGTCCCATGTCGTTTTCAATACACCTCTTGAACACCTGCGAGATCTGAGATGAATTCTTCGAAGTTGTAAATGCATCTTTCAACCCCAAAGTAGTAATAAGTAGCATCTTCAGCAACATGATAACATCGAAGCAACTTTGTGTTTCGATGCATTAGATTCAACCATGCATTAAATTCGTCTTCTTTTTTAGATTCTTCAAACTTTTGAACTCCTTTAACCGCAACACGATTTTTCTATAGCAAATGCCTTTGAATTTGTTTTCCGAACCTTCAATCAATATTGCTTTCACAAATAAGTCTCCCTTCTATAATATCTCTTTGACCATTTCCTTGAAATATAGTAAATGTCCAATCTAGCAGGTGTGTTTTTATAGGATATGCAACTAACCAAAAGGGTTTTGTTTGCTATGATCCAAAGGCCTGTCACACCAGGATCTCTCGTAATGTTATTTTCTATGAAAATCAATATTTCTTCCAAACCCACTTGGATTGTTTTTCTTCATCTTCCTCAACTTTGTTACCTGGGTTTTTCGATAAAACAACTGTTACACGGTTTAATCCTAATTTTGTATATCATCGAAGGGAAAGAACAGCCACTGCAGATGCCCACCCACGTGATCTTCCGACAAATGTTCCCACATCTACTGGTACCTTGCGTTGCTCCTCCAGAATTTCTCAACCTCCTAAGACATATGAATTTACCCATACTTCCTTGATGACAACACTATCATCTGTTTCCATCCCAAGTTCTTATTTGCAGGCTGTGCAACATCATTGTTGGAAGTTGGAACCAGGCCATGAAAGAAGAATTAGACCCATTGACCCATAATCACACCTGGGATATTGTGACAGTTATTCTTCAGTTAAACCCATCGGTTGCAAATGGATCTACTCGATCAAATTAAAACCTATTGGCTCCTTAAATAAACACAAAGCTAGACTTGTGGCCCTTGGCAACCAACAAGAGTATGGCATTGACTATGAAGAGACATTTGCGCCAGTTGCAAAAATGACAATTGTTCGGCTACTTCTCGCCATTGCTGCTTCTCAATCTTGGTCATTATACCAAATGGATGTCAAGAATGCTTTTCTACATGGCAACTTGAAAGAGGAGGTTTATATAAGAATACCACAAGGAGTCTCCTCTCCATCTAAGAAGTCTGCATGTCACTTACGCAGATCTTTTGATGGTCTCAAGCAAGCTCTTTGAGCGTGGTTCGAAACATTCAAAGATCGTTTAGGCACAATTGGCTTTACTCAAAGTCCTTACGATCCATCTCTTTTCCTGAGCCATGCATCTACTGGCTTTACAGTTCTCGTATATGTTGATGATATTATTATCACCGAAACTGATGATGCTATGATAAAATCCCTCCAAGCCTCTCTCCGAGATACATTCCATATGAAGGATTTGGGTCATCTGCATTATTTTTTGGGCTTAGAGGTACATCAGTCTCCCGAAGGCCTATTTATCAATCAACACAAATATGCGACAGATCTTATTGAGCTTGCGGATCTCCATGAACCTTCCTCAATTGATACGCCGCTCGAAGTCAATCTTAAGTTTAGTAGAGATGATGGCGATCTTCTTCCTGATCCACATACATGCCGGAGACTCATCAGCAGTCTTGTCTGTCTCACCATCACCAGGCCTGACATATGTTATGCTGTCAATCTTGTCAGCCAATTCATAACGTCTCCTCGACACTTTCATCTGACAGCCGTGAAGCGGATTATCCGGCCTTTATAAGGCACTAGAGCTCGTGGTTTATATTATCCAAACGATAATCGTCTACTTCTGACCGCTTATGCAGATGCTGACTAGGCAGGCTGTTCAGATACCAGACGGTCCACCATAGGTTGGTGTATGTACCTCGGTAATTATCTCATTTCTTGGAAATACTAGAAACAAGAACAGGTTTCCAAATCATCCACAGAGGCTGAATATCGAAACATGTCCTCTGCTTGTTTTGAAACCCTATGGCTTCAGGGACTCCTTTCAGAACTCAGATTCGCACAGGCCTCTCCTACTTCCTTGAATGTAGATAATACTGGGGCAATCAGAATCACTGAAAATCCCGATCTTCATGATCGCACAGAACATATAGAAGTTGATTGCCACTTTCTTCGAGACGAATACAAGCGTGATTTCATCAATCTACCTCATGTTCCTACCGAGTTCCAGTTTGTAGATATCTTCACTACGGGACTTCCTCGACATCGACATCAATTTCTTGTCTCCAAATTGCTACTTTATGACTCTCCAGCATCAATTTGAGGGGGGGTGTCAATCCAGGCCTCTAGGCCCAATATTACAGGCCTATTTACATACCTTAGATGTTAGTTATTATTCTGGATCTAAACCAGATTGTATTTCCTAGATAAGCATGATTAGAATGTAATCAGAGATTAAAACCCTCTATATAGAAATCTCAGTCGACCATGAAGGGCACAACATTCATCTCTCTCTCTCTCTCTCTCTCTCTCTCTCTCTCTCATGTCTGTATCTCCTCTCTATAAATGACATAGGGAGCCCTGGGAGGAGGTGGAATATGTGCATTGACCCTTGACTTAGAGCGTCGGTGGACCTTAGACCTTAGACCTTCTCAATTGCTGTTATGTGTAGGGAACTCTTATAAGTTATGATTGTGCCTAGTTTGTTAGGACGACTACTAGACATCTAGGCGGCAAGCATATGGTACTGCTAGCTAAGGGTATTTTAGTATGGAGAATCATTTAGGTATCGCAGGCTCTATGGGAATCATATCTTTAGCTAGTATTCACTATCTATGAATCTCTCTAGCATAAACTCATCTGAGTTTTTCCATCACACTGGATTACACCCAATTGCCATTGCATTAACATCGATCATGCAATATTGAATAGTGTGGAAGAATTAAAGGAATTGGAGTGTGCAATCTGAATATTTCTTTTAAGACTTACTTGAGGTATTGGAGTCGTGCAAGGTCACTTTCTTCTACCTTATTCTTCCTTCCAATGACCCCTCCAATTTCATCTTGGTTCTAAAGATACAAGCATGCCTTCGTATTTACATGTTCCAAAGATATAAACATGGGTAGAAACTTATGATTGATAATTCCAGTATTTACATGTTCTCCGGGAGGGGTTTAGTTCAAAAGGTCCCAGCTTTTGCATGTAGCTTCTCTCTCCTGATTTCCAAATAGGTGATGATCTTCTTCATGGCTGACCTTCTTGTTCTTCCACCCTTTCTCTTGCACCCACCAACTATATGGAGCAACCTTTGCTTCAAGCTCACTTGTAATCTCCTTAGTTTATCAAAGAACGCAAAACTATTTTATTAAAATCATCAAAGTGAACAATTCGGAGTGCGTTAGCAAGAAAATGGTTACCAATCTCCACAAACATTGTTGGTGTATTGACAAGAGGTCCATGATGAGTCGCCTCCAAAGTAACCTAAGGGGAAGAAATTAAAGATAGCAACTTAAGAATATAGATAACCTGTTAATAAAAGAAAAGGCTGTAAAATTGAACTGTCCGCCAAACTTTGGAGTAAGGACTGTAAAATTGAACTCAAGTCTTAGATTTATGTTTCCCTTATTCTATGCTTTGCATCAACTTCTACAAAGAGGAAGGAATTCATAACTAAAAATTCAAATATAAGCAAAGAGCCATTGTCTTTAGAAATTGAGGAGGAAATCAGCTCATATGTTAGGAAGTGTGCCAAGTCTCAATGCGTCCACAGTGCGAAGTAGAGAAATGGTTCAATGAACCCATATTTCTTTTCATCTGACTAGGCCCATTTGAAGGGTGACACACAAAATCTTCTTAGATCAAGACATCCAAAAAACCCAATCTTTAACCTTTCTATTTCTTCTTAAAAGTTGATCCATCAGCCAAAGATTTGATGGACAGGATTAATTATTTAAAAAAAAATTCTTTAAACAGTCCATCCTAGAAAATATTCAAGATAACCACTTCTATGATGCACCCCGCTAAGCCAAAAAACCAACTTGTACAACATGTGTGCATCCAGCAACTCAAAACTGCTTGGTCTATTCTGAAATCAAAATAACTTAAGAAAAAATGCTTTACCTAGCTCAACATGAAGATGCCTCAAATTCAGGAATAAGATTCTGAGCTTCTGCGATTGTCTTCAAGAGACTAAACCATGGTCCAATGCGAGGGCTAGGAGGTCCTGCCCATCCATACTTTCCACCTTGAGGCGGTATATCAGTTTCGCGCAAATTAGGTACAGTGGTACACCTAAAGAACATAACGCATAAGAACCATAGGGCCCGTTTGGTAACTCTACTAATTGAGTCAAGTGAAGTAAAGTAGATTTTGAAGAAAGAATAAAATATAAGTGGGTTATGATGGTATTTTGTTTTTAGTTGTTTGTTATGGAATCTTTTTGACTTTTTGTATGGAAAAGTGGAGTATTTTTGTCTTTTAATGAGTAACGGTAGTTGCTTTTTGACTTTTTTGGGAAAAGATGGAGGGAATTTTGGTAAAAGGTGCTTTTGATGGGATGTTTAAATTGACTTAACTTTACTTGACTTTATAAGTAAAATTACCAAACGGGCTAAGGCCAATGAATCAAAAGAACCAAATTTTAAATTTTGTTTTGTTAACCATAGTCAACTAATTATTACCAGTACATAGAGTAACAAAAACCGAAAAAATTACATCGATGGTTACATTACATACCAATTGGGTGAAATGTGAGTGCAGGGATGTTTGTCCCCTTTTTTCCCTACTTTTACAGAAGCCATAGCTTTCTTTTACTGTTCTTCTTGGAAATGCGTAAGGAGAGATTTTATAGATGTGCAAAAAGGAACAGAATCATCACCAGTTAGAAGGACCAAAGCTAACTATAATGAACACAAAGTGTGGGTCTGGTCCCTGGATACTCGGCATCACAATTGCACGAATATTCGTTGCCTTTCTTGGGTTGCATTTTACCTGCTTACCTTTATCATCACATGAACATTCTACAAATGGAAAGTTTTTATGCCAGCTTTCATGATAGGAAGAGTGTGCTTACTTTTCTGCTATCACTATCACTATCACTATCACATACCTTTCGTAGCAGATTTCAGATGAACCACTCAATATCGCATCTGGAGCATCTCTATCGGATATTTTCTTACACTTGATCTAATCCAATACTCTGCTGGGTATAAAAGATTTTGGTTACACCTCAGATTTTAAAAACTTTACAGGGATTGGGATAAGAAAAACATCTTTGTTATGGTATTGAGATTTTCATGGCTGAGTTAAGATCAATATTAGGATAAAGTATCACAAGTTAAGAGGAAAGCACAATTTAGGAGCAGTTAAGTTTTGCCTCTGTATGAAATGCGGATTGAAGCCTATATGTGATTTTCATAGGGACTTTCCACTTAAGCATGAGAACAACAGATTTAAGCACAGTTAAGTTGAGATTTTCTACCACAAAGTTGCCTGGTCAAGGGACCACCATAGAATCAGTATCGAGGTTCAAACAACATACCAAGTTTAGAAATAGGACCCATTGAACCATTCTCTTCAAAATCACGTTTGAAGAACTGGGCTGTCTCCATGTTTACTCCCATTGCTGCAAATACAATGGCAAAATTATCCTCTGCTTCATCCTGCTGCAAATACTACGGCTGCAAAGACTAAGCAAGCACATAGCTGGGGTGTAGACAGACCAGCCAAACCTACCATGATGGGAAAGTAGTTAGCTAAAAACAACCAAGCGCCTTATTTCTAGATATGAGAATGGTATGGATAAGTTTCCAAATTTCCAGAGCAAAGAAAAAAATAAGAAAAGACTTGCATTGTAAGAGAACTATCCTTCATTATTCACATAATAATAGTAACACTAAGAATCGCAATAATAATAAGTAGCTTACAGACAAACTTTGAGAAAGGGGGAGGGGGGGAAATGAAGGTAAGTACCAAAGCAATTTACATGACAAATGAATAAAAAAAAAACTGAGATCTTTTAAATTTGTGTCTAAGTTAGGGTTAATGGTGGGTTTGGACATGTACCAAAAATGGTACTACGATTTTCTCAGATGCCATTTCTCGAGTTTGAGACAGAGCAACAAATAGCAATTTCCATTATAGATTAGAAGTTAATCCCACTTAAACCTATCACAATATGAATGACTAAGGCAAAAAAATGCTCTGCGAACTCCATCACCAGATGAATAAATACCAAATAGAATAAGAGCAATGGAAAAAAGGCACCAACCTCTAAGGCCAGATACTCAAAACAATGCAAGACCCACCTCCCAAAACCACTTAAAAATTGCAAAAGGTCCTCAAAGTGGCTGCTGTTAAGAAGACACTCCTTTTTTCTGTGATCTTGCTGCCATTCCACTTTATTGCCTCCGGTGCTTATCTCTTCTCTTCCAACCGATCTCTCTGTTAAAATCAGCATTGTTTCATTGTATCCTACTATTTTATTTATCTTCTATTAGATATAAAACTAATGTAAGACATGAATAACCATAAATGTTATGTTCCTTTTCTTTTGTTGAGTCATTGATGATGATTGGGTAGAAGAACATACGTTATAGATGAAAACATAAATTGAGTAACTTGTTCAGTGTCTCTAATGCACCAACTTTTTATTTCCTCAATATCTCTTGGTTCTGTAAATTGGAGGGTCCACCACAACCACATGGTACCTTCCAAACTAAATGGTGGGGCACTGGAATTTGGGTTGGACTACCATGTCCATCTGCCACACTTCATACATAGAATATATATGAACATCAATCACGACCGATCAATTGTCGGCCGCACATAGATTGGGTAAAATTGACTGTCCATCAGATGGGGGTCAAGTAGATAATTAGGAAGCTACAATGGGTTGATTTAAAAATTAAGAAAAATGGAGGAACCAATGTTTGGTCCATTGAATTTAATTAGTGTGGTTTTTGGGCCATGTTCCATCCAAAATAGGACCACAAATTGGATGGTCGGGATCAGATATTCTTATTTTTTTAGTGATTTTATGGGAGAAACTCATGACATTGTTTACAAATTGAAGTCACACTATATTAGACTCAATCTCAATAGCTAGATACCTACATATATATCCACATGCAATTAATGGATAGTGACTTGCACATTGCAGGGTACGAGTTTCTAATGAGTTAGGAGCAGGCAATGGGAAAGGAGCTAAGTTTGCAACCATTGTATATCAGCAGCTACATCTTCAGTTATAGGGCTTCTGTTTTGGTTACTTATCCTAGTCTTTCATGACAAGTTCCCCCTCTTTTTCACCACAAGCCCAGTCATAGTGGATGCAGCTGAAAAAATTGCAATCCTATTGGCCTTCACCATCCTACTTTGGATATTGGAAGTGAACAAAAGTTTCATTTTGATTGTGGACTATGATTACAGGAAGGTAGATATCTAGAGACTTTAGTGATTATGTGGAGATCAAATCCGTATACTACGGGACCCCATATAAACAATCTCTTTTGGATAACTAGCTAATCAAAGGTCTACTCACATCTCTACTTATGTCATAGAGTTGAATAGAATACTAAAAGCCTTTTTATATAGACTTAAAAGCATATAATTTCTTCATTTCTACAGCAACCTTGGACTCCATATTCGACAGAGAGAAGAAAGACGCGATGAGAGAGATGGTGATCCTTCTCAAACTTGTTGAGTGAAAGCCACCCTGTACTCTGCAAAATGCCCCTTTTTTGCCCCCTTTCCTAACATCAGAAGAAAGCAAGATACTGTTGTGTTGCTTTGAATGGGGTTACATTTGGCCTTTTTTGGTAAATACAGAGATTGGTAGAAATTCTACCCTAAAAAGAAGCAAATGGATCCCAAAAAAAGCACAAAAATGAACATAACAAGCTCCATTTCCAAATCCCACACAAAAACCACTCAAACTTGAAGAAATGCAACTACCTAACAGAGATTAAGAACAAGAAAAACACGATTTCAAGCTCACCTCCGGAATGTCGACCAAAGCTAGGGGTTGAGATCGAAATGTTTCATATGATGGGGAATCGATCGAGAAATATCTCGATTTCCATGGATTTGGAGAGACATAGACCTTGAAATTCGAATCCGGCGCTGGAAAACTTCGAAAAGGAGAGAAACACGAACATCAAAAGCCCGAGATTTTTTCTTCTTCTGCTCTTCTTCTTCTTTTGCTCTTGTTCATCTTCTTCAGCACAAATGATCGAAGAACCACAAAACCCTACAACTTCATCGACAAGAGGCTATCTAAAAAAGTTGGAAACTGATTATATTGTTATGCCGACGAGAGGGGGATCGGATCTGGAGACTGTGAAAAAACCCTGCTAGGTCGGCAGCTCGTCAGTTTTCTCCCAGTCCGTCTCAAGCTTAGGGTGGAGGGGGCTATTATATGGCTAGGGAGAAGATTTATGATAGAAGAGGAAAGAGGAGAGGCATTGATGGACCCTGATCGGTGCCTCTGTGGCTGCAGGGATAACGTGTCGTAGAGGATACCGGCAACCTGCATGAATAGGAGCTGCATCGGGGTTTTAAATTTCAGCAGCTACTTCCTTTCCTTATCCAGTTATACTTTACACTTTAGACATCAGTGGACACCCAAAATTGTACGGGGACAGGGTATATCACAACAGGGTCTGGAATCTGGATCGGTCAAGCATAGACCCAATTTGAATCTGGCTACTCATCTTCTTCCCTGTAAACTCCTCTCCTCATGCCCTTATATTATTTCTCAGTTCATAAGATGTAGTTTTGGATTAGGGAATCTGCATCCATGTCTTTACCATTGTATATGCATTTGTATTTCTATTTATGAATTTTGTGGACTGAATTTGCAAATCATATAATGCTGTTTCTATTCTTAAATTGTCACACAATTTAGACATCCGTTGGAAACCCATTTTATTTTCATGACTTCTTAGTTTATTAACATATTTAAATTCTCTATATGTGAAGTCAAGGAGAAAACCCTTACACGAAGAGGAAATTGATATTTGATACTATATTTTAAGAAACCTCTGAAAAACATAAAAAAAATCGATCATCGTGCGAATGATATTCACTTTGTTAGCTCATTTTCTTTCTTGAAAACCTATGTGATGCTATGTACCATCTAATTACAGAAAAATGAAGTAAAGCCATAGGAAGCATTTAATTAATCTAAGGGTTATTTAAGTCGAGTTTTTTGGCACGACCTTATCTATTCATGGCATGTAAATACATCAAAACTATAGAAAGGCTAGTGGGATTATAATAACAAAATTCTTATAGTATATAAATTATACTTCACTAAAGTTATAGTTTTAATATCCAACTGAATATATTATTGTTTCATACATCAACTAAGATAATTAATGTGTTTGGATTAAAATAAATTTAATTCTTTAATTAATCCAAATTAAAGACTTTATATTTTAAAAACTCAATCAAATTTTTAATTATTTTTCTCATAATTAGGGCATATCAACACCAACCTACAAGTGACGTTTGATTAAATGGGGTACAGTTAGGGGTCCGCTCAAACGTGAATTATTTAATTAAACTCGGAATAGTTGTCTCTAACCTATATAGCCGTAATTTTTATCAGCTTTAACTTCTATAGTCTAATAAGTTTGTTAAAATAATTTTTCAAACTCATTGGTTTAACTTCTTTAATTGTCTTCTACATTTGTCCTCCTAAATTACATAAAGATTTAGGAGGATTATGTAAACGATGTGGGTATTTTATTATTTACTATATATATATATATATAGCACATAGGACATACATTATATTTTTGCTCAATTTTAATATCTGTAGGAATTGAGTTATGATAATTTGGCTGACTCTTGGGACTACTCTCCTATCCTCTTCTCCATTTCTCCTCTCTTCCTAATTTATATATTAATTTACTTTTATTATTTAAATGTGGTACTTATTTAGTTATTCAACACGTATTGATATATTCAGCCAACCCATACAAGAATTAACATATGCGCAATTTATTTACATTCACAGATATTCTACTTCAATATCTTACAATGGATGGTGAAAATATCCAAGGCAATTTATATCAAATTGAACCTAAAGTTGCTAGAGCATATAGGAAATATATATACTATCAATTAAAATACTCAAAAGAAATACATTTGGTAAGGTGGAATTCAATGAAATTTATAATTTCAATTATAATATATCCCTGTCAACAATGACTAAGGGTTCAAATAAAAAATAATTAAATTTCAAAAATCACCTATCTTTTTTACTTAAAAAGTCAATTACTTTCTCGTGCCACTAAATGTTAAAAAACTCTGTTCTTTTTTTATACTCATGCCACCGAATGTTAAGAAGTCATCTTCTTTTTAATTAAAGAAAAAAGTCAAAAGCTACCCACGCGACTTTTTATCATTTAGCACGTCTTCTTTTATTCTCTTGAACTGATAATTCACTTTACTTCGTTGGTAAAATAAATTTACTTGTAAGCGTGACCAGGATAATGCAGTTCCCCGGAAAAAGTGCAAGCCCATACTGCTATAAAAAATGTGTATTTTGGATGAGCTGTTCCCAGGCATATCATCATCTATAAGACATTAGACATAGCTAGGAAGAGCCCAGGGTAAAAACTAGCAACAATTCACAACAAAAACTATGAGAATTTGCAATGAGTCTCAATAATATTGGATTAATTGAATAAATTAAGAATTTATCTCTAACTATAGAGCTTTTTATGCTTTCTTTGTTTGATTCGAATTGGCCAACAGGTTCTCTACATTCTAATGAGATTAGATCTCTTAATCTTAATCATACTGAACAAAAGCAAAGCCTCTTAGTTGCTTAAGAATTGCGAACACAAAAATCAATGAGGATTAGAGATCCAGTGGCAGAAATCAAGCCACAAATCCAACAAAATAAACTTCAACCATACAAAATAAAAAAAAAGTAATTCATTTCAAATAATTATCCCATCATGCGGAACTGCAACTCATGCCGAAACCAAGCCAGAATAAATTGGGCTAATACTGGTCATCTCACAAGGTGGCCCTCAACCTCACCAACACAACACAACACAACCCAACCAATATCTGACCTAACTGACTCAAAATGACCAAAAATCAGGTTGAAAATTGCATCTAGGCAGACCATGAACTGGGTCAGCTCGGGCGCAAATTACACACCCATACAATTATGAAAAAACACACACATACACATTATATTCTCATGATGCATTCAAACCTGAATGATTATGCTATGCAATATTGATACTTCATCCGGAACAACTTCATTAGTAAAAACAAGGTGTTCACTGAAGATAACAATTCAATTCTATTTTTTCTTTCTTTTTGTCATTTCCACTTTTTTAATCTTCTTTCTAGACCTTATCTCAAAAACAAAATTCAGCTATTTTAGACCTCCGTGGCAGGCAAACTTCAAAGGAGAGTGGATGGAAATCGGAGATGAGCTCATTAACAACAAACTGCAAGAGATTATCTTATATACAAATTGGTAAAAGAAGCATATCCCAGCAATCGCTAGCATCAATTGAATGAACTTCCGGAAAATCCAACCCAAAAGTGCTCATTGCTCCCCTTCATATCTGTCAAGAAAATACCAAGATTTAAGTGAGATTCAAAATTAACCCAACCTTTTTTCTTTTGATCAGTAACAATTAAGACAACCATATCTAAAGTCAAAAGGAAATGCATAAAATGAGGCACACCTTAGTAGCTGACTCCATTAATGGTAGGCCACATTTCATGATTCAATTTTTAGAAGCAATAAAAACTATCTGATAAAGAATATGAGGACATCATTCTTCTGGCCTCCTAACAATCGCCAGGTACAAGCGCTAATAATAAGACCCTTTAAGCAACTACTGTCATTTTTTCAAGAATTCGATTACAATATATCCCTGTCGAATTCTATGCTAAAGAGTGGGGGCCCTTGCTTTCCAAAACGATGCTCTCAGCACCAAAACGAGAACATAAACTGATGGGTCAGGCCCGACCAAGTGGCCCATTCCGTCATGAACCAAGCCTGAGTTAATGGAGATCCGTGTAATCCAATGGAGTCCGAGTCCATATCCACGAAGCCCGGCCACGTGGCAGCAGTACGGGTCGCTTTGGAAGCAGTCAGGCCACGTCCCGTTTTTACCAAGTCCTGCGGATAACTGCTTCGCCAATCGAAGACACCTGCCGCATCGGTTTGGTGGACACCTCGAACGCTCCTCGTGAACCGTGCTGTGAAGTCTCCCCATCTGTTAAAGGACGCTTATAAATATGAAAGCCCCTCGGCACTTGAGGGGCAGGCAATTATTACTTACTAGCAAAGATCTCTCTCCTAAGTTGTAACCCTTGAATATTAATATACCTCAGCCTTTCCGAAAGTGGACGTAGGTCACACTGACCGAACCACTATAAATCCCTCTCTCATCTTAATTTGCATTGATTACCATTATTACTTGACCGGTGGTGTCCGAACAAGAGTTTGACATCATCAGTTTGGCGCCGTCTGTGGGAACGTACAAAAAGTTTTCACCCTCATTTAAATTATGGTAACCACCAGATCGACAAGACGCGAGGAGGGCGAGGATGGTCCTCCACTGGCTAATCCTGGCCCGAATGCTCCTGCTCCCACTCCTCAACTAATGTTGGAGACTATGCAACAGATGGTAGCCCAAAACCATCAAATACTACAACTCATGCTCGCGGGGCAAGGAGGGGTCGGAGGAGTACCGCAAGGAGGCACACGCCCGGGGCATCAAAGAGCTCCACGACGGCGAGGAGCTCCCCACCTAGGCGCCCAGGCCCCGGGCGCCCATGCTCCTGGCGCCCAGGCCCCGGGCGCCCATGCACAGGGCGCCCATGGTGTACACCCTGGCGCCCATCCCCAGGGCGCCCCCCGTGGGGCCCAGTTGGGAGGACCCCCACCTCCAGGAGGACCCCCACCTCCGGGAGGGTCAAATCACGGAGAATTTTCACATCCTCCCTCCGCTTCTGATGGGGAGGATCCTCATTTCCAGGAAGGGGAAAGTGAGAATCAGGAGCTGGAAGGCGCGAGCTACTTCTACGATTCAAGCAGAGCAGCCCCCAACCGATGGGACGAGAAGCTCAGAGAGATGCAAGATCAACTAGGCGATGTTTTCAACGCCATGAAGGCACGCGCACCAGAGACCGTGGATTACCTAGTCAGGCGAACGGACACACCGTTCAAGCCTGACGTGGTGAACTATCCACTCCCTTGTAAGTTCAAGATGCCATCCATGGAAACCTTTGATGGAGCAAAGGATCCGCTGGATCACCTAGAAACTTACAAAACAATAATGCAGCTGCACAGTATCCCGGAGGAGATTATGTGCAGGGCGTTTCCAACCACGTTGAAGGGTTCCGCCCGACAGTGGTTTTCCAATCTCGCCCCAGCTTCCATCTCCACATTCGAGGAGCTAAGCAGGTCCTTCGTATCACATTTCATTGGAGGACGCCGCCACCAAAAGCCAGCCACACACCTGCTGAGTGTAAAGCAGGATAGTAATGAGAGTCTCCGGGCATACCTCACTCGTTTTAACGAGGAGGTACTTCAGATTGAGGAAGCCGATGACAAGGTAACCATGACAGCCTTCTTGGGAGGCCTCCGTCCTTCCAGTTTCTACTTCTCAGTAATGAAACGCCCGCCAAAGAGCATGACGGAGCTACTGGCAAAGGCCCAGAAATACATGAATGCTGAGGACGCTACCAGGGCCAGGCGGGGCGAGTCCTCCAGAGGCGAGTCCTCCAGAGCGGCGGACAAAGGAAAGCACGATAAAGACGACAAGAGGGAGCCAAGCAATAAGCGGAGCAGAACCGAGAGGATACCTGCCAGAGACCGACTCGGTCCTGCTCCCCAGAGAGACCGACTCGGCCCTGTTCCGCCAAGAACCCAACAAACTTTTACGGCTCTCAATGCTGCCGTTGGGCACATTCTGCTGGAAATACAAGATGATCCTGCAGTAAAATGGCCGGGGAAAATGAAATCTCCACCAAACCGCAGGAACATGACCAAATATTGCCGCTTCCATCGTGACCACGGTCATGACACTGATGATTGTTTCGACCTCAAAAGGCAGATTGAGGATCTCATCCAGCGTGGACACCTGCGCCAATATGTTGCTGGTAGGGGGCAGGCGCCACCGCCACCTCACAATGCCGAAAACCAGCACCCTATTGGAGAAATCCGAACCATCTCTGGAGGGTTAGCGGAGTCTTTCTCCGCCATGAAAGCCTATGCCAGGAAGGCGAGGCATCCTGAGGAGCCACGCCCGTCAAAAGCACCGAGGCACAGTGCCGACGAAACTATATCCTTCTCGAATAAAGATCTAGAAGGGATCCAGCACCCTCATGACGACCCTCTGGTGCTCTCGATGACCATCGCCAATTTCCAGGTACATAGGATCTTGGTGGATAGTGGAAGCTCTGCAGATATCTTGTTTGTAGAGGCTTATGACAAGTTGAGGATGGGCCGAGAGAGGTTACAGCCTGTCAAATTTCCTCTCATTGGTTTTTCGGGGGAGAAGGTGTATCCCTTGGGGACAATCACATTGCCGGTTACAGCCGGGACAGCCCCCTGAACCTCCACCACAATGGTCAATTTCCTGGTGATAGATTGTCCATCAGCTTATAACATCATTCTGGGGCGACCTACTCTTAACTCTTTAAGAGCAGTCCCTTCCACCTATCATCTTATCCTCCGCTTCCCAACCCCGAATGGAGTGGGGGAGGTTAGAGGAGACCAAGTAGCAGCAAGAGAATGCTATGTCACCTCGATGAAGGCCAAGATAACACAGGAGGCGATGCAGGTTGAAGTCTTGGACCCAAGAGATGATGCCACCACAGAAAGAGGGGAACCTGTTGAAAAACTTACCCCTATAATCTTGAATGAAGAGCATCCAGAGAGGAAAGTATATGTTGGCTCTTCACTCCCGGAGGATCTGGTTGGCCAGTTGACAGATTTTTTGAGGGATAACATAGGCATATTCGCATGGTCACATGCGGATCTTGAAGGAATCGACCCAGCGGTCGCCACCCATCGCCTCAATGTTAACCCTCTCCACAAACCTGTTCGGCAAAAGCTAAGGGGCGCCTCAACTGAAAGGGCCCAGGCAATAGACAAGGAGGTCGGAAAGCTGATTGATAACGGGGCGGTCAGGGAAGTGGCGTATCCTGAATGGCTCTCCAATGTGGTGATGGTGGCCAAGGCGAACGGGAAGTGGCGCCTTTGCGTAGACTTCAGCGAACTCAACAAGGCGTGCCCAAAAGACAGCTACCCGCTGCCCAGGATTGACCTCCTCATCGACGCCACAGCGGGACACGAGCTTCTCTCCTTCCTGGATGCTTATTCTGGATACAACCAGATTAGCATGCACCCTCAAGACCAGGAAAAAACATCCTTCATCACTCCGAAGGGCACCTATTGCTACAGGGTTATGCCCTTCGGACTAAAGAACGCTGGAGCAACCTACCAACGCCTGGTGAACAGAATGTTCCACTCCCAGATCGGGCGAACGATGGAGGTGTATGTGGACGACATGCTGGTGAAAAGCTTGGCTGCAGCAGATCACATCGGTCATCTTCAAGAGACCTTTGGTGTTATTAGGACCTATAACATGAAGCTGAACCCCGAGAAGTGCGCCTTCGGCGTGGGATCAGGGAAGTTCTTGGGCTTCATGGTCAATCAGAGGGGGATTGAGGCAAACCCCGATAAAATCAGGGCTATACTGGACATGAGGTCGCCATCATCGACTAAGGAGCTGCAGCGCCTCAATGGAAGAATTGCAGCACTAAACAGATTCGTCTCAAAATCTGCAGATAAGTGTTTGCCTTTCTTCAGAATTCTTCGAAAAACTTTTGAATGGGGATCTGAGGCTGAGGATGCCTTCCAGAAGCTCAAGGCCTACCTGGCCACACCTCCTCTCCTTTCACATGCTTCGCCTGAGGAAGTGCTGTATTTATACCTCTCTGCCTCTCCCTCGGCGGTGAGCTCTGTTCTCATTACGAACCATAGTGGAGTGCAAAAACCCATCTATTATGTAAGCAGAGCATACCGAGGGGCAGAGGTCAGATATTCAGAGTTGGAAAAGCTGGCGCTCGCCCTCATTTCTACTGCAAGGCGTCTACGTCATTACTTCCAGGGCCACAAAATCATCGTCGTCACTGATCAACCTCTCAAGAGAGTTTTGGCAAAACCTGACGTATCAGGGAGACTCCTCAAGTGGGCAGTAGAATTGGGCGAATTTGATATTCAGTACCAACCAAGGGTCGCCATCAAGGCACAAGCACTGGCTGATTTTGTTGCTGACTTTACACATGTAGAGGACCCCACCATGTTGCTGCCGGCACACCCAACCTCTCCCCCGGGCGCCCAAGCATCACTGGGCGCCCAGGACTCTGAAGTGGGCGCCCAGACACCTCTGGGCGCCCAGACTGCAGTGGGCGCCCAGACACCTCTGGGCGCCCAAACTAAAGTGGGCGCCCAGAGCTCCTCTCTCGGCGCCCAGACTTCTGCTGGCGCCCCATCCTCTCTCGACGCCCCGACACATGTGGGGAATTCTGCTCCCGACGCCCCGGGAACCTCTGATTCTTCGCCTGGCAACCAGATGCTTACCAAGACATCAGACTTTTCTTCTGTGCCTCATTGGGAGCTGTATGTTGATGGCTCCGCGACAAGTGAAGGAGGTGGCGCAGGACTCCTTCTGAGCAGCCCAGATGGTACACCCATCAAGTATGCGGTAAAACTCCACTTCAATACCTCGAACAATGAAGCCGAGTATGAGGCCCTCCTCTCTGGCTTGAGGTTGGCAATTGAGATGGACGCCCAGTACCTCGTGGCCCACAGTGATTCACAATTGATAGTGAATCAGGTAAATGGGCAGTTCGAAGCAAAGGAGGCAAGGATGCAGGAGTATCTTGCCATGGCAAAGAGACTAATCCAGCAGTTCAAGCACTTTAAGATTTGTCACATCCCAAGAGGGGACAACATGGCAGCCGATACACTCGCCAGGCTCGCCTCATCCTTAGAGGCCTCACATGCGGAACCAGCTTTCATGGGGCACCAGTTTGAGCCAAGTAAGTTGGATACAGACACCACTAGCGTCAACTGCACCACGGCCGAATCGAACTGGATGACCCCCATCAAGGCGTACCTCCAAGAAGAAACAGTCCCAGGTGATCCCCTGGAAGCCAAAAAACTCAGGATGAGAGCTTCTAAGTTCACCATCCTACAAGAGGTACTCTACAAAAAGGGTTACAACCTGCCGTTGCTGCGCTGCCTTTCCCCAGAAGAAGCTGAATACGCCCTCAGAGAGATTCACGAAGGGATTTGTGGAAATCACTCTGGAGGACGCTGCCTCGCCCATAAAGCGCTTAGGCAAGGGTACTTTTGGCCAAGCATGGTAAAAGACGCCAAAGAATTCACCAAGAAATGTGACAAGTGCCAACGCTTCGCCACTGTGTCAAGGCAGCCACCAGAGGAGCTGACTACCATCCTCAGCCCATGGCCTTTCTCCAAGTGGGGCATTGACATTTTGGGCCCCCTGCCTTTGAGTAGAGGCCAGTGCAAATTCATAGTCGTCGCCATAGACTATTTCACAAAATGGGCGGAGGCAGAACCCCTAGCAAAGATAACAGACTCGAAGGTGAAGGATTTCATCTGGAAAAACCTGGTCTGTCGCTTTGGGATACCTCACGCCATTGTCAGTGACAATGGCAAACAGTTCGACAACAGGCTACTCAATTCCTTCTGCGCCGAACTTCAAATAAAGCAGCCTCACTCTAGCCCAGCACACCCCCAGGCAAATGGGCAGGCAGAGGTGATGGTGAGAACAGTCCTGCGCAACCTCAAAACAAGGCTCGAAAGAGCAAAAGGTCTGTGGGTCGACGAGCTTCCGGGGGTATTATGGGCCTATCGCACTACGCCACGTACGCCTACCGGGGAAACCCCTTTCTCTCTTGCTTTTGGGACTGAGGCGGTCATTCCTGTCGAAATAGGGGTACATTCCCTAAGGGTCCACCACTACGACCCTACCACCAATGAGGAAGGACTCCGCCTCAACCTCGATTTGCTAGAGGAGGCAAGAGAAATGTCTATGGTCCGTAATGCGGAGTACAAGCGACGCATGGCCAAGTACTACAATTCGAGGGTGAAGCCTCGTTCCTTCCAACCAGGAGACCTAGTCCTCAAAAAGGTGATCCTCGCCACAAAGGACTCTCGGGAAGGAAAGTTGGGACCAAATTGGGAAGGTCCCTATCTCATAATAGAAGTGGTGAGACCGGGCACCTACAGAATCCAGAGCTCTGAAGGAAAGGTCTTACCTCATCCATGGAATGCAGAGCACTTGAAGAGGTACTACCAGTGAAGATTTGGAACGGGGTGGATTAGGGTTTTTGTTTAGGTACTTGATGTTGCACTTTTTATTGTTCAAAGCATTGTTCAAAATAAAACAATGGATAGATAAATAAAATTATATTACTTTCATTACAAAAAGGTTGCATAAATCAGGCTTGTAAACAGAAGCAAAAGTTCCTATGCTCTAATCACTCTCATCCCCCTCCTCATCATCCTCCTCTGCGTCGTACTCAGCGTCATCAGAGCTGCTGCCACCATCATCAGGCGCCTCCATAGGCACAAAGCCTGATATGTCAAGGTCTGGAAAGGCAGCCGAAATCTTCTCGCGAAGCTCCTCGTAGCCATCAATGAAGGCATCTGCAAGGCCAATCTGTAGGTCCCTCTCAGCTTGAAAAGCTCTCTCGTTCGCTGCCTTCATCTCTGCCTCCATAGCAACTTCTCTGAGCCTCGCCTTCTCAAGGTTACGAGCAAGCTCAGCCTCACTGAGCGAAGCCCTCTCACGGGCCTTCACAAGCTCAGCCTCACTGAGCGAAGCCCTCTCACGGGCCTTCGTAAGCTCAGCCTCATTGAGCGAAGCCTTCTCACAGGTCTTCGAAAGTTCAACTTCTGCCTCGGCCGCCCTCTTAGTGGCTGCTGAAAGTCCGATCTCAAGCTCGCTCACCCTCTCACGGGCCGCAGCAAGATCAATCCCCGAAGCCCTACCAGAGGCTTCCAAAGCAGTAATCCTCTCTTGAGCAGTGCAGAGCTCTAGCTGCATAGCCTCCTTCTCTCGTCTCATCTGACCATAAGATTGGGCTCTCGACAGCAAGCAGATGGAAGCAGTAGAGACCTGAAGAGATAAGGGACGAAAGTGAGACGGTTAAAAAGAAATAAAGGGGTAACGGTCTGGAGAAAAAAGAATAAGAATCTTTACCTGAGCCAGGCCCTCTACAAACGAGTCAATAACCCCCTCGGTGCCTAAGGCATTAACCCGAGAAACCTCATGCGGCAGCACATATCTCCCTAGCCTGTCCCGCCTCTCCCACGAATGGCCCAGCATGGAACCAGTCCTAGCCGATACCCCTGAAGAAGTACCCGGTTGGGGAGGACACAGTTGAGGGGCAGGAAGTGTAGCTGAAGAGGAAGACTGCGGGAAAGCAGTCTTAGCGGGAGAGATCCCTGCCTGAGGAGACACCTTGGGTAAAGCCATTCGAGGGGGAGGCACCCGAGACTTGACGCGAGTCGCTGGCGGAGAGGTTCTTGGAGAGGCGTCGTTCGTCCTCACCGCCTTAGAGGAAGGGGTACCTCTGTCCGAGAAGCGGGTCGAAAAGCGGGCGCCTATCATCTCTCTGCTTATCTCTATGCCTGTTAGAGAGAAGTGTTAGCCAATGGTACATGGGTACAGCATGCATATCAGGTAAAAGTTTAAGATTATTGCCAAAGCAGGAGTAGCTTACTTTTTCTTTTGGATGACGGTCCAGAGGGGGACCCGCCTGTCCTATCCGAAGAAGAGTCCGTAGGAGGACCACTGGTATTGCCTCTCTCCTTGGGAAGAAGGACTCCCAAGTCCTTGTCAGGGTGATCTCTCACCGCTTGCAGCTTGTGCTCCTGTTCCGTGGAAAGAAGGGGAGGATCTGCAAATGAGGACATGACAGTGAACACAGGCATAAAAACAAGGAAGTAATCAGAAAGAAAGCAATCAGAAAATGTACCTAGTCTCTTAGCGTCAATCCATTTGGTGGGTACCAAAGGTCGATCTGACTCAGCAACCCACTCTCCACCGACGAAAAAGAAGCGAGATTTCCAATCGTGGCAGTTTGAACGTAATCCCGTGAGCAGTCTTCCGCCCCTAGGGGTAAAATAGTACCATCCCCTGTGAGGGGCTGGGGACTCAATCAAACTGTAAGCAGCATGAAACTCGATAGGAGAAGCGTCTTCTTGATGTACTCTCCCCCACAATACGAAGAAGCCAAGCAGAACTCTCCATCCGTTAGGTGCTAATCGCCCCGGAGTTAAGGAAAAATAGTGGAGAGCACGGCAAATGGGAGAAGGTATTGGAAATCTTAGCCCGGCCTCGATCATCTCTTCGTATATCACAATGTCACCGGAAGAATCGTCACAAGCTGGCTCGTCCGCTTCAGCACGGCGGCACATCACAGTCGGAGGGATGCAAGCACTAATCTTCAAAAGATCACCGTCAGTTTTGAGTACACTAAAGGTAGTACTTACCTTTGATCCGGCATCCTCAACAACAACTTTCCCCTGATACTTTTTGCGCCGACGCAGAATTCTGCTGGATACATCACTAGTGCCTTCGCCCGCGCTCGTGGGGCCCCGCCCGCACGCTCCCGTCTTTGAACACGTCGACCTCAACCTAGTCTGGGCGCTAGCGCTTTTGGGCGCCTCCGTGCGCGCCACGTCCTCGCCCGTGGGACCCACAGCACTCGCAACCACCTGGGGCCCCAGCCTCACGCCCACCTGAGGGCCCGCACCGGGCGCCGCCGCCACAGGGACTCCTCGGGCACCGGACGCCGCCGCCGCAGGGATGCAAGGGGCACCGGGCGCCGCCGCCACATGGGCGCCAAGGGCGCCGGGCGCCGCCGCCGAAGGGGCGCCAGGCGCTGCCGCCGCCAGGACCCCTGGGGCGCATGGCGACGCCGCCACCACCGCAGGAATGCACGGGCCGCCGGGCTTCGCCGCCGTAGGGCCGCCAAGGGCGCCGGGCTTCGCCGCCGCAGGGCAGCCAAGGGCGCCGGGCGCCACCACCGCAGGACCGCCACGGGCGCCGGGCGCCACCGCAGGAGCGCCAAGGGCGCCAGGCGCCGCCACCGCAGGGGCGCTGGGCGCTGCCGCCGCCGGGACGCCTGGAGCGCCTGGCGATGCCGCCACCTGGGCGCCCGGGACGGGCGCTGCCTTGCTGCCGGCGTCCCCGTAACCCGTAACGCCACTGCCGCCGCCGGCCAGGCTGCCGATGTCCCTGCCTGCATCGCCCGTGCTGCCAGCAATTTTGACACCGATTGCCTGCCTGCTGTTAACTCCCTCCTGGGATTGCTCAGCCATGGTGGGTCTCCTTCTTTGGGGATAAGAAAGGTGAAGATCTTTAAAAAGGGGAATAGTTGAAGAAAGGTGGAGTTGCCTAGGGATGAGGAACAATTGAAGAAAGTTGGAGTTGCCTAGGGATGAGGAACAGTTGAAGAAAGTTGAAGTTGCCTAGGGATGAGGAACAGTTGAAGAAACTTGGAGTTGCCTAGGGATTCACAAGTTGAAAAGGAAAGAGGAACAGTTGAAGAGAAAAGACCTCTGTCATGCTCTCCTCTCTTTCAAAGGGCTTTTATGGCTTAGGGTTTCACAAGCCCCACAAAACCTAGGGTAAAAAATCATTTAAATGGAAAAGAAGCCCGGATAGTAAAAATGCCCCCCTTTCAAAGCTTCTTTGGGCGCGGGGCATTGAGGGGCAAATGATGGGTCAGGCCCGACCAAGTGGCCCATTCCGTCATGAACCAAGCCTGAGTTAATGGAGATCCGTGTAATCCAATGGAGTCCGAGTCCATATCCACGAAGCCCGGCCACGTGGCAGCAGTACGGGTCGCTTTGGAAGCAGTCAGGCCACGTCCCGTTTTTACCAAGTCCTGCGGATAACTGCTTCGCCAATCGAAGACACCTGCCGCATCGGTTTGGTGGACACCTCGAACGCTCCTCGTGAACCGTGCTGTGAAGTCTCCCCATCTGTTAAAGGACGCTTATAAATATGAAAGCCCCTCGGCACTTGAGGGGCAGGCAATTATTACTTACTAGCAAAGATCTCTCTCCTAAGTTGTAACCCTTGAATATTAATATACCTCAGCCTTTCCGAAAGTGGACGTAGGTCACACTGACCGAACCACTATAAATCCCTCTCTCATCTTAATTTGCATTGATTACCATTATTACTTGACCGGTGGTGTCCGAACAAGAGTTTGACATCATCATAAACAGTGATGTCAAACATTAGTAGCATAAAGGGATTGATGAAGCTAAATTCAATAGTTCTGCTTACCACTTTGCATATTTCTGCACCCCGTCTTGATACTTGCTGACAAGTGATGGATGATTTAAATGATTTTACGAGGATGTCAATCACTTCAGTCGACAACTTGACACCGGAGCCTTGTTCAATGTCCCAATGACAAAAAGAATGAATTCACTTATGGATCTTTCATAGCTAAGGGCTTTATATTCTCATAGGAGATGTCAACTGATACTCCCTTCTCACCTGATCGAAGTCTTTGTTGATTGTTAGGTAGTGATCTGAAGGGTTCCTCATAGAAGGGCAGGGGAAACCATTCAATGCGAAAAACTACTACATGAGAAAGCATGAAACCATCAATCAGTCCATTATATCAAAAGCTATGAATCCATAAAATTATCCCATGTTTTAGATGATCGAATCTTTATCTATGATTATAGCTCGAATGATCTTAGATAATTAATTACCTCATTAGCTGCGGAAACAGGGCCAAAGTAAACTGTTCTACCAGCAGACAGAAGGCATAGATTGTGGAAGAGCTCAAAGACTTCACTGCTGGGCTGATGGATAGATGCAATGACTGTCCTTCCTCCTTGTCGAGCAAGGCTCACGATGCGACTCATGACATGGTAATAAGCAGCACTGTTGAGTCCGCTTGTGGGCTCATCGAGGAAGAGAAGCTTCGGCGAGTCAAGATCTCTATGCAAATGCTCACTCTCCTCTTTCGCCCGCCGCTGAGCCCTTTGGAGGCCCACCCTCCAATTTTAGTGTTCATGGCATCTTGCAATCCCATGTCTTGTATTGTCACTTATGCTCTCTCTTTCTTCTCATGTGTAAAAATGGAGCTGGGGAGTTGGAGCTGTGCCAACTAGTGCACGGCTTCTCCAACAGTCAACATCGTCATTAGAGTATCATCTTGAGTCACATAAGCCTACATTCATGAAAAAAAAAAAAAAAACATTGTAGATGAAGTTAGTTTTACATATATACTTTGTATTGAATTCCTAGTATTAAAAAAAAGGAGTGGAGGATATAAGGTTGAGATTTACATCGCTTTCCTAGGATTTGATTTACTAGGTTGATGGCTGGTTAATTATTTCCTACCAAAGGGAACTCTATTTGAAGGTCCTTTAAGGAGCTTCAACTTTAGTACCACAACTTTAGCCCCTTTTATTGGAAGGTGTAGCTTAGAATTTCTAAGAATTCAATATCAATCATAAAACAGGCCCTTTGTAAATGAATAGCAATCAAGACCCATATAATCAAAATCAAGGGGGAAAGGAGTACTTACCGAGGTCCCAAATGCTAGCGTCTGCTTTCGTCCATTGATTAGTATCTCTCCTGATTGCTTAGTGTTTGAGCCAAGCCTCCCTGCAAATAGTTGTCAATATAAGATTCTCTCATTTGTTCAAACTGCTATTTTAAACTTTTATTGCTTGCATGCATCGTCATCATCAGAGCCTTATCCCATCAATCTGGGTTCCCTAGAGTTCTACTCTAAAACGTTGAGCAATCTATGACCAAAGGTCCTATCTATTTTGACATATTTATCTATAACATGAAAGTAATATATCTCTCCTGTGTGACAAAAAAACCTATCATGTACTTGAAAGAAGAAAGTAGAGAATTCAAGTTGTGATTACCAGCTAAAGTGTCAAGAAGTGTGGACTTGCCACAACCAGAAGGACCCATGATGGCCAAAACCTCACCGGGCTGCGCATAGCCCATTAGACCCTGAAGGATTGTTCGCAAGCCAGCGCTTCCATTCGAAGCTGTTAACCAGAGATCTTCCCATGTCAAGGAAATTCCATTTCCATTCACTGAGTCCGCACTCGACCTAACTGTCTGGCAAGTAACACGCTGCACCTCTTCCTGCATTGGCAGGGTCACCATTTCAGCCTCTGCAGTGCTATTCACATCCAAGTTGATTTTCAACAGTGGCGCATTGTAGATAGGCCTGGCAGGTTCAGTTGAAGCTTGAGGAGGATGATAATGAGGAGGGGTAACAAGAGAACCAGTGCTAAATGGGAAGAAAAGGTTGGCAGGAAATTACATTTTTACCCCTTAATTTTTTTTTTCTTATTTTATATTTTAACATCTTAACTTATATTTAGACTCCTTAATTTTTTGGGGCATTTGGTCAGAGGTCCCTCAACTTTGGTTTTTATTACAAAAACGGTCCACGTGTTTTTTTCATAAAGCGAAAGGTCCATTTTCAAGTTTAAACAGTTAAAAAGTCTAGAGTAATACACAAAAAAGGAAAACTGATTTCGTTCAGAGTTTCATTTGGAGAAAAAAAAAAAAAAAAGGGAGAAAATCCATCAATTTGTAAATATTATTTGACTGTACAAATCAAGGATTACGATAGATAAGAGAAAGAAAATGGGAAAAATTGATTCAAAAAAGGATAAATTATCCATAAAATCTGTACGTGGGATTGGACAAAACTCAAATAAATTTATCTGAGAAGGAGAAATCTCTTAATCTTGAGAGATTAATAGACTCACGTTTCTACTATAAATTTGCTTTGAGTCATCAATGAGTGAGGCCCATTGTAGGTCAACACCTCAATGTCTTGGGTACGTGGTAGTAGGGTTTTGGGAACATATAATTCTCATGATGGAATCTATTCTCATATATATATATATATATCCCCTTGTGCCAATTAATTGATTTTCATCATTAGTGAGTGCGCACCTATCTCAATTAAGAGTTAATTGGATGGTACTAATGATTACTGTGATTAATTTGGTTACAAGGATAATAAGAAATGGATCCAATTTGGTTGAACAAATTTATTCCAATAGATCCATGGACGTAATTGATAGAAGCGCATACTTGTAGTAATTGGGAAGTTTATGGTCTTCTTGTAATTATTCCTAAGACTGGAGTATAATTACATTTAATTAGTGGACTTATTTGCAATTTACTGTGGGTCCGGAGTTCACATAAGATGTGGGGTCCAGATTCTAAGTGGTCCCCATGCTAGCCGTAATAAGAAAATGTTACTAATCTCATTAGAACTCTTAAGGAAAGGAGGAGTACGACACTTACTAAAAACAGAAGTAAGACTTCTAATCTTGGTCTAAGAGGAGGTGTGCTATAAACTATAAATAAGAGGTGAGCGTTAGAGATCTTTACACACAATTATCTCTCAAGTTCCTCTCTCTCTTCATCCTCTTTCTTCTCTCGTTTCCTACTAGAGATTTAGGGTTTTCTTCTACTTGGAGATCCCACCACTCTCCTTTAGAAGTTCTCTAAGAGGGTCATAGCATGGAAGAACACAAAGGCAATGGAGATCAAAGTTTGTGTAAAAAGTTTTTGTAGAACTCAAGTTATTGATTAGAGCACAACCAAGCTCCAAAGGTATAGATCTACTATCTATTTGAATTAGTAGATCTAGTTATGCTTGTTATTTCTTGATCTATCTTCTTGATGGATGTTTGATCTTAATACTTGAGATTAGGGTTTTAAATCTTGGGGTTGGATTTTTGGCCTTATGGATATTTGATCGCTGCATCAAGTGGGTCAAAAGTTTTGAATACTTATCCTCGAGGCCCACCTACTCCCAACAGGGGCAACAAATGAATTTTTTAAAGCACTCAATTGATTATTCACAAAACCAAAATTACAATAATGTACTTCCACCCCTTGTGGACGTTATTGATCTCGTTTGCAAACAAACAATTCATCAATCTGAACAAAAAGAGAAAAAAAAAAAAAGGGTCACAGGTCACAACACATGTAATATTAAAACTAATGGATAACTATGCATTCGCTTCATGTAGAGGTGTAGAGGGCTGCTCCATCACTTGTATTTTTTGCTTCGGAGGGACTGCTAGCAAAGCTCTTATCATGGGCTTAACCTTCTCAGTCAGCTTGATAATGACCAAGAACATGAGCCTATATACAACCACCATCCCAAACAAGATAGCAAGATCAATCCATTTGGAATGACCCATCTCAACTTGCCATATGTTTCTCAAGATTTCATCACCAGTGATGGTAGCTGGCCCACCCACCTGGTTGTTTGGGAATGTTAGGCCCAGGAACTCATTCTTGTAGAAGCCTTGGTTAGCATACTTGTGGAATGCAATGAAGTACATGGGGTATCTCCAGAAGGGCTTGGGGAGATCATCTGGCAACCGGAAGAAGCCGCCGTTGAGCATCATCACTCCTTGGATCCCGGCTCCGGTGATTATACCCATGAGGAAATCTGGCACGATGCTCGCAACGATCATCATCAAGCTTTCAACCAACATCATGCACACAAACAGTACTAGAGCGAAGAATGCAAAATGATCAATTCCTGTCTGAAGACCAACAAGGTAGTAAGCTATGGCTCCAGGAATTACAGAGATGAGGAGCAGATAAGGGATTGACGAAAGGGTGTTCCCAACTACGTATGCGCCAACTCCATAGTGCCCGTTTAGTCTCTCGCGACTAAATATCTACAGATGAAAAAAATGGATTAGTGATATGCCAAATGGATAATAGATAGATCATAAGGACTTGAAATTCTAAATATCGATTAATTCTTGCGCACATTGAAACTAAAAACATTTTTACCTAATATAGAGTGTCATATAATCCATTACATAGTCTAATTGTGCTTCATCTCGACAAACAAGTTTGATGGTGACCGATGCAATATCATTTGTTTAGATGAAGTAAAAACAGAGTTGTCATAATGTTATGGAAATTTCAATTTTTTGTTCAGTCTAGTAACTTATACCTGAGAGAAACTATTACATCTTAATCACATCTTAAATTATGACTTGTGACATATATAAAGTTTAAAAAGATAACTATTTAAATTGATATGTTGATGAAGTTTTGAAATATCTAACCTTCATGTCCTCTACAAAAGAAGGGAATCCACCGATCGCCATGAAAGTCAGGAATGCAGCCACGAACATAAGCATCGATCCTCTAGCCTGAGGAAATCAAGGCCATCCATGTCAGATTACATTTTAATCAAAGTACCTAGAAGTTTTATTTATATTTCTGCAAATTCCATTGTAATGACTAATGAGTGACGTATGGTTTTGTCATTGCACCTGAATTGACCCAAAGTTATTGCCAATGTCATAGTAGATGGTGCCTACACAAAGGCACAATGCAATGTAAATCGCGAGGCGAAGCCAGTAGTAGCCTAGATCTCTGTACATGTTCACAAAGGATCTTCTGCTGAGGACAACAGACTGAGTTAAGAAACTAGCTTGGCTTCCCCTCTTCTCCAAAGCTCCCCCATCCTACAAAAGAAATCAACCCTTTAGCTTGTAATTGACTTGGGCAAAAACAAAACTAATGGTACAAGTCCTCTTTCATTATTTGATGTTTATAGGTTTGCTCCCAACAAACACTTTCCAAAATGATGCTCTCAGCACCAAAACAAGAATATAAACAGTGATGTCAAACATTAGTAGCATAAAGGGATTGATGAAGCTAAATTCAATGGTTCTGCTTACCACTTTGCATATTTCTGCAACCCGTCTTGATACTTGCTGACAAGTGATGGATGATTTATATGATTTTACGAGGATGTCAATCACTTCGGTGGTCGACTTGACACCGGAACCTTGTTCAATATCCTAATGACAAAAAGAATGAATTCGTTTATGAATCTTTCATAGCTAAGGCCTTTAAATTTTCATAGGAGATGTTAACTGATACTCCCTTCTCACCTGATCAAAATCTTTGTTGATTGTTCTTAGGTAGTGATCTGAAGGATTCCTCATAGAAGGGCAGGGGAAACCATTCAATGCGAAAAACTACTACATGAGAAAGCATGAAACCATCAATCAGTCCATTATATCAAAAGCTATGAATCCATAAAATTATCCCATGTTTTAGATGATCGAATCTTTATCTATGATTATAGCTCGAATGATCTTAGATAATTAATTACCTCATTAGCTGCGGAAACAGGGCCAAAGTAAACTGTTCTACCAGCAGACAGAAGGCATAGATTGTGGAAGAGCTCAAAGACTTCACTGCTGGGCTGATGGATAGATGCAATGACTGTCCTACCTCCTTGTCGAGCAAGGCTTACGATGCGACTCATGACATGGTATGAAGCAGCACTGTCGAGTCCGCTTGTGGGCTCATCGAGGAAGAGAAGCTTCGGGCGAGTCAAGATCTCTATGCAAATGCTCACTCTCCTCTTTTGCCCGCCGCTGAGCCCCTTGGAGGCCCACCCTCCAATTCTAGTGTTCATGGCATCTTGCAATCCCATGTCTTGTATTGTCACCTCTGCTCTCTCTTTCTTCTCATGCGTAGACATGGAGCTGGGGAGTTGGAGCTGTGCCGAATAATGCACGGCTTCTCTAACAGTCAATGTCGTCATTAGAGTATCATCTTGAGTCACATAAGCCTACGTACATGAAAAAAAAAAATCATTGTAGATGAGGTTAGTTTTACATATATACTACGTATTGAATTCCTAGTATTAAAAGAAGGAGTAGAGGATATAAGGTTGAGATTTACATCACTTTCCTAGGATTTGATTTACTAGGTTGAAGGCTGGTTAATTATTTCCTACCGAAGGGAACTCTATTTGAAGGTCCTTTAGGGAGCTTCAACTTTAGTACTACAATTTTAGCCACTTTTATTGGAATGAGTAGCTTAGAATTTCTAAGAATTCAATATCAATCATAAAACAGGCCCTTTGTAAATGAATAGCCATCAAGACCCATATAATCAAAATCAAGGGGGAAAGGAGTACTTACTGAGGTCCCAAATGCTAGCGTCTGCTTTCGTCCATTGATTAGTATCTCTCCCGATTGCTTAGTGTTTGAGCCAAGCCTCCCTGAAAATAGATGTCAATATAAGATTCTCTCATTTGTTCAACTGCTATTTTAAACTTTTATCGCTTGCAGGCATCGTCATCATCAGAGCCTTATCCCATCAATTTAGGTTCCCTAGAGTTCTACTCTAAAACTTTGAGCAATCTATGACCAAAGGTCCTATCTATTTTGACATATTTATCTATATAACATGAAAGTAATGTATCTCTCCTGCGTGACAAAAAAATCTATCATGTACTTGAAAGAAGAAAGTAGAGAATTCAAGTTGTGATTACCAGCTAGAGTGTCAAGAAGTGTGGACTTGCCACAACCAGAAGGACCCATGATGGCCAAAACTTCACCGGGCTGCGCATAGCCCATTAGACCCTGAAGGATTGCGCACGATCCAGCGCTTCCATTTGAAGCTGTTACCCAAAGATCTTCCCATGTCAAGGAAATTCCATTTCCTTTCACTGAGTCTGCACTCGGCCTAACTGTCCGCCAAGTAACATGCTGCCCCTTTTCCTGCATCGGCACGGTCACCATTTCAGCCTCTGCAGTGCTATTCTCATCCAAGTTGATTTTCAACGATGGTGCATTGTAGATAGGCCTGACAGGTTTAGTCGAAGCTTGAGGAGGAGGAGGAGGATAATGAGGAGGGGTAACAGGAGAACCAGTGCTAAATGGGAAGAAACCTTCAATGCTATGTGACATGTCAGCCTCAGAATCAAAACTATCCATGTATTTATCATCCTTGCGCAATGGCGCCACAGGTTCATGGCGAGGCAATCTAGTAGGGCTTGGATCAGGTGTCCATCTTGGAACATTGACATTAAATGAAGAGGCCGGTTCATCTGGAAAATTGAAGCTATCCATCTCTACGTCGTCTTTTATCAATATGGCCGCATGGGTTGGTGATCTTGGTGGGCTAGGATTTGGAGACCACCTTGGAACATTAACTTTAGTGTGAGAAGCCATGCTGAATTCAGCGACAGAATTCAGAGATAGAGATAGATAGGCAGATAGATAATTGTATAGAGAGAGAGAGAGAGAGAGAGAGAGAGAGAGAGAGAGCGCTGAAACTGGGTTGAGATGCCAATGAAAATGCTGTGTGACACTATTTAAAGGCTCTTGCTCAACGGGTCAATTGTCAAGTTGTTAGAATTTTATAATCATGATTTCGCGTTTGTTCATTCCCTTTTTAGTTTAATGCTTGTAATATAGTCTAGTGTGACAATACTGACATAGTTGTTGAATACGAAGACCCGGTCACATATGCGGTGGGCCCCACATGCGATAGTCATCAATCAAGGCCAGTTGGTAGTGGAAATCTCCATGATTGGATGGTCATGGCAACCGAACTCTAAGGGCCCCATCGCACACATGGAATTGAATTTCAAGGAATTCTAAGAAATTTATTCCTTTTACATATTAAAATTGAACAAAGAAAGGTGAAGATCCATAAATGACTATCAAATAACCTTCTATTCAACAAAAACAAATGAAGGGGAGACACTAAATGACTACACAGCCACCACCCTGTTAAATCAAATCCCAAGTAAACAAGGTCTATCTGCATCTTCTCCTTATATCCTTTACCTTTCACGTCTTTAAATAATCCTTTGTTGTGACATATTTTATCCAAATTCCTAAGAAGTCAATTCCATGCAAACAAATAGTCCAGTATATTATGATCCATGCCACGTGCGGCCCACCTATGATAATTCACACGGTCAAACTTAGCCATGTTGTGTTGCTGATTAAAAAAGAAAGGAAGAACCTTGATGTCTTGATTAACAGAACCGAACCTTTTGAACTCGTCAATGCTTGGGACAAAAGTTTAAAAAAGGGCACCAGCTGTGTGTTTTTGTGCCAAACAACTTACAATGAAGGTCGTTAAAAACAATGAGTTTGGCCTCTGCTGGTTGATTTCTCTTTTGTGTTCGTGCTCTTATTTTATGTTTATTTTATGTCTTGAAGCCCTTGTGGCCTTGGAATATCCTATGAAGCGAGTCTTGCAATGTTGTCTCTCTTCCTCTTGGCCTCTCTCTTTCTCAGTCAAAAGGGGTATAGAAAAAAGCACACTGTTTTTTTATGCCGGTCTCTGGTTTCTTTGGAAGACTTGACCATTTCCCAAGGTCAGGACTGGGGATCCCATTTTAGAAGCAAACACAAGCTACCGGTTAGTAAGGAGGAACGATTGAAGCTATGTGTTTCCCTTATTATTTTTTCGCCAGTGATGGTATTAGGTGCAATGTCACTATCCGGGCCCGAGATCCGGTAATCCCGAGCCGTGAGCCCATACTTACTCCTGTAAATCCCGAATTAACCGAAATTAAAACGGAATCCACAAGGAATAACATTCTCAATAAACCTGTCAAATACACAATTTACGGAAACATTTATATTTGACATTAACAATTTACATGTATACAAAACAATGTTTCTTATACATGTATCATATCCATAGTTTACCTGTCAATCGATACATATCCAAAACATTGTACAATGTCAATTAATTACATACCAAACGATTATACAAAAGAATTATCCTCTCAAAACATTTTCCCTTAACATTCTCTCAAAATGTTCTCATCTCTGATTCGCACTCGGATACCCACATCAGACGGTATCCCGGCCATTCCACTCATTTAGTCCTCCTGGAGGAACCCGGGGGCGCTGCTACACCGGCATAGGCAATCCGGCCTGTAATGTCATCAATAACACTAGTGAACATGACGGTTCAACAATGCATAAACAATTCTTACAATAGCATGTTAGTTCATAAACTAAATTCATTCAGTCCATAAATTACAATTCCAATTCTAGACAATAACCGTACATAGACATAAAAGTCGATCTTGTAGACATGTACAAGGTGGTCACTACCATAGCATTCATTACATTTCATTTACCATCTTCCCTTAAATGAAGGATTCATTATTACCATCTTCCCTCAAAGGAATGATTCTTCTTCCAAATGGAAGGCATCGATAAATACCTATAGATACGATCGGAATTTAGTAGGACTTACTAGTGTCCGGGCTAGGGACAACTAGCATCACCACGGAGCTCCGGAATGCCCCCAAAACCATCTACTGCAGTAGGATTAGACAATTGTCTCATTTATTCATACATCGAACTCATTTAAAGTTCTAAAACAATAGGTAGGTAGTGCCAGACTCAAGGGTCAATACTTTTCAGTGAGCAATCCATTTCTGGATTCAATTCAGTTCCAATATTCCCTTCATAACCAAGGAAGAGAAAATAATGATACCAATCTCACTAGATTGGGACACAGTGTTATAATGAGGGACTTACTAATCAATCATAATTCTATTTAACGCTATCTCGATATTAAACAACCATATAGGTAAAACCAACGGTTACCAATGCGCGTGTTATTCTTGATGAGCATCACATTTATATATTTGATATGCGCATTATAATCTCCGTAGTTAACACCCATGGAAGTTTAGACCACAATCAATTAACTATGCAATTCTTCCTTCATTACCTTTAATTTTTAACAGTTTCACTTTACTTCATGATTGACCTTTGAACTAATCCAGGGGGCATTTATACTTACAAGGAGTGCTCCAAACTTACGTAAAAATCCAAAATTCATTGGTGTTGGCCAAAGTCCGTCAGCTCGGCGGTTACCCGGCGGTTAGCCGAAACTAGGTCGGCGGCTAGCCGAAATCTACTTGACAGCTAGCCGAATTTTGACTGGCGGCTAGCCGAAATTTCGGCTGTCAGCTCACGGTCAGTTTTCCATAAGCTGACATTTCTGGCTCGATTTTCCGATCACCTTACAGTTTCCTCGCGGTTAGCTGAAATTTCAATTTCGGCTAATCGAATTTTAACGGTTAGCTTTCCAGAAGCTGTCTTTTTGACAGGAAATTCTGACCCAATTTTGGTCAGGTCGCGGTCACCTCACGGTTAGCCGAAATTTGGATTTCGGCTAACCGAAATATGGCGGTTAGCTTTCCAGAAGCTCACCCATTTATGGATTCCGGCGATTAGCTTCACGGTTAGCCTCGCGGCTAGCCAAAACTCACCCAGAATACCGTTTCAAGCTTCAGAACTTCTGAAGCAATCTCTGAAAATAGAGTTCCTTGAACTCCAGTCCTTTTCAACAATATATAGAAGTCCAAGACAATGCATCCTCTTTAGAATGACCATTGGAAACTCAAGTTCTCTCCTCATACATTATCCATTCATTAACAATACCTCTAATATTCATTAATCTATACATTCAATCCATAGAAATTCTACAAATTTCTACAATGGTTAACATTAATCACAAAAGATGTTTATACTTGCCTCATGTAGTCAATGTACTCAAAGTCCTCTTGTTCAACTTGTTTTGAGATGAAAAACGCCCAAATGAAACCCTAACTCCATGAAAAATATGAAAATACACGACCCTTAAGCTATTTATCCTAGAAACTTCCCCTCACTACTCAATAGAACTTGGAAACCCCAAGGAAAGAACATCTACTTACTCGTAGCTCCAAGCAAAGAGATTTTGGGTTCTCTTCCAAGCTTGACACTTCAACAATGGTGAAAAAGGCTTGAGGAAGAAGATAAAGGTACAGTTGATGTAGCTAATAGCCCTTTTTCCATCACCCTCAAAGCTCCCAAGTTTTCGTTGATGAGAAAATGGAAGAAGAAGAGAGAACGGTCTAGGGTTTGGGTGAAGTGAGTGAATGAGACTCATCTCATTCTAATATAAGGTGCTTTTCCACAAAACCCCCTTATATTTAGTCTTATTTCATTTTGAGTCAAATGAAGCCTCATTTGTTCCATTTGAGGTCAATTGGAATCGCGCCTATTATGAAAGTTAACGTACTATTCGAGATACACACGTTGGTATCAAGAATTTCCGCATCCGACGAAATACGCGTAAACACGTATTTACGGAAAAGTCCTTAGCTTGCTTTATTTGAGTCTAAACTCATTTAATACCAAATCAATTACGTTCAAACCCATTCATTATGCTTAATACATCATTTGAGACTAATTTGTCTGTCGTTGGTCCTTAACCTTCATTAACCTGACTACTCATGCTTAAATATCATTAATCTCAATTAATTAGCCTTAATCACGATTAACTTGGTTCAGGGTGTAACATGCAATGATTCTATAAGTATCTAATGTTTTGGTGTTTCCATTTTCCATGACTGAATTTTTACATGTATCTTTAAGACAACTCAACCTAAGCTTGAAGTTATGGTGTATACTTCTAAGCATATTCCGGATTGACTATGTCTACAATGAATGATTATGGGTATGCCAAAAATTCAAAATTCCATGGACTTATTGCATGATAAACATTTGCTGAGGTTTTGTTTTTCCAAAAAAGAAAAAGTGTACCAGATGTGAGAGTATTAAAAATATGTGTATTAAAATTAGGGCGATGTAATGAAAAGTGGGTGCTTTTGTAAGTATTTAAGGGCAATATTAATCGGTGATAAATTAAGAGAGTCTGGTCTAAGATGATTTGGATCTATGGTGTACGTATACTTCAAAGTGAGCAACGTATCGTATCGTATCGTATCTTATTTGATACTTCACTTTTTATGTGCAAAATCTATGTCTGTAGCATGTCACTGCCATGTCCGAGCATCATAGGTTTGGTTATATATCTAATAAACATACCGACAACAATGCTGATGAAGAAAAGCTTCTTAATGCAAGTTGATGGCCTTTCAAGGAAAATGAGTATGCCAAAAACTATATGGATGAAAGTCATAGGAATAAATCCAAAGATGTGCAATTTATTTGAGGATTTACAGATGATAGACTAAAACGAAGAAATAGAAGTTATTTAGCTGACTCCTGCATGATTGGGGTGAGAACACAGGAATATCCCAGTTGGTTGGATATCCCGTTTATCATCCAATTGCCCACAAATTGATCTATGGATTCTCTCCCTATGTGAGTAAGCTAGCGTTATCTCCCGGAATTAGTAGGTTCCTCTCCTCAAGTGAGTAGGTGCTATCTCTCTACGACCAAGGTCTCCAATGGTTTACCCCAAATAATAACAAAAAAAGAGGGGGAAAAAACATAGCTAGGACAAAGCTTTGATGATGATTATGATGATTTTTTTATTAGTTAAATACCTAGAGCTGGGCTTGGGCTTGGGCTTGGGCTTAGATTGAGCCCAAGTGTTTTGACCTATTGTCATGTTCTCAATAGTAGTTTGAATTCGTTGAGTCAATCTCTAGCTGACCGTACACATTTCAATTTTGAACTTGAGCTTGGCCAATCTCAGTTTAGAATTCAATGCCCCTATTAAAGACAAGGGATGTAAATGGTGGACCTGATCGGGGACCTAATTAGTGTTTTGTGGATATAAAACTTGACTCAACCCAACACAAGTTTAATGAATAGGATCTAGACCCTAACTCCTATGAACCCAATTGAATCCGGACCCAATTGCAAGCCCAAACTCAATGCCCCGGTACATTTTTCTACTTTATATATTTGTTATTATTTATGTAATATCACTTTAATCTAACTTATGATTAAAAAATGGCAGATGCTTAGGTGCATATGTCTCACACTGTGCAAGACAACTTGGAGGCCCCTTTGATCTAGCCAACAGCACACCCACCACTAACCCCCTCAATGTCACATGCTCCAGGTTTGCCATCCGAATGAAATCAATCATTGGTTGAAAAAACAAACGATACCTTCTAAAATTATTAAGCTTTAGTGTCTAGACCAAGAGAATAGGACAATCTAACATACTTTAGATTCTGCAAATAGATAGGTTCTGTCTAAATCTTTCGATCACTCACCTCCTCTATAATTGGTGGGCCCAAAGAAAACACGCCGCGCAATTTCCACGATGTTCCATGCAAGACATCCGCACAAGAACATGCCTATGATATAATTATAATATATATCATGAGTACGGTGCAGGATTCTCCATTGATTATATAGGTATCTAGGTCTTGGCCCAATTAGACTAAGACCTGATCAGTAATCAAGGTCTAATTGTGGATTCTCCTAAGAAGAAGCCAGAAAAAAAAAGTAGAAGATTGTAACCTACGCTGGTGAATAAATAGATCTATACCCTCTCTTGTAAAAGAGAACAAAATGACAATCCTTTTCACTACACACCATAGCCCACTTATAATTTTATATATTATATCTATCTATCTATTCTTACAAAAGAGAGAAAGATGATGTACTTTTTTCACTACACACATGCCCAATAAAATGCAAGTTGTGGGGTGCACCCTTATATAGAATTGATGTTCTTTTTTCACTATACACATGCCCAATAAAATACAAGTTGTGGGGCCCACCCCTATATCTATTCTTTTATTATATATATATATATATCTACTCTTATAATAAATAAAATAAAACTCTTATAAAAGAGAGAAAGATGATGTACTTTTTTCACTACACATATGCCCAAAAAATGCAAGTTGTGGGGCCCACCCTTATATCTATTATATTCACTACACACCTACCCAATAACATGCAAGATGTGGGCCCCACTTAGTATTATCAGTAGATATATTTCTATACCCTTATATAAAAGAGAGCAAAGTGTAGTACTTTTTCACTACACATCTGCCCAATAAAATACAAGATGTGGGCCCCACTTAGTATTATTATTAGAAATATTTATATACTCTTATATAAAAGAGAGCAAAGTATAATACTTTTTCACTACACACCTCCCAATAAAATGCAAGATGTGGGCCCCACTTAGTATTATTATTATTATTATATATTATCTTGTATTTCTATACCCTATTATAAAAGAGAGTAAGATGTAAAAAGGGAGGAAATAGAATGAGATAAAGGAAAGAGAAAGAAAAGAGATAAGACAGAGTGAATCGGATGGTTAAAGATGGGGACATAATGGGAATTTTCCAATTTGTCTAATGAGAGTGAATCCGGATGAAGATGAGTTAGAAGACTAAAGTTTAGAAATTAAAAATATCTACCCAACGGTACCATAATGTCAAAATTTTAAAATTACGAAAAAGCCCCCAAAATTCTCTGGAAAATTGCTAACTACCCCTCTACTAACCCAACTAAACCCGGATCTAGACCAAACTTAGCACACACAATCCTAATAATTTCTTTAATCTCTTCTATATGAGTAGATGCTGAAGTTTTAAACGTAATAAAATTTTGTTTTAATACATTCCAATAAATCAAGTAATTGTTTTTCAGTTTCTTTGTTTATTTTTTTTTAAGTGGTGGAGAAAAGAAAAGGAAAATGTGAACAAAATTGGAATCTATCTCAAATTAATATCTCAAATGTTATTTTTTTCCCCTCTTCTTTTCTCAATTTTCCTTTAACATTCTTCTTATTCAGATACTACAAGATTTTTAATGCTGGGAGTTTTGTGGGTATGAGGTTTTTCCTCTGTGAGTAATTGTGTAAGAAAGAATATGACATTTTAACAGATTCTTCATTGACTCTTAGCTTCTTTTGGAATGGATGGAGTTTTCATCCATGTAAGTGAGCACTGTCTACTGAAATTATTATCGTTTGATTGTGTCTTCTTCTTCAATTTTTTTTAATGTTGCAATAAAATCTTCATTCTAAGAAAAATGAGTGCAACCAGAGTTAAGAAAATGATGATGAAGAATTGGTTTTTTCTTTCGCATTCCTGTTTGGGCCAAAGTTGGGCCCATTGATAGCCTTCGTGATCTGATAATTTTAATTATATGTCTGTTTTATTTCTTAAATCTTAACTGCAGGCTCCCAAATTGTGCGTGTTTCGTGTTTCCTTATGGTAGAACTTTGTATTTAGTTCTCACTCTATGTTTGGAATATGAATTTGTGCATATCATTTAAAATGTGAAATTGATACTGTTTTGTTATGTAAGATAGGAAAACAGAAAACTCAAACAGAAAGTGTCATGATTGAGAAAAGCAAAGTAAACAGTAACTAAAAGGGCGATGCTATGAGGCATGGAAAAGCTTTCAATTATTTGTCAGAATCTGCTTTCCTTTTTCTACAGAGTCGAAGGCGAAGGGTTTTTTTTTTTAAGCAGTACATGTGCTAATTTTCAAAAGGCTAAAAACATAATCCATATTTGTATG
Source organism: Umbellularia californica (assembly GCA_028538565.1). Classification (NCBI taxonomy): domain Eukaryota; kingdom Viridiplantae; phylum Streptophyta; class Magnoliopsida; order Laurales; family Lauraceae; genus Umbellularia; species Umbellularia californica. The sequence continues at coordinate 79,832,145 of JAPQWN010000006.1, read as the reverse complement.
AGAATCTGACATTTTATCTTGTTTATTTTTCCTGTTTTAGTTTATGTTAGTTAAATTCTTACACTTTAAACCAAGGCCTCTTCAATCGTCACCCTCCAAACCCCTCAAGAGTACGATAAGACCAATAAGCATTCATTCATGGTTCTCATTGAACCATTTTGTTCACTAATTTCCAAATTTTTATTCATTTTTTTTTGTCTTTTGTAAAATTAATTGTGAAATATGTTGCTATTAAATAATCATTTCAAAGGAAAAATATTTCAGATTTTATTATTCAGAAATTTTTTTAGTTTTTCTTGGTACTATTTTGTCCACCCGGTTAATAAACTAAGCCAAGGTGGAAAAAACAAAAGATTTTAACTATACACTATTTACTCCATTATGTGGTTCATGTTGTACATACTGCCTTTTAACTTTGAAAACTTAAATGCCATGTGCTTTTTCAATAATAAACCTTGAACTAAGATGGGATGAAAATAAAAGCAAAAATGAATAGTGTGTTTTATAATGGATCAAAAGAAAATGAATCAAGTTTATTTTACTTACTACCTTTTGGTGTTCAATACTTGCAATTTTGTGGGCACTTTAAATACTTCGCCATCAGCTTAAAAATCAGTTTAAAAGTCGCGACAAAAGGTATTAGCTAGCTTGCTACTTTTGTTATTATTGCTGGTGGCCAATTGGTAGTTGTGTTATAATTCAAATACCAAATTGACTACACACGAGAGAATTAACATTCTCTTTTTTTTTCCTTGAAACAATGCTAACTGTGAAAATAGTTTCTATTTATTTATTTATTTTTATTTTTATTTTTTAGTGGAACTAAAAGATACTTGGGTGGTATTTGTATTTGAAATTTGAAAGTTAAGAACATCAGAGGGCTCCGGGAGCTTTCTAGAAGATATAAGATTATTTTCTTTGTACGGATGTAACCTTTTGTTATTATTTTATAAATATTAACCATTTAATCTTTTGTGCACTAACCTTAAATATTTGTAATTTGATGTTCCTTCAGTTGTATATTATTTATTATGGCCTTTGAAAAAGGTATAGGGACCTACAAAACTTATAAGCACATCCCATATATACAAGTACTTCGTTTGCATTATTGCTTTATGTTTAGTTTTTTCTTTTTTTTTTTTAGAAAAAAGTAGCAACTGACAAAACATCATAAATAAGAAAGTGAAACATACAAACTTGAACTCATTTTATTTCCGCCCTGTTTTTTTCTCTCTTTTAATGAAAGTTACCATAAAAAAAATTAAATATTCTTTTCCCTTTTGCGTCATTTGTTTGTATTTTATTTAGTTAGAATAAATGAGTTTTCAATTTGACATAATAGTTGTATTGATCTTGATTTATACGCCTGTTGTAAGAATAATCACAAGTTGGATAATGTGATAACTACTACTAAATATTGGTTCTCTTATGATATTAGTGATTGCTAAAGATAATTCTATAAATGCAATTTAGTGGTAGGTCTTATAGATTGCTATTGTAAAATTGTTGTTGTTCTATACAATTTTTAGTTTCTTAATGTACAACTTTTTGTGAGTTTTTTTATTATAAAAGGACATTTCAAGGGCATGAATATATTTATTTATTATTGCTCTTACTCATGAGATTTAAATCGAAAAGCTTTGATCATTTTCTAACACATTTATTTCCTTCATCATTGCAAGCTTCTTCTTGTTGTTGCTGTTGTTCTTCTTTTTCTATATTTCAATGAATCCGTAGAAGGAAAACAAGAATCTCATAAAACTGCTTGTTATGCTAGCGTTACTATTAACTTCAGAGTCAATAAATAAAGTGATCATTTTAAGTGTAAACAACTAAAATAAGTATTTGATGCTCTGAGCTGCAGCAAATTTAGTTTGTATTTGTTCGTTTCGAATTTTTCTTACTTAGATCAGCACTCCCATCCTCTACACAGTACAGAGCAAAAGAGTTGATCTAGAATACCTGGGTTGCATTCTTATGTATTTCTTAAGAGGAAGGTCCAATTCTTTAATTTGGCAAATTTGTATTTGTAGTTTTTTATTTTTTGGTATTTTTTCTCTATGGATATCTCTATTTGTGAGCTTCCATTTAACTGAACTTCTATGATTACTTTGTATTATCCTTTTCTTGCATGGTATAAAATATAGCACTTTGTATCAAGCAAAAGAAGATGCTGACTCTTGGAGAGGTATTGCCTCTTTTTACCTGATAGTGGTCTATCTTATAAAATAAAATAAAGCACATGTTAAATACTAATATTGATCAATTGGTGCTCTGCAAATCTTACCCGTCAGAGATCATATCATAGTTCCACTATTGTTGATCCCTGTCGCTTAAGGACAAGCCGGATTACTTCATTATTCTTCACGGTCGGTGTAAGATGTTATTCTTTTTTGTAAGTTAAGACTAAAACCACCATCTCAATTTTTATTATTCTGATGTCCTTAGGTAGGATATAATCAATTTTTTTTCCTTAATAGATCTGATTTTGTAGTGAACATTTAATGTTCATGGTAATTGGTTAGAACAGTAAGCTTATATGGTTCTTAGTTTTTATTTTTATTTTTTTATAAAACTGCAAGTTATCAATTTGACTATGCTTTCGACTGGACTCCAACTTTAGCAGGTCAAGTGTACCAGGAAACCAATAAGTCGACCTGACTGGTTGAATAAAGTAAATTGAAATTTCTTTATACACATTCATGATAAAATATTTAAAAATATGTGTTTATATCCCAAAAAAGTTATATAAATTCCATATCGATTGTCTTTTGAAATCTCATTTTTTCTCACTATATTATGATTTTATTGTTTTCAAGTGTATAGAAAAAAAAAATTAGTATCAGCTGGATTTGGACATTGCACGGGCCTTGCAATTTACAATCACTCATTTTCTGTTGAAAATTTATTTTTAAATGTATTGAAGCTTCTACTAAATTTTTTAAGAACTTTATTTTTTAATATTTTCTTAGTAAAACTGTGTATTCAGTGCACGTGCAGAGCTCCACTAGTATGACTAATAAAGAAAATGAGATCGGCTCCTAACCCCAAAGGTAGTTCTCTCCTGGCTGCCCAAGGATCGGTCCTAGGCAGGCTGGCCAGCTTCTCCCTAACTCGAGGGCTCCTTTACGTCACTCAAAGCCTCTTTCTCTCACTCAAGGGCTTGATGGGTCCTAGCCCCCCTCATTGTGGTATCAAAATAAATTTAAAAGAGAAAACAGAAAAAACAATCACATCACCAAAAAAAGCAAATAGTAAGATGGATTCCCATTGCAATGTGAATAGTTGCGGGCTGCTCTTATCTAAAGTGGGGGCAATTATAATAACTTTGAAGATGATGGAACTTCTTCTTCTTTTTATTTTTTCCTTAAAGAAGCTTTTCACAATACTCCCCGTTGCTTACAGCTATTCCGCATTTTATGGTATGCAAACGGCTATTTCATTATAAATAATTGATTCAATCATCCAACTTTCCCCTCATCCAACTTGAAATGTGACCAGGGGAATTTGAGTGATTAAGTAGTACTGCCTAAATGGAAAGCTCAGAAAGATGCCAAAAAGAACACCACTATCAGAAAAGAAGGAAAAAGGAAAACTCAATGATCTCACAATATGCCCAAAGGGGGAAAAGGAAGCAGAATTAGGAGGCCGCCTCTCTGCACATGGGATAGAAAAATGGGTTGTAAATGTTACAAACACACTATCATATCTCTCAACATCATCATTCTGACATGAGTAAATGAGTAGTTCATCAACGGTTCTGGATGTATTTGGAATTTCTTGGCTATTTTCATAAATTCCTCAATATCCATGAAGATTTTAGATAAAATTAATCGCTATGATACTTATCGTTAATATGAATATATTGAATGTTTCAAATCATGAACTGAGTTCCCACGGAAGTGCATAAAATCAGATCTATCATTAATATGAATATATTGATATTCTTCACAAATTTCTCAAAATCCGTAAGGGCCTTTTTGTTTGCATTAAAATACATAGAATTTTTTTTCAAACCAGCTAAAAATGATCATCAAAAGTGAAATTGGAAAAAAGAAAAAAAAAAAGAAAAGAGAGCATTAAATAGCCTTCATTTCTATAAAAATAGAAATAAAAGATGAAAAATGAACATCTAGCCTTTGGTTTTCATCTTTAACCTTTCAAGAAAAACTCAGATTCATTAAATCTCAATATATTCTAATGCAAACAAATATGCCTTAAAGATTTTAAGATATGAAATTAAACATCTTAGAATTCCTCAACCCTATTACAAAGATAAACCGCTCAGATCATGAGTTTTATGCCCACAAAACTAAAAACAAAACAAAACAAATAAAATATCATAAGTAATATATGATGCACAATCATAATCGTTTACATATGTAAATGGGTGCAACTAAAACAGCTCCTAATTTTTGTTAGAGTAAAATTTGGGGACACGAGCAAACTCAATTTCCAATTAGGTGGGCCCCAGTTAATGTGGCATTGTTTGGTATCTTTACTCTTTTTTAGATAGACACATCAAAATACGGCCATTAAAAAAAGAGTTATGAAAAAAAAAAGGCTAGAATCAAAAGAATTGTTTGATAATGCAAGGATACTTTTTTATATTAATGGTTAAAAGTTTTTTGCAAATTTCTTGAGATCCACAAAGTATCAAGCTTTGAAAATTGACTCTAGTGCAGTGTTCAGCCTTCCGAAGAGATCTGACGGTTTGGATCTTATGTCCGGGGCCCACATAATCTAGAAAATCGCATCTAATTGCTCATGTTTTTTACACATCTCAAGATTGGTGATGATCCAACTACTGAAATTTGGTCTTCTGGTCGTGTTTGATCTTGTAAACATTTCAAACGGATTGGGTCTTTAATTACACTCCTAGAGATAATAAAAAAAAATAGAAAGACGTTACTGCTCATGGATAAATTCAATATTGAGCATAATACATTAATGGATGATATAGTTTTGCAAATATCTTGAAATCCACAAGCTATCAAGCCTTGAAAACTGATCACATTGCCATTTTCAGCATTCCAAAGAAATCTAACGGTTTGAATATCTCATTTGGGGCCTATAGATTTCAGAAAATTACATCTAATGACTCACTTTTTTTGCACATATCTCAAGAATGGTAATGATCCAACGGTTGACATTTGGTCTCATAGCCGTGTTTGATCTTGTAAACATTTTCAACTGTTTAATCTTGTAAACATTTGGGCTCACTTTTTTTTTGCACATATCTCAAGAATGGTGATGATCCAACGGCTGACATTTGGTCCTATGGCCGTGTTTGATCTTGTAGACATTTTTAACGGTTTGGATTTTGATTTATACTTTTAGATTTTGAGAAAAGAAAATTAAACAAATGAAAAGATGCATGAATGGCCGAGAACACTGTACGCCCGCCTCTGTTTTTCCCCTCTATTTTCTACATGCATCCAATAGACGGTTGTGGTAAATAAAAGCATAGCCTCTGTACTTCTCTACACCATTTAAAGACTACTAAATCCAGAAAAACGCTTCCATTCTCAAAATCTCCATCTGATTTAGTGATTCCTCGAAATAGTGTAAAATATATAGCCATGGCAAAGATGTCCAATTAGAGTAAAATTAGGGACCTGCGCAGACTTATTTTCCACTTAAGTGGGCCCCACTTAACGTGGGCTCTCAGCAACATTCTTCTACCAACCGCACTCCTCAATTCTCTCGTACCGACACAGACCCCAGTCTCTTTCTCCAATCATTATATTTCGTCTCCGCATCACATTCACACACAAATCTCTTCGTATTCACTTCCACACTATAAATACACCCATACACACTCAAAATCAGATGAAATGAGACTCATGGATTGAATTCCTACTACTACTTCTTCTTCATCTCGTCAGATCGAGCTGCAGAGCCCCCTACAATGGCGAGCGGACGAGGAGACTCGCAGCTGCAGCAGCAGAAGGTCGACTACGTCTTCAAGATCGTCCTAATAGGCGACTCGGCGGTCGGAAAATCACAGATCCTCACCCGATTCGCTCGCAACGAGTTCTCATTGGATTCCAAGGCCACCATCGGCGTCGAGTTCCAAACACGAACCCTACTCATCCACCACAAGACCGTCAAGGCTCAGATCTGGGACACAGCCGGCCAGGAAAGGTAATATCAATACATTTTCGTTTCCTTCAAACCCTAGTAGGATATGTGATGATGCTGTGATGCTAATCAAGAATCAAGCAGAGTTTTTGTTTGTTTTAATGTTATTTTTTTAAAAAAAAATTAGGGTCTCGATCGGTTTGATAGTGAGAATGTGTTGGATTTTGGTTTATACTTCTCAATTTAGTGTATTGGAAGATTGAAAGATTTGATTTTTGGTGGAAGTAGGAACAGGGCTTTGGAAGTGAGCTTTTAGATCTAATCGCAGATTTATGTTAGAAGGAAGAAAGTGAGAATGCGATTTTCTTTTTAAATTAGGGTGTTGATTGGTTTGATGGTGAGAATGTGTTGGATTTTAGTTTATACAACTCAATTTAGTGTGTTAGAAGGAAGAAAGATATGATTCAGGTGTAATTAGGAACAGAGCTTTGGCAGTGAGCTTTTAGATCTTATATCACATGTACAATCTTGGATTAGAAGATGTTAAGGTGGTTTATTCTGGAGATAGAGTATGGAATCGAATCATTTGATGCCAGGAATCAGAGAAAGGTGTAATAGTATATAAATCTATGAGGGCTGGAAAGTCCCATTTTGGCTAGCTCTAATAGGAGTTGAGATTACTGTGAAATTGGATGAGACATAAAATTGGGGAAAATGCACAAAACTAAGGGAGTGAAATCATGTGTTGTAATTCTGAAACAGCCCTCATATGGTAAGCATTGAAATTTTACAGTGTAAAGGAACAACAGATAAAAAAAACTGAATACAAATAGACGCGTCGCATGATCAAAACCGTTTATCACTAACCCATCCGGTTGGCGACCGTTAAGAGGAGAAGCATTACTAGAGAGAAAGTATATAAGAACTTTGACTGATTGGAGGTCATTCCTAAGTATTTCGTGCACAACTAGGTACTTCATTATTCAGTATTCATCAATTTTTTTAATGTAGTGTCTGTGTGACTGACATTGTGAAAATGAACGATCGAGTATGATTGTTTACTTCTGGTTTTGCAAAAGGTAATTATGATTATTGGCCTTCGTTGAGTTTCAAGAATGATCGAATGATATGTGGTTTATTTATTAGGATATGTTAGATTGTGGATTGATGGAGAGTGTGCTTTAAATTGAACCGAGTAAATTAAACCCAGTTAGATGGGATGTGGCTTAATGATCATGGATTTTGAGATCATGACACTTTAAATTATCATGTAGCTTACATATAGGAAACTGACTGCATTCGAGCATCATGCTTTTAGGTCTTTCAAAATTAAGTGGGATGGGTTTCTCAAATTATTGCTGTTATTAAGATTCTTTGAAACAAAAAGTTTAAGAACTTGATCGATGTGATCCAACACATGTCCAATCTCAAGACAATTCAAGTTGGACTTGATCCAAACTTCAAACTGACAAAATTATGTCATCTAATTTTGATGATGTATCATATGCATTTCTGTTCTTAGATTTACTTAGGCCAATGGGGCTACTAGAAACTTAGTGATTGGTGGCCTGGACCAGAAACCACACCTTTGTACTGATTGCAGGTTTCCATTCCACATCAGCTATTCAAATTCTGGTTTTCTTCCTTTCTAGGAGCGAAGTTGCAGTTTGCATTTTCCATGTTGGAGCATTCAAATGATGTTCTCTTTGGCATTTTCATTATTTTTCTCTTATGATTCTTTCAGAAATTGCTTTTCAGGTTTCTAGTAGTGTTCATGCATGGTTTTTATAGTACACAGATACAGAGCGGTCACAAGTGCATACTACAGAGGTGCTGTTGGGGCCATGGTAGTTTATGACATAACCAAGCGCCAGACCTTTGATCACATTCCACGGTGGCTGGATGAACTGCGTGCTCACGCGGACAAGAACATTGTGATAATTATGATTGGCAACAAAATCGACCTGGAAGATGAGCGAGCAGTGCCTACTGAAGATGCAAAAGAGTTCGCCGAGAAGGAAGGGTTGTTCTTCTTGGAAACATCGGCACTGGAAGCAACTAATGTCGAGAACGCCTTCATGACTGTTCTGACGGAGATTTTCAACATTGTTAACAGGAAGAACCTGGTGGTAGATGAAGCTAAAAGCAACATCAATGTGCAATCACTTTCAGGAAAGAATATCGTCGTCCCAGGACCTGCACAAGAGATCCCTGCGAAGAGCTCGATGTGTTGCAGTTCTTGATCCTTGGCTTGGGTTCTTGGGTTTGCCATTGGTTCTGCTATATTTCTTGATATCTTTGAGCTGAGTACTTGGTAGGCTGTAGTATCTTCTGTGCATTGCTGTAGTTTGTAGACTAGATTGACAAAAACTGATGAATTGATTGAATCCACGTTCTGAAGATGAGAATTAAGTATAAAAGGAAATTCCCACTGAGACAGAAGGGTTCGTTTTGCAGCAATTATTCCAAAATGGTGATTGTGGGATGGAATTTAAATTGAGAGTCCCAACTATGATCCTTTAGAATTTCAAAGAACAAGTCTGGGGCTTGTTTGATTGGGAGAATTTGAAGCTCATTCCGGAGGAAATCTCCAAATGCTCTCCATGTTCTTTGAATGCTTCCTTACATATTAGCCTTCAAAAAAATTTAGTAGCTTTTCAGGACCCTTAATTAAGTAGGACATTCGTGAGGGCCTGTCAGGAGATTTTGTGAAACTTTTGACAATGCGGGCTCTCATTAAAAGTTCTGCCAATCAAACTGGGCAATTGTTATTGTTGTTTTTGTTGCTATTGTTGGGAACTCTCATTAGGAATTCCCCCTGGAGGGAATGTATTAGGTCCCTGGTACAACCTTCATGTGCATCCATAATGGAGTGCTGCTCAAATGCCTTCCTAACACAACCAATAGACCATAAAACCATTGTTCTGCGGTTTCTCATCACCAATTAGTTTTGGGATAAGTGGTAGTTTAATGGGGTCTGAGATCTTACAGGTCGTATCAGATCCTGTATGAGATCCCCCAGACTGTTTTGTTTGGAGAATTTTGTCTAAAAGCACTTAGAATTCTAATCAGGAGTTTGTAAAGGAATAATTCCTAAGAAATTAAATTCTTCATGCTTCAAATTATTTGTAGGATCTCCTCTCTACGGGTACAGCGGGAATTGACCTTGTGTGTCTTCAGGATGATTTAAGGGCAACCAAGACCTGATTTAACTTTGTAGGACCTGCATTTTTACTCATTGAATCATTCATGTTGAATTCCTCCCCTCTTTTAAGCACTAGCTTGAAAAACATTCACCTGTGCACTGCACTGTACATTCGGACCGTATTAGAGGTGAGACCCACCTCTAAATATGCATGACACACCATGTGGATGCTCGATGCATAGGTGTGTAGTCTGTAGGTGAGTATTTTTCACATTAGCTCTAATTTTAAAATGATTTACATGATAATAACACAAAATGTGCAGTTATTTTTTTTTATGTAAAATGTCCGATTAGAGTGGCCTAACCACTGACAATTTAGTGGCAAGGCAATCTAGTCTCACAAGAGGGACCATGGATTGATCCCTGGTCCTCACAATAGGAGAGTCACTCCCTTACCATTGTTCCAATAAAAAGATTTTAATCAGAATGAAATTTCAACAGAATCGATAAGAAGAAGTCTCCATGGAATAGCTAGTTTTTATCATACCCTAAGACATGTTCCTTTTAGCATATTTCTTATAACCCTAGGACACAGAAATGGAATTCTAAATCCTCCTCTCCAAAGGCTAAGCGGCAACCATCATGTGAATGTTAGAAATCTATCTCAATCCCAATCCTTGAGGAATTCTCTGGCCATCATGAGGCAGATTGAAGTCTTGGGAGGGCATGTCAATGATAGAAATCTATCTCAATCCTGAGGAATTCTTGCCATCATGAGGCAGATTGAAGTCTTGGGAGGGCCATCATGAGGCAGACGGAAGCCCTCAGAGGGCTTGCACTACTTAACCCTTGTAGCCTGGGCCCACTGCTAGGCCAAGCCCAGTGCCTAAAAAATGAAAAATAATTTTAAAAATGTTAACATCCCCACTGAGCATTGAGTGTAAACTTAACATCAATCCCCCACCTTCATATATTGTTGATCAATCCCTCACCTTCATATATTGTTGAGACCGTCAATACAACAAGTAATTCCAGAATTTATTTTGGGCCAGGCCGAATACTCTTCTGGAGGACCTATTAACAAGCCCAGTTAACTTACCAAAGGCCCAGTTGAGCCCCACAAGCCCACAAAAGGCAAATCTATTCATTATCTGCGTGTCACATCAACGTAATGCAGGAATCCTATCTGTTCTTATCTTCACTGTCTTTTTATAGAAGTAGGTGGAGAAATTAGGAGCAGTGAGACCACACATACAGAGAAAAGAAAAATGGCTTCTGCACTTGTCCTCCTCACTACCAGCCCTTCCATCTCTCTCAATTACCCTCCACTTCCCAGATCTCTGACTCCATCTCCATCTCCATCTCCATCTCTCTTCTCTACCAATCTCTCCACAAGAACACTCTCTCATACAAATACAAGCTATAGATTTCAATATCAGAAGCCTTTTCTTTCTTTTCTGAAAGCTTCCTCCCATGGTGTGACCGCAGAGATCTTCAACCAAGAAAACAAAGAAGAAGTAGAAGAACAAGAACAAGAAGAGGAGGAGGAGGAGATTTCAAGGGCTTTGTTGATATGGAGAGCCATCAAGTTGCCCATTTACTCTGTTGCCTTCATTCCCCTCACTGTGAGCTCTCTCATCATCATCATCATCATCTAAGTTGTGATCCAGTAAATGATTAATCAGAACCATTGAAACTCGGGGTCTGAAACACCACATGCTTTGTATAGTGCCGACGAGTTCGGAGCCTCCTGAGTTATGAATTGAGTCCGGATCACTGAGTGTCTCACCAACCGTTGGGCCCACCTGTTGAACATCCCAACCGTTCACAATGAATTGACTCTGTGATATATCCTTAAATTTTACTTGAATAGGAGCTTAACTAATAATCTTGATTAATTAATGCATTTGATAAAGGTCTTCTTCTTCTGTGGATCATTGAAAGGGGGCCCCCACTTCCTTAAATTGAGATTAGAGCAAGTTGTGTGTCTAAAAGAGAAGTGGGCCTCACAGATCCCATTAGTGTAGGTCTCATTTTCCAAAGCTGTACAAATGGTTCCCACATCTGAGTGATCCAAGCCATTCATATTAAGAGTTGTGCAATGCAGATGCATGATCTGTGTGCACTGAAAAAAAAAAAAAAATCCTTTAAATGGGTTTTCTGAAAATGGACTGTCCAAAGGAGAAAAAAAAAAACATATGTGACATGAGACATTCAGTCGAAAAAAAAAAAACAGAGAGAGAGAGAGAAGAATGGATGATTTCCATCTATCATTGTGATCTGTGAATGGGCTATCCAAAGTGGAGCCCATCATTCAACAATTTAGATTACGAAACTGTGATCTCACTTCTATCAAAGACCATTTTGAATGGATGCAAGAATTCTACCACCCGACCCAACAGTCCTGTTCAAAATCCAACTTTGTTTTGAGCATTTTCCAGTTTGGGTTGGGATAGATGAAGCCGGAAAATCGAAGCCTGATTTAAACTTGGAATGGCTTCTGGTTGGGTTGAAGTTGGATTTGGTGGGTTATATTTTAATCAAATTTGTTTATTGTGCTGATATCTTAACTGTATTTTGGTTTCTTATATGCACTGTGTCACTGGGGGTGCATTGGTTTCTAGCACGAAATAGTAAAACCATGATCATATGATGTACGCCAGCATACAACTTTTCATATAATGATAAAAAAATCTCTGAACATTTGTGCTATTCGTTACTTTATTTAGATTGATTTATCTCTCAAGTTACACGCGCATACTTTTAGAAGCATTTTAGCTTGATTAGATGTTCCATCATGAAAATGCTGGAATTCTGTTTGGCTTGATTTTAAGAGCCAACCCACTGATAGTTCACTGGTCTCCTGTTCCTGAGAGACGACCGGGGATCAATTCCCGGTTGTTTCCTTGTTGGTTACGGACTTGTGCAATGTGTGTGGGTGCATGAGTTGGGTATTTATCATAGAGAAAAAAAAAGACTTAATTTAAAGAAAATTATACGTCTATTCCATCCTTATGTACTTGGTTAGAATATATTTTCTGTTATTATTAAATAGGTAGCAGCATTGTCAATGGGCACTTTTATTTATCTTTCTGTATCTAATGCTTTCCCATCATAGGTTGGCAGTGCTGCAGCTTATTTGCAAACTGGCCTGTTTCATACCCGGCGATATCTTGTACTCTTGTTATCATCAGTTCTTATCATTACCTGGCTCAACTTGAGGTGAGAATCATGATTCATGATACATGGTGCAGCAAGATATCCAAGAATTTTCTTGATTGATAGTTTTTCCTCTTGTTTTTACTTGGATCACTGCTCTTGTAAGTAGTTTGAAATTAAAGTTCTCTAAAAGGGTTCATGATTTTTGCAGCAACGATGTCTATGATTTTGAAACGGGGGCAGATAAGGAAAAAAAAGAATCTGTAGTAAAGCTAATTGGCAGGTATATATTATTCTCTAGTAGCTTCTCAAATTCATGTCTTTCGGTACATGAGTAATGCTAGACATTGACTCCTTTTTATCTTTGGAAAGTCCTGCAGAGACTCTATATGCTGCCAACACATTTCTTGTCCTTGGATTCATTGGACTCCTTTGGGCATCTGTTGAAGCAGGAGATATGCGTTCCATATACCTATTGACTGGTGCTATTCTTTGCGGTTACGTTTATCAGGTCTGAACATGCTGCTCCTAGCTGCAAGTTAGTTAAACAATAGGAGGTGGAGTGTATTTTATTTTTATTTTTTTGTATCTGTTTATGTTATTTCCATACATCATATGACAAGCTGAGATATGATTGGAAGAGCTTTCCCAAGTTCATACTTTTTACATGGATTAATAGTCAAAATTGCATGCTTTTTAAGATCTTTATGCTTTTGGATCGGTTTTGACTTAAAAAACCTATAGGATGAAGGTATCATAATTTTGATTTGGGTTTTGCTACATGCCTATATTGACTTAGGACTGACTAGCTCAAGATGATTTCCTGATGAAGTTATTGTGGCTAATTCCTGAATCCAATTCTTGTCAATTCAACTCTGCCACATCTGGACATGTAGATTTAGCAACAAGAACCACCCAATATCATAAAATAATAGTTGAACTCTGGACATGTAGATTTAGCAACAAGAACCACCCAATATCATAAAATAATAGTTGAACAACTTGACGGCACTAGGTGCACATGTAGAGGGTGGTTCTATTGACACCATCACTTTGGTGTCTTCACATTCTTTTTATCCTTGGAGCATATGAGATTGGATTGATATGGTCAGACATCTTCCTGTTGAGCATTGTTTGCTAACTCAGATGCGTTGGTTGGTTAATAGTGAAGCTGACTAGTTTGCCAAAGAGAAGCTCTAGTTTTTTCCTTCTTCTTTTACTGCTTTCATGGTCTTCTGCTGGGCCATATTGCTTCATGCATTGTGATTGTTGAGAACTTTAGTGTTAGCTTTTTGGACAAAAAAGGAAAATGCTATAAAGAAATAAGCTTGTGATCCAAGACATCATTAATACATCCATGTGCGTCATCGCATGGACGCACATGCATGCATGTTGACTGTTATCATTTAACATTAAATTATAATTAGGTTTTGTTAGTTTTTCATGTAATCTCTGAGTAGATTTCAATGTTTATTTTAGTCTTTTCTACGTAATTGCTTATACGAAGGTCCATGGTAGAAGTAACAGTATGAGTCAATCATTTTCATATGCTAAATTGTGAGCTAACCTTCAAATAAGCTCACAAAAAAACAAAATAGTCAATGTTGACAGAATCTGTATCTGTGGCAGTGTCCGCCATTCCGATTGAGTTACCTAGGATTGGGTGAACCACTATGTTTGGCGGCATTTGGTCCATTTGCAACTACAGCATTCTATCTCACTCAGAGCAGCAAAAGGTTATGTGGGTGTCTTAGAAATTTCCTGTATTCTATGTTTTTGATTGGCACTCTGAGTGAAAAATTTTGGTTTAACAGTGATATGTGCATGCTACCCTTAACTATCACTATTCTGTCTGCATCACTCCTTGTGGGCATGACAACCTCCCTGATTCTTTTCTGCAGTCATTTTCACCAGGTGTGTTCTTTTGGTCCCCCTGCACCCATTTATAAATTTAATTGTTCTTAATTTTCGAGCTTGTATCAACTAATAAAATTGGAAACAGCTCAGGTTGATGGAGACCGAGCTGTTGGAAAGATGTCGCCTCTGGTAAGATGCTCAAATGCATACCTTGAATTGTAAAAGAAAGAAGAGGGGGAAAAGAGTCTGGTTTCTTGAATCATCCAAATGCAGCTAACCTTTTTCTCATAATTCTAGGTGAGGATGGGCACTCAAAAGGGCTCTGTGGTTGTCAAAGTTGCAATCATGACTCTCTATTTTCTTCTGTTTGCCTTTGGCTTAAGCAAAGCTCTTCCTTTAACTTGCACTGTAAGTTTCAACAAGTTTGATGCTCTAATCCACTCGAACACTGCCTTTTGATCTTACTGCTATTCTTTTTTTGAAGCATCAAAGTCCTTAACCTCAGCATTTATAGTGTTTATATTGTTTTAGTTCCGTACATCTCATATTCTGTTGGCTCACATTCCACACCATCAATGTGGTGAGCCCTGCCACGGGTGAGGATGCCAAAAAGAATTCCTTATGAAGATCTTAAACCCTCAATCTCTAGTCTAGTTTTCATTGATTGAAGGCTGTTGCTGTATTTTTTTTCCCTTCACAATGTAATTTGCAGGCAACCAGTTAAAGGGTTAAGATAAATCAATCTTCAATTTTTTTACAATTTTTTTTGGGTATATGGAACCATAGGCTCTACATGCTAAAAAATGTGTGAACCGACCAAACCTATATTCCCTCTTGTTCTTATTCTAGTTTGTTCATGTTATCTTCCAGTTCTTCTGTGCATTGACCCTGCCGATGGGAAAGGTGGTTGCTGACTTTGTTGAAGAAAACCATGGTGTGAGTACCAGAACAGGAATGCACTGCATTGACCATTGTATTTGGCTTCTGTTTTGACACTATAGTTATTTTCCAGGATAAGATCAAGATTTTCATGGCCAAGTATTTCTGTGTGCGGTTACATTCTTTATTTGGAGTTGCACTAGCTGCCGGGTTGTTAACAGCTAGATATGTGGCTAGATGATATTGTCCCAGGACTCTTTTAACTCAAATTCATTGGACGTGGAGTTTTGACTTGAAAAGTATCAAGATCCAGGAGGTAACAATGCATGATTTTGAATCCAATATTTTGGTTGGTTTTCTGTTTAATTAAAACAATAGATTTTGGGCCCTAACTGAACTAGTCCATTTGATAAAACTAGCATGCATGCCAACACCACCACCTAGCCTTGCACTTCTGCTAGTTACAAGATGCCCGCTATATATTTTTTGGTATTAAATTGCCTGTGACACTATCCAAATTTGTCTTTTTAACAGGAAGTGAAATAGAGTGCTCATTCAATTTATAGCTACTGCTTCAGATTGTGAAGTAGGCATTGTCCCCAGACAGTTCATCACTTCTGTTTCAAGTAGTTTGTCCTTTTACAGGAGATGGTCAAGGTATGAGAGCTCAGTAAATCCAAAATTGCACTGTAAGTGCCTAATTGGCCCCCTCTGACTAAGCATCTTCAAGGTCATGCACACAGACATGCTTGCTAAGCAGCAGAAATGCAATCAAAGATGGTATCTTTTAGAAGTTTCAAAGACGAAGCATACAATGAACTCCATTATTTTCAAGTGGTTGTGTACCTGAATTCTTTTTTTTTTTTTTTCCCGATTTAGATAGATAATTAACTTTGACAGAGTTCAGAGTTCCTGCCCTGCACTTGATGCAAAGCAAACGCAGTTTATGTCATGTATGGCTCACAAATTATTGACTGTATTAATATTAAGCTTTCATGAAGAAAGTAAAATGAGAAAGAGAATTTTCCATTTTGATACTTAATTGTAGACTGCATTCTGGTGGGAAATGCTTTATTTGAGTTGGAGTTGAACAGTGGGTAAAAATGATGCACCAATCAATAATGGGCCATGCTTTAATTCACCCATTTGTGTATATGTAGCATATTTGTATTCTACTTGTGGGGGTGTCATTCAAGCCTTGGACTGGACCGAGATTAGCCCAAGCCAAGCCCTTTCATATTAGAGCCCGAGTTCTAGGCCAGTATTGTTTCTTTTGGCGTCACGGCATACCTTACAGGAAGTTCAAAGCACAGATCCTATAGGTTCTATTATTTTCTTGTCGAAGAGAATGATTTATCTATTGGAAAGTAAAATTGAACAGCCCAACACCTAGCCAAGAGGGTGCCAATAAAATCATTCAGAATCATGCCTCCCCGAGTCAAATCCCAACTTTTCATGCTTGTCTATAAGACCTTCAATATCTCCATCACTCATGAACTAGAGCCCACATTATGAATGGGGACTGGCTTGGATTTTGGGTCATGGTCTTTCGTAGGTACAGACTGATCTTATTGGCATCTAGAACATGTGCAAATACCAGCAGATGAAACTGGCAAACTATGGCATAGGTATAACTGGATCGTTGGCATTCTCAGTCAGGCTTATAGTAATTCAATTTAAATAAAAGCACATTCCAAGACAATGAAAATGGTCATAATCATCAACCAAAGTTCAAACACCAAAGCCCCATAGAAGGCACTGGTGGATCATCAACAGAACATGTTCAAGAAAGAAAAGCAACCAATGTTACTGCCAAAATTAATACCAGTGCTCAGATTGGGAATAACTTTCTAGTCCTAGTAATTTCTGACACGGATACTGTTTTTCTTAGAATTCTGAATTTACCCTCTAGTCCCATTAAATTGTTAACTTCTGGAATAACAATCTGAACTCAACAACGTATTCCATTGAAATATGAGAGGTTTGTGTGATTTTATAATCCAATGGATTTGAAGGCAGCCTGGATAAATTGAACACGGACATGCCAGGAACTTGGGGCATTAGAAATGGGGACCATAAAAAAAATGGATCATCATCATCATCAAAGCCCTTGTCCCAACTATATTGGGACCATTAAAAAAAAGGGTGTTTGAATTATTTGTTTTCTTCCAAATGCACAAGAAATGTATAGAGAAAGGCCCTTCAGAAGGCCATTGGCTCCTTTTGTAATCACTTCAGACCTAGAGTTTACTCCATGCCGAGAGGCTACTGAGGAGAGAATAGTCAAAAGGTGTCCCTAACAGACTTATCTACAGCTGGGGACTTCACTTGAAAAAAAGAGTGTAAGATAGTACGTACCAACCCAAAAGCTTAAGCTGATCGGTGAAAGGCTCAAGCATGTATATAAAGTCCTGCCAAAAGCATTACTCAGCGATGTAGGATGTTGGGCTTTACTTTACCAACACAGAGTTCCTGTTAAAAAGTCCAAATATCATCGTATATTGGCCAGGGAATTTGACAATAATTGGACAATCAAACAAGAATTTAAACATGAAGTATTAGTGGGACCAACATAATGGACTATGGCAACCGACAAGCAGTCTCAGAAGCATCAACATGACCAGGACCAAAATCCCAACTAGGCAGTTGAAGGTTAATTATAGCACTACCTATAACATTACAACATCCAAATGTGGAATTGTTGATTCATACTCCAAATAGCAGCTAAGCTCAAACATGTCATCCTTTACGATAGAACGGTCTGCTCCACCACAAGCTGATGCATGACAAAAACAGCAAACTTTTTTTTCTTTATGATAAGAGTTAGTTCTATTGTAAACCTCATGCTTCAGAATGTCATTCTTGGACTGTTTTCCTACCACATACAAGGAGATGCGAGCAAGAGACCAACCCACATTGACTGGAAAAGGGTCTAGCTCATATGATATGATACAAGGAAATGTATCACTTCTCCATCTGATAATGATTAAAAGAATTTAGTGCCCTGAGAAGCAGTCACTAGTATGGTAGTTCTTCGGGCATATTTTACACCGAGCACACAAAGTCCCCACTTGTTTCAATGTCGTCAAGGTCCATATCTGTGTCTATGTCATCCAGATCAATACTTCCGTTGAGAAAAAGCCCACCAACCATTGGTCCATCAGCAGGTTTCCGTGCTTCCTGTATTATAGACACTATATCTTCAATGCTTTGTAAAGAAGTGCTTGCATCTTCACTCTGTGAGTTCATCTCCCCACCTACCATTAGCTCTATGGGCAAGTTCCTCAAAAACCATGGGTGATTTCTAATTTCAGGGATAGTTATCCTCTGCAGGAAGAATCATGATGAAATAATGTGAATTAAAAGCTGAAGATTTTTGAGGAGAACAACAAAAGCGCAGTAGCAGATGAGATGCATTACCTTCTCTGGGTTAGCTACAAATATCCGCGATAAAAGATGTTTACATTCCTTAGACACCCTCACGTAGTCTGGAATAGAGTACTGGACACCAAGTATCCTCTGCCAAAAATCATAAGGTTTTTAATTAAAACTTTTGCATGGACTTGGAAATTGGGGTGCATTTGGATGTAATCTATGGTCACATTATATTACCCACCCCAAGTGTCTTTCTGAAGTTCTTTGGATCATCAGGATCCTCAAATGGATAACCGCCAATCAGCATGACATATAAGGTAACTCCACAAGACCAAACATCTGCAATCTACAGTAGTAAGAAATTAGAGATTGTCAGTGTTAAGCAACAAAACCAAGTCCAAAGTGATCAGATAAAAGAAAACTAAAAGGGGGAGTCGAAAATTAAAATCACCTTGCCATCATACTCCTTTTTTAATAAAACCTCTGGAGCAATATAGGCTGGTGTTCCTACCGTTGATTTTGGTTGCGAATGCAATACAGACGACTACAAATTCATGCACATTAGTGTTACTAGTTGGAATCACTGAAAAGTGAAAACGTATCCACTCCTTAATTATTAGTAATTACCTTTGAATAACCAAAATCACAGATTTTAAGGCGGGGGGCCAGGCTTCCATCAAGAAGGGTGTTTTCCAGCTTAAGATCCCTATGACAGATTTGCTGCAAGGAGATGATCAAAATAAAATGAAGACAACATAAGATGCCATCATTAGTGTTTTTATATGCCCCAAAATCAAATAGAAATGTATTCAAACAGTGGAACAATGGATGGTTGTCCACTCCACCAGCTATTTTGACTGGCAAGGAAAAAGTTTAACACATTTAAGATAGATTGTGTTCTTGCCTTGTCCACGCCAAATCCTTATTTTAGATGGTTACTGATGTTGAGGTGAAAAAAACAAAATGGTGGCAGAAACAGAATCCCATGTAATTTGATTATCAGTTTCCATGCCACACTGCCCCAAAAATATAGTGGAATAGATAACCATATTTATTATTTAACAATACATAGTGACATGGAAATTGATATTTGATATATACCCAAATCCACCAGATCCTTTAACTATTGATTGAATATGAAAAGGGTCATGGAAAATACCATGGAATGACAATAGCTTACTCCTGATATCAGTTGTTGAAAGAAAAACCGAGCCTGTTCCACATTTCAAGAATAATGATTGATAAAGAGCAAAACAGAGCAAGCTTCTTTTTAAGTACTGTAATGCTGTTGTAGTATATAAATTGATAGTTTCAACATCATTCGTCGTATACCTCATCCTCACTGAATCTGCCAGCATTGCATATTCTTTCAAAAAGCTCACCACCACCAGCATATTCCATGACAATAGCCAGATGAGTAGGTGTTAACAAGACCTGGAATGAGTAGCCAAAGTACAATATAATTTTGGAACTATAAACCAGAACAAGAGTTATGAGTATCAATAGCTATTTAAAATCATAGTACTGTATTACCCAACACTAAAGGCCTTAGGATATGTGGCACAAAATAGTAAATAAATAAATTTCAGGAAACTGAAATGTTATGACAGCACAGCCCTGCCCAGCCGCAACATATTATGAGTTTGTTTCAGAAATGAAATGAAAATTTGCCAGTAGCCTGAGGTGGCATGTAGAAGGGCGTGTCAAGTATGCGAAAACTACCCAAAACACTAGCCTCACAACAAGAAAACCTCTGTGCTAATTATAATCTTTGTATATTATTTCTAGTATCAAATGTGGATTCTTAGCAAAGGCAATGATTAGTAGATGCCTCTGGTTTGAAAGCAACGATCTTAGGTATAAGTATAACAGCTCCTGTTCATCTGACACAGGAAAATCCAGTTGAATCCAAATTGCTGCTTACTGATGTTTTGATCAGGAGATTATTATAGGAACCAACTTTACTTTTAAGAGAGAGAGAGAGAGAGAGAGAGAGAGAGAGAGCATCAATCTGCTGAGACCTCTGATTAGGTGAAACTTCATTTCACACGAAGGAAAATAAATTTAATATGGTTTGTTAAATTCACTTACAAATCTTTCTAAAACCCAATTATTTAAAAAAAAATAATTCCAAGAGACATTTGAAAGTGTCTTTTCAAAAACAAGTGTTTCGTGTCCTTTGGATGAGATGTGTCTCTTGGGCTCATTTGAATGGATGTGACCCTATTTCCAAGAGTTGCTTTCAAACATTATAAATTGAGGTTATTTGAAGTTTTCCAAAAAGTTGAAGAAGATTATTCAAGAAGATCCAACTGAGTATAATGCAATATTTTTAGAAGCATATTGTCTAAGAGTATATTATTCTCTTCTGTTTTTACTTTGATTTTAGGGGCAATTCCATATTTCTAATTCTAGTGTACAGGCTTCGAATGAGAGTGGGGCATTGTATCCTGGGGATAGAATTTCACTCCATCCACCTGCATGTGGGAAATTGCTGTCTTTAAACTGTTGGGGAAATTACTTACGAAGAATGTGCAATCATAAAATCAAATAAACAGTTAATATAAATAATTAGTGTATAAACACCATGGATACATGAGGGATTTAAACAGAAAGGTAGAAAAAGAAAAAAAACCTCTAGCCATGCAAGCAGATGTTTCTATGTTATAAGCTTCTCTCCCTTCTGGGCCAGAGTTTTAAAATAAAAAAACCAAAAAGAAATCAACAGACCAAATACCTTTCGGCAATGGAATGTGGTAATAATAAAAGGAGATAATGACATATAGATAATATATATGTAGAGAGAGAATGATAATAGTAATATATAATTCAACTGACCACAGAGAAGAAAACAAATTATAGATGAGAAGGACCTCTTAAAATATAGTCCTTAGTTCTGGATAAGATCTACTTTTCATCATTTTTTTATAAAGCCACACAAACACATCATTTCTTAAAATAAGGTGCTCTTTTGATCTATAGATCATTTAATCAGAGTTTTTTTTTTTTTATATTGGTAAACTCATCTCTTCTTTGCCCATAAAAATGCTGATACTACACATAGATTTCACTAACAGAGCCCTAAACGAAAATCACAGGTGTAAATAGTAATGAAAGTAACTACCTATATGAATCTCTTACCAAAAAAAAACCTATATGAATCTATGTCCTTTAGACAGGTCCTTATGATAATAATAAAAAAAAAAGTCACTAATATCCAACAACTAGGCCTTCCTCAATCCTCATTCCTCACCCAACCAAAAAAAGGCCAGTAACCAAATACAGATTTTCACAGTACAAAGGTCCAGTTAAAAGAATAGAAGTACACAAATTAAGTAAGACCAAAACAGCTGCATCATAGAGCCTAATTTTTCGCTAAATTTATTAAATAGAACTAAAAAAAAATCAAACTTTCTTCAGCCCACAAAGAAATGATATCACTCCTGAAAAGAAAGAATTCTAACAATTACCTCCTTAAATCTAACTATATTGGGGTGCTTCAAGGACCTATGGTTCATGATCTCTCTCTGCACATTCTCATCAATCTGTCATAAGCAATACAAATCCAAAAATCTCCATAAGTCCTCCAAGGTGGTGGGAAAGAAAAATAAAACCAAAACCCATGTGAGAAAACAGCTCAAAAAGAATTCCAAAACACAAAAAATCCATCTACAAGCAAAACCCAGATTGTAAAGCATGTGATTGACTCACCCTCTGCCCTCTCTCTATGTATTTCACAGCAAACAGCTCTTTAGTCGACTTATCTCTCACGAGCTTAGCCACCCCAAAATTTCCAGACCCAATATCTTTCATATGCTCATAACGATCCATCTCTTCAGATTCTCACCAGTTCTTTCAAGTCTCAAAACTCTCTCCCTCTCATATACCATACCATGTAATATAAAACAAAGGCAAGAAGACACATTTGATGTAATCTCTCATGTAAGCATACATGGACTGCAAGTGCCCTCACACAGAAGGGTAAGTGGAAATAAAAGCCCGACAGACACAGTGCAGGGTAGTATGCCACGTGGCAATATCCCAACGGGCTGGAGTGGTGGGCAAGTGGGCATGTTGGAGAGCATCATTTCCTGTGGGAATTGTGATGAAAAGTACAGAAATCCTCCTTCCCAAGAAGGCAGCTGTTAGCATGTTTCTTTATCGGAATTTATGACTAGAATTTGGGAGGTTAGGATTTTTCGGACATAATCTGACATGATGTGACATCTTGTCCTCTTGCATTTGAAATGCTGTGTTTCTTTCATTAGAATTTCAAATTCCAACCACCCAAAAAACCTTTTGGAATTCTTAGAATTCCACTCTCTATACCATTTGTTGGAATTTCAAATCCTTCATAAAAAAAAGGAATTTGGAATTTCATCCAAGGGGACAACTTTTGGAGAATTTGAAATTCTCTCAGACATGAATTCTTGAAATTCTGATAAAGAAACGGGCTAAGAAAATTTGAAGATGCTAAAAATGAGGCACTGGTGGGCCCCACACGGGGAGGTGGGGATTGGGGTTATTGGGATTGAGGTTCAGACAGAGGTGGCGTGGCTGTCATTGGGCCCATCTGGTCACTGCAGTGGATGAGATTGGATATGGGTTTCCAGAGATTAGAGGGTTGGGTCATTTTCCTAGGAAAATAAGGTGGTTAAGGTGAGTCATTTTCCAAGGTTTTGCTAGAGAAAATTGGGTGTCCATGGTGTGTTTTTTTTTTTTCCCTATGGATGGTTAAGATTTTAAGTTTAAGGAAAACTCCAATCAAGAAATGGATTTTTTATTTTATAAAAAAAAATGACCTACCGAAATACTTTATAATGACAACAGAGGGTCTCAATTCTGAGATACATAGTATAAACAGAACTAGCCCATATGTACATTTTAACTTAAAATAGAAAAAAAAAAAAAAAAAAAAAAAAAGGAACATTCCATGATAACATAAAATAATCTCGCATTTTAGAATATGGTGGAATGGGGTAAATTTTCAAAATAAGTAAAAAAGTTGTGGAAAGCCCTCTTCCATCACCATGAAGTATCTGGGTTCTCCATTTTTTTTAATCTAAGAGGGGTTTTTTATTTTTTTTTAAAGCTTCCTTTTATTAGGAAAATATGGATTTATTACATCCAAGAAGAAGCCTTGAAACTTCAGGGGATAAAAAAAAGAAAAAACATGAACCCTGAAAACCATTTTTCTTCCATGTGAGATAAGATGATGGGGACTGCCATCCAACCAAGATCCTCCAGTATCTAAAGCTAGCCAAATTCATTAGCTGGGCCCATATTTAACGTCCCACTTGTGTTGGGGGTGGGCCAAACGTCAACCTTTACTGGATTGGACCCACAATAAATTTAGTCATATTTGAGACATGTGACCTTCTACTAGGTTTTATCTAGGGCCAGGCCAATCCATGGGTTATGCTCTCCCATGTCTCAGCATTGAGCAATGTTTGACCCGAACTGGATTTGAGCCAACTATCAAATTAATCATTTGTTTTACAAATGAATCAACTTAAAAGAAAATTTTGGAATCATGGGTCATATACGATCAATTTGACACTGGGCCCAAGTACAGTCGGAGTGAAAGGTAGCCATGAATGGGAACTTGCCTTGCCTTAAATTGATGTCACAAGTAACTAAACTCCTTTTTTAACTGCTAATTAAATTACTTTTGTCCGCAGTTATTTACCTAATGGGCCCCGTGGGGTATATTATACGTATTCGGAGTTGGGCTCACCCTCTGGACCAGCAAAAAATACATCAGAGATGGTAATGGACCTTATCGGACATTGGGCCTCTTTGACAATTAGGTTCAGGTCAACAATTATGACCTATCAAGGAATCATGTCGAGTGCAGCTCTCCAAAACTGAATTGGGGTCCACCAAAAATCTGGAGACCCAAGTCAAACCCATTTATATCCTAGCAGTAAACTCATAGTAATTATTAGCCTTCTGTGGATGGGTTAGGATCATGCAAAAATGACTTAGGGATGTTTATGGCCGGGTCAGGTTGTCGCAGGCTTAAGCTTGCCAAGCCTGGCTATTTAATTATCAGGTCCAATCTATAGACCTTCATCCAGCTCATAAGCCTGAATGTCAGATCCCTGGCCCGGGGTCGCTAAGGGTAGCTAGGCCCAGGATGGCCCGTTTAGAATTTGGGCCAGGAAGCTAGGCCCAATACAATGATCAGGCCTAAAAATGAACCCCAATAGAATGCAGACCAGGCTCCCGTAGCTCTCCGGCTGGCCCCGCCCACGTGCACCCCTAAACAGGGGCGCTCTCTCTCTCTCTCTCTCTCTCTCGCTATATATATATATATATTGGAAATATTCATGTGAGAACCATGAGAACTATTGATGGGGCCCACCTAGCAACCCATCCAAACCATGCAAGAAATAGGGACCCCCTTGATAGTTACTAATCCCAAGGATTGGCACACATTCAAATAGACTAAACTGTTGGATCAAGAGCTGAATCTTTTTTTTTTTTTAATATGAAGCTATTAAACTTGTGGGCCACGGATGGAGGAGTTAGGGGCATGGGATTGGGGTCAAACTTAATATTTAGGGTGGTCTCACATAGATCTGTCCATCCCCTTAGTCCCATCCCCAAATGGGACCCACAGTTGGGCCCCACCGAAAGTTTTTATATACTTCTCACCTGAATAAATCCGTATATATATATATTGGCTTGTGGCATCTGCTAGTCCCAGGTGGCTTCATCATAACTGTAGATCTAACTTTTTGTGTTTCGGACAATTCTGATCAAAGTGATATCTCCTTAATCTCCTATTGATAGACAATCCTCATGAATGTTTGGTTGATTACATATCAGCCTATGCTGAGCCATATTGATTAGTCGCTCCAATCTCTTTTACTTCAATTGGAGCGACATATACCATTGGGCTTTGTTGTTATTGTGTTGTTGTCTCCGGAGGTGAACCCCTGTACAATGCCTGGGGGCTGGAGGCCCCACCCATTTGTGTGAAAAGTTTAAAATTAAACCTCCTTGCAATTTCTCTAAATTAATATAATTTTCTTCTACATTTGACCCTTTCTCCAGTATTTCTTCTACATGAAGCGCCCCCCCTCCCCCCCCCCAAAACCCAAAAAAAAAAAGCCCCAAGTTGAATTTCCTAGGTTCTGCCTTTGGTTGTCTCCTCTTAGTCATCTAGTCATAGGGGTGTACACGGATTGGATTGGTGCGGATTGGGCCAAATCCGTCACCAATCTGTTACCTACGGATTGACGGATTTTGAATCCGTCACCAATCCGTTGCTATTGAAATCCGATCCGATCCGATCCGTGGAGGACCGGATCGGATCGGATTAATCCGTTCAATCCGTTCCATCAAATGTTAAAAGAAAAATATCAAATATGTTGTAAAAAAATTACATTTTGACCCCTTAATTTTTTTCCTTATTTTAAATTTAGACATCTTAATTTATATTTAGACCCCTTATATATATTTTATATTTAATGTAAACATCTAACTGAGGGAGGTACAAATTTGCAGGATTCATTGTTGATTATGACCACTGAAATGAGCAGGATGGGTGATGTCAATTACGTCGATCCAACTTGGCCTAGACTCCAATCCAACTAATAAAGTGGGCTCAGAGTGACCCAAGCAGAATTATGAATTACTAAAAAAGGATCAGTACTCAGATTCTTCAAGTTGGGTCAATGGATGATATCAGACCTCCTAATAACTCATACTGATACTACTACCCAGATGGCCCAAATAAAACAAATAAATAGATATGGATGTATGGGTCCAACATCTGGACCCATTTTTAATGAAGGTTCTTGTTTTGGTCTATGAATTGTGCATATCGATGCCCCAGGATCATATCATTCATACATGTTAAGTTTATTTATATATAAATAACTTGGATTTGGACCTCAATTCAGGTTATTTATGTTAGTATGGGTCCAAGTTTGAGGTATTTAATTTAAAATTGGGTTGGGGCCTTTCAGATACATGGGTATATATACTTTATATTTAATGTCAACGGATCGGATCGGATTGAATCCGCGGATTGAGGGTGAAATCCGCCATCGATCCGTTGGTAACGGATTACAAAATTTTCAATCCGCCACCGATCCATTTACCTTCGGATTGGATAAAAATCCGCGGATTGGATTTACGGATCGACGAATTTTTTGTGCACCCCTATCTAGTCATATTGAATTTGTGCAAGTCAAATATACATATATTAGTTTGGGGACAATTTTCTCCTATACACTCTACAATCCATTCGGATTGGTGTTATTGTCATAGCATGACCCAATGAAATTTAAGGGGGTCCCATGTTTAAGGAAGGTCCAGATGCGCACTGAGAAGATTTTCCACTACTGATACTTCTATTAGTAGATTTAAGAAACTCTATGGTTGAAAAACTCTTTGAGTTAACTCTTGACTCTCCTGGGTCATCACATTTTGACGAAGGACCAAGTCAAAAATAGGGGAGACTTGGCAGAGTCATCTCATTTTAATAAATTATTTGTATTCTGAACCATTTGATATATAAATTTAATTTTAAATAATTAAAATTAATTTTTAATAATTATGAATGGGGTTTGGAGTCTGCAATTTAAAAAAAGATGACTAAAGTGCAATTTGACACTAATATTTGATCCTTTATATTTTGGATATTTGGACTAATAATTACGTGATATATAATATTTTTTATTTTCCTTTTTGAAGTACTTTTCTTGCATATATAAGTTTATTAATTTGCATTGACTATCGTGAATATATGTAAATAAATGTACATTTATGTTTCATAAGAAATTAACTATTTTTAAATATTTTTTAAATTATTTAAAAAACATGACGCTTCCGAGTCTTTGTGTTAACTCCATCCGAGTCAGATTTCTTGCATTGGACGAGTTGAGTCAAAGTCATAAGGTTTCTAACTTGAGAAACTCTTATGTGTCGATGTGTGGCTAACAAGAGTCCTACTAAATTATAATTTTTTTATAATATTAAATGTATGCCTATGAGATATATCCTAATTCCTAACAAAATGGGAAAATAGAAGATTTTATGGGAAAATTCTCGGAAGATGGCCATTGTATGAAAAAGTTCCTCCTAGCTTGGGCATCACGAAAAAGGATTCGTATGCCCATTTTTCATTTTTTTTAAGAATCTTGAGAAGAGTCTAACGAGGGTGACGGTAGCATTGCTCCCCATCCAGCGTCACCCCCCTCTTCCTCATCCAAGTCCTCTATTGTCATCTCTTCCATCATTGCCGGATCCAGATCAAGAGGAAGAAGAATGCCTCGATCAGGTGTTCCTTCCATCACTACTGTATTTAGAGAATCCGGATTTTGCCGAGGAAGAGAACAGAGAGTAAAGGAGGGACTTTGCTTGCATACAAACTTGTCATCCTCATCGCTCTCAAACAGACAGTGTAGTAGCTCCTCAGGCATAACCCCCACCACCACCACCACCCCCAGCTCCATCTCTCCCTCCTCCACCCTCCACGGCATGAAAGTCGCCCCTTCGCCATGGTGCAGAACCCCACCAGCACCAGCTACCCCCCGCACTCCATCAGGAACGAGAACAACATCCCCATCGGCCTCACCATCCTCACCCCACTCCACTCCTCCTCCCTAGATCAAACACCAACACGTAGCACAAGTAGATCTGCTTGGTATTTCCTTCTTCTCCAGTCGCTTTGCTGCAAACAGAGATGGGAGCGTCTCTGCTTTGGTGGCAGCCGATGGACAGCGACGGAATGGCTACAGTCCGCCCGACCACACTTCCTTCTCCAGCAATCGAAGCGGCAACAACGGTCTTCTATTTCTATCAAAGATCGAGAGTCTGGATCCTCCATCCTCCGATCATCTCTCTACAAATTAGGAAACCCAAATCCTCTGCAATCAATCTACCCCACTGATCTGGGATCTAAAAGAAACTGCTCTTTGATTCTGTCTTCTCCGATCATAGAGTCTAGATCTTCCATCCTTCGATTAGCCCTCTGCAAATCAAGAAATCCAAATCCTCTGCAATCAATCTGGCCCATAGGGCCGGGTGTCCTCGTCAATCATAGAGAAGAGGAGTGATGCTAAGGTGGATCCACTCATTTTTTAAAGAAAACAAAATACAAATGAGATTTGACGGACCCCATTTGTGCTGCATGACCTAAAAATGACTATTTCTTGCAACCTCCATCGAGATTTTTCTTAAAATCCTTTTTTAAAAAGGGAAATTTTCTGTACGGTAACCTATAGTCCTTGATTTCTCCCCCTTATTACCAAAGTTGGCCATTTTATCCAAACGTTCTCAGTACAGTCCGTACTGCTGCGCAGACCAAAAAGCTTGTTTTTAGTTGCAATATCACAATTTCAATTGCGATAACGCAAGTTATAAAGTTGCGATACCGCAATTAATATTGTGATATCACGAAAAAGATGCGAGGTTTAAAAGTCAACGAATGCATTTCTATTTATAATTTATTTCCGTTCCGTTGCTTTTGTCTCTGGCTTGGGTTCTCTGCGTCCATACTATACAAGAAAAACTTCGCATTTGACATAAACCAAATTAGGCAGCATGAGCAATAATTTTAATTCCACTAGAACAAATTCAAGCAAAGTCAAATATAACATAGTGTGGGTTCCAATTCTTCAACTTATGCTAGCGGAAAGGTCCATAGAACAATACAAGTAACACGCATGCTTACCAAAGAAAAGGGGGTGGGGCGCTAGTTTTGATACATATGGGGCATCAGTAGGGAGCCATTACAATTCTTAAGGGAATTCATGCTTTGATCTGGGGCGACCGCCCCAGATGCTATACAAGTGAGTCTGCCCCATTCTGATGCCCCGGATGATGTCGGTGCAAATTCCAACGGCAGTTGATCGTCTCAGTTAGAAACCAAAGCATTTATGGTTTTCTAAACCCATAAACAAAGATAAATAGAGAGAGGAGGAGGAAAATGAAAGAGAATACCATATCTCGCTAAAAAAGAGAGGGAATAAGGATTACTAAGTTTAGCAGGGGCGACTGCAACAACACCAAGCTCGGAATGCCCAGATTGCAAAACAATGGTGGCCAAATCCCTAGTTGATGGAGACGATGATGCTTCGTCGACGTCGAACGGACGTTGGCAGCCTTGCGTATTTGTAAATGTGTTGGCGAGGGAGGATGATGGTCAAATTCGGATGGGGGAGAGAGTTACCGCATGTTAAAATGAGGAATAGTCCAATAGGTAGGGATAAACGAATGAAAAAGACTTTTCGAGTTGTGCTATCGTAATATAAATTGTGATATCACAACATAAATTTCAGTATCGCAATTTTATTACTTGCAGCATTACAATTTAAATTGTAATATTGCAACTTTTGTTGTGATATCACAACTAAAAATAAATTTTTTGGTCTGTACAGCAATATGAATTGTACGGAGAACATCTGAACAAAGAGAAAAAATAAAGGATGGTAGATTACCGTAAATAATAATAAGAATAATAATAGAAAAAAACATGACTTGGTCATCTGATTTGGCCTCACTTGTACAGCTGTACCCATGTGGACGAGTGAACCACACTCTTGCAAAGTCCAGCATTAAAACCTTTTGGGATTGTGATAGGCGGACAAACACAACCGACATAGTTTGGCAAAGTTCTCATGCTGTCTCGATGGAGCCTGTCAGGATGTTTACCAATCAAAGAATAGGTTTTGACAGAACATCCAGCCTCACGAGACCAGTCAAATTTATAGTTTTGAATTTTTTTTTTATTATTGAAGCATGTCCTTCTTGAGGCTACAGACTTTGTTGGTTGGATAAGCACTAAATTGGGATAAGCATTAACTTATGGATAGAGAGTGTGAGAAGTTTGAATCAATCATCAACAAAATTGGAAGCACAGAAGTTACATCCATTCAAGTCTATCTTTTCTTGAATAGAACCATGAAACTATTGTAAAAGCAAATAATTGAAAGATTAAACATGAACATTTAAATGATTTCAGAACTTTTCCGCACAAAGTTGCTGGATGATGGTCAGGTATTTATTTCTCATCTTCTCTTAAGTAAATTTTATTAAAAGTAGAGAAGTCAATTGATGGTTATTTTTTGGATTTTCACTTTCAATTCCTTTTTAACGAACTAATAAAAACACTTTTGTAAAAATTCAATTACGTGGAACAAACACCGACTAAATATTAGATAAGGTGGTCGATTGAGATTTTCAAACTTAATACTGATGATTATTTTGGTGTGTAGGGAATGAATCTCGACCTGTCTAAACAGGTCAACTAAACTTAAATTGCCTTAAGTCAACCCACCTAACCCGTTTAAGTTAGGCCAATGGTGGTAGGTAGTTGGTCCAGGCCAAGCAGCCTCAAGTATACAAATTTCATGGTAATTTAAGTGTAGCCAAGCATGATTAAACCTAATTAATGACTCAAATGTTATCATACATTCCACTTTGACTTTTCTTTGAATGACGTAGGTATATCCGATGTCTTTTACCCAACAAGATTAATTCCTCGGACAACGCTTGCTAAACCCACACAAACACATACTAAGCAAATCTAAAGTGATTTTGAACACAAGACGAACAAAACGTTGACAAAAGGCCTTCATTCCATGACATCACCAATTAACCCGACATTCTATGATATTACGAAATAATCCAGTGTGTAAATTAAGTGAAAAATATGACATTTCAGGCCACAATATGATGAAATAGCTCGATGTTCCATATTATTATTGAACAGAGGCGGAGAAACCTTCTGCCATTATTATAAGTGTCTAGATCCTTCATCGTTTTTCTTAATTCACCAATGTATTTTTATTTTTTTCAAAAAATCCCAAATATCTAATAATGGGGAGCGCGCATTCATTATGAGCATCTCAAATTTTTAATAAGTAGAAGATATCACTCTATGGACCATTATAATCCACTTATATATATATGGGAAACATTCATGTGCATCTATCCCTCACCAAAAATGGTGAGGGACACCCCTTTTGGGGGTGTTTCAAGTACAAGAGTGGTACAAGAGGGGTACTTTGTACCTCCCTCTTGTACTTGAAACAACCCCAAAATGAGTGTCCCTCACCA
Organism: Umbellularia californica; assembly: GCA_028538565.1. Lineage (NCBI taxonomy): Eukaryota > Viridiplantae > Streptophyta > Magnoliopsida > Laurales > Lauraceae > Umbellularia > Umbellularia californica. The sequence goes on along the minus strand of JAPQWN010000006.1, from coordinate 79,800,569 downwards.
TTTTTGGTGAGGGATAGATGCATATGAAGATCCCCCTATATATATATATATATATATTTTTTTTTTTTCAAACTCAACTTTACTTCACTTCATTTTATCAATAAAGTTGCCAAACTGGCACTAATAAAAATTCATAATCACACAAGTCAGGTCCGGTCAAGGTTCAAACACCCCCACTCAACTTGTCCATTTGGAATTCTCCACAGTTAGTTATAAACATCCACAAAATCCCCATTCTAACCCCACCTCTAACCAAACCCTCAAACCCCTCTCTCTCTCTCACCAGATCCAGCAGAAGAAGAAGAAGGATTTCATCAATGGCCGCCGCCGCAGGAGCTGCTCCTTCACCTCGAGAGGAGAACGTGTACATGGCGAAACTGGCCGAGCAGGCCGAGCGCTACGAGGAAATGGTAGAATTCATGGAGAAAGTCTCGGCCTCCGTGGAGTCCGACGAGCTCTCCGTGGAGGAGCGCAACCTCCTCTCCGTCGCCTACAAGAACGTCATCGGAGCCCGCCGCGCCTCCTGGCGGATCATCTCCTCCATCGAGCAGAAGGAAGAGAGCCGCGGTAATGAAGACCACGTCGCCACCATCCGCGACTACCGATCCAAGATCGAGTCCGAGCTCTCCTCCATCTGCGACGGAATCCTCCGCCTCCTCGACTCCCGCCTCATCCCCTCCGCCTCTTCCGGCGATTCCAAGGTCTTTTATCTCAAGATGAAGGGAGATTACCATCGGTATCTGGCGGAGTTCAAGACCGGAGCCGAGAGGAAGGAGGCTGCTGAGAGCACGCTCGCTGCGTACAAATCCGCTCAGGTTTGGTTTTAGATCTGCTGCGGTTAGGTTTTGAGAATATGTGAGGATTTCATGTCGATATCGGTGAGTATCGTTTCATATGGATGAGAAAAAATCGGTTTCGGCGTGGAAATCCGTGAAAACGAAGATTTTTCAAATCCTACGGAGGATGGACCTGGGATTTTTTTTTTTCCATTGGTCCAAACTCCGAGGATTTGGTTGCTGAACATGATCTTTGTGTTTGATCTGGAGTTTTTGGATTTTGTGATTATGGATCGGGAGCTAGGGTTTGGTTTTTTTGAAATTCTGGTGCTTCTGTTTTTCTTCTGATCTGAAGGACATTGCTGTGGCGGAACTGGCACCGACGCATCCGATCCGTCTAGGGCTTGCTCTCAACTTCTCGGTGTTTTATTACGAGATCTTGAATTCTCCTGATCGAGCTTGCACTCTAGCCAAACAGGTGAGGAAAATCAGATCTTGATACTGCATTTATCTATATCTTGTTCTTAATGATCTAATCGTTTTTCCGAGTTTCTTGATTTTTAGGGATTGACATATGCGCTTTCAAACGGTGGATGATCAAATGGTTTATTGAATTTGATCCCCTTTTGTTTCTGTCTCTTGATCTTAGGGTTTGGCTTGTGCTCTAGATTTAGAAAGGAAAAAAGATTCTGTTGACATTGGTGATCTTTTAGCTGTTCAAGTTTGATCTTTGATCCGTTGTCAAACTGGTGCTCTTGGATTCAATTGTGAAGGAGATTAGTTAGATATAGGATCTCCATTTGCAATGTTATTGATGTTCTGTATGTTTTGTTAGGCATTCGACGAAGCGATTGCAGAGCTTGATACTCTTGGAGAGGAATCTTACAAGGACAGCACTCTGATAATGCAGCTCCTTCGCGACAATCTCACCTTGTGGACATCAGATATGCAGGTCTTTGATCTCCCCCTTTTTTTGTGTCCACCTTCTATCGATTCCACTTCGATTCATCGGTTGTTTGCTTAACATGAATTTTGTGTTCTGTATGTGCTTCAGGAGGATGGGGTTGATGAGATCAAAGAAGCCGCCAAGCGCGAAGACGAATAGTCAAAGAAAGATAATTCGGTTCCAGGTTAGGGTTTCGCTTCTCTGCTTGATTTCAACAGGAGAAGATGAAGGGTTTGTTGCTGTTTCTGCCCCCCTTTTTTTTTTATAAGTTTAGGAGTTTCAGCTCAAACTGCCTGACCCTATGAGGTACCAAGTTCTGTTTGTTTGTGATTTATCTTTTTCTACTCTTTTTTTTTTTTTTTTTTCATTTTTATTTTTCTTTGACTTCCTTCACTAAGTTTGAAGCTGTGTTTGCATTGGAGTTGATGGGTACTCTGATTTCTACTAAGCTATTGATCAGCCTTCTTAGTTTTATGGAATTTGATGTCTTTGGTCTGTAATGGAAATCAGTTGAAGTATTTCCTCCACTTCTAGTCTATGTTGTTTTCTCTCTTAATATGTTGTTGAAGAATCTATCTTTGTCTAAAATGTTTATTCAACTTCAAATGACAACAAAGGTGAGCTGTAGCAATCAAATGCAAGCAATGTTTTAGTAACAAGGAAAATTGAGCATATTAATATTGAGGAATAGTAGATAATGAGAAATTTTACGATTTTGTGATTACATGATTGAAATAACCTGTGGTTAAAGATGAAATAAATTGGGATGAACAAGTCTTTATGGGGTTGGTAGTATATAGGTGTAATTGATTTTTTAGGGTTTGGTTGGCCTGCAGTTGTCCATTGGGTTACTAGTACTAGGAGTTTTTTAGGGTTTGGTAGCAATGTCCAGTTGTCCATTTGAGTGGTCCCTTTTGTTTTCGTTTGCCTTCATTCTCTCTTTCCAACATGGCTTAAAATAATGGATCCTAATGCCAGTTCTAGTAGGCCACTATTAATGGTTTCTACCAAGCACCATTGAGATTCTGTTTTCAGCCTATTGTTATTGGTTTCTAAGCTTTTGCTTATGCTTAAAACAACCTAAAAGTCTAATATGAAAAGTTTAAAAGAAGGGGTCTGTTTCTTCACTGTTCCTTTTAATAGAATTTCGAAACTGCACTACCACAATGGGGTACAGGGCAATTTTACCCGGCTCTCCTGGGTCCGTAGGGATTATTCTGGCCCAAAGAGTTGGGACCCTATGTTATCAAAAATAAAAAAATAAAAAAAGAAGAATAGTTGACATTTGCAATGTCATGTTTGTTTAATGCCTGATATACTACTAGCTTTGAATGCAGCTGCTCAAACCATGTTTCTAAACTATGTTTTTGGACTTACTGCAAAAGCTGAACAACAGTGCTCAAGTCTTAGGGCCTGTTTGGATGTTTACAGGATAAAATATTTACAGATTTAAATATTGTAATAATAAGATAGTATAGAATACAATAATGTAATATTATAATATTACAGTATTTTTGCTGTTTGGCGATTTTAGAAGAATTTTACAGATTTTAAATTGAGTTGTTTGGAAGGTGCTATGATTAAATTAAATTACATTATTAGAATAATTTTTTATTAAATATTTTAATTTCTATTTAATTTACCAAATCTGGATAAAAAAAGTAGTGTGGTAAACTAAAGTTCAACTGCAATGTTTTTACCTTAAGTTCATTTTCTTTTATCACATAAAACCATGGTAAAGTATAGTAAAATCAAGGCAATACAAAAAACTACTTTACAACTCTCTTTCCCGCTTTGCTTTACCACATACTTTATCTCACCTTACTTTGCCTCACATTTACTATGATATGACATCAATCTTTATTTTACTTTACCACACCTATAAATAAATCAGTTTTTATTTACTATATAAAACTATGATAAAATGTGATAAAGTATAGTCAAATAGAAAGAAACTACTTTACCATTCCTTCCTACTTTACTTTACCAAATATTTTATCCCACCTTTACTTTACCCCAACTTTACCGTGCCGTGACATTTACTTTTAGTTTACTTTATCATATATGTAAACAAACACATCATGATGGATTTGGTAAACTAAAGTCGTTACTTTACTCTACCACTTTTTAATTGTCATTTTGAAAGATTCTTATCTTGTAGAATATTTTCTACAATGGGGAGTTGTAGGAGAAAATATTGAGTTTTTTGAAAGAAAAGTTTCTGTTCTTTAAATTTTTCTTGGATTACCAAACGCACAAGATTCTCTTCTTTAGAAAATGAAAGATTATATTCTATAAAATATTATTTTCTTGTGCATCCAAACAGGCCCTTAGCCCATATTCTTCAAGAAATTATAAGCCCTTTTTTTTTATTTGGCCGTATCTTACTCTTACAACAGACCAACCAAGAAACTGAGTACGGGAAGCTATTTTTGTGTGCTAAGAGGGTCTGTTTGTTTGCATGGAATGAAATTTTTAGGAGTTGTTAGTCAAATGGGGTCCAATAAATGATTATTAAAAAGATGAGGGGGTAAGGATATGAGTTGGAGATATAAATGGGACCTTTACTCCTCTAGGATTTAAATTAGTACTTAGTAGGGTAATGGTGGGGTATTCATTTCTTAATTTCCCCTTTGATTTACTTTTTCAATTGTAGGATAGATTATTTGATAATAGTTATTTTGGATGTTTATCTCTATTTTTTCAATTTTAACCACTTCAAGAAATACAACTATTAGAATTTCTAGGAATTCAATTACACGCAATAAACGGTCCCGTGCCTTTAAAAGGCCGAAAAATGTGCTTTTGCACCTGGAAAGAAAGCAAGCTGGTAATGAGTATTACGCAGTCTCTTCTCTGGCTCGCATAAAGAAAAGACATTGCTAATGAGTCTTAATCATATCTTCTCTCTATGATGTCACAAAGCTGCGTCAATGTGAGGCCAAACGAGTTGAAGTTGATTCCCTGGACGTTATTGTCTTTGGAGAAAAGAAAGAGAGAAAAGGAGCAAATGGCAGGAGAAAACACGTTATGCATTGTCAGCATGTCAGTTCATTCACTGTGAATGTGATATGATAAAATAGGATGTGGATAAGGGTTGACTTCAAAATCAATCCCATCTCATAGCTATTGATATTAGCTTCGTTGATGTTTAATTCATATCGACAGACCATGGAAACTTATTTATTATAAAATCCGAGGGTGACTTTACCAATTAGTGGTCAAACTAAACATGTGCAAGATAAAAGTGGGGAGTGTGTTTTTGAAGGGATCAGAGTGGTCGCATGGCATGTGGGCTAATGTACTCGTGAAAAAAAAAAAGGAGAGTAAAAAGTGAATTCCGCAAGATACGTATTTTTTTCCTCTGGACATTTACTTCAAAAATCCCATTAAATAGGATAGTTATAACTGAGGATCTTAAATTTTTATAATGACGGATAAGGACCTCTAGCCCAAAATCCATTAATTCATTTTGGTTTTACTCATGGTTCGTTGGTGTCAACATAACTTTAAAAAAAAAAAAATTTATAATGACGTTCTTCACCCCCAAATCATCAGCAACAGTAGAATAGAAGAAAGAGAGAAAGGAGACGAGGGAGAAGAAGGAGATCAATGCCCTACCTCTTTTTTCTCAATCACAGTAAGAGAGATTGCTCGATATCCATAAAATCCTAAACAATGGAAAACTCAATTTTTGTTGACGATAAATGGCTATTTTTGTTAATATCAACATAATTTTATGTTAATGTCGATAAATCTTTTGTCGAAGTCAACAAATCAACATGGTCACTTATGTTGTTAACAGGGCATTTTTGTTGATGTCAACACAATTTTATGTTGATGTCGATTTGTCGACGTCAACAAATTTACAAGGTCACTTATGTTGTTAACTGGGCATTTTTGTTAACGTCAATACAAATTTTTGTTGATGTCGATGAATCTTTTATCTACATTAACAAATTCACAGGGTCACTGAATGTAATAACTAGGCATTTGTGTTAATGTCAACACAAATTTATGTTGATATCGATGAATGTTTTGTTGATGTCAATAAATATTATTTATGACAGAATACAGAACTGGTTATGTTGACATCAACAAAAAAGAAGGTAAAATGGGAAAAAAAAGAAAAAAATAGATGATTTGGGCTGGAGGTCATTGGCCGTCATTATAAAAGTTTAGGGTCCTCAGCTGTGATTACCCTATTTAAGGGGATTTTTATGGTAAATGTCCCTTTTTCTTTTCTTAGAAAAATTATTTGTTTTATAAGATAGTAAATGACTCATTATCTATGTCGTCATCATCATCCTGGCCATCTGTATACCGGCAGTTGAAAGTGATTAACAGCTCAGTGTGTGTTTTAGAAATAAAATAGTGCCTTGTAATCTATATATAAGCTGTGTTCATCATATTCTTACCTATTAAAATAAGAGGATTAACAAATAGGATTTTGGTTTCACAACAGCTCGTCTGTGTTGATCCTGAGCAAGTACTTTTTTTTTTTTTTTTCTTCTCTCTTTTATTTATTTATTTATTTTTGGGTTAGTTCTATGGGGGCCTAACTGCCGTATCAGTTCATATCACGATGAGATCACCTTTTCTGTAGAGTTATGGAAGTGACTTCTGGTTAGGGCTGTACATGAGCAAGGCATATAATCCGGCTCATTCTGCTTTTGTCCTCATTCCACGGGAACCACTAATGTAATTGGAAAAGTGGTATATCACATTTCACATAGAGGAGCTCAATGGAATGGACCACGATAGCCTCCGCTTGAACCGTGCTCATGTCGGGCTGTGGATTTGGGAACTTTTGCCGCCTGTTTTCTTGCTCAATGACTTATGATCGACAAGCCTATAAAAGGGGTTCCTTGGTTGGCAACCCACTTATGTGGGCTCTTTTTGGTCTAGCCCCCCAAGCTGTGATACCCGTACCCCAAAAAAACAAAGAAAAGAAAATACAGAGAGCTTATGGTCTAGGCCTGGGCTTTATAGTCTTATTTCTTAAAGGCCTTGGTAGCCGTACATTTTTTAAAATGCAAATGGAAAATATGTATATAAATATATGTAAGGAATATTCAAGTACATCCATCTCTCACCATTGTGGTGAGGGATACCCCTTTTTAGAAAGTTTTAAGTACAAAAGAAAAATACACTTCTCTTTTGTACTTGAAACTTCCCAAAAATGGGATGTCCTAAATGAGCCAAGTTTAGACTAGATATCTGGGTGCATGGGTTGGAACTTGGATCTGAACCTGAAAAATATGCACCAAAATAAAATTCTAATATCACCCAATACCTTCACCTGCCATGCCATGTTAGGTGAGACGGACTCCTCAACTGTGAGTCTACCGACTGATTCACCCACCCATGGAGGCCGGACTGGAGCCGAGTTGGTGTTGCACGTGAAAGGTGTTAGAAGAGCTTTTGTTTTCTGAAAGAGAATAGAAGATAAAGAAAAGGAAACAGCTGACTACCTATGGAGGGTAACAGGAGACATGCGTGGAATTAGTAGCCTGGAATTACAAAGTTTTTTTTTTTAAAAAAAAACACATATCAGTAGGCTTTTTTTTTTTTTTTTTTTTTTTTTTTTCTAATTTCGAGGTATGGGTGTTCCTTTGAAAGTCCCGTAAATGTAGAAAATCAATTCTTGGAAGATGTATTGATGATAACATAAATCTATAACTCAGGCTTCTATGGCAAGATAATATGAGATATTAATTTAACCCATATTTCAGTTGGGTATTTTTTTTGTTTTAGGTGGGAGGTGAGAGGCAACCTATTGAGAATGCAATCGTTAAAACTTGACAAATGCCCTAGTGTATGGGATATCACCAAATTTAGCTCCAATAAAAGTTGATCCCATCATATGATGATCATTTGATTAAGATTATGTTGATCACATGTTCAATCAAATGGAAGAACCAACTCCTATCTGAGTAACATTTGGGGGTACCCTGTGCATTGGCGGACGTTAATCCTGAGTGGTCGGATTTGTTATGATGAGCCCCACTGTGGAGTTTCACTCTTTTTACCCAGGATTCTTCTATGAATCCGACCACTTCGAAATATCCAAAAAAAAATGATCAAATTAACATTGCATGGCTTATTCTATGCCGCATTCGAGATTCTCTTGAACATTTGCCGTTTTCACTCGTCTCCATCTGCCCAATGACATAGAACAGACTTGCCATCGGTTCATTTAAGATACAAGGGTCTCCAAAATGAAAGCAACACCACCTTGCTGGCATTCTACATAGAAAGAAATAGTTTCTGAAGAAGAAGAATTTCCCTTCATTACTCGTCATTTTCTGCAACTTTGATTCTAAAATGGAGTTGTTTCATTTTCAGCAATTTGTGCAGAACAAATTCAGATGAAGAAGCCAGAGAAAGTGGTTTCCACAGTTCAAGATAGATGCATTCTATTGTGGAAATTGCTTTGCCCCACCAAATTACAGAAAATTGAAGCTGCTGTAGAAACTAAAGTTTTTAATTAAAATGAACATTGGGAGACAAAAGCCTCTAAAATGATTGATTCCCCCGGGGGAACAGATACCATGGGCTTGCGCCCATCTAAATGGATTGGACCATTGGATCGAGAGTCAATTTGTTTCTGAGCAGAGGAACTTGGTAAAAGGCCAATCAATCTATGGAAAAACAAGGTCAATTTGTTTCCAAGCAGAGGAACTTGGTAAAAGGCCAATCAATCTATGGCGAAACAACACAGGTACCACTGAGATGTTTGATCTGCATTATGATGGCCTCATCTGGGTGAGCCAATCACCTCCTTCTGGGAAGGACCCATAACAAAGGTCTCTTATAATTAAAAACAAAACTTTACTGTGAGAAGTTCAGACTGCTCTCGAAGGCTCCAAACCTCAAACGTACAGCCAATTGAGAAGAAAGCTAGTCTAAACGTCTGGGAGGGCCCACGTGACATTGATGAGCAGTCCGCATCAAAGTAGCATTCCTGTGTGAACCCTGATGAGCACCCAGCTTGATTTTTGGAGCAGCTTACATAAAAGGGGAAGCCTGCATGATGAGCATCAACCTTCTTATACTTTTGACTGGGGACAGCCAATCTCTCTCTTTTTTGTCTCCCAGAGATACCAGGATACAGTTGCAAATCACCTCTTTGTGGAGACATAAAATGAGAATGATGGGAGACAGCATCAAAGCAAATCACGATGTTAAAGATGCATACACACTAGAAAGATTGAAGAAAATCATCAATGAACAGACAAGCCAGATTATATTGTAATCCAAAGGCTAGCAGAATACATCTACACATTACCTCGGGCATTTAAATAATTGCCCATGAATGCATGACTATAGATTTTCAGCTACAAAAAAAGATTTGGGGAATTGCTAGTTTCCTTCCTAAGAACCTTATTATATGATTTGAATTACCTTTTGCAACCAGCAGGCTCTTTAGTCTTTACACAGGCTCTTTAGTCTTTACAATTTGCAATATGGGTGGACTTGCAATGCCAAAAAAAAGAAAGAAGAAAGAAGAAAAATAGAGGATCAATGCAATCGGGGCATCTAGCACAAGATATGACAGAGGTATGATGAGATTATCAAGAATCAAACATTACTTTCGAGGATCAATAATCTGCAATTAATAGACAATGAAGCCTGAGGTTTTGGCACATGTCAATCATGACGACTGTAGATCTTAGAATTTGAATTTTAATCAACTACTACTTTGTGTTGTACTGATTGATATAACCATTTTTACATCATGGGTTTTAGCGTATAATGCTTTTAGTTTCGAGCGTGGGAATTATGTCTGCCTCATCAAGTAAATGTAACTGTGTTTATAGTTCATTGTTTTAATTTTAGATCTCATTCAAACTGACAATGGTTCAAATTTTGTACAAATGTGCTTTTAGCAAGTAGAGTTAGAGCAGTTAACTGTCTGACATGTGAAAAATGAATCAGATCCCCAGAGCAGTCTCTTGCAACAGAACTATTTCCTGTTAGTGTTGCTTTTAGGACCCCTGTATACAATAGTTTGTTTGTCTGGTAAATGCTGTATACAATAGTTGGAATTGGCAAAATCACTTGTTCACAATTTATTAACAGGCACAAGTGGTAAGGTTTTTACTGTTAAGGTTTCTGACCGGTAGGTCTAAATTGATTCATTAGTTGAAATTACAATAAGCATATATATTAACTTCTGATTAAGGCAATTCTAACTGCTCATTTTTAAGACCTTGTGTTGTTCATATAGAGATCCTTTGTTTTTGTCCACAAGGAGTGTGCAAGTATCACATCATGTTGGGATTTGAATAGTGTTGTAATATACATGTCCTAGAACTTGTCATTCTCTCACCCATGTAACATCTGCAGATTTGTGGACTTGTAAGCCATTTTCCCATTTGCATGTCTTATCATTGAAGTCTCATCCCATCTATTTGAATGGGGATCCCCTGAGTGAGTCTACGCAGGGTGACCGTGAGTGGACTACTCAGGGTCTGCCACGTCACCACGGATAGCGCCTTCTCGGATTCATGGCAGGCTGCCCGCAGTGACCTGGCGAACCGTTAATGATCCACTCACGGTCACCGTGGGATTTTACCTCACCAGATCCGGACTCCATCTATCTTGGTGGGGCTTAAAAGTTCTACTTATTCATTCATCCCTTTTAGGTCATCCCATCTATCTTGGTGGGGTTTATAAGTTCTACTTATTCACTCATCCCTCCATACTTTGTAGGGCTACGTCCTGCGAGATGTTTATTGGTATCTCCCTTCTCTTTGGCTTTGCACTCACAGCATTTAGGGCCTATTTGTTTCATATAATTTAATACTTAGTATTGCATGTCCATAAGTAGTTAAAAATGAAGAACCAAATGTGAATATGCAAAAAGGACGGTCAAATGACTCTCCCTGAATGGAAATTTAATAAGGGAAGATGCGCATCAACCTAGGAAATCCTTATATCCTTCACCCTTACCCCATATCCTTTTATCACTCGCCCCTTTAATAATATGTTGGTGGAGCTCATTTCATATGTATTCAATTCCTACATATTTTATACAAACCAACAGGCCCTTAGATAATCCATTGTATTGATACTGACTCATTTAACTTACAAAATTGGTCAACATTGCATATCATTTCCTATTCATGTATCAGTAGATGATCTTCCAAAGGAAATGCACTTTCAATTCAAAGAAGCATTCTTTGAAATACACACCAGTAACAAGAAAAAAAAAGAAATCAAACAAAGTATCAGATTACAAAATGTGCAAAAAGAATAAGAACAGATTAACATACATATCTTTTTCAACTGATGACCATGAATTAAAGAAATTGACCCTTTTTACCTTTCAAAGCCCTCACATATCTTTCCACCTAGGGCTCGGAACTGGCAATCCCGGCGACAGCGGCAGCGATTGAAACCCTAGTAACTGCGACGACGGCGACAAATGTGGAATGTGCCCGAACGCCAGAGGCGAAGTCGCCGGCAGCAGCAACGGAGAGACGGCGTCGGAGGACGAACTCATCGGCTGCAGGGAAGAAGGATTATGACTCCGCCGCGGATCGGCGTCGGCGGAGGTCGGAGTCGAGCTCCGGAGGTATCTCAGGTAGGCTGAGATGGGGGATTCGGCAGCGATGCTGACGGTCGGGAAGGGAGGGAGAGGGGAGAACGGCGATCTCGACCGTCCGTCGTGGATCCAGCCGGCGCCGGCGTCGTTTAGAAGAGGCGGAGGAGGGCAGGCGTTGGTAACGTGTGCGAGGGGAGGAGGGCGGATGCGGTGGAGTCGGGAGCTAGGGTTTGTAGGAGGAGGAGGAGGAGGAGGAGAGGGAGAGCTGGTGAGCTTCTGTACGAGTTGTCTGAAATCGCTCTTGTCTATGTTATATACTGGAGGCTGCTGTTGTTGCTGCTGATTGTTGTTGTTGTTGTTGTTGTTGTTGTGAGATGTGTGGTTGAGATGGTGATGGTGATGAGATTTGGAAATTTTGTGAGAGGTTTTGTTGAGGAGATGGAGATGGTCTGTTGTTTGATTTCTGCTGCTATTAGTAGTGTTGGTGTTGGAATCAGGGCAGGGATCAGAGTTAGAGTTTTCCTCCATGTCTGCCTATCCTATTTGGAGCTGCTATGTCATGTATATATACATATGATTGTGGACTATACCTATTTTATGATTTGAATGGGAGAGGTGAGATGGACTTCTTTTTTTTCCTTGTTCAGTGGTGTACATAGAGTGGGAAACGTGTAACACAAGCACAAATCTCCATCGCATGGCAAATATAGAGTTCAAATCTCACCCCCTGGATGGATATATTACCAAATTTTAGTTTAGGGATGAGTCCCACCGTCTGATTGAGCACATGATGCATGCCGTAATGTTTTTCAGTAATAGTTCAGATCTATCATTAGAGTTGATACACGCTCACTACAAGTGGACTAATCACGATATGCTATGTTTGCTGCACAAAGTCCATGTGATGTAGTTTTTAAGATGTAAGAGGTTTAAATCAAAGGGGCATGTAATGCAGTTTTGAAGTTGTTAGAAGTTTAAATTGAATGGGGAAGGAGTCCTTGCAAACGGAACGGTTCTGGATCGGAACCATAGTGGACTCGGATTCGTTTCTAAGTAGCAATTTCGATTCCGAATCCGATTTTGACTCAGAACCTGTTTAGTTGGTTCTATACCTAGTTCCGATAGGAAAACCCCGGATCCAATTACGGAACCGGATTCACGTAAATGACTGAAATCTAGTTCAAAAATCGATTATAATTTATCTTTATTCTTCAGTTTTTTTAAAATAAGCATATCATTTAGCTTATAACAGTGTATCAAATCTACTGCCACTAATATTGTACATAAAAATGTCTAAAAAAAATTTAATTTTGATGTATAATTTGCAATATTAAAGGCTCGTATGCCGCATCCCGGGTCCACGGGTTGGAACCTATATGGACCCGGACCCGTTTATCAATCGGAATCTAAATTAGGTTCTGGACCTGGATCCATTTATGAATTCAAACATAAAATAGGTTACAGACTTGATATTTTACTGATCGGAACTTCCGGGTGATCAGATAATCGGATGCCCGTTTGCAACCCTAGGAGGGACGTGGCGCACCTTAATTAGTCCACTCATTAGGATCCATAATCTTTTCATTATCAGATATTCAATCTTACCGCATGACCTTTTCATATTATTAAAGCGAAATGAAGTTATCTCTATTTGTGTCCCACCATGGGATGCTAATATGTGTACCATTTGCTTAGCTGGAGGGGGGAAAGAGGTGGGACTCGGCAATAGAAGCGTTTGGAAAACGTGGGGAAGCAACGAAAGAGAACACCGACTGGGATGAAAATGAAGTAGATAGATGAAGGATGATTGGCCTATTAAAACAGTGACTGGATCAAAATCTTTGAATTGACTTGAGAAATCCCGAGTTGAAGGAGTGTTGTAACTCTAACATGAGGCCCACCAATTCAAAATAGGAATGGACCACAACACCCTGTATATTTTGTAGGGCTTACATTTTGCACTCTTGGGATTTCAACAGGTGAAGCCCACTTAGGCACTTGGAGTTCAACTCTTTTAACTCTAGAGTATTTAGATATGCAGTTCAAAATATACTCTCTTGATTATAAAAAAAAAAGAAGAAAAAACCAAGACAATCTTATGTTTTTGCATCAGATGTACGCCTGATTTGCAATAGGTGGTCCTTATTTTGGAGTCCCACTCCTGCTTATTAATGGCGGACTCGTGATTTTTATTTGGGTGGTGCGGGTAATAATCAAGTTAAAAGATCAAATTAAAAATAAAAATTTTAAAATAATTTTAAACAGTTTTTCAAATTTCACAAGTGCTGTCGCACCTGCATCTTAACACATAGGCCTGCTGGTGCCTACTACTCAAGATTTCTCTAAGCCTCTTCTTATAAAAAAAAAAAAAACAAAAAAGTTCAAAGCCCCAGGGATTCTGGCTCAATAATGAGATGAGATGAGATTCTTCATTGACTTGTAAGGCAAATGACATTATTTTAGAGATTTTTAATAGTGAAGCCCTTATCTCTTCTTTTGGAAATTCATAAAGTTATGAAGTTTGAAAACATCTACAAGTAACCTATACCCATAAGTTAGGTGCAAAGCATGATGCATAAAGGCTTCACTATTAAAAATGGAAAGAAGAGCTAAATAAATAAAATGGATAATAGCAGATTACCTACTTGTACTTTGCATGTATTTTAAACTACCACCCTGTAGTTTGGTATTTTGTACTAAACCTCCCTGTAGTTTAAATCACAATGCAACTAGAGACGGCCGTGACGGAAAATATGGAATGACGGATTTACCCTTCCATATATAAATCGTGTCTTGCCTTTTTCGATCATTTTAGCTTTTTTCGCTTTCAGTTAGGGTTCTTCGTGGGAGAGGCGATTTTCGGAGAAACTGCTTAGGGTTTTTCGTTGCCGTGGCGGTTTTGGGAGAAACCGACCCTCATTCAACAGGCGATCTTGAATGCAGAGAATCCATCAAGAAGCTTCAACGATTTCAGAGGTATGTTGATAATAATCTCCAACCCTTAATAATGTTTACTGCCGAGGGTTTTGGGGTTAGGGTTTTGATAAAAAAAGATCTTCTCTACGTGCATGGATTGTAAAGTTTTTTAGGATGGGGTTTGTGCTATCTCTATGTAAAATTTGCATTAGAAAATTGTCTCTTTCTGTGTCTCATTTTAGTGAATGGGGATGTGTTTTTCAACTACTTTTAGTGGATGTAGGACCTTTCATTGTCTGATATAGTGATGTTGTGTGAAAATGGTCCCCTGTTGTGCTATATATTGATTTCCCTTTCTGTATGTTTATGAATGTTGGTGGAATGCGTATCCCCACCTGTCTGCACTGTGTCGGCTGGTTCTCAGCCAGATAGCACCCATTTTTCACAAGAGGGGACCACATTGACAGAAAAAAAATTTCTTTTTGTCTCTTTCTTTCTGCATAGTGAAAATGGAGACCACAGTCAGACAGCACCCAATTGTCTCTTTCTGTCTGCACAGTGACATAAAAAATTGATTGAGTAAAAATGTTTGTGTCAAACACCCAATTTTCTATGTGATTGTACATAAATTTGCCTCAAAGAAATATCCTTTACATGCAGATGTTGTTTGATGAAGTGACACTACGATTCCACCATGGTGGTTATTTTACAGAGCCACCAAATAGTGTATACATTGGTGGTGTGGTGGATGAAATTACTGATTTCGATATTGATAAAGCATCATTTTTTGAGTTTAGGGATATTGTGATGGAATTAGGGTACCCAGCGAACAGTATAATGTATTTTAAGGTTCCAAACTTGGGTTTTGATGATGGTCTGAGGCGGATTGATGCAGACAAGGATGTAATTGATCTATTAGAACATTATAAGGGAAGTGAGGTGCTGACTATCTATGTAGAAAGGGGACATGAACCTTTGATGGTCGTGTCACCTAAGGGGAAGGTCTTGATGCAAAATATTCACAGCAAAGGTCCATTGAAGCAGTTACCTGCAGCAGAAGTTGCATCAGGTAGTAGTAAAGTTAACAGTGAGGAGGACTATGCTGCTGATGTTGAGGATGAAGGCAGTGATGATGACCAAGATCAGCAACAAGGTCATCATGAAGAGTCTAATGATGATGACAGTGAGGCTGACAGTGATCACATCAGATTAGATCCTGATGAGCCTCCGGAGTTATATGAGGATGTTGAGATGGCTGATGAAGAGGATATCTTTAAAGAATCTCGTGAGAGTGAATCACAACCACATGAAGCTGATAGTGTGGAAGGAGAACAGACTCAAAACCAACAAGTACCAGTTGATGAGAACTGGATTACAGATGCTGAAGATGAAGATGAGCTTCAGTCTTTGTGCAGTTCATCTGATGAGAAGAACAGGCAGAAATTCCCTAGTTTTAATGAGCTGACTGATATGGGGAATCCTAAACTCAAGTTGGGTATGATATTTGCAAGTCCTCAAGTCTTCAGACAAGCACTTGTTGAATGGACTGTAAAGCAAGGCTACGACATTAAATATTTGAAAAATGAGAACAAAAGAATTACAGCTGTTTGTAAATATGAATGTGGATTTAGGATTCATGCATCACCCATGCAAGGTGAGAAGACATTTCAGATTAAGACATTCAAGCCCAATCATACTTGTGGCATGAAGTTTAAAAGTCATTTGGTCACTTCCAGCTATATAGCTAATAAATACCTGCAGAGAATGAGTGACGATCCGAAATGGTCAATCCCTGCAATGCAGAAAGAGCTGAGAAGAGATTTGAAGGTTGATTTGTCGAAGGATAAATTGTATAGAGCAAAGAGGAAGGCAGCAGACAACATCTCTGGAGATATTAGATTGCAGTACACTAGATTGAGGGACTACTGTGTCACTGTCCAAAAGTACAATCCAAATACAAGTTTATTTGTGGTGACACAAAGACCTCACATGGATAGAATTTCATATTTTCAGAGATTGTATGTCTGTTACGAGACACAAAAGATCGGGTTCGTCAGTGGATGTAGACCCATAATTGGTGTAGATGGGTGCTTCCTCAAAGGTATTTATGGTGGACAAGTACTGGCTGCAATAGGCAGAGATGGGAATGAAAATATGTTTCCAATTGCAATGGCTGTTGTAGAGGCTGAAAATATAGACTCATGGACTTGGTTTTTGAAATCATTGATTGATGACATCGGAGATGGGGGTGACATGGGCTGGATTTTTATGTCTGATAGACAGAAAGGACTTGATGCAGCATTTGAGATAGTTGTTCCTACTGCTGAAATTAGACATTGCTTGAAGCACATGTATGATAACTTCAAGAAACTTTTTAGAGGAAAATTGTTGAAAGATGCTATGTGGGCTGCAGCATCATGTGGATCACCAAGAGAATTTGATAGTAATATGCAGAGGATCAAAGAGATGGACCAGGCCGCGTATAATTGGTTGATAGCTGCTAATCCAAACAGATGGGCTAGGTCTCATTTTTCCACAAGGGCCAAATGTGATGCATTAACAAACAACCTCTGTGAGTCTTTCAACAGTTACATACTTGAAGCAAGGGAGAAACCAATAGTTGGTTTGCTTGAGTGTGTGAGGAGGAAGTTGATGAACAGAATTCAAGTAAAGTTGAGAGGAATGACTAAATATGATGGCACAGTTTGTCCAGGGATATTGGACAAGTTGGAAAAGAACAAGAATGAAAGCAGACACTGTTTTGCCAACTGGTCAGGCAGAGGTGAGTTTGAGGTTGATTGTTTTGCCAAAACATTTGTTGTTAACATTGAAAGTAGAACATGTTTATGCAGAATGTGGGATTTGACTGGGATACCTTGCAAGCATGCCATAGCATGTATATACATGAATCAAGAAAGGCCTGAAGATTACATTCATGCATACTACAGCAAAGAGAATTATTTGAGAGCATATAGTGGCATGATACACCCAGTACCTGGAATGCATGATTGGGTAGAAAGTGGAATGGAAGCAGTTGGTCCTCCTTTGTATAGAAGACCTGCAGGTAGGCCAAGGAAGTTGAGGAGGAGGGAAGCAGATGAGTTGCCCAATACCAGTAGAGTTTCTAGAGTGAATAGAAAAATGACTTGTGCTAGATGCTTGAAAACAGGCCATAATGCCAGGTCTTGCAAGGGACCAGTACATCCCAATTCAAGACTCTTTAGTTCTGGATCAGGTTCTCAGCCAGCTTCTCAGCCTCAGCCACCTTCTCAGCCTCAGCCAAGTTCTCAGCCACCTTCTCAGCCTCAGCCAGGTTCTCAGCCACCTTCTCAGCCTCAGCCAGGTTCTCAGATTGCTTCTCAGCCCTTGCCTGCTTTTCAGCCTATACCAGCACACAGGGTACACTCATTTTTCACCCTTTTGATTTTCTACTTCTAATTATAGTATATGCATGTAGTCACTATGGTCTGAAAATTTTGATTGGTCAGGGGAGAGCCAGACAATCTTCTTCTCAGCCAAATCCATCAGCAAGAAATGCCAATGGTGGAGGGAAGTTACAACCAGGTAGAGGGCGGACTGGATCAGGAAAACGGAGCTCAACTTGTTGATGATAATAGCCACTATTTTAAAATGAACTTTTTTATGGATGATGTTGTGTCACTGATGATGACTATATAAAACAACTTTTTTTATTATGTCTGTTTGGAATTGGATTATCTTTTTACTGTTTGGATTTGGGCCATAATGTCAAGTCTTGCAATGGCCAAATGTGTTTCTAGATTTTTGTTTACTGTGTGGATGATGATGTATTCAGTTTTTTAGTTAACTGTTTGGATGATGTTTCCATTTTTTTGTTACTGTTTGGATGATGACAGTTTCTTTTTTTTTTTTTTTTTGTTACTGTTTGGATGATGATGTTTCTAGATTTTTTCTTATTGGAAGGATGATGATGTTCCCATTTTTTTTTGTTACTGTTTGGATGATGTTCCCATTTTTTTTTGTCACTGTCTGGATGATGTTCCCATTTTTTTTTTGTTACTGTCTGGATGATGAATAGAAGGTTCTGAAACTTTTCTATGCAGGCTTAAGGTTGTGGAGTACAGGCACCTTTGGTTCACAACCTAGGCAGCTTCATGAAATATAGTGTGAAAGGTCCAGTTACATCTATTTAAGAAGATCCAATCTCGATCTTCCTGCTTTAGTGTATACCTAAAATGCCAATTCTTCAGTTTCAGCTAAACTTTGGCTTTATTAAAACAAGAGAAAGCAAAATATTAGCTACCTATTACAACTAGTATCAAGACTAACACCTACAGTAGTAACTAAACTATTGTAACTGAAATATGCAAACTAAGAAATTGTTCTACTCTACAGCTAGATGGATTTATCAGTATACTTCAATTCTATAACTACATTTGCATGTCCCCAATTCATAAACCATATTAAGCACATCCCATCCTTGCCTCTCTTCATTAGCTATCTTGGTCGTCCATTACTTCTGCAGTGGAATGACAATTCTTGCTACAACTGAATCATCCAAAATACTCATTGACAAACAAACAACACCAACCCATTTTCTATTATGTTCCAACTGATACATATGATATGATCATGGTAATTCCAACCCATCTACAGGAGTCAAAGATATCAGTAGATAACATATGACCAACACAAACACAATTCCGGCCCATGTCCCCAGCAACGCACGTAGATAGCATCTTTCCCTTCGATAAGCTGACTTCAGTTCCTTCTCCAACACATCAATTTTATCCAATAGCTTTGGCACAAGCTCTATTTCTCCATCAACCCATTCAAAAAATCCACATGCTGGCTGGATCTGAGAACAAAATGAAAAAAATACATTAATACTATCATGGTTGACCAGACATGGAGAAGATCAAACAGATGGGTCAAAGCATAACCCCATATAGTGCGCAGCCAAGAAACCTCCTTCCCATGTTCCGTTGTGTTCGGGAAGTTCTCAAAGTAGCCCTATGCCCACAGTGACAGTAACGAATTTCACCATCAAATTGAGAGCTTTGACCACGAGAATACTGGGTATATGAGTTTGAAGAGGAAGGCATTTGCTATGGCTGAAGAAGATGACTGACAGCTGCTCACAGAATGATGGCTTGAAGAAGAAGATCGAGAGCTACTCCTAAGCTCATGGCTGAAGCAACCAAGCACCCAGACTTTTCTCATTTCTATTTTGTTTTTATAGGCTAGGTCAGGGGCAAAAAAGTATCGTTCTAAAGCCATTTTGAAACAGTGAACTGTTGCAAGTATGGCCTACAGGCCATTTATACATATACGCCGTCAATACTAACAGAATCCGTCACTTTTGCATGTTAATTTAAACTACAGGGAGGTTTAGTACAAAATACCAAACTACAGGGTGGTAGTTTAAAATACAGGCAAAGTTCAGGTAGGTAATCTGCTATTATCCCTAAATAAAAAGGTTGGATTAGGTTATCTAACTAGTCGAACGTTGTAGGTTCGAACTGCAGTACTACACTGGGGCTATAGAAGAATTTATCCGGCTTCTTTTTGAGCTTGGAGGGATTAGTCCAGCCCAAAGGGTTGGAAACCCTCTTATAGTGTAATTTTTTTTTTTTTTATCTAACTAGTCACATCAATTATTAAACTTTATTGGATGAATTTAAGGCAGGCACATGGGCGGATTTAAACCCGATCAAGGTTCCAAACTCACAATGACTTGCAGCTGCCTCAATTCATACCTGACTCGACCCAATGACAAATTTATGCTTGGTTTGTTATCAAAGGTGTCCTGAGATGGAACAGTTTGGCTGCAATAATAGGGTTATTTCATTTCGCAATGTGCCTTTATTACCACCAACCGTACTTCATGACATTCATGCAATATAATTATTTAAAAAAGGGCCATAATCCTGTACATTTCTCATGGTACATATCGGTTTTTGGGACCCAAATGGCACCCCATAGATCATGGAATAGGGAGATCAAAATATCCAAGTGGGACTACCCTCAAATATCAAAGTGGAAGTCAATCTGATGTTCCCTGACCCCTTCATTTGTGGCATACAAGTTCAATGGATATATACATATAAAAACACATAATCATCGATCCAATAGTCCGATCCATTTCAAATTAGTGCTAACTTGTGGAATTAGGACCTATCAGAGGGAGCGTGTACAGTCCATTCAGATGATTCATGAGGTGGGCCCTATGTATAGGATCAATTACCTTTAGAATATATAAAATAATTAGGTAAGGAAATTAACCGAATACCAAACTCTCCATAAACTTGACTCGAGTCAAAATTTATAAATCTAAAACTGCAATGAGCTCAAAACATCACTATCAAAACCTTCCCCCATGACAGTGGATTGAGGAAAGTCACCTGATCTATTACCAACCCTAATTAAATAGTAGGAAATGAAACTTGAAAGTAAATATAATAGCATTTAACCTTTGACCAAATGCACAACAATTTTCGAAACTTTCTTCTTTTTTTTTCTTCTAAAAATAGCTAATCTATCCAACTTTTTTTTTTAATGATGGAACAATGAGCTCAGCCTATATGCCAACTTATCTTATATCCATAGCTAATCTATCAAATCCTTTTTGTCTTTTTTATAACATGGGAACCCGCCGACTTCCCTTCGATTGATCATTGATAAATCCACGGATGCATAGAAACACACACAAGCCCTATGTATTGGGTTGGGTGGATGTCCATATGCATTTTGATTTCCATCTTTGTTAAATTTCAACCTTTATAATTCTCTAATCCGGGTTCTTGAATGTTGAGTTGTACTGAGGATAAAATTCAATTGTTCATTTGCTGAATTTAAATAATCTTTTTTGAAACAAATTTTAATTTCTTCAAATGCTTTTTCCCAAATTATCCTATACATCATAGCATCAAGAACCATAAATTTTAGGGAGTTTGGAGAAAACCATCTGATCAGATATTTTCAACCATCTCTGATCAGGGGATTGAAATCAGGCTGATATAAACTCTTTCAATTTAAAAAGCTGTCCCTTTCATAGATGTGGATCACATTGCACCAATTTTGACTTGTTATTTTCTTATTGGTCCTTCTGGAAGTTATATCGACCTCTGCATCTATGAAAGCATAGAAATGTTGAACAGATCCTGGCCTGTTGAAGAATCTCAAAGTGTGCGGCCCATCACATCATCCGCAATTATTTGGGCCCCACTTGTTCAAGACGAATATCACACGAAACGATCCCTTCCTTGGTACGTAGTCAAACGCATAAAAAGAAGAGTCGTCGTCGACATCTTTGGTCGGATTGGAGAATAGAATATTCGTATAAAGCAACTTGCCTTCTCCCCTATATACAAATAACCACATTTGGTTTTTATTTTGTTTTGCATTGAAAGGCCTTAACAGTTGTTTGGGTAATTTACTTTTCAAGTGAAATGAAGTAAATAATTAAATCTCATAGAGAATAAAAGTAGAGAAGATCAAATCAAAATGTGATAAATCATACTAAGTCATGTTATATTTGAGATCCGGCGGGCCTAGACCGACAAATCTGATTAAAATTTAGTGTATCGATCCATCATCCGGTAAAGAACATCTCAAGAGACTCCATCATTCCCACATAAAAAATATCCCGATCAAACCTTGTATTAACTCCATATGATGCATTTTAAAGCCGTGCGATCTTCGATCCTATAAAAACTCCTGAGTTTAGCGTGCTCGCCTGCAAAAGAACACCTGAGATATCAAGGACTCCACCGTTCTAAGCTTATAAGTCAAACCCCGTATTATCTCAATACGACGCATTTTAAAGCCATACCGTCCCAAATACCATAAGAAATCCATAATTAAGTGTGCTCGCGTGAATTGAGATAATTTTTAAATTCTTTCTAGAAAAGAAGATGTGATTTTGAAATTTATAACCCCTTTCTCTTTTCATGCCCCCTTAATTTGAGCCATCACTTTAATTTGTTTATTGTTTCATTCCGATGCAAGCTATGCCCACCTCAAGAATGATTAAATCTAAAATAAGTATCAATATGCATGATACGTGTTTTTGTAAGTTGAATAAATATCGAAGCTCTCTTATATATGAGAAGGCCACATTACAAACAGTACGAAAGTCCTATTTCATCATGGGGGGCGGGGCTGGGAGGGGCGGATTCCAAATTAAATGAGCAAGCAATCAGTGAAGAATTAAAGAAAGGAATGGTTGGAAAAGGAACGCATTACTGTCTTTCTGAAATGATTTTAGCTGAATTCACGGAAAAAAGTGGTCTACCAGTTGCTCAAAGTGATTGACTCATGTTATAGTGAGAATATAAAGTTACTCATGTTGAAAAGAAACAACCAAAACTGCAGGGAGTTCTTTGTAAATTCTGAAAAAGGCAGTTACCAATAACTAAAATTTTCCTTCCTCTAACCGTATTCCTCTTATATTCTTCGAGAACTCCAACCATTCAGCAGGCACGCATTGGAGAAGGCAAGACATTTCTTCTCTTAAATCTTCTTTAAAAAGTCCAAAACCTCTCAAGAAGAAAAGCTGCCATTTTTGGACTCAGTCCTGAGGTTTGGATTTATAAGGAGATCCCAAAGAGTCTAATTTTGCACCAACGGTAAGATATCAACTTCTCTCTCTCTCTCAAGCAATCAATCAATCAAGATATCTTCTTCTTGTTGATTATGAAACAAGGGGATGTTGTTTAAGAATCTTTATTAACAACATCTGGGTTTCTGGGTGCCTTCAAGTTCCAAGCTTCCAAGCCCAGGTAACTTCAAATATTTCTGCTTTTTGCTTTTTTTTTTTCAATCAAAGTTCTAGTTTTTTGAATTGGGTTTCTCTGTTTTTTTTTTTTTTTTTTTTTTTGATTGTCAAGTAGTTTTACTATGCTTGTTTGATAATTTATTATTCCAATCAAGGTAAGAGTTTCCTGAATTGGGTATCATGTTTCCTTCCTCTTGTGATCTTTTTCCAGTTTTAATCTTTGATTGAGGATTCTGTTAGAGTAATCTGAAAGTTCATCTTTTCCACAGTAATTCTGCTTTGAGAGGGTTCTTGGTTTTTCTTTAACTTGTTCTTGTTTTGTTTGGTTTTTGCTTTGATGGGTCTTTGCCTTTTCATCATCTCTTTAAAGATATTGATATCATTTTGTAAATTTGGCAATCGGGTTCTGATTTATTTATTTATTGGTGTTTCTTGGGTTTTAGATCTGTGTTGTGAAATGCCTCGAAGGACATCTCTCACTTCGGCTAATTCTAGTACCTCTCCATCTATTTCTCCCAAGGGGGTGGTTCTCATATCAGATGATGATGTACATTCCCCAATATCTCTGGAAAGAAATTCCTCCTCCAAGATTACTGCTATGGCTGAGGTAATTCCATTTTAACCAGCTGTTTTTAGTTTTTTGGATATTCAATTGATTTAGAATTGATAATCAAGCTACAACAAAGATATGGTGACTGGTCATGACCTTCTTTTAGGTTCTAACCGGAGATATTAGCCGGTTCGGGTCATTTTGCGATTCTTTCTGTGTTAACTTTCATTCCAACTTATGAAGAAACATATCGCATTATCGAAAATGGTACTAACTCATTGGCGGGAATTATCGATATTGAAATTTTAATTATCACAATTTCAGACAATTTCAGCTGTTGTGCATCCATTTAGTACCAAAATTTGTTTAAATTTTCGGTAGCCGGATCTGTTTTGAATCTTCTGATTAAATCTAATTATGGTTCTGCAATGCAATATAGAGGCGCGTTGCAAGAGGATTGGAGATGCAACAGCAATTGAGTCAGGCTCAAGTTGATCTTAAGAAGTTAAAGAATCAATTAGCATCTATAGAAGATGAGAAGTCTCATCTTCTCAAGGAGCTCGAAGAGACGAAGAAGGTGGCAGATGAAGCGACTTTGAGGCTCGGTGAGGCGTTGGAAGCTCAGAAACGAGCAGAGGGTGGTTGGGAGACGGAGAAGATTCGTTCCAAGGAAATTGAGCAGGCAAGCATCGAATCAGCTCAGAAGAGGGACCAGGCATGGCAGCTTGAGCTTGAGGCTGTTCAGAGGGAGCACGCTTTGGATGTGGAGGCTCTTTCATCGCTTGAACAGGAGCTCATTCGGGTCAATCAAGAATTGTCTTCAACCATCAAGGCAAGAGATGAAGCTCTTAAAAAGGCTGAGGATGCAAGGGTGGTTGCTGAGGCCAACCGCAAGCCAGTCAATGGCGTCTCTGCAGAACTGGAATTACTAAAAAAGCCCATTGGTGTTGCATCTAGCAATCCAAATGGGGCATTGGAGACCAATGAAACAGATGTGTTAACTACTCAAGTGAATCCTGTGGTTGAGAAGGGAAAAGATATAAAGGCGCAATTGCCTGAAAAAGAAGCCTTGATAAAGAATCTCAGACCAGAGATAAGTGATGCAAAAGATGCCGAGATGCCGGCTTCCAATTTGTTATCTGAGAGTAGGAAGAGAATTGAGATGCTAGAACTAGAATTAGAGCAATCAAAGGTTTCAGAAGAGAAAACATTTGAGTTGCTAGTCTCCCAAACTGAACAGTTGGAGAAATCCAAGGTTTCACTTGAAGAAGCCAAATTTGAGATTGCTTCTCTTTGTGAAAACATTCGAAATTTAGAGGCTGCAGTTGGTCAAGGTATTAGAGATTTCATTTTACATGTTAACCATGGGAAGCATTCAGGTGAGTGTGACCCAAGTTCTCTTTTGCTGTTAGTATCAACTCGACTCGAACTACAAGATGCAAATATGGAAATGGAAGATTCGAAGATAATGCTAGAGAGAATACAAAAGAAGTTTCAAGCACTTCTGGATGAAGTTAAAAGGGAGGTTGATCGTGCTAAACAGGCCATTGAAAGATGGAGATTAGAAGTTGAGGAATCACAAGAGGCTTGGAATGGTAAAGAAGCAGGGTTCGTTCAGTGTATGAAGATATCTGAAGAGGAGATGGACGATGCAAAAGAAGAGAATTTCATGTTAATTGAGTCACTGAAGAAGGCTGATGAAATAGCCAACAAGGCGAGGGATGAAAGTGAGAGGTTGCGCGATCTACTCAGAGAAGCTGTAAATAAGGCTACTCTTGCAAGAGAATCTGCAGAGATTGCCAGGATTGAAAATTCTCAATTGAAGGATAACCTATCATTTATGGGAAGTACATTGCAGACAATTACGCAAGAAAATGAACAGCTTAAGATCAATGAAGCTGCAGCTCGTGAGCAAGTCAAGGAGCTGAAGAATG
This sequence comes from Umbellularia californica, assembly GCA_028538565.1. NCBI lineage: Eukaryota > Viridiplantae > Streptophyta > Magnoliopsida > Laurales > Lauraceae > Umbellularia > Umbellularia californica. The sequence goes on along the minus strand of JAPQWN010000006.1, from coordinate 79,775,136 downwards.
TTCTTTCTGTAACATCAAACAGGGAACCCGTCGCATCCAAGAAACCAAAAGAACAGCAAAAGCTCAATGTCAAACTTGAAAAACCAAGCATTATGAATGGATATAAGAATGACAATAAGGAGGCTGACATATTAAAGGGGTCCGTTTTAGAAGGGCAAGGCAATGTATCTACCTCCATTAGCACCACAGCCAACCGCAAGGCATTCTCAACGTTGTTGGTCGATGACAAAGATATGTTGAGCTTGGACAATTTCAATGGGAGTCATTTTGACACAAGCCAGAAGAAGAAGAAAGCTGTACTTCATAGATTTGGAGATTTGCTCAAGAGAAGAATGCATGCAGGTAGTAAATAGTAACTCCTTTTAGACAATTGTAAGAAAGCTGTGCCTGTTGTATCAAAGAGGTTAAAGAGAAAAACCAATGTATCCTGTCAATGAAAATATCTGTATAAACTGAATTTTGATGTTGTGAAATGCATTTTGAGAGATACCTATGTGATCTTTGAAGCATAGTTTTGTTTTTATTACATGCTGTTGTCTTGCATCTATTTGTTTGTTTATTTATGAAAAGCACAATGAGGAAGATACATTAAAAAGAAACAAAAATAACTGCTCATCAGTAAAAGCAGTCCATTAAGGCAATATACTGATGGACTGCTACTAGAGCACAAATAAAAAACAGAACTACAATAATAAGGAATTTCCAATCTCTATCTCAGATATAGGACTCCCCTGCCTTTATGTATGGTTTTATACTTTTATTTGTTCTTCAATGTTAATCTGTATGGCTCAATAGAAGTTAGTAAGTCTTGGTTAACCGGGCCCCAGTATTGCCCAAGTTGTATTGTGATTAGAAGTAGGGTTTGGGTGTAACAGGGATTGGGGCTGATATTATAAATAAAGACTCAGAGTCTCTAGGATGTACACCTCTTATGATTGCATAGTGAATTCTCTAATCTTCCCCGTAGACGTAGGCCAAAAGCCAAACCACGTAAATCTCTGTGTTCTCTTCTGCGTGATTGTCACGACCCGGGCCCAAGATCGGGGCTAATTCGGATCGCGAATCCACATACTTACTCCCGTAAATCCTAAATTAAACGAAGTTAAGACAAGACTCACAAGGGATCTAACCTGCATACCTGTCAAATGTACAATTTTGCGGAAATACGTATATCCATTGACAATATTTGACTCTACATTAAAAGTAAAGTTCACATATATAAAATTACAGTCCAACAAAGACCACCACTGCACACTCAAAATACAATGTAGGTGGTAACTAATTACAACTCAAAATTAATTATTATAAAAATATTTATAAAAAATAATTCAATTCCATTTACCCTCCGATCTATGCCCACTCCGCTAAACCTCTTGGAGGTATCGGATGGGCCTCCTCCGCCGGCGGGACGGCCTCAACAAGGTCGGGACAGGCAAGTGGGCCTGTAATGCCATCAATAACACTATGAACACGACGGTTCAGCAATGTATAAACAAATCTATGACAATTCATGCTAGATCTGTCCATTTTCCATGTGACAATTCTAAACATTTAAATCTAGGATTTTTCAATATCCTGAACGGTGTAGCCAATTAATAATCAATGACTAAACTACAAACACGATAGCATTATTATCATTCATTTCGTTCATTTCATTCAATTTTTATTAGATTGCTTATGGGACTATTCAGTCCAATATTATTAGGTGGCTTATCAATTCAGTGACTTTTCAGTTTATGTGTGGGATCTACCAGCGTCTTGATCAGAGATCACTGGTATCACCACGGAGCTCCGGAACACCTCAATCATCTACTGCAGTAGGATTTATCATTATATTGTTACCTTTAGCAACTGTTCATTGTACCATTAATCATTACGTTGTTACCTTTAGTAACTGTTCATTAGTTCATTGGATCATTAATCATTACATTGTAGTTAGTCAATGTTGTTCCATACGAGTTAGAAACTCCCTATCTATTTCCATTTCTACTCAACTTTCTTTCACATTTAAACAACTAATTAGGTGTGAATATTGGTTCCAAATGCATGTGTTATTCTCGATGGACATCACATTTATATGCTTAATGTGTGCGTTTGGCTCCCAAAATTTTTACCCACGATTTCAAAATCCACTGACGGTCCGATCAATTGGCCAAATTTTTACTCACAATTAATATTTGGCCAGTATCAGATTCACTGGCGGTTAGCTGGAACTTGGCCGGCGGCTAGCCTAAATCTGGTCGGCAGCTAGCCGGAATGTGGCCGGCTAACCGAAATCTCAATTTCGGTTAACCGCCATTTCGAGGTTAGCTTGCGGTCAGCTTTCCAGAAGCTGACATTTTTTATAGGAATTCTGACTCAATTTCGGTTACCTCATGGTTACCATGCGGCTAGCCGAAATTTGAATGTCGACTAACCGAAAATTGGCGGTTAGTTTTCCAAAAGCTCGCCCATTTTTCAGATTTCGACGGTTGGCTCCACGGTTAGCCTCGCGGCTAGTCGAGATTCACCCAGAATGATTTTTCTGAAGTTTCACGTTTCTGAAGCAAATCTCAAAACTGAGTTCCTGGGACTCAAACCTCTCTAATACCCTATGGAATCCAATAAAACACATACATTGGGGCAGCCATTAACCCATTTCTATTCAATCCATGACAATCTCCATTCTACAACAAAGGATGGGTTGAGAACCCATCTCCTACAATTCAAGAAAACTTGTAATCTAGCATTTCAATCATAAATAGACATTTACACTTGCCTCTTGAGTCAAATAGCAAGAAACTCCCTTCTTTAGCTTAGGTTTTAGTGGAAACTTCTCAACTTGAATGCCTCTCTCCAAGAAAGTCCAAGAAGAAGGTGGAGAAGGTGGAGAATATGAAGTTCTCCTTGCTTGAATCACTTCAAGATCCCGCTTTTGTGCTTGGTGGAGTTGAAACGGAAGAAAGAAGAAGAAAAAGGAAGAAAAGAAGTAGCCTAGGGTTTGCTGGAGGGAGAAATGAGTGAATGGGTTCATTGTAGTTCATTGGAATTTATAAGTCCCTCTTTTTCACTAAGGCCCACTCTACTAATACTATTTACATCTTAAGTCAAATGGAGGGTCCAGATTCTCGTCAAACGACTTCGAGCCTATTACGAAAGTTGACGTACTCGTCGAGATACACGTGTTGGTATCACGAGTTTTCGTATCCGACAAAATACGTGTAAATCCGTATTTACAAAAAAGTCCTTGTTTTCTTAGTTTGGGTCTGAATCTCATTCAATTCATTTAATCTCTTCATTATCACTTCACTAAGTTCATTTGGGGCTATTCTCATTGAATTTAGTCATTAACCATCATTAGTCTAGTTAAACATGATTAACTAGCATTAACTTCAATTAATTAGAGTTAATCTTAATTAACTCGGGACGGGGCCTTACAGTGATTGATCTCTTCTCGTAAGCCCTAGATCACAACATTCAAAATGGTGAAAACTTGAGCTACTTTGAAGCCCCAAAACCCATTCAAACAGTAAGCTACTGTACTTATGTTTCCATCTCTTGGCTCCGTATTAGTAGGGTTCCAACTTGGCAAGATCTTAAGCTTGTTCAGACGGTCTTGTTTGTTTCGTGGATTGGAGGAATGATGCCAATGGCATATGTTAATAAAACAAAGAGTTTGGCTGCACTTTTCCAAGACCATAATATGTTTTTCTCTAATTGCTTGTGTGAAAATATGTGGATGCACAAAAGTGGCGTATTTGTCTTACCGCAATTCAGTGATAGCCTAACAGCGAACTGGAGTATAATTTGATTTTCTTTTCAGCAATGACCCACAAGTGGAGGTGACAATGCAGAATTCAACGATGAAAAACACATCTTAGTTACAATTTTGCAAACTTTTGGAGAATGCTAAGAGATATCAAATGTTTTTATCTGGTACACCAGGTCCTTTCTTTGGAGCCTCTGTTTCATGTAATTAAAAACGGAGGGCAGTATTTCTACATGTGGTTAAAAATGAAGAACCAAAGGTGAATATCCAAAAATGACCATTGAATAACCCCCTACAATGGAAATTGAATCAAAGTAAGATGGGAGATTAATACCTGGTCATCACCCTAGTAATTCAATAACCGTGAAAGTCAATATCCCATCTACATCCCCCTTGTATCCTTTCCCCCTTCACCTCTCTAATAATTCCTAGGTGAAGCTTATTCCAACATCAATTTCTATGTATTTTATGCAAACAAACAGGCCCTTAGTGAGCAGCAGAGCAGTTCGTCAAACGCTACACTTCCCTTGGATAATTTAACAGCTTGACTGAACTTTAATTGGTAAAAAGTCTTTTGGCTCCTGCAGTTGATCGCAATGTGATTATAATCCCAAACCTTCAACAGCTGCAAGACCGGTTTGGTCCCAAGTTCGTTGGATGCTCCAAATAATCCTCTTAATCAATCATCAGATTTTAAATTCTGGGCCAGTAACTTCAGCATGAACTCAGCTAATAGGCAAAACAAGAACCATTTATACCAGATATACAGGTCAGATAAGGTCATCTGGCCCGTTTGATTGTTGAAACTTTTAATCAGGCGTACAGGGCCAGTATGAATCTTCATAAAACATGTGCAGGCAAATCAGTTTGTGTAAATGCAGGTTCATGCATTTGGAGAAACCAAGTTAATAGAAATTCACACTTGTTTTGCTCTTCGACTCTAACCATTTACAGGTAATAGTTACAAAGTTCACCTGAGTGCTGGGCAACTAAATTCCAAGGTTTGAAATTTCAAAGAGGCCAAAGGGATTATGATTCGTTTAGGCCTTAATGGAACCAACAGCGAACGATCAGATTAATCTGTACACACCCCAAACTGTCATGTACCTCTAAGAGATCTCTACAGTGGGGTTGACTTTGCTCAATCCAATATGTTAAGATGAATTCAAGTAGTTAATGTAAACATGCTTAGATAACACTTATATCATAATAATATTCACTGTTAAATTGGGACTGTGTTAAAATGTTAGATTGGAGCACACTTCCATTTATGGTGTTTGAATTGGTGTGGTGGCCTCATAGTGAATGGTGAAGCTCTCTTATCAGTGTGAGGTGCCTTGGGGTGTATGTGTACCGAGATACACTGGATCATTCTTCATAATAAAAAAAAATTTTACATGAGTCATTTGTGGTGCTCATTAGCCCGATCGAATATATTAGAGTTTTCCCAATTAGCCATCCATATAAAACTCCAATGGAATGGAATGTTGGTAGCAGTTGGATCTAAGGGCATAAAATTAGCAAATAAAAAAAAAAGCATCTATTTCATCCATCCATTTCATTGCATTGATGACTGCTATCACTGTCCCGTGAATTTTAAATTATGGTATTACAGGGCTTCTCTTATGTCCAGGGATTACAGGGCTATGTTAACATGATACATGTCCTCTTTTTGGAGAAAATCAACTGAGAGTGTTGCCAACTAACAATGTTTAATCTTAGCATCAAAATTAAAGAAAGTATAGTATGTGGGGTGATTGTATACATGGCTGGCTGGGGCCCATACGAGTAGTGGCACACTCAGGATTTTTGTTTGAGTGGGGCGGACAATGGCTATAAAACTATTTTATTTATTATTTTGTCGTTTGATGAGTGCGTGATCGCCTTTTTTTTATGGGGCATGGGCCGTCTGGCCCTTAGGCCCTTTCGGGCTTTTATGAGGTCCATAGGGGTGAGTGCCCCGAATGCACAATGCCTAGGTCCACCCCTGCTTGAAATGAATGATACAACTAATAAATTTTCTCCTATGCGAACATTTTTTATCAAATCTTATCCAAAGCAAATGCGGGTCCATTGTTAGATTGATCGAGTAAAAAAAACACCTATATTATCCCACCAACTTCACCCAAAGTTGAGAACCACTCCTGTAACGAGTGGTGTTTTTCACCTGGTTGTCAAGGATTCGAGCTCTAGTGTAACGCCACTTCTTCCCGCTTGTGCGTCCTCCGTTTCCACTTGGGTGGATTATCTTCCCGCGTGTGTGGGGGGCTCTCACTTGGGTCCCAGCTACCTTGGGTGGGTTAAAAAAAAAGATTATTAGCGAAAGGTCCCTCATATAGGACTTCTAAGGCCTCCAGTCCATCAACTTTTCCTCTAAGGCCTGTAGTCCATGCGGCTTGGACATATTTCGGTGAGAAGTCCCTAGATACGTCACCTCATACATTTTCATTACTGATTTACCCTTTCAACTGATTAGGCATAAAATTTTAATTTTTGAAATTTTAAATCTTCTATTCTCCCTCTTCTTCTTCTTAAATCCGGACATGGACATTGACGGATTGGATCTTAACAATTGAGATCGATCTCTATTTTTTTTTTCAGAGAACGAGATTGTGGTTTTTCAGAGAAGTAGCATCTCCAAACACTGTTGCTTCCTTAGCCCACACGCCGTTGCAGGAGAAGAAGAAGAAGAAGACCCCTGCAACCTTGCCCAGGTTCTGTTACAAACTTGCAGAACACGAAATGAAGAAGAAGACGATCTTCTGCGCCATCGCCGAATTTCCTACGCCACTGTCGTTCCTGCGTTTCGCCGAAGAAGGGGGATCTCCAACGAACGCCACGCCATACCATCGCCGGAATCAAGGAAGAAGGCGAACGAAAGGTGGCTTTTGTGTTTCTGATTCCAGAACGAAGAAGAATAAGAAAGTGAGCCTGGGCTCTGCAGAAGTTCCGAGTTGGTTCCAGGTAAGGTTCGACCTAATCCGTTCCAGAAGTCCTTCCCCATTCCAGTTAAAGTTAATTTATCTGAGTTTTGTATTTTTTTGTCAAATTTATTTTAATTTTGGACAAAATCTATTTGAGTTTTTTGCTATTTATCTGACTTCTGGAACAAAATTATCTGAGTTTTGGAAAAAATTATCTAAGTTCTAAACAAATCTAACTGAGTTTCTAGCTATTTATCTAACTTCCGAAACAAATTTATCTGAGTTTTGGACAAATTTATTTGTATTTTCTTAGACCTATCTGTATTGTTGAATTTTATTTGTGTCTTTTGAAATTTATTTGTATTTTTTGAAATAAATTTAACTGAGTTTTTGACAAAAAGACTTGAGTTTTTTGCCACATTGTTCGCTAATTTATAAAATTGGGTTATCTTAGTTTTGGCAAATGTATTTGTGTTTTTTTAAATTTATTTGCGTTTTTTAATTTTATTTACGTCTTTTGAAATTTATTTGAGTCTTTTGAAATTTATTTATATTTTCTTGAAATTTATTTGGATATTTTGAAATTGATTTTCATCTTTTAAAAAAAATTTGAAATTTATTTGTGTCTTTTTAAATTTATGTGCGTTCTTTTGAAATTTATTTCTTTGTTTTAAAATTTATTTGCGTTTTTTAAAATTTATTTGCATCATTTTGAAATTTATTTGTGTGTTTTTAGAATTTATTTAAAAATCTCATTCATGAGATTCCATCAATCGTGGCAAATTAAGTGGTAGTTGACTATTATTAATGGGATATCTCACTAATCATGTGATATAATTTAAATAAAGATTAAATTAGACATATTAGATATTATATGGTAGAAAACCTTTTGCTGTATGATTTTTTTTTTTCGACCGTTTGCAATAAAGTCATATTTTGAAGAGACCTCTCTCACGGAATGCCCCTGAAAAAAAAAAAAAAAATTTCAGCCAAAGTAACCATTGGATTAGGGATGGCAACGGGGCGGATCGGGGACGGAATTGGGGTTCCCCGCCTCCGCCCCGAACTTGCCCCGCCCCGCCCCGCCATGCCCCGCGGGTACCCCTCCCCGCCCCGCTCCTCAATTGTAAAAATTTTAAATGTGTAAGACTTGGGATTCGAACTCGGGTGGGAGAGCAACCAGAGCTTTGCCTTACCACTAGACTAAACTTCATTTCTTGTAATATTTTACCTTATTTAAAATATATTAATATATTCAAGATTGTTACACACATATACATACTTCACTTACTTACTATATATATTATGACTTATATATTATTTATCATTTATTTAAAAGGAAAATGTTAAATGTAGACAACTAAGGAATCTAATTGGAAACCTTAAAGCTATATTGAGCTCGTTTCCATCTCTTGGATTTTGAAATCTTTTGGTCTTGTGAAATGAATGGAACTTTATTTTAAAAATAATAATTTCGCTGATCAAACATTTTGTTTGGATATCTATTGGACTCATGGCTTGGAAATTCTAGAATCCTTTGAAATTCTGAAATATTTTTTTGGACATCAATTGGGATTGGGCCTAATTATTTCTTCTTGTGTTTCTCAATAAAAGTTTCGAAATCTTTATCACATGAATTAGGAGTGCAATCATAATATGCCCTGCCTGTTTAAGATGAAAACATGATAAGCACCCACCAAAAGGAAAATTACACAATTTGCAATTCAAATTTATAAAAGTCTTGAAATGTAGAAAAAATTCTAAAAACATATACTAGTAATTTTGTTTAAAAAAAATAGAATTTATATATGAACTTCAAGTATTGTCATATGAATATTAAATCATTATTTATTGTATAGCTCTGAATTCATGAACCTCCTATAGCGGGCCCGGCTATATTGAAAGTACATACTATATTGAAACCCTCATTATCAAAGTCTTGTCCCAGGCTCCCAGCTGTGACGGTGTTGGCTACATGTATTCTTTTTCTCCATTCTAAATCAAGACCCAAATAAGAAAAATTTTCTTAACTTCATAATTTTTCTTTCAAGGCAAAATAAATTAAATGTTGGATTGACTACAAAGAAAAAGGTAAATTCATTTATTTTATATGGTAAAAAGCACATGAATGATTCATCTATGTTGTCTCCATGCCTTTAATAATATTAATAAAAAAAAACCCTCAACCATGCTGACTCATTTGCCCGAAACTCAGGCCCCTCTCAAAACATCAGTCTTCCTAGGGACCATGACATTTTTCCCAAAATAGAATAAAAAGATCTCCCAGCATAAATATTTTATAAGTGTGGGGCACTATTAGATTGTTTAAAATTTTTTAAATTATCTAATATTAATATTATAAATTTTCCTTTTCCTAAAATTTTACCTATTTAAAGTGAGATTTATTCATATAAGATTTTCTCTAAACCCTTAAAGGCCAATAACATACACTTGAAAATATCATATATGCTTTGAGACATTTTTTTATAAAAAAGACAATATCTCTCTAAAATATCATGAACTCCATCAATACATGATTTCACTTCATTTCTGGTATTGAACTCCACTCACTAATAAAGAGGTTAATTACACATATAATTAAAATTAGTATAATATATAGTGTTGTTAGTATGATTAGAATCATATTAAGTTACTAACTATAATTTACCTTGTTATTTCTAATCGTATGAGTTATTATAAGTGTATAGCATGATATATCTTGTAATGCTATATCAAATTAGTATAATTTATATTGTTATTAGTATGATTAGAATCATACCAATTATAATTTACCTTGCTATCTCTAATCATATGTTATTATAAGCTTAAAGCATGATCTATCATTCTATTATATTCGTTTTATTTAATATGATTTATCATGTCACAATTTAACATTATATATGATTAAAGTCAAATAAGCTTAGATAGATTTTTAACAACTTTAATTTCATTAAATTTGAATTAGAGGGAATGTGATCATATTATATGCTTTTATAATGTCTAGGGTTCAATCAATTACATGTTTAACTTTAAAAAAAGTCTTCAATCAATCTACTTAACCCTTAATAACAACATAAAATCAATATATACATTTACATATAAATATGTTTATTTATTATAAAAGAAATCTAAAAAATATATTTTTTTAGAGGATTATTAATTTCGGGGCGGGTTACGGGGCAGGGCATGGGGCGGGGCAACAGGGCGGGGCATGGGGCGGGGCAACGGGGCGGGTAAACGGGGCGGGGCATGGGCGGGGTAACGGGGCTGGGCGGGGCGGGGCATGAGGCAGACCCATCCCCGCCCCGCCCCGGCTTCGGGGTATGGTTTTTTGCCCCGTCCCCGCCCCGTCTAAGATTCGGGGCGGGGAAAACCCATACGGGGCGGGTTTAAAATGCCATCCCTACATTGGATTAGGTAGTGAGTCCAGCACGTGTGGAGATAGAGAGACTTTCTTCTAAAATCTAAATCTAGGGCAGGCACCTTCTGACCAACCAGAAGCCAAAAGCCCTTCGTCTTCTTCTTCTCACTTTGGAAGAGAAAGATCTCTCCTTTCGCTTTCCTTGTGCGATCAGAGATGGCTCAAGGCGAATCCAAGGAAACCCTAACCCTAGCTCAGGTATCACTCTCGATCTTCTTCCAGTCTCACGCAGCAATGTCATCGATTCATCAACAAATTCCATTCAGATCGTTCGAATTTGGATTCCTTTCCTTTTCTTTCTTTCATTTGATTTCTTGTTTTTTTTTTCCGTCATGATTTTCACGGATTGTTGAGATGGATCCCCAATCGATCTGAAATCTCAAATCTGTTGTTGTCGATCTGCAGACAAATTCGATAGTGCTTGGAATCAATCAAGTTATTGAAGTTATTTTTTGTTGTGTTGGATTTCGAAGTAAATCATTGGAACCGACAGTCTGATTTCCAATTTTAGGATCTCTCTCAGCATTGAGAATTTTGTTTTTGGATTATGGCGATCGAAATCTTTGGATCTATGGTTGTCAATCTGTTAGGTTTTTGCAGCTAGATCATTGGAATAGGGAGCTACTTTGAGATGATTTGAATTTTCAATCGGTAAGTGGCTCTAAGAGAGTCTCCTTAGTATGTGCAATTGCAAGTAATTGAATGTGGGGGAGATTTATTATGATGACAGTGCTTATTTGGTGCACCTGGACACTGTTTAGAGTAGATCTTTTGTCAGGTGGGTCATGCTGTGAATTAGGAGAGAAGGGATACCTTGCATTACAGGATGTGAAGAGTAAGAGAAACTCATACCACTCTTGTGAGTTGTGATCAACACTCATTTGACACAACAGCATGTAAAAGGATTACGTTGAGATACACAAATACATGATTCATGGTCTTAAAAAGGTGATTTATTGGGAACATAAGTGTGATGTGAAGAAGATTTGTTGGGAAATTATGGGTTAAACTGATGTTGGCTTTTTTTTAAATCATCTTTTGTTAGAGAAGGATGTGTGATTAATGTATGGCCCACTGTTTCCTTGTGTTTCCCCGACCGTTATAATTTCTGTTGTGGATCAATAGCCACAGTTTATGTTCCAATCAGTCTGGGTTCAAGAGTTCTTTCGAGTTGCCAGCTGTTAGATTGGTACTCTTCATTGATCATGCATCAATTTTGCTGAGAAAGCTGATTCCTGATTGGGTCATTTCTAGGCCCCAGTCTCAACTCCTAACTGAACTATCAAAGTGATTAAGAAGTTCATACGTTTCCTGTGCATGGGTATTAGGATCTAGCTTGTCAAGGATAGGGTGCAGGGGATATGATAAATGAGGGTAGAGGTACCACAAAATGCAAAAGTATAATCAAGTTGCAGCTTGGTATCATATCACAATTGTTGTTATAAGATGAAATCCTAAATGCTTAGCAGGCACATAATTCTAATTATAAGTGCATCTAGATTTTCGGTTCATTGAATCACTAATTTTGTCAGAGTGTCCTTCATTATTTTAATTATCACGGATCTTGGATCATTTGACATCCCCCAAGAGATAGACCCTCAAGTTAGAGGGGTATCTGGAATGTACCGTTTAGCATGGCCCTTTGAAGTGTTAGTTGGCATCTGGAATGCGCTACTCAACTTACCACTTCCATCGGTGCCTGTGCTGTCTTACATTAACAGTTGAGGCCCATTTTGCGTTGAAATGAGAGTCACCCAATCTTCCTGATTTCAACAAAATGACATGAATTGTTTTATTCATACTTAAATGAATGAATTACCGAGGTGATATATCCCGATAAATTACTGCTATATATTTGATTTTTCCTTCTTTTGGGTCATTTGGATACTTTTTTTTTTTTTTTTTTTATCTTTTGAAAAAAAACAAGACTAGGGGTTTAAAAAGAAGCTCTTTGTGAGTAAGTGGCTTATGTGGCATGTATTTCTCATCCTGGTGTCGTTCATAAGCACATGGTTATTGTGGTTTTGAAGCTGGTCTTCTTGACTTTTAATCAGAATGTTGTCAAATGCAGCAATGGTTACTGCAGGAGAAAGAGCAGCAGACAGCCAATGATGAAAGTCCCGTACAAGTAGTCAAGGATGAGATTCCTGTACAAGCTGCTGAGGATGAGATTCCTGTACAAGCAGCTGAGGACGAGAATCCAACAGGTGCTAATGTTGAGAAAGAAGTGACCACTGAAGAAGTAGTCACAGAAAAAACTGATGAAGCCCCTGCTGCTGAGGAAAGCACTGAAGCTCCTGTGGAAGCTGAATCTGATGAGCAGGAAGTTGCTGAAGAGACACCAGAAATAAAGGTAGTTACTTTTATATCACCTTTTTTGTGATTAGAGTAGATTGCATTCCATTGACAAGGTATTTATGTCCCTTCTTGATGTAATACAATTCTATAACTGCCTCTCAGATTCCTGGTCTATGTATTTCATTGAATTGTTGTTTATTGTTATTAAATTTCAGATTGAGACAGCACCAGCAGATTTTCGTTTCCCAACCACAAATCAAACAAGACATTGCTTTACACGCTACATTGAGTATCACAGGTGAGTTAGATTACCCAGCTCCACTGGAGCTTTTCTCGTCCTTTTGTGACTGCGTCATGGCTACACCAACATAGTGTTCTTCTAGAGAAACATTGATGATTATTAAAATGAATTAATTATGCAGGTGCGTAGCTGCAAAAGGAGAAGGTGCTCCTGAGTGCGAGAAGTTTGCAAAGTATTATCGTTCACTTTGCCCTGCTGAATGGGTATGTGTTCCTTTTATTCTTTTTCTTTCCTTTTTTTCTTTCTTTTTTTTTTTTTTTTTTTTTTGATGCTTTTGTGCTTGTCCTATCTGTTGCTTACATTGTAGTATATATCTTGTGTGAAGAGAGTGCCTGCATCCTCTTGGATGCAATTATGGATATCTAAATCCTTGAACTCTCCCCCTCCTTATCAGGGGTGAATAGCTTTCATCCCCTGCTCGTTAGTTACAAATATTTTTAACTCACCCCAGTACCTTAGTCAAACAATTGATCTCCACTCCTACTGGATGGAGTGTGTCATCACTTTACATCTATCTAACAAAATGATAATTGACCCAAAGATATCCAGTTTTCTCATACGAAACTAGATTTAGAGCGATACGCATTTCAGGTTGGTTGTCACAATTCATCTATGATGAATTGCAATCTCGGATAGTAATTTCCTTAACGATATCATTCCACATGTTGTATGATCAGAGAAGAAACAAGAGGAATCAATTGCTATTTATAAGGAGGCAGTTGATAAGCACAACTATTTGAAGGTATTCCAGGAAGGCGACATGGTGATGGTCCTTTTGAAAGGACCGTTTCGCAGTGGGACTTGCAATGAATTGAAGAGCAATATTGGTTGATATTAGGGAGTCAATAAGATTAATGACAACGCTTCTGTTGTTGATGTTTCTGATAACACTGCTATCCTGTGGATGCTTAAACTTGCAAATTTGTTTTGCATATGATGCGCCAAAAGAGTAGACACAACTGGATATCAATTTGAGGGCAAGTTCTTTCCAAGTAGAGGGGATTGATATAGAATAGATTGTGGATGATTATATGGAGCATCAAGAATGAAAGAAATCAAAGTGGCTGGTCCGATGTACCCTAACTTCCATTGGCCCCATAACTTTCGGTCTGGCCATCAACTTTTCAATTATTATGTATTCATGGAAAGCCCTCGATGAGATTGGCATGGCAAATTGCTAGAGCAGTTTGAGGTCGTTTCATGGTGAAATTCAATTATTTTCGCAGTCTAATCTTTATTTTTTACTCCCAGTTTCAAAGAATTTTTTTTTTTTTTTTTTTGGGTCCAGTTGGAGTTTATATGTTATTTGAGTCATTACTTTGTTTGTGCTGTTATCATAGTTTAGATTCCGGATTGTCATTTTTTACTATTGTCAGTGAATTTATTGTTTTTAGTAAGTCATAACCAAGTTGAGCCTTGAGTCTTCATTTTTCTGTATAAAGCTTTATACAAATAATTTAATAAGTACTTTTTCCCCATATTCGTGAGATTTACTCTATAAGCTTCCTAGCTAGAATTCTAGGTTTCCCGGTTTTGGAGAGATGATCTCCTTTTAGTGTTGTTATCATAGTTTGGAGTCCAGATAGTTGTTTGGCCATGAGTATTTATTTTTCTATATGAAGCATTATACACAAAAACTCAATAAAATTCATATATTTTCTTTTCCATATTCATGAGAATTACTTTAATCATCCTCACTAGAATTCTAAGTTTTGCATTTTTGGAGATACAATGATCTCCTTTTTATTTCACTGCACTTGCTAGGCTTATCTGGTGCTACCAGAATATTCATGGCACTGTCTTGCATTGTGTGTCAAACTAAAAAACAAATGGATAGGACGTTGAATTTCTTCTCTCTTTTTTTCAAGTTTCTTTCTTGGCAATCTCAAATACTTCTGTAGGCTTGTGAACTATTTGGTTCCCATCAAACATGGAAGAAATAGGTGTTAGCTCCCTCATCATAGGATTACTACTTGGTGATATGAGCCACGGTCAATGAAGAAGGATATTGAAGAAGTTCATTGGGCTCACATTGCACACTAGTATCTTTATATAATGCATTATTTTATTTTATTTTGAAAATTTATATAATGAATTATACACAAAAATTCAACACAATTCATCTATTTTCTTTTCCAAATTCGTGAAACGTACTCTTATCTTCCTAGCTAGAATTGTAGGATTTGCAGTTTTGGAGAGACGGTGATTATCTCTTTGTTTCCACACACCTGCTAGGCTAACCGATGCTACCAAACCATTCTTGACTTCATCTTGCATACGGCATCAAACCAACAAATGGACAGGACGGTTAACGGCTGTCCTCCTTTTTTGGCAATCTGGAATACCTTTGTAGGCTTGTGAACTATTTGGTACCTATTGAACATGGGGGAATAGGTGTTAGCTCCCGCATCATAGGTTTACTTCTTGGTAATAAAAGCTACGGTCAATCAAGAAAAATATGCAAGAAGCTACATTGGGATTATATCAC
Organism: Umbellularia californica; assembly: GCA_028538565.1. Classification (NCBI taxonomy): domain Eukaryota; kingdom Viridiplantae; phylum Streptophyta; class Magnoliopsida; order Laurales; family Lauraceae; genus Umbellularia; species Umbellularia californica. The sequence goes on along the minus strand of JAPQWN010000006.1, from coordinate 79,759,956 downwards.
ACAATATAGTATCTTCACACTTGCCAATACAGAGTTCACTTAACATCCATGTGGGGGACAAGTAATTCTCAAGCTTTTTCGAACTGGTGAGTTGCTGAGTTGTTTTAAAAGCTATCGAACTTTATAATTATTTTTATTTTTTAGTAAAGGTATATAGTTTGTATTTTACAACGTTTTGTATTACCATGATGATTACCTCTTGGATGGGGAGTGGCAGATGGACTGATTGTTTTAGCTTTTAGATGGAAGTGTTTATTTTTTTTCAAAGAGTAGAAACAATAAGAATATCCCATATTAGTGTGATTGAGATGAGAAGCCTATGGCACAGTGGAAGGTGCTAACTATTGCAATCTTGAGGTTGTGCACTAGGTTCAAATCATGTTACCAATGGAAAAGGAATAATTTAGATACTATTATATGGAGATCTTTTATTAATTGAGATACTATTATATGGATATCCTTTTTTTTTTTTTTTTCTTTTTCCCTGAAGAAAATTGAAAGCCTTCTTGTATTTGGCATGAAATCCGTTCATTTGGAACATTAAGATGTCCAGCACTATCATATTTAACAATTGATCATGTGTTCCAACCATCCTCTTGGTTTAGTGAACACTCCTACTCTTCATGACTCGTGGATTTTTGATGGAGGAATATGACTTTGTTTTGCAGCCCTCCGGCAGTATGGGCCAGGTTTTAGTTATTGTAGTTGCAAATATGGGATCAGTTACTTGCTGAGGGATTTTATAATATAACAGTAGCAAGGGATTGTTCTGTGGATGCATGTGGAGTCATTGGCTTACCTTTTTTTTTTTTTATCTAGTATTTGAATTTTCTGTTGTATGCTTGAATTTGTGAGGCCCCTCAGCAATAAAAAACTTCATTGAAGGCTTTTCCAGGCTTGGTCAGACTGTTCTGCACTGATCAGGTTGGACCCATACTCCAATCTTTGTCACCTACACATGCATTTTGGTTTTAGATGCCCATTTTTTACCTAGGATAATATTCACCTGCATGCGCAACTGTGCACCAGGTGCATCCAGGCCCACCACTGGGTAATGTGACACAGAAGCGCCGAAGCACAGTTCCCATTAGAACTGTGCGCAAGTGAATATAATCCTTTTTACCTAAGATTGTTGTCTTGCTTTCTTTCCGCCTAGGAAATATTCTTCTTGCTTTATTTCTTTTACATCCTGATAGATTAGCTCTCTGATTGTATTAACACGATCTTCTACATTTTGTGAATGCAGATTGAGAGGTGGAACGAGCAGAGGGAGAATGGGACTTTTCCTGGCCCTTTATAATTTCTTACCAAAGCAGTGGCAAGGAACTCCTGCCTGTTTAGTAGTTTTAGTGAGTTGTGAGATGCATTTCTCAATCCTAGAGTCCTTCCGAGGATGTGATATTTAATAAAACAAAGTTTTGGCGTTACAGATCCACAGATGATTTGACATAAAAGCAGAACAGTTGGCTGTTTTTGCCGATTGTCTCAATTCAGAGCTTCCTTTATGCAAACATCTTTCCCTTCTTGAATGAACTTCTTACACTAGCATGAGCTCCTCTATTAGCTACGAGGGTGTGGTGTATGAAAAGAGGTAATATACTCATGCAGCTACAATATTTGTTTAGATTATCTGCCTGCTTTGTCATGTTATAACACCCAGGAGTAGCTACGGTATGGTGGGCCTGTTTGTTTGTATGGTATTGAATTTCATAGGAATTCTAAGAAATATGAAACTAGGTAGCTAAAATTTAAGGGGAAAAAAACAAAGGTTAAGACCCGTTTTCATGGAAAATGAATACCTAGACGTCAAACTGGCAAATTGAATCCCATGAAAGATCAGGCTCCTACCTTTTCATTTGCACATTGTATTCTTTACCCCTCAAATAATTCTATAATTCCATGCGGACATATACTGGCTCTTTGTGCACTTTTGGGAGAGCATTTAATCTTGTTCCTAGAGCCCTGGATGGATATTTGAAACGTGGTTCAGTCAGGAATCAGGATTGCTGTAAATCTTTTTAAGTTTCTGGTTTCTGGCAAAGAGCAACTCAAACACATCCATAACAAAAAGGACCTTAAAAGGTACATTTTCCATTTACGGGACTCAGGATTTTTGTTTGAGAGTTCCAGAAAACATGCAAAATAGACACAGAAAAGAAGTGTAATTTGCTGAATAGCACACATAAATACCATGCACATCATCCCAAAAGGATATCTGCAGCCCCCATCAAACGGTGGACTGAAGCCATAGAAGCATTCATGATAATAAGACCAGCCAGTACGTTACAATTACAAAGTACGGGTTTTTGGGATCCTCCTTTTCAAAGCTCGGAGTCAAAAAATTTTCGTCGGTACTGCCCCTCATCTGTAGCGAATTTAGGTTTTGACAAACCTAACGGTGCGTGCCTATTAACCTTTCTATTAAAAATTCAAAATCTGAACTGCTTTTGCATTATAATATCAGTAACCGGATGATGTTTATCAATGACTTTTTTCAAATATAAACTAGCATTGCCATCCAAATATAACAGTACATTCAATCCTCCAAGACCGAGGGCTTATTCGGCAACTCTACCAACTAAAAAATACAACCCCCATTTCTCAAAAAAAAAAATATATATATATCACATAAAAAACACTTTAAATCGAATTTCCCACAATATTTTTTAGCAGGAGGTCAAAAAGCTCTCCTTTTTTCACTAAGAAAAAAAAGGAAATAACTTCACTTTTCTATACAAAGTTATAAAAAATTAACTAACAACTAAAAACAAACAAAATACCATTGTAATTCACTTATATATTGTTATAAAAAATTAACTAACAACTAAAAACAAACAAAATACCATTTCACTTATATATTATTCTTCCTTCGAAATAATCTTTGACTTCACTCAGCTCAACTCCAAAACAGAGATTTAATTTCTTAAGTGCTATTGTAGCAGAGAACAGGAGCATCTTTGATTGAAACATCGGATGACCTGCTGCTGCTACAATACCAATCTTTTGAAAAGTCAAGTTCAACAATTATTCAAAACTAATACGCGTGACATCGAAAAACTGTGACAACCGGCCATTTGACCAGTTGTCACCTTTTCAACAATCTCACGCAATTCACAGCCTGCTCATACCTCCAAGTGAGAGGGCATAAAGATTAAATTCTCTCCGCAGACGGTTCAACCCACATTCAATTTAACTCCCAAAAACAAAATACATTATAAAAAGATGGGGTGTTAATGGTTGTCCAATTGCTCTCAGAGGACAGCAATACTATCCAGTTTAAAAAAATGAATCAGATTCATTCATGCAGCCAAAAAGGAAGTGAAAATTTGATGTGGACCATTGTAAACAGCAATAAGAACAACGCTGTGCACAAATCATTCAAAACAATATCAACACTACCATATCAAAAGATAAAACAGTATGGCAACAGCAACAATCAAAATAAGCAAAGTATCCGATACCCACAAAATCAATCCAAACACACAACCTAACAGCCTATCATGTCCACTATACTAAATTCTAAGAAGGCTACAGCATCTTATGATGCGAATATTAAAATTTGTCCAAAAGTATTCTGGATTATCAAAGGCTTTAGATGCAAGATCATTATCAAAGTCATCAGAAGAATCAATCCCACCATGGGTGGTGATGACCCTTCGTCACCCTCAAGCCCTCTCACCACGGATCCTCCTGGCAAGCTGGATGTCTTTGGGCATTATGGTCACCCGCTTGGCATGGATTGCACAAAGATTTGTGTCTTCGAACAAACCCACCAGGTATGCCTCCGCAGCTTCCTGCAATGCAAGCACTGCATGGCTCTGGAAACGCAGATCAGTCTGCACAACACATCATCATCAAATGCCATTTATTCATTACAAGATCCACCCAAACATAGAGTACAGTACAGCATTCACAATCTTATTCTCAATCTCACCTTGAAATCCTGGGCAATTTCACGGACCAACCTCTGGAAAGGCAATTTGCGGATGAGGAGCTCTGTGCTCTTCTGATATTTTCGGATCTCACTGCAGTGAACAGGAAGAAAACCCATTAAAAAACCAAAAAGAAGAGAAAATCTCAAAATAAGTGATAGCAACACTAATTCATTAGCAAAGTCTAGTTCAACATTAAGCACCTCTGTATCATACAATTAAATACATAGGAATTATAAACCTTTTATTTCTAAATATGATTAAAATTGAAGAAATAAATGTGAATTTCCAAAAGCAACCATTACATGTATTCCCCCCCCTAAAATGGAATTGAAGATGAATACCCAACTCCACAACCACCTTAATAATTCAAATCCTAGGAAAGTGAGGGCTTCATCTACATCAGTGCCTTATATTCAACAACCCCCTCACCTCTAACCTCTAAATTTGACCCTGAATTCCTATGAATTGTATGCAAACAAACCAGCCTTAAGACAGAGCAGTTCAAACATAACATACCGAAGAGCAACTGTTCCAGGGCGGTATCTGTGGGGCTTCTTCACCCCTCCAGTTGTGGGGGCAGACTTACGGGCAGCCTAAAATGAAAGAGCAACAAGTAGATTTGTTTAGGAACAGGGTAACCATTGGAAAAGAAGTAATCTGTTGCTCATCAAAATACAAATGTCACCATGGATAACATAATTAATTACCTTGGTGGCAAGCTGCTTCCTGGGAGCCTTTCCACCAGTGGATTTACGAGCAGTTTGCTTGGTACGGGCCATCTGCAAGCACAAAATAAATCACAGACTATTTACTTGATAAAAACACACCACCATCTTAAACACTCCATATCTGAACAAACTTTTTCCATACAAAAGCAACAGTACAGAAACCAAGCGGAAGAAAGTTACATCATTTGTAAACAATAATAGATAGAAGACTGTAAAACTCTAAACATCCTTCAAATGCATATGCGAGAGAGATCCAATCAAATCTTAATGTTGGGTTTCATTCATAATACAAATCTCCACAATCTTGCCTTTTGTTAGGGGGTAATTGCATGAATTGCAACCTTGTACCAAATTGTAAAAGAGAGACATTCTAAGTTGCAGAGAATGCATTACCCTGATTTTAAATCAGAAGCTTCCAATGACTACAAGAAACCCAAACAAACAGGGAAAACAACCATCTTAACCCAAATAAATCATAGTTTTCATACAAACAGCTGATGATCAAATCGTAATAGAAAAGCATTAAAAAAAAAAACCCTAATCATGGCATCAACTTCAAGCAGAAAAACCCCATCATCCCATCAAGCAATCTAATAATCTAAAACGGGGTCCAAAAATTAAAAAAAAACAGTATTCAGAGATAATACAAACAAAAAAAAATCAACTCAGAGAGAAACATGCACCAAAACACCAAACAATCCAAACCCTAGAAAGGATCGCAGAGGAAACAAAACATCCAAAACCAGAAATCTTATGCAACGATTAAAACCCAAAACAAGGAGGTCAAAAAAGCCCAAAGTCGAGAACCCTTGGGAGGGAAACATAAATCAAAAACCCAAACCTTAAAAAGGGTTGATGAAGAATCAAAACCTCCAAAACCCTAAATCTTCTGCAACTATTACAACTGAAAACAATAAAAATAAAAAAAAAAACCCAATCTTGGGAAAGAAAGATACATCAAAAACCCAAACAATCCAAACCCTGACAAGTGTCGATGAAGAATCAAAACCGCCAAAATCCCAAACCTCCTGCAACGATTACAATCCCAAACAGGAAAAGAAAGCACAAAATCAAATTGAAGAAACAAAACCCTAACCCTAGAAAAGAAGGAAGAAAAACTTACCTCTCTCTCTCTTTCTCGATTCTCTCAACTCCTGAGGCTTGAATTTGAAAAAGCGAGAAACGTTTTCGGAAAGACCAACGAAACCCGTATTTATAGCCTTTTCGGAGTCTTCCTCCGTAACACGTTTTCTTATCCGGAACGGGATCCGACGGCTGAGAGATGCTCCCGCTGTGTTTCTTGAACAGAAGCCAACGGCCACGATTAGTCCCTGGGGTGAGGTGTGGATCGCCGATTGCTGTTTGGTGCTTTTCTAAACAAAACATGAAGGGGAATGTTAATATCGATTAGAGGATGGTTGATGAGGGTGAGATAAAGGCGGTTATTGAAATGGACGGTCAGGATCATGTCTTGAATATTTGACCTGTTATCTCAGGGGAAGGAGTGGACCCCACTGCCCACCCACTAAAAAGTATGCTATTTATTGCATGATCAATTTTTAAGTGTGCCACAAGAGGTTAGGGATCAATTTATATTCATGGGATTCATGAGTCAAAGTTTCTTAGGCCTGATTAGTCAAAGATTTTTTTTTTTTTTCCCTCATTGGACTATTGATCATGTGGTCTTGGTGTGATGGTGCAACTTGAGAATTCATGGATTGATCTCTGAATATGTGTGCATTCAAAATAATTTAGTCATATATATTAATGTTTCTAGCAACAGCCAAATGAATATTTATCCAATACATACTTTTTATTTCTATTATTATTTTTTTCGACTCGACAAGATTCTGTATATTTTTTTCCACACAGATGAGTCACTGTAAGCAATATACCAGCCACTATGTCAAAGGAAGCTATAGAGATCCGAAGATACAAAAGGACACTGATAAAATAGACTTTGAAATGCATTCTGAATTTTCAGCATAAGATGCACATTACCAGAGATGGAAAGTCCAACGGAACTCGGATTTTATCGGCTCGGTTCAGTTCGATTATGGTTTTTTTATTTTATATTTTTACAAGAACACGGCAATATAATGGATGAGAGACGTTGGAGGTCAAGTAATAGAATGAGGGTTTGAGTCTTCTTCAAGTAATTTTTCATATTCATTTATATATTTTATAATTATATATATATTTATATAATTGGTTTGATTCGGTTTAAACAGTTTAATCGCACCTTCAAATAGAAAGCTAAACCAATTTACTATCAAATCGATTTGAACTGTCTGAATTGGGTTAGTGAAATTTTTTTTTTTTGCACTCCTACCTAAAACCTCACTCATGCTCTCTCTAGAAGGAGAATGAGGTGGAGAAGAAGATGATGGGTCTTCAAACAGCATCAATACAATTCTCATGTTGCTAGCATTACTATCGGGGTCCGTACTTGTGCAGTCCTCTCCCTCTCCATCTCCTTCTCCCAACTCCCCTCCACCGATATCCATGGAAGGCTCCCCGGACCACCTACTGCGGACAACAGTGCTGCCCTCATTAGCATCCGCATCGCCGGATTTGCTCTCTTCATCGCCCATGCCGCGCTGATGTTCTTATGAATCTCCTCCATGCAATCAGCACTTTATCTACTTCTGATTCCTAGGCTTTAAATTAGTAGAGTGGGATATGGTGGGTGGAAAAACAGTTAGTAACAATGTCATGAAGTATGAACTAATGCTTGGGTCAGTAAAAATGCCCAAATCATTTACCTATGGGTTGATATATCAATTACGAACAGTCTGTTTTGGGTATATTATATATATATATTACTATATATTAAAGCAAAGCAGGAGGTGGGCTGTGGGGGGTGCGGCCTCACCCCTTAAAATTTTCTCCATTTAGAGAAATACAAAAGAAAAAAAAAAAGAGAAAAAGAGGAAGGGATCAACTAATTTCGCATCAGAGGAGAGTCCACTGAGATATGGGAATAGAGTCCCAGATCCGGGGAACTCTTCCCTCCCTCATAACGCATGGATTTCGTTGGCACTTCCTGTCTCAGTGCACAGAACCCTCTTCCATCTACAACCTCTTTCCTCCTTCTCCCTCTCCCATCTACATCCTCTCTTCTCCATCTCCAAGCCCAACGGCTGGGATCCCCTTCGTCTGCACCACAGCCAATCTTCGGAACCATTGTGGCAAACTCTTCCTTCCCCATAACGTAGGGATTTCGTCAGCCCCTTCACAATCAGACCCATCACCCAACTAGGTACGCTCTTTCCTCCCCTATCTCATCCCTGCATCATCGCCCGCCTGCACCCACCTTCTCTTTCTTTCTCTCTCTGTTTCCTTCCTTTCTTCCTTCTCCATTCTTTCCCTCTCCTTCTTTTTCTTCCTCTTTCTTTCTCTGACACGCCCTCTCTCCACCCAATTACATAATGCAAGGATAAGAAAACTAATCTCCTTCGAAAATTCAAAATTATAGATCTAATAAACCATTCCTGGGCTCCTTTGATTCCAAGAACATGTAAAGAGTTGTTTGTTTCCACACGGGACAAATTGGGGGCATCTCACGCCCATCTTTTTTTAGCAAACCATCTCCCTCTCTCTCATCTCCACCCGATAAACCATCTCCAAGGAACGACTAAAGCAGAGTGGAGGATCAACCATCACTAGGTACATGCAAACAGAGTGACTGATAATTATATTTACGGTAAACTGTGTGCACGACAATTGAAATCCGAGGAAAGCTTTCTATATGCCATGAAACTGAAGACTTAAGTAAAATATTTGACTTTAATGGTAGGATGATGTACTGTTTTTTCCTCCTCGAACACAAAATACCCACTTGCCCAACTGATGTCCATTAGACTATAAGAAATCATTTTCGAAGATTTTAAGCCATGTTTCTGATTTGTGTAAACTGAAATTGAGATCCAATCAGTTGTTGACTTAGTAATCTTTGATCCCGAGCAGTAATGTAAAGTAAACAATGTACCTTTCCCACTTTCACAATGTTGGTAGGAAGAGATTCCCACGAGATGGTTTCTTGCGTTTGTTTCTTGTGACCACTTATCAAAGAGGAAATCAGGCTGCGGCTCTGCTTCTTGGATGTGATTTGTTTGGATGCTAAACCTTTTATCTCTCTTTCTTTAATGTTGGTTCCAACAGAGTCTTCCTTTGTTCTTAATGCAGCAACTTGGGTGTCCAAAGGGGTTGAGGGGCTTGCCTGTAATGCTAGGACCAATTATAATCGCTGGATCATTTTAAGATACACCAAAATCAAATGTAAAACTACTTTTGTAGGAGTTGAGGGGCTCTCCCTGCTCAACCACCATCTACACATAGCCTCTGCACTTCTTCTTCTTTGCTTTTCCTCTCTTTACTTCCTTCTCTTTCTTCTTCTTTTCATTTTATTCTTCCCTTCCTCTTCTTCCCCATCTCCTTCTTCCTCCACTACACCCACCTGTGCACGTCCCTCTCCCTTTCCTTTTCTCTTCTTCCTTCCCCCACTTCTATGCTTCCTTTCTTCCTTCACGCACACTTGCAGCCACACCCGACGCACTCTCCCTGCACCACCACCTCTCCACAACCCTCACTGCACAACAATCACCTTCTCTTCACCTCCCTTTCATTATTTATAAAAAAGCTTATACATAATATATATAATTTTCAAAACAAGTCACTGTTACAGTGATAATTTTATTATGTACTTGGAAAATAAGTTATCGTTGTAATCAAGGGTTGGGAGAGAGACGAGGCCTGTGCAAATGGGAAGGAAAGTGGTGGGTGAGATCATCCACTTGGTAGGGGCTGCCCCATTGTTGATGGTCCGTCTAAAGACATAATCCAAAGCTGAGGGCTGAGGAAAGATCATGGGTGCACATTGTCCAAATTCTAGAAGTAAAGTGATTTTTGGACAGTTGCAGATGATCTTTTATGGTTCACATGCAAGCCCAAACCAAGGTTCTTCAACTGTCAGTGATCCAGATCAAGTAGGACCAAGTTAGATATGTGTGTAATTCTTAGTCTTGATTGTTTATTAGATTTATATAAATCTTAATTTATTAATTTCATGTTTGACCTTATGGCTTTTGTAAATTTTACATGTCTATGATGCTTCAACATTGGTAATACTGTTAGATCTAATGAAATTAAATGTTTTTCTTTTATTTGACCTTGAAGTGTTAGAGATAGATTATTGGCGCTTTTTTTTTTTTTTCTGTGTGTGTGTGATCTGATTTTTATTGTGTATCATTGATTTTTTATCGGTTAAGATTCTTTATCAGGTCCAGCTTTAATTCTATGATCAACCCTTTGGGTCATGGAGTTACTTAATCATATACTAATTAACATCATAATCACTTGACGCTCTACCAACGTTGCCACATAAAAAAACAAGGGGGACAAAATGAGGTCTAAATTGCCGTATTGTGCTAGGATTTTAAATAACCTGATGAGACCCATTATACATGGATGACCCTAAAAACATATCAAATAAGTGGACACCAGTGGGCCCCACTTGAATGATCCACGCACCATCTTTAAAAGTTGAGATAATCTTGAGAAACTATAATACATAATGAGTTTAATCAAATTCTTAAATTCTAATTAAATATAAAACCACTTTACAATAACTATATGTTTTCTATACAATATTCTCATTGGCTGGTCCCATTCTAAAATCATACTCCTCTAACTGAGGACTATAAGTAATTATTTTTTTATACATTTTCTTTAGGTATGAAGAGGATCTCTACAAATTAAAAAGCCTCAGACGATCATGAGTTGCTATGTAAGTGGGTCACATGTTGTGGGGCCCACTCCCTTCACTCACATGAAGATGGTTTGTAACACAGATGCTGGAATACTAATATCATATCGGAAGACTCAAATGATAACATTCTTAAACTAAGAATTAATATGCCTATTTTTATTTTATGCTAGACATGTAAGTGATACTACTTTTTTTTTTTTTTTTGTGATAACCTGCATGCCTTTTGAACCCTACACGGCTATGTGAGATGAGACACATTAACCTCTTGGGTGTTTCCTGTTTCTCAAAAATTAGTATATCTTATTTCCTTTCCAATTATAGTTAATAAAAGATTTAAGTTTTAATTTATGTTTATTTTAGCCCGGGCCTTTGTTACTAGTATATATATTAAAGCAAAGGGGAAGGTGGGCTGTGAGGGCTGCCACCTTATCCCTAAAAAGTCTCTCCTTTCAAAAAAAATATGCACAAAAAAACCATATTGTTTTAAGGTGCCACCTCATTTTGAGCTACTCTTTCTTTTCCCTAAAACCTCTCATAAGAGATTTTTATGAACGTTTGAATTTGGGTCATATTTCTTGCCATTATCCAAATTATAAACAAATATTTATAGTCGGTTTATTTTCTTTTCCTTAGATCTTCAATCATCAATGGGTCAGATATTAAATATGTTTTGTGAAATCCAAATTGTTGCTCCTTTACTCTCATTTCAGTTTTTTTTTTTTTTTCCTAAATGGATGGATTCAATAGTGGGTACCAGTTCGCATTAAACATATTTCAAGATTAGACTCCAGTATTGGATGAAATCCCAATGGCCTTCTCTTAACCCCTTTTTTTTTAAGAGTGGGCCCCACTGGTGGAGGGAGGCAAGCATGTTGGCCTTTGTTTGGTTTCTTAATGGATGCATATCAATTAGTGGGCCTCGCACATTTAACTTATTTCTGCAGTGGGACCCACTCATGGATTATGCATAGATATTAGTTTTCTAGGTCAATATATATCCGTAGTGGGAAATCAGACTAGGTTGGAATTATACACAAGCTTAATTTCTTTGATAATTGTTAGGATGTAATTTGTATGCATATGAGTTAGAACTATTAGAAACATACCATGATGACTCATATCTATATTCACGTACACTCATCCTATGCAATGTACATCTTTTATGTTTTTTTTTTCTTCTCTTACACTTGTTCGCCCACCTCTCTTTCACTTTTTTTTTCTTTTATTATCAATCATTTGTGGGGGCCAACTATTTGATCACCATAAATCCAGATGTGTGTGTGACCCATTGAGGATGAAATCATTTGATTTCTATTTCCTTTCTTCTTATCCTCCCTTGTTTCTTCTTTGGATGCAGAGCCATCAGTGGATCCCACACGTTAAAAACATTTCAAGGGTGGCCCCCACTAAGGATCAAACACTTTAATTTTTTTATCCATTTCTTTTGGTTCTTTTTAGTAGATGTAGATCCATCCAGTTTTTTTTTTCTTTTTCTTATATTTTCAATCATTAATGGTATAATATATCCGTAAATGAGATGGTCGTAATGGCAATGCATTTAAATTTAAGGGGTCGTTATGTTATGTAAATTTACTTTTTTTTATATATTTTTTTCATACATAGAAATTTTTTTAATATTCAAAGATAATAAAAAAAAACCTATTTTATATTTATTTTATCTTAACAATATTTCAAAAGAATTCTTAAATTTTAACATATTTTCATTTTATGCCCGGGCTTAGCACGGGAGTTTGTTGCTAGTTAATTAGTTATACCGGAGAAGGACTCCTTACCGAAGTGGTAAGAAGTGGCGGTTCTCACCTGGCTGTCCCGCACATGGTATTAAATATCAGCCGATACCGAGTCATATCGGCCAATATGACTCGGTATCGGCCGATACCGAACCGATATCTCACTGAGATATCGGATTTGGTTAAATATAAAAAAAAAAAAACCAAATATCTCGGCCGAGATGAGATGATATCGCTGTGAACCGATATCTCGGCCGATATTTTGAAAATATCGGCCGAGATGATATAAAAATGGTAAAAATCCTAATTTTTGCAACTTTTTTCCCATCTTCATCTTCTTCTCTTCTCTTCTCATTTCCTTACTACTCATAGCAGCAGCCCTACTCCCTCTTGCATATTTTCAAATCCCACATTAATTTTTTGAAGAAAATATTATCTAAGTAAGAGAAATTGAGAAAATCAACCTAAAGCATTTTATTATGTGTTTTTTTTTTAATTTTTTAGATGAAATATAGAAATCATTAGGTTTGTCATTTGTGTTGTGTTCTTCATTTAGAAGTTAGATCTACATACTTTCATCATTTCATGCTAGATCTACTCATACACATGATTTTGAAATTTTTTTTTCCAATTTTTTTTATTTTTGGATTTTTTAATATTTGAATTATTATATATCATTTTTTGGGGATTTCATCATAACTATGTTCTTTTAATTATTCATGAACATTGTATGGTGTATAAATGATTGATCTACATATTTTTATGCTAGATCTATATATTTAGGATTTTGAAAATGATTTTATTAAATTTTCTTTTCTTAAAAATAATTGTTGTTACTTGTTAGAATATTTGTGATACCAAATGCTTATTAATAGTGTGTAGATGATAGATCTACATCTGCTTATAGTCATAAACATGATTTAGATTTTTATTTTAATTATTTTATTTTTGGATTTTTTAATATTTGAATTATAATATATCATTTTTTTGGGGCTTTCATCATAAATATGTTCTTTTAATGATTTATAATCATTGTATGGTGTGTAAATTATTAATCTACATACTTTTATGGAGCATATCTTTTTACCCAATACCGAATAAATGATGATAATGATGATATCGAGCCAGGGCGACACTCCATTTGGAATTAGGCTGTCAATCTGTCATACACTCATATTCATCAATCTCTCTCTAGGCTCTACTCTCTACTAGTCCCCTCTAATTTCAGGTGAACCATGAATCTTTTGATGCCCAAGTGCTATATGATTTATCTATCTCACTATTATGTTTTTTATTTTAATGTGTCATCTTCAGGGTCTTGAATTTCACAACTTATTTGATGATTGAGTTAGTGTTAAATGATGATTGATATGTTATCTTTATTTTCTTATATTTTATACTAATAAAGTGATCATAAGCATCAATAATGGTTGCATTATATGAAATACTAAAGAAGACAGCGAACTGCGACACAGACATGACTCATAACTTAAGATGACCGAGATTTTGATTTATTGTTGTTACTAATGGAAAAAAAATATTGTATTCCAGCATTTTCTAATATTCTGGATTTTTTGGATATTTTTGTAAATTTTTTTGGATTAAAATAAAAATTCACACCGCGACGACCGCGACGGACCGATATCCGCGACCGATACCGATATCATATCGGTTTTTCGGCCCGGCCGATACCGCGACCGAGATTTTAAACCATGGTCCCGCACAAGGCTTAAACTATGGATACGCTAATTCTTTCTATGCGGGCTCCTTTCCTACTTAAGTAATTTGTCTTTATGTGCATGTGTGGGTTCTCAATTGGGTCCTAGCCCCAGCAAAAAAATAGGTTACTTATATAGATAATTATAAATGTATCTAAAATAACAGGATTTCTGTTTTTTGGCTTATTTGGGTTAATGGTCAAGATGGAGATGAGTAAAGTCACCCACCACGGATCTTAGATGAGTGTAAGAGCCTGCCCTTACCACTAGGTCATCGCTAAGTTTCCATCTAAAATAACAGATTCTAATACATAGATTGTGATAATAAAGTCTTGATATACTTTGGGTTTTGGACTACACTTATAAAATATCGGTGCATGTCCTATGCTATGATATCCGGTTTCTTTTAGAAAAGGCAATGCATTTGTGTGTCATTCGTTATATATATATATATATATATATATATGGGGCCAGCTCTCCTAAGCTGCAGCTTAGCTTATCCTAAGCTGAAACAGGGCTGGTTCTACAAAATCAAAGTCGATTGTGCTGTTTTTTGCATGATGATTATCTTCAAAATCAAGATAAATCCAATCAGAATTGGATTTTTCAGTTCCATCATGCAAAAAATAGATATAATCAAGTTTGATTCATGAAACCAGCACCATTTCAGCTTAGGATAAGCTAAGCTGCAGTTTAGGAGAGCCCTGCTCTATATATATATATATATATACATATATATATATATATATATATATATATATATTCTTTTGTTCCTCTTTTATGGAAATCTATGTCCCTATCATCACCTTGGTATGTTCTTTCTGTACTTCACTGTGGTGAAAAAGATAACCCAGTCCAATCACTAAAGTGGAGTTTTTTATTTTATTTTAGTGGATAAAGGTTATTGCCCTTTTACTTTTTTGAAAAAGATGGAAAGAGTTTTGAATTAAAGTGCTTTTGATGTGACATTTTTGTCTGAAAAAATGGAGGCTTTACTTGACTGTTACTATGCTAGTAAATTACCAAGTGGAGTGAAGTAAAATAAAAAGAGGGAATAAAATATAAGTGGGTTATGATGGTATTTTATTTTTAGTTGTTTGGGATGAAATATTTTTAACTTTTTTATGTGGAAATGGAGTTTTTTTTTTGTCTTTTAGTGAAAATAGATAGTTGCTTTTTGACTTTTTTGGAAAAAAGATGGAGGGAGTTTTGAATTAAAGTGCTTTTGATTTGATGCTTAACTTTACTTAATTTGACTTTGTATGACAAGTAAAACTAAGGTGTGTGTTTGGATGTATGGTGAATTGAAATATAGTGATGTGAAGTATCAAATTAAGAGAGAATAAAATATAAGGACTTATGATAATGTTTTATTGGATGTATGGTAGTTATTTGGTATGGAATCTTTTTTACTTTTTGTATAACAAAAGTGGAGTTTTATTTTTTGTCTTTTAGTAGAGAAAGGATGTTGCTTTTTAAACTTTATTTAACAAATTCAGAGGAAATTTTAAAATTGTGTACTTTTGATATGAACCCTTGTCATTTCTTGTTTGGATTCACTTTACTTTAACTTAACTAGTTAATTGCCAAACACGCCCGAGTTTGGTAATTTTACTTTTATAATAAAGTGAAGTGAAGTGAAATAAAGAGATGGAATAAAATATAAGTGGGTTATGATGGTGGTTTATTTTTAGCTGTTTGGGATGGAATATTTTTGACTTTTTAGATGGGGAAATGTAGTTTTTTTTTATTTTTTAATGGATAAAAGTAGTTGCTTTTTTACTTTTTTGGAAAAAAATGGGACGAGTTTTCAATTAAAGTGCTTTTAATTTGATGCTTCACTTTAGTTGACTTTACTTGACAAGTAAAATTACCAAATAGGTATGAATTCATAATGTAATTTTCTTATAATTCATATTTGAGTCATATTTGAGTTATTTTAAGCAGCGGGTGTCACTACCTGATGCGACCACCCACCTACTATCCGGGCTTGTGAGTTGTGATTGATAGTAACACTTATAAAACATAAATAATATATTAATACTATTATGCAGAGTAGTGAACAAGTTGGCTCAAGACCCTTGCAGGCAGAGCTTATGGAGCCCATTTGAGAGATACAATGGAGTTGGAAAGGATTGTGCTTGGATGGGCTGGGGACCCACTAAATCTCATATACTTGGGACTTGAGATGGTGTAGATATGAACCACAATAATCAACCATAGTTTTTTATTTGAATAGAAATACAATGGTCAACAGATCAGTCTTAGTGAGTGTCTAATTGGGCTCATAGAAACTAGTTTCTTATTACATAGAAAATAACATAGCATACTGTGATATATTTAGATTGTAGGGCGGGTTTGGATTGGGTTCGGTCCAGTTTAAGGTACGTAAACTAATTGGGTTGGGTTTGAGACCAGGTTAACCAATAAGCAGACCTGTTTACATCCCTCTTTAGCCTCCAAGTAGCTAAACAGATGAGAAATGTAGTTTTGGGTCCAAGCCCAACATATGAATCATGGAACATATATAAAGCCCACTAGCCACTTCAGTAGGGTCCATTACATGCAGATGCAGGACAGTAGAAAGAGGAATAGGATGTATAGTTTTGGATGAGGATATGTGGCGTGCACAATATAAAGCTAATCAAATGATTGTAGCCTTTAGTTTTAAATCATCAAATTTTGATTATATATACCACACAAATATTATCTGCTCCTATGAGGGCCGGGCTAAAAACTAGTTCATCGGGCTTGGAATTTGGATGGATATGGATTTTAGATTTTGGCCCAAGTGGGGTTTAAATTATGGTTGCACTTAACTGCCCCACCCTCCAGATCCAACTTGACCCGTATCTATAGTGGGATGAGTTTGATACCACAGGTCCCAGACCTTCATGAATTAGGTATGAGGCAGATCATTGATAGTCAGGTCAAGTACAGGTAAGCTTAAACCCAAAACCGGCCCGGCCCAATTGCCATCTCTAATTTGTCTAGTCTATTGTAAAATTACCTAGAACGCCCACCTTATTAGATGCCCTTTTTATATCTGAGGTCTGAGAGTGGTAACTCTAAATAAGATTAATTTTAAGCTGACCTACACCCCATGATATCGAAATTAAAGATATATATCTAGCTAGCAGATGGGTCATGGTTTGAGACATTTTGAGTCCCCACCAATGTAGAAAATTGAGGTGACGCTCAGGCATAGTAGGCTAGTGAAAAGGTCAATCAAGGAGTGCATGTCAAAGGGGCTACATCTGTTGAGATTCTCCCAACTAACTTGTGATTTGCTTGTGTAACAGGATGGTTTTATTCTCTAAAATTTTGTACTTTTTAGGGGAGAGAAGTCCTATATTCCTATACTCTTCAGAAAAAAAAAAAACTCTTCAAATTTTATTTTTTGAAATCTTATTTTAATTTTTTTTACAATATTACATCATATTATGAAATAGTTCCATGATTTTTTTTTTCTCCGTTGCAAATCCTTATTTTATTGTCCAACTGCATTCTGAGGACATTTTTGTGCAACGAGTGGATTCTACTCTTCATGGATTTTTATCTCCACATGAGAGACAAAACCTTCTGCTCTTATATCCCTCTCATCGGAAATTGGAATCTTCTCCATTGAGAAAAATTAGTCCATCTTTTCCTTTTCTACGAATCAAATATGTTGCAACAAAGAACAAAATAATGGGCTGTAAGAAAAATGATAATAATTCTCCCCTCTATTACAAAATCCTCTTGTGTGGGATGTCTCCATGATACCAAGATTACCCCTGGTTCAAGTAAGAGTACTGACCAGGTTTATCTTGATCTCGGCTTTATTTAGCTCGGCAATTGTGTCAGCTGGTAC
Organism: Umbellularia californica; assembly: GCA_028538565.1. NCBI lineage: Eukaryota > Viridiplantae > Streptophyta > Magnoliopsida > Laurales > Lauraceae > Umbellularia > Umbellularia californica. The sequence goes on along the minus strand of JAPQWN010000006.1, from coordinate 79,742,201 downwards.
CGAGCTTGAACTAGCCTCAGTAGGAGTACCGGCTAGATCTTTTTGTGCTTGGCCTTGTGCGTCTCTGCAACAGTGCCAGAGCTCGCCCATATCTGACCTCAGTGCCTTCTTCAGTTCGGTTCAATTAATCGAGATGAACACTGAGTGTCAAGTCTCAATTATGTAATAGTACGACTACGTTGCAGAACGTACTGTCAGATAGGGTCGCCGTCAAATATAGATAAGAGGTTATTCCTATCCGACGGTTATATCCACATTTTTGTTTGAGATTGAGGTATGATCCGATGGGACAGTACTTCCGCCTATCTCCACTAAGGAATCGGGATATGGTCCGATGGGACAACTACTCCAGTTTCCTCCACTCAAGGAAGGCTCGATGGGACTTCCGCCTATATATATGCCAAAGGTAACACCCAGAGAGGTACGCCTTATGCACACATACGCCTACATATACTCATATTCTGAACTCTCTCTTCTTCCCTACTCACTCTCCCTCTGTTTAGTGACTGCACTAACTTAGGCATCAGAGTGCATTTGGCTGACTGCAACCAGGGTCTCTGACCTTTGTTTCTTCTTCCCCTTTTAGGTTTAAGGCATTTAATCTCTCCAAAAAAGTTTAGCAATAACATTACGAGTTTAACATTCGCCTAATCAAGTCTGTAATATTTAGGCACTTAGACCTCTCCTTGCACAAACATACTCTGCTAACCGGTTTTAGGTCCTCGGATATATGGTAAGTGGGCAATTAATGTGATATTGCCTCATATTTTCTTTCTTTTAATCTTTTTACCATTCAGTGCTTTTACTATATATTCCGCATGCGTGGCCTTTTCTCCATATGCAGATGCTTAAGCACAAAGAAAGTCCATATCAATGTCCAACAACCATCACCTTAACCGAGGACAGGGTTTTCAATACAGTCGAGGAAAGATGCCAACAACTTTCCTCTTTCTTCTTACCTACCATATTATATTCCCTGCTTTAAGTTGTCAACACTCTTTGTCATCATTCTCTCCACATTTTTCTTCCAAGAAAGCTTTAGAATAATTAACATTGAATTATAAAAACTTGTCAAACTAAAATTTGAATTGTTTTTTATATACCATCACTAAACTTACTTTGATTGTCGCCTTACAAAGAGATTGGTTGCGCGCAATTAGGCAAACCAAAATTTGGATGTGATTAGGACAAGTTAACAAATTGCATGATCCTTTGATCAGACCGCTTAACAGTTGGATTTACCCAATAATCACTTGGTGAAAATATGTGATTAAATTAAACAACAATAAAATCCAATTAAATGGTAATCACAAATGAATTGGTATCAACATGTTTTCCTTGTTATCTTCATCATTCACCCATTTTTCTAATGCAGAAAGGCTGGAAGTTGGCTGTTTAAAATCTTATTCAGCTTCATTTGGATGAGTCGACTCAGATCAGTAGGTTTTTGAGTCTGATGACTGAAGCAAGTCCAACTCGAGACTCAGCCGGACTCAACCGAGTTATTTGACTCAGTTACCATCCAAGTCCAGTTGAATTTGTGAGCTTTTCATTAGATCGGGCTGGTCCCATGAAATGAAGAGTCCAGGCTTGCAAAGTGGAGTATGAATCAAAATCTACCCTGTTCATACAGACACTAGATAGCTACCCTCTTGAGTACAACTAGGCAAGCCGGCTTGACCCGTTCCTGGCTTGATAAGGTAGGAGGGGTCCAACCAGATGCCTAGGCCTAACCCAGTTAAACTTAAAACCCCAATAAAGTGTTCTGGCTTAACTGCTTTTAGGAGATACACCTTCACAAATAGGGATTGAAAGCAAAAGCTACCTAAACAAAATCAATCCTCTTATTCATAAACTACCAAGTAAGAACTACACTAGAAGTCGACAACAACTGTTTAACAAGAAATTCACCACCTAATAGAGAGAGAGAGGGAGAGAAAGCACTGCCTCTTCCATGGCTATAGCTTTAGAAGAGAGCCAACTTCAATAGTGGCACCCCAATGAGCAAGATGGCAATGGAAGGAGAAAGCATAGGAGCAGGTGAGCGTGTGGATGTGGTGGTGGTGGTGGTGGAAGGGGTGGTGGTTGGTGTCGAAGTACCGGTAGGGGACGTGCCACCGGCCGCTGCGCTGACCTTGACTGCCATCTTCATGCCTCCGCCGCAGTGTCCAGGGGTCGCGCAGATGAAGTAATGGGTTCCGGTGGTCTTGAGAGTGATGGTGGTGCTGCCGCTGCTGTCTGTGCTAATGGAGTTTCCAGTAGAGCAGCTGCTATAGTCACTTGAACTCACTTCATCCACTGTATGTAACCCCCCTCCATACGTGAATACTGCCATGACCATATATATTGTAAAACCATCGACCTTGATGTCTATGTAAGGCTTGACTACAAAATGCCTTGGCCCTTTCGGTTAAAAAGAAAACAAAAGAACCAGTAGTGGAACTAGAAAATTTTCCTTGCAGCTGCTAGGTAAAAATTCATACGTACAATAAATAAATTTCTTACAAGAATAAGGGGTTTCCAAATTTTTTTGGGCCATGGGTACCCTTTCCACCACCCCTCCTCATTATAGTGAGTATTAATCATGTTTTTAAAATTTGGTTGTCCATTGAACCATGAAAGTTATGCAAGGTCAAACTGAGTGGTTGAAGCTGGGAGATCTTGGACATCAACTTGTAGTGATCACAACAACATAATAAATAAATTAAAGAACATAAAGTTTCCCATAAACATAAAAAAAATGGATTTATAAATTTAGAGAAGATGCTGAAAAAATGAATAAAATTTGAAATCTAGAAAATTTGTATGATAGAACATAAATATTTAGGCATTCCAATTGAATTCATTGCTGACCTAAAGCTAAACATTGATAATGCAAATCACATGCAATTTAATTAAAGTATTAGTTGTGCTAGCTTTAGACTTAAAAAAGTCTCCTTTTACAATTGTTAGGCACAATATCTTAAATCTCATCTTAAAGGTTTTTGAATTAAATATTACCTTCTCCTTTTGCAAAAATGATATAATCAACCACCCTACTTTCATATCCTTCTTGGTGCAAAATAATTTTCAAAGGTCGGCCCACTGTTGGGTGTAACCACTACGCTGTTTGGTACCATAATTTTGGTGTGACCTGTGGTCCCTTCTTATCTGGCCATGTTCCCACCACTCACTCCCTTATCTGAGGAAATGGATTGATGCTTTTCTTTCAATCCTAGTTACAAAACTGTTAAGCCTTTAAACGGTGCTTAAATCATTAGATTGTGCCCATGGGGGACCTTCCTAACCCAATTATATCTTCTATACCCTCCCTATTCCATTGATCGGTATAATCTTAAATGCTACAAACCATACCCAAATTTCCCTCTAGGCCCCCCATAACTCTCAGAGGAGAAAACATATCCAAAGAGAGGAAAGAGAGGTTTCTCTATGGACTTCTTTAGGCAATGGGAGGATTCTGTATTGCTGAGCGGACTTTTATTTCTACATGAAAGAGGAATCCTCCATTTCTACCTTTCCACTCGGGAAATCAAACCCCTCTATCGGAAAAATTCAATTTAACTTTTTCCTTTTCTACAAGGAAAATACGTCGGCTTAACAAAAAATCAGAACAATTATTTTCTCTTTTTAAAGAAATCTTCTCGTCGCACAAACACACCCTAAAAATAGATTTTCTCCTCCCCACTCTTCTTCGCATTCAAATAGGCCGTGGAGATCAATAAAGTAAAAGAATGCGATTAGGAGAACTTGCCTAGCTTATCGCCAACTGTGAAGGTTTTCCCACTTGTCCAAGTGCTATAGTCGACCCCTGTAGACCACCCAGAACTGTCGCCTACAGTGTAATCCGTAGCCAAGCCCGAGACCACACAGCACAAAACAAGGATGGCACCCGTGGCTCTCCCAATGGGTCCAGCCATTTTCACAAATTCTAGGTAACGAGAGAGAGAGAGAGAGAGAGAGAGAGAGAGAGAGAGAGAGATGTATGTTATTACTAGAGAATGGATGTGGTTGTTTATATAGAGAGAAACAGAGTGGAGCTAGTGAAGAAAGGTCCGTTTAAACTAATACTTCCAGAATTCAGGATTCCTTCCTTTACACTCCATTTCGTAAGTGGTTTGCTACTTTTCTTATATTCTTCTTTATTATTCCATTTTCATGGGCCACATCATCACATTAAAGGAGGGTTGGTAGATGATACATGTTTCAGCTGTACAGCTTTGTCAGTAGCTTTCCATGCGTTGAAGGAATTATGTTAATTATATTGAATTGAAAACACAAGTTTTCTTCAAACTTTAGCAAACTATTGTCTAGTTAGTGATAATACAGGTAAGCATTTACTTGATTTTGTTCATGTGGGTGTTCTAATTTTTGTAGAGTGGGGCAGTTATAAGCATGCTCTAATGATCACCTTTTAGGTGAACATCATGTCACAGATATCTGATGGGGTTTGATTTGGTTGTGTGGTACCTACTCCAGCTTTAAATGGGACAGTTCTCTAAACTTTCTAAACTAAAAAAGAAGCTAGGATTTTACCACTCAAGAATATATAAGACTCGCTCTGGGTCCATTTCTTTGCATGAAATTGTGTTCCTAGGAAATTAGGATAAATTGGGTAAAACAAAGGAATTTTTCTTTTATTTTAAAAAAAGAAAGGATTACAGAGGAGGTAAGGGGGAAAGGAATATAGCTAGGGTAAAGATGTAGATGGGCCTGATCTTCCTAAAATTTAATTTACTAGGTTGAAATAGCTAGGTGGCCATTTTTAATCTCCCTTCAACTCGTTTCCTATTAAAGAAGAATGAATTTGATGGTCATTTATGGATCTTCACTTTTGTTTCTTTAAATATACCCACTTTCATGAAATCTTTTCTTAAAATTACTAGAAATTCAATTCCATTTAAAGCCCTATGAAAAATGTGAAGAGTGCATATTTAATTAAGTGTTTATTTATATATTTTCCTTATATTCACCCTCCTATTTCTCTATGTATTTCTACTTGTACATTAGAAATTAGGAATCCTGCCTTCTAGTAAAAGTTCCCCATGTGGCTCGATCATTTTAGAGGCTCCACTTTATTGGATCATTCAGAAACCCATCATACTTGGACCAGTAGGGCAATGGGCTCCTTTTAAGATTATTACTGAGGGATATGGTTTTTTTAATTATTTTTTAAAGATACTTATTTTTTTTCAAAGCCTTCATTGTAATCTTTTGGGCCCACTTAATACACATTGAGAAAGTTCATGGTGTAAAACTCTCTTGGCATATCTTATTGAATTCCCAAAATGAATATATTACCAAAAGGTGATATATATCAACAAGGTCTGTTTATCAACCCATCCATAATACAAATAAAAGAATAGTTACACTATTACATCAGGGATGTAAAATATACTTTTAAAGATTAGAAACAAGATCTTTAGAATTACTCAAAAGGCATGTAGGTCATTTGAAAAACATTAACCTTCAATTAAGTTTATGCGTAACTAAAAATATAATCAATTCTATTATGGAAGAAAGGAACTCAGACGTGGAGCTATACTTGCATTTTTATGCATCTCACATGAGCTATTTGAAATCCCTATAGGCCAATCAGCAATTTCCACATTTTAAACTCAAAGAGATAAACATAAAGAACAGACCCCTTTGAAAAAGTGTTCAATGTTGGATTGATCGCCTGTAAATGATTTTAAGTCACTTTCCCTTGTTTCGCTGTCTTCGGGTTTTTTTTTTTTAATAATAATCATTTGCTTTACACTTGCAAACAACATCTTTAAGATTAGGGGTACTTTTAAAAATATCCCTAATTCTTTTAGTTCTAAAAAAAGGGCATTATGATTTGCTTATTTGGAGTTGGTGTCGTTTTTTTTACACTTCTTTCAGTTGGGTCCTTTTCGGCAATTGACTGCATCGCGGACCTTTTTCATTTTTTCAAATGAAAAAATGACCTTTATTAAGAAAAGGGGTAGGATTTTATCTTCCTCTTTCTCCCTCTCTCTTTCCTCTTGGTTCATTCCTTTTCACCGGCAACCCGGTCGTGATCACCCAAGAAAAGGACCCATATGAAAGAAGGAAAAACTTAAACACTAATTTGAAATTAGCAAAATATTACATCCTTCGCTGAAAACTTAAGAAAAAATGTTAGGACAAACAGGTGGCCTTTTAAGATGTGGGCCCCACTTATTGATTTGCAGGGCTCAAATGATCCTCATTACCCTCTCTCTCTCTCACACAGATTTCTGACTGTTCATAAGATGAACCTACGGTGGATGATGCTCCATTGCTTAAAGAATACTCAAACTAGATAGATGGGTCCAAATCCAATCCAACAACAAGAGACTTGTGCATTTTGCTGTTTCAGTGGGACAATTACTTTTCACCTAATTTGGGTTTGTTGACTGAGTACGCGTTGAAACCATGTGGCGTATCTGGCTAGGTTTGCATGATCCGGATGTATATATAATCTATACATGGTGTGGGCCACAATGTACAAAAACAAATCAAAGATGGTTGATGAAAATAAGACCAAAGGTCCTCATCAAACGTAGGGGCCCATCTGTTGAATAGACTGGATTGAATTCTAAGTCGAATGATCATGGGCTGTCTTTGTCTGTTTGTGTATGTGTGTGTTTTTCTTTTTTTTCAGCCAAACCATGAGTGATCTTTCTTTGACCAATTTGCAAAGGAAGATGGAAGGTTTGCTTCTGAAACAATCAATGGGCAAACCCTTTTGGACCAACCACCCCTTACAAGTCTCGTGGATTCGATTCACCAACCAGCAAATAGACTATGATCCTTGAATTTTTCACTGCAGTTATTTTATGGTTTTTTTCTTTTCTCTGGATTATGTAAGTGGTTTAGTACAAGTGGTATAACCTCCTCACCTAGGAATCAATATCTAGGTGGCTGTGTGAATGCTGGGGTGTCTTGTGTTTCTCCAATTATTTTAAGTTTTATATGGGGATACACTATGATGTTGTTATAAAAAGAGCATGTTTGTGCAATGAAATGAATTTGTGATGGAGAGAAAATTCATTTATGATTTTCCGTGCATCCATTACTTCATCATTTGGGGCGTGTTTGTTGTGATAAGAAGAGAGAGAGAGAAAGATTGTTCAATTGGCAACGGCTAACTTGGAGGGGACTAGGGGTGTAAAAAAAAACTGAAAAACCGTCTAACCGAACTGCGGTTAATAACCGTATTTCACGGTTCGGTTACAGTTAATAAAATTAAAAACCGCACGGTTCAGTTCGATTACGGTTTTCCATAATAATTCACGGTTATTAACCGAACCGAACCGTATAATACGGTTCGGTGTGGTTAACCGTACCGTTTACAAATAAAAGAAAAAAAAAAAAAAGGAGCCGTAACCGTACGGTTAACTGTATAATAAAGATGACCGATCAATGGGATTTTTTTATTCAATTGTGTCAGTTTACCTTCAGTCATTCACATTTATTCCCTTATGGTAGGAAGACATTCCACGGTTATTAACCGTAACCGAACCGTTTAATACAGTTAACCGCGGTTACGGTTTTTCACGATTTTTTTAGATACGGTTACGGTTACGGTTTTAAAAGACAGAAAACCACAGTTACAGTTCGGTTAACAGTTTTCCCAAATTGACCAGTTAACCGAACTATTACACCCCTAGAGGGGACCATCACTAGAGTAACTATGCCTTGAAGGGTTTAGTCTCGAGCAAACAAATTTTTTTGCTTGGCCTTTTAAAAGAGGTCAATAGAGAATCATTTGTACATAATTAAGCAAGCAAAACTCATGTACAACCCGATGAAAGGTTTGAAGCCAAAAAAGGAAAGGAATAGGATTGGTCCGAGAAAGAACATGTTCAGTGTTGCACCTTGAGCAATAATATGTTCTCTATCCCTCGCCCTTTCTCTCGGTCTGAAGTAGCGCCTGCACTAATATCATGGTTGCATACGAACCTCTTCAATGTGACACATTTTTCTAACGAAAAATAAATATACGAAACAATTTTCCTAAATAAAGAGAATTTCAATTTTCTATGTCAGAAGTAGGACGACAAGCTCTCTCTCTTTCTCTATCTCTCTTTTATCACCCTATCAAAATTTAAGTTGAAACCTCAACTGTATGACTTATTTATTTATTATTTTCTTATTTATTTATTTTAATTATTATTATCATTATGATTAAAAGCTTGTTCCAACTATATTGGGTCAACTAGATGAATTCTGATTCGCCATTCCAATCTATTCTATTTTGGGCTACATCCTTCTGATAGGTTATTATTCATTTATTTATTTATAATCAATTGAAAACATTTTAAAAGTCCCTTTTTAGGCACTCTTCAAATAGGTCGCTCATGTTAGGTTACACCAGGGTCGAAATAGAAGGTGTCAATTGAAGTAGCAAATTAACTTAAAAAACCTCTTGTCGCCCTATGAATTTTCAAATTGAAACCTATTTTACAAGTTAACCCTATTGCACCCTATTACAACTCATTACAACTTATTGCCAATGTTATATTAATCATTTTCACAAATCTAGCTCTTCTATTTTTCACCATAAAAAGAGGTCCCCAAAGTCTTGCCCTACCTTTATTCATTCTCTCTTATCATAACTGTCCTTCACTCATGCGACTGATTTTTATCCAATCTCAAGAAAAACAAAATCCTATAATTTGACTTTTACCAATCAACTCTAAACTGAAACACCACTTAAAAACCTTTTATACTCTGCCCTAATAACTCACTAAAGAAATAACTCACTAAAGAAATATGTAGAAAGAATGAGATAAATTTGTATAGGAGTCTTAAGAAGCCAATCTCGAGTAAAAAAAAAGAGAATAAATTGGAGGAAATAGGTAGGCATTAAGTCAGGAAAAAAGAAAAAAGAAAAAGAAAAAGCTAAACAAAACAAAAATAGGACCTTTTTTATATTATTGATTCATGGATCCCTTTTATTTAATTGGACCAAATCCTAGGGATTATCTTCAAATCTTCTCCATTTATCAGAAAAGACATGAATGACAAAACAACAATAAGATGTAAAATGAACTCTTTTTTTCCTCTACACTTCCATTCCATCACAATTCAAGACTCTTTCCTCCTAAATTCACCATCCCTCTGTCTTCGATCTGTTTTTGAACCGGCGAGGGGAACAAAATTCTTACCTTTTTTTTTGATAGAAAAATTCTTACCTATTAACTTATTATCAATTCATAGTTGTTTTTGGCATTTTAGTAAAGTAAATAGACTTTTCTTTTATTATCTGCATCAGTTATTTGATATTTTACCTAGGTATTACGCGATGAGGTTATCACGATTTGAATGCATTGAGAGAAAAAATATTTTGATTTTTATTCTTCCGTAGTTTGCTTAACACATTTTACCTGCAGAAAGTGAAAAATTAAAGATCTTGTTTTCTTTGAGGAAAAGGACTTTGATTTTCTATTTAAGAGGTAGAAATGCAGGATATCTCTCTCTCTCACTCAAAAAAAGAAATGCATGAATAGCAGTATACTCTCTTTGCACAAACCCACTTTGGGCATGCTTGTTTTAAAGTGGAGGAGTAAAGGTGAAGTTAGAATTGATTGAGATGTAATATTTTTCTATATCTATCATGTTTGGGTGAGAAAAATAACATGGGGAAAGTAAACTCATGATGGGCAATTTCTACGTCTACCCTATCACAAGCTCTCTCTCTCTCTCTCTCTCTCTCTCTCTCATTTATTTTTTTTACCACAAAAAGCTGTGAAAAAGTGTGGTGAAATTTGATTACAAAAAAAAGCTTCCGATTTATGCCTTTTGTTGAAAAAGGGACACAAGTTTTAAAATTTTCAAATTAGTCCCTAAGTTTTCCAAATGAATTTCAATTAAGGACATTCATCCATTTTGAGCTATTTTCCAGCAACTTTTTTCTCATTTCTTTTAAAAAAACCTAAATTACCCTCTATTGAAGTAAAATTCTCATTCACTTTCTCTATATTCGTCTCATTTCTGTCATCGGCGTCTTCACTGTGATCAAGGACAACAATTGTTCCCACAACGATTGGCCACATGTAGTAGCTGCCGAAACCATGTCATGGCTTTAAATAAAGAGTAATTTGAGTATTTTAAGAATATCAAGGGTAAAAGTCACCAGGGAATATCTTTAAATGGCCGGATGTCCTTAATTGAATACTTACTGAAAAACTTAGGGGCTAATTTGAAAAGTTTTGAAACTTGTTTCCTTTTTTAAAATAAGGCAAAAAACTCAAGGCTTATTTCAAAATTTCCCTTTCTTACTTTACTTCAGGCTATCCAAATAAATATTTTACTACTTCTATACTTTTACTTTAACGTACCTTATCTTTAACTTATTCATGATGAAACATCTGCCTCACTTTTACTTCTCCACACATGTGGGGTGGAAGCAAGTAAAGCTCAAGTTGGGTCCATAGTGTACCTAAAGTCGCATTGAAATTACTAAAAGGAGATTGGACCTTGTCCTCATACCCAAATCCAAGTCGAGGGTCCAAATCCACTTGATCCAGGTTCTCAATTGAGAATGGGGACTTATATAAATATATAATACAGTCCACTGTCAATCAGGCCCTCCTATGAGGGTACTCAACGTAGCTTGACCCTCAAAAAGTCGCAAAATGAGGGCTTTTGTTATTCTTATAAAGCCTAAGGGTCGAGCTTAGAGCCCTTTTTTTTTTTAAGCCAATCAATTTGAAGGCTAGGCTTGGACAATACTAGGCCTGGTCGAACCCTCTTATTATGATTAATAATAATAATAATAATAATTATTATTATTATTATTACATGGCTATCTGTGAGGTCTTTGACCTAACAGGATTAATTCCCACGTGGCGCCTATTAAACCCTCGTATGTTTCTTATTTATACATATGTGAGTTTCTTTTAACATATATGTGGGTTCTTATGTGTTCTTATATTAATTTTTTATATGATTTTTATGTAAATAAGCCATGAATGATTCTTATGTGATTTTTTTCAACTGCTTATCTTACATACAGTTGCTATATATATGTAGATTTATTTAAACAAATATGTGGTTTATTTGTGCATAACTCTTATGTCATTCTCATGCTAGTTCTCTACAGCATGGATCTCATTTCTTTAGTTGTTAAGTCTAATGTTTAGGCGTTGTTTGGATCGTCTTAATGTTTTGACGTCTTAATTTGTCTGAAAAAGATCTGTGAGTTTAAGATCTCATTAGAGCTGCGAGTTTAAGATCTGATTAGCTGTTTTGTAATAAGATTGTTTGGCAACACCTGAACGCGATGAGATCTGAATTGAATAAGACTGTTTGGTAATGCATCTTATTCATGTCTTAAATTAAGGGTAATTTCTGTCATTTAAAAAAAATGGTTTTAAGCCTGAAAAACATATGTGACACTCCAAATTTGTTTCTTTTTAGACTCGGACAATGTCCAGTACACTCTATACTCATTTTTTAAAACTTAAAATAAAAAAAAAATAAAAATAAAAAAAAAACAGAGCAGCATTCAAAATGAATATATCATCATAATCCATTGTAACTCCACTACAAATACATCACCACCTTGACTTCTCAATCCCATCCAAAGTCCAATATTTGTACAGGTAGGTTCGATTGAGGATTCATATTATTATTAATAACTTGTGAGGATTATTTTAATCATTCTATACCGTCATCTGTTTTAATAAGATGTCAACGAGCATTGGTATGGATTATTTAAAATGAACCCAACACAAGATATTAGAGAGGAGATGATCTCAATGGAAGCCCCTAATACAGAAATCGTTCCAAATATTTGGAAACCAATTCACACGACTGTTAAAATATTTGGAAACCAATTCACACATGGAAGCCCCGAATACAGAAATTGTTCCAAATATTTGGAAACCAATTCAACATGACTATTAAAATATTTGGAAACCATTCACACATGGAAGCCCCGAATACAGAAATCGTTCCAAAAGTTTACCGTCACATGCACATGGTTAATCGTTCTCAAAAACCAAGAAAAGAGGGGATGAGAAGGGAAGGAAGATGAGGAAAGAAGATTACCTTTGACTTTGGATCCAAGACAAGAAGGAGATCGATGTTGCTTGGTGTCGCATAGGGAAAAGCTTCGTTTTAGATGCAGGAGCAATGAAGAAGATAGAGAGATTATGGCTCGAATCGTTGATATTGGTAAGGGTTATTACGGGAATTTTAAAATTATTTTAAAGTCCTGAAATGTCTTACCGCTTAAGATGTTGGGGTCTTAATTTCAGGAGCTGGATTTTTAGCTCCTAGAATTAAGATAAATCTCGTCTTAAATAACAAGTCGTCTTAGCGCTTAAGACATGTTGTTATTGCATACCAAACAATCTTATTTAGTTTTTTTATCTTAGCACTTAAGACACAAGACATTAAGACCCAAACGTAAGACGATCCAAACATTACCTTAGTCTCATATTTAGATTCAACTCTTAAGGAAGCATAAGAAAAAAGACATCTCTTGTCTGCTTTAGTTTTGCAACTATTTTCTTGTTTTAAATTAGATAGCAAAGGACGAGTAACTCTTCTGATTTTCCATGAATCCCTAATTCATATGCAGCCCAGTTGTTTTATAAGACTTCAATTAGGAGCAATTGGGGTACTGAGGTTTTAGGTGGAGCTCATTATAGGATACTTTGTCACATTCCAGGCCCAGCCCATTGATAATCCTACCCAGCACTTCAACCCAAAACCAACAAAAAAACATGAAAAACACAACTAAGCTGTCACTGCAACCCACCAAAAGAAGACCCTACACTATTCCTCTCTCTCTTCCAAATTATTTAGTTGCTATATTAGGAATGTTGTCATCCTATTTATGCAGTTTCTGTTTTTGCAATTAGATTAGGATCTTCTATGTCTATTATTGGCAATTGTAACCCTATATAGAGGCATTAGGGACTATGTTATGACATTCAAAAGTTGAATCTAGATCCTTTGAGGAGTTCTCCCACGGTGACCGTAAGTGGACCAATCACAGTCCGCCATGTCACCGCAGGCATCCTGCCATGAACGAAAGTTTATTGGTAAAAGTTATATTGGAGGTTTCTAGTTCCCTTGAGTTATCTGAGAATTTATCCTTTTATTTTGGAGGAAGTCCTACTCTCTCTCTTGATGGCCAAGGAAAAAAAAGGAAGAGATATTTACATAAAGAGGAAGATTCTGATTTGAGTCATGTATTTAGCAATACTTGATTGGTAATCATCTCTCTCTCCATGGTAAGGAAAACAAGGCAGGAATACACAAAATTTAAAAACTTAAAAAGAAATTTAAAATATGATTTTTTTTGCATGGATTACATTGAGAAGGAAAAATTAAATATAAATAAATAACATGGAACAGAATTGATTTCATGGTTGCCATGATCGTCTCCCGGTGAGACAATCCACAAACAACAAATCAACCACCAGTCACCTCATGACGGTGAATTGATTTCATAGCTGCCATTATATTAAATTTCAAACAAAACAAATAGGTTTCATAATATGACATACATCCATGTAAAGCAAATGCGAACAAATTGCATATTGATACTAAATTCACACTAATTAACACTACTGATAATCCAGACAGTTTCTATAAAGCACAAGCACAACAATGCATTCATGGATGGAACTAAGATGAAGATGGCGGCTTAAAATAGGAGTACATAGAAAAGAAGGCTTGAATAAAGGTGAAAGAAAGGAGGATGACTGCAGCCACCAAGGAAATACCTGCCCATGGATTGCCAAAGTAGTCTCGCAACAAGATTGCTCGCCAGAAGTTAACCTTGTTTTTGGAATATTTATTCACATCCCTATAAACAGGTTCCAGTTCCAAAGGTACATAATCGAATGTCCCGCCTGTTAATTGGTTGAAGATAGTGGCAACTTCATCATCGCTGCCAAATGCGTGTTGAATAATGCCATTCTTCCGGAGCAGTGCTACGTCCTTGGATGTGTCGATGATGTAATCCATGAATTTAGCAAATGCTGTGAACCAAGGTTCCATGTAAGGGTCAAATTTCTCAAAGGCAATGAGGTTTCGAAATTGAGAAATGGTAAAAGCATCTAGGACCAAAGGTGTGATTTTCATGACTCCATCAATAAACTTTACATCTAACTCGCTACGAGTCGGAGTCATCTGAAACTTGATTCCCGCTTCTTCAAGGGTTGTTGCACTAGAGACTGTCCATATCGCCTTTTGTGATTCATCGGTTGAACCAGATGAATGGTTCTTCTTCATGTAGTAATCGCAAGGGAAAAGAAACAAGCGATAAAGATGGAGCAGATGACGGATTACCGAATGATTAGCTCCCGATTTATTGGCTGGGGAATGATCAAGTAGCAAATTTTCGAGTAGCAAATTTGGGGATGATTTTTCAACAGGGTTAAGGCCTTTTGTGCTTATGGGAGAGACTCTACCGAAAAAATAGAAGGCAAGGTCCCATAACTGGTCTGGGTCTTCATCAGTGACCATGCCATACAGTCTCCGAAGAACAAAGAAAGGAAGCTGATTTTCTAACAAGAGCAGCTCATTACGAATCATAGGCTCCATCCAAGTTCTGTTCTCCAGAATTTTCAATGAAGTGTTGCTCTTAACTCGCTTAAGATACTCGATGATGAAGCAACCGTCGAGCACCATCATTTCCACAAAGTCCTTACTTCCGATTTTATTGGTCTCCAACTCCAAGTAGCAGCTTCTTGCTTGCGACTCCATCTTCCCTGCTTCATCTATGATCTTTGTTAGGCAGTAATCTTTTTTTCTATTGAGGATTGCCTCCAGACACCGCCATTTAAGCTTCTCCATGGGCTGGAGTCCGGACTCGCCCCGATGATAAGGACCAATTGAGATGATCCTGGGCTCATAGGCATCGTTGTCAACTTGGCGAAGCCTTTCAGGGACTCTAGGGATGGTCATGACGGGCTCTTCTTGCATTGAGGACACCCTGTTTGCATTGAGTTTTCTTTCAAATGATTCAGCCTTAGGAAGAGAATGACACGGACAAGAATCAGCTCCATCATCTTTTATCTCCAGTATTACTTCTGCTCGGTTGCTAGTAGAGGCCTCATCCACGTTACTAATTAGATTTTCATTGCCCATCATGATCACGGTCTGATCTTCCTCCTGTAATATTTGACTGATTTCAATCAACCATTGCAACTTCTAATACCACCCACCCCATCTGTTGCTCGATCGTCTTCTTAAAAAGGCATTAGACCGCCCATAATTCAATCAGTATTAGTATAAGACCCAAAAGCTTAAGCTAAGCGGAAGGCCCAAATAGGTATATAAAAAGCTGAAAATTTTTCAAATAAGGCCTTAAGTTTTTGTCTTATTTAAAAAAAGACACAAGTTTCAAAAGTTTTCAAATTAGTCCCTAAATTTTAATTCATCCATTTAAAGGTATTTTCTAGCGATATTTTCTCTTAATTTTTTTTAAATTTTTTTAAATATTCAAATTATCCTTTATCTAAAGCCATGACATGGTTCCGGCAGCCACTACATACAGCCCATCATCATGGGGTCGCTCGTTGTCAATGGTCACCGTAAGGACGCCGGTGAAAAAAATGGGGAGAATATCAATGAAGTGAATGAGGGTTTTAATTCAATAAAGGGTAATTTAGGTATTTTAAAAAAATAAGAAAAAAAAGTTATCTGAAAATAAATTTAATTAGATGGATGTCAAAAACTTCGGAAACTAATTTAAAAACTTTTAACATTTATGTCCCTTTATATTATATAAAGTAAAGCAGCACCCTTTTCGTGAGGAAGCGATACGTGGCGCATCCTCAAGCTTTTTACAATGCTACATTCCGGAATTACCCTTCTAATTTAATATCACCAAACTAACTCAAATTCTCCAGTACTCCATCACTTTAAATATCTCAATGCAAATCTAAGATATTCTTGAAATAATATACTTTTCATTCTCTAAAACATAGCATATAATAATAACTTCTCTTTAGTTACCTTGAATGGGCCCCACGTATTATTAAACTAAATAAGAATAAAGGCTCTTTGGCTATGATTTTAGTGATTGGTGAACATGTATGTATTAAATGTTGTTGTATATCAATTTGTGGGACCGTCATGTCAGATCCAAGTTGCAGAAATTTGGAGCACTTTCTTAGGCAGTATTTTATTATGCTTTTTCCTTTTTTTCTTTTAATATTTGGTATGGTTAATCGATGGGGACCATTGTAAAAGCCAGTTAATTTTAAAATCCACACTTAGTATATAATCATTTATATTTACAAATATAACCAAATAAATTCTCTCATGAGTCTCCATCTTAATCATGTTTTTTTTATTATCATTTATATTTACTAATTAAACCAAATAAATCTATGAGTCCAATTTTGAAATCCAAGTCTTCTTTCTTTCCAAACTTATAATTTACGGGGGCCACCTTTTTTTTTTTTTTTTTTTTGTTACCAACACACGAAGCGCTTTGTTGATACCAGAGCGGGAGCCACTTTCATAGTTTGTATTCTGCTATTTTTTTCTCCTTATTTTCCTTCAATATTCAATAAGATTAATATGTGGGGCCCATTATGGACATTTTTCTCCTTATTTTTCTTTGGATATTTGGTAGGATTGATTAATCTATGGGCCCATTGTGGAAGCTAATTAATTTTAAAATCAACATTTAATTCTGAAATGACACTCAATTTATGGCTAAGCACAAACATAACCAAATCAAGGTGCTAAAATCTTTACTATTTACTTGATCTTTTCCTAAATATTTCCAGCTACCTAAAAGTTCTCTAATGAATTTCCATCTTTATTATGAATTATATAATAATACTTATTTATAATTTATTTAAATATTTAAAAATATTTTTAATTAGAAATTTTGATAATTTTTTAATTAGCGCAAGACTATTGCACTAGTTTTGAAATAAGATAAAAACTATCACACCCATACGTCATGTCATACAAGTCCCTCCTCAAACATCTTGTGTGTTAATTATGTATAGGTCAGAGAACTCAGATCAGAGGTGACACTCTGCGCACCTTATTTGGGGCCCACCAAAGGGATATGGCTGACTGGGTTGGGATTTGGGAAAATCTGGATGGACCCAACAAAATTTAGATGGGAATAATCATCTAAATCCCTTGATCCAACGCTCACAATTTTAATGAAATTAAATATTATAGAAAAAAAAATGCAAGGGCCGTGGTACACTGATTAATATAATTTAATCGAATGGGAGCTCAGTTTGCATCCGGAGATTATAAGTTTGAAACTACACTACCACAATGGGACTATATGGAAATTTACCCAACTTCTCTCTAGCCGGAGGGATTAGTCTAGCCTAAAGATAAAAGGATTGGAAATCCTCCAATAGAAATATATATATATATATATATATATATATATATATATATAAATATGGATAATATTCATATGTATTCATCCCTCACCAAAAAGGTGAGGGACACCCTTATGGGGGAAGTTTGAAGTATAAAAGTGTACATTGTACGAGGTACAAAGTACACTTTTGTACTTCAAACTTTCCCAAAAAGGGTGGTGAGGGATGGATGCATACGAAGATCCCCCTGTAAATATATAGTAAATATATATGGTTAGTATAATTTGAGGAGGTCCTTGGAAAAGCATCCCCATGTTTGGGTCTTGGGTTGCAAAGAATTTTTTTTAGGAGATGAGATGTCGTTGATTTGACATTTCACCCCCAAGTGCCACCCCTTTTGAGTGGACCAAACAGGGATCCGTTTCCAGTCCTGAGGAAGGACGGACCCTTCAGATTGATCATCAATCTAGGTAAGAATATGCATTTATAATGAAAAGATACTAGCGTGAAGGAGATGAGGATGTTTAATATTCTTACCTTGCCCCCCTTTTTGTATCAGAGCGTAAAGGATTGCAATCAGATTCGAAATCTGATTTCAGTTGTGAGCTGCAGAAGCTCATCGATCTGACCTGCCGTTACTTCTACTACTCGCAGTCGGTTCCCAACGCTTCTTTGCAACTGCTCAAATCACATGCCTGCCTTCCCCTCCTTGTTCGAGCGTCGGAACTCAGAAGTCAAAACCCTAGTAAGAGAGGAAAGATACTTCAATCACTTTTCTTTTGTTTCCTATGAAGATTATGCAGTGCTTCTGCCACCATTTTAAAACACTTGGTCGGGCCCTTTTTCTTTTCTTAATTTGTGGACTGTTTTTTTTTTTTTTTTGGTACCTATAGAATTTTTTTTGACTTGGATAGTGTGAATTTTTAGTTCGCAATTCATAATGTTTTCGAGCAAAACTCAAATTCAAATCAAGTTGTAATTTTTTAATTTTTAGATATAGACTGTTTTATGGCTTAATATTGAAGATTGAAGGAAGCATATGCAAGACCGTGGTAAGAAAAGGTGCACAAGAGATTCCCTCAGGATTTGCCAATAAAATATAAGTGGGTTATTATGGTAATTTATTTTTAGTTGTTTGGAATGTAATATTTTTGATTTTTTGTATGGGGAAATGGAGATTTTTTGTCTTCTAATGAATAAAAGTAGTTGCTTTTTGACTTTTTTTTAAAAAAAAAAGATAGAGGGAATTTTGAATTAAAATGTTTTTGATTTGATATTTAACTTTATTTCACTTGACTTTACTTGACAAGTAAAATTACCAAATGGGGGCTTCTTGTACCTGGGCACTTAGCCTACCCTCACATGCTAGGGCTGGGCCTAAAATGGAATTGGAAGGCTGATTGTTAGGATTGACCTGGAAGAATATAGGAAATTATTGTTGAATGGAGCAATTTGCTCACATGAAATTGAAATACATAGATAGTAGTTGATTCAATAAACTTTTTTGTTTGCATGGTATTGGAATACACATGAGTTCATTGTCAAATGGATCTATTTGTTTGCATAAAATTCGACCACATATGAAGTAATTAATTCAAATGGTCGTATTTTCTTGAATGACATGTAATAAATATGTAGATAGAAAATATCCATATTTATTAACATAATTGCAAAAATTAATTTCACACATTTTAGCATGTTAAAGCAAATGTTGTAAAATGAATCACACGTGAAAAAGGTGTGAAAACATTGCCTATTTTAATAATCATACAATATATTAATATATCTTATAAAAATATCATATTAAATAATAAATATGAGAGTGTCTGGCCAGGCACAACCTAGTATTTTTCTAGCTTGGCATTCAAATTGGCCTAGCGTCAGGCTTTTTTTTTTTTTTTTTTTTTGAAGATAAAATGATATCATTCATAAAGAGCATCTATGCTCAAAGCATTACATAAGAAAGAAGGGGGGTATAGTTTCCCAATAATTAGGACCAGACAAAGAATTCGCCACTCTAGCCAACAAATGGGCAGCGTAATTTGCTGATCTTCTCACGAACATTACCTTACAATCTACTATCTATTTAATAAGAGATTTACAATCATTAATAAGAGATCCAAAATATGATTGATCAGAATTAATACCTTTGATGGCTTGGACTAAATAGAGCGCATCCGATTCAATCACTATTTTGTTAAGACCATTGGACTTCAAGCAGTTGAAAGCATCCCTGACACATAAAACCTCTGCAAATCTTGGTTCCATAGGGCCATCCAACAATCTACTGTGAGCCGCTTTCATCATACCATTTTCGTCTCTTATTATTCAACCAATGCCCAACTTAGCACCTTCATGAAAAAGAGCCTCATCAGTATTACATTCGAGCCATCCAAGATGAGGACGCTGCCAGCAAATAGCCCCATCACCATACAACAAGTACCCATCATTAAATTTATTTTGCTGAGCAGTCTGCCATTGAGATAAGTAAGAAATAGCCGAATTGACCACATTGGTTACACTTTGATGTCTGTTCCTCCAAACTAAATCAGTTCTATTTTGCCAAAGATTCCAAATCACCATGCATACGTGTTGAAGAGTCTCCACATTTACGTGTATGGCAACATTATTAAGTCAATCAACAAATAAAGCATTAGGTCCTCCATCATATGTCACATTCACGCACTTTAGACATTCTTTGGCAAAGAGACAATCTACTAGCACATGACATAGATTCTTCGTCTTCCTTGCATACTGGACATATTGCATCAACATCCACTCCTTTTCATGTACTATTTGAGGATCAGGCCGAGCCAGGTACCCTCTCATAAGAGGGCCCTATTGACTGCCCTGGCGTGACTTGCCTAAACATCTATGTCACTAGACCGGCCTCTTGAATAGACGAAGTAATAATTTGCTATTCGTTGGGTGAGCTTCAATGCCTAGGTATTTTTGTTTTTAGAGAGAATATCAGATTGTATTAAGAATCATCAGAAATATCACATTCAAAGATTATCAAATCATGAATAAATTGTGTAGCACAATCTCTCCAAATATGATTTGTCGGTTGGAGTAGGCTTTCTTCGCCAATCGTTCAACTTGCCGAGTTCAAAACTAAACAATCCAAGTCAGTCAATTGTCCATGGCGGATGGAATTCATTTCTTCGCACCTAAATGCTTTGACAACTTTCAATGAATCGCTTTCTAATATCAATTGTTGAATCTGCAAAGACTTACAGAAATCTACAAATTGAATCTACAGTTACCTAAGCTGCCATACCCTCAGCTACAATTGGGTGACATATGTAAGGTTTTGCAACACTCTTACATGCCATAACTACACCCTTGTCGTCATGAACAACCACACCAACTCCCATTAGGTGGATTGATATATCTATGATGCATCCCAATCTATGGATGCATTCCAGTGTCTACCATCGGAGGACTTTCCCCATCTTACGATTGAATTATCCAGATTTAATCTAGTAGATCCCTGCGTTCAAGGGAGGCTAGGTAAAGATCTCCAACAGCTTCCTTGGCCTTACCACCTGTGAAGGTTGAATAAAAACCCCTTCAAAAATGAATTTATTCCTTTAAAACCAGATCCCTCTACATAGATCCCTCTACATACTGCAGCCACCAGAAGGTCTTCCTCTTCTAAAGATGGCATTAAAGCTAATTGTTTAGAGGAATTGTTGATGAGGATTTTTATAATGGGAATTTCTACCTGTATATGCAAGTTGTTGCCCTAAGCATCTGGAATGTCTTTGTTTGATTAGTGAAATTCCATTGGTTCAGCTCTCTGAGTTGTAACTTTCGGCCATTGAAATTGTCCAAATACTGGGTTGTGTACTTGATCATTTGTGAATCCTGTGGGGGACAAGATTTTGGGAATTTGTATGTCCACAAGAAGATTTCCCAGAAATATTCCTGTACGCCTTTTTTGAGTTCAGTTGAGTTAATAAAAATGTAAATGATGAGTGGCTCACCACCTGCAACGAGAGCACATCGTGAGGCAGGGAGTCGTTGAAATTATTCGATGGCTTGTGTGTTGAGCTTGAACTTAATCCTTCACTTTAATCTCTCTTTAATAAGAATGAACACTGGTTAAACAAATAGACAGGCCCAAACCACCTCAAAGAACAGCCAGGTCAAACAAAACCACCCAAATGCTAGTTGCTATTCAGAACCACAAATAAATTCAAGGCAAAAGTGCAATATGTGACCTCAAACCAACCCAATCCAAAAGGGAGTAGTAAACGACCACAAAACCCATGAAATGATTTCTCTTGAAATCACCCCCAAATGAACCGAACCCCACTTTTGAAACTCCAAGCCTGAATAAAACCACTTCAAAGCCCTTGAAAACAACCTCAAAACACCAACTGCAGGTCACCACAAAAACCCACTTGCCCACGTATTTCTGCCCAAAAACATCCCCCGACACCAGCTTTCACCCTGCAGCTCGAGTTTGCCTCATGAGCTAACCGAGCCTACTCGGGCTTGGATTCATTGTTAATAACACCACATTGATGAAATTAAGTAAGGAACATAGCAACATATCATGAATTGAAAGTTACCGGTACAAACCCAATTCCAGCATCACCCCGTAACAATTTTCACGTATTTCACAAACAATTTTTAAAACGATAGGATGAAGAAAGAAACCAATCATAGGCCACCGTTGTTCATTTGAAGCCAAGGCACTGGTTGATGCATGTGGCGTTAAAATATCTCCTGTAGAAATCACGAAAGAGCAATTAAAATTTGTTGATACAATCTGAGAAAGATCCAAAATCTTAAGAGTTCTGAATTGACACAAGTAATACAAAGAGACTAGTTCTAAATAACTTGAATAACAATGTATTTGGGTTTTTAACAAATTACAATTGAAATGTGGTGGCAAAGCCTCTTTTCACCTGTGGGAGTCTCGGGTGGGATGGTCCAGGATTTTTAGTCCCTACCTACCATCCACTCAAATCAAAGGCAGGTATAGGAAATCCCACACAAGCCACATGTGAGAGGATTATGTGTTCCTTTTCTAAGATTAGAGAAATAATGCAAATGATAAAAAGAATTCAACAAGCACTGGGATAACAACATGCGAGCCAATTTTAGAATCTCGTTTTCAAATGTATTTCATATTTGTCTCTCAATTCAAAGTTTTGGGATTCCATTAAAACTGTGATTTTAATGTAAACTTCAAATGCAGAAATTGATAAGATAGGACTTTGGGTCCATTTTATTCTCATCTTCTCTAGAAATAGATCCTTTGGAAAAGGGAAGAACTATTGAATGAGAGACATTTGAAGATTAAAACAGTAAGAAGATGTACCTTTATCCTTGGGAAACACATTCACAAAATTATTAGTGGAAAAGGATCATCCTAGCACACGCATAATTAGTGTTTCAAAATGGCCACCCAGCATCGGCTGGCGTCCATCCCTTATAACTCACACTTAGTGGGCTGGATACAGGCCTAATGACTGAATGACAGAGATGGACACAAGCATCAGCTCGGTCTGGCCGAGCCTAGTTGTAAACCAAGTGCCAATGTCAGTAGATATGTTGGATTGGAAAAGACTTTCATGTTTAAATGTTGGGACCAGTGAGAACAAATCCTCGCCCAAAATTGTTTTAGCTAGTGTATTCACTGGGTAGATCACATAGTCAGGGGAATTATAAATGGCTAAACGACTACAAGTGGGCTCAACAAACTGATCATGTAATAGATGAGATTGCATCAAGCCGGCCCATCTCAGAAGGGCCTAATATACGAACTAGCCCAATAACCCGTGCTTAGCACGGTATCTCCTTGCACTGCAATGTAGGAATAATTGAAATATGAGTGGTTTTATAGAAAAATGAGTGCGTAGTTGCATGAGTAGTTATATAACCGTCAGTCAAAATTATAACCCACGGTCAAAATTGAAGCCAAAACCTCTTGGCTTAATATATTATAATGGTTTTGAATGAAATAGTTTTCTCCATGTTGCACGGTGCTAGTAAGGATCATCAGACAGTAATTCATTTGAAATGTCAAATACTGCCAAGAAAAATAATAAACATGTTTTCTTTCTCTCTAATAACAAAAACTAGCAGCATTTTTTTATTTTAGCTTTCATTCATCTCTTAAAAACAAGATAATAAAGAAGAGATTTAAGTTTCATGAGAAATTAATGGATCAATCAACTGATAATCACATATATAGATTTTGTACTCCTTACAACAGAGTATTGTGAATGCCTAAAAATTCAATCATCCAAGCAGTATATCATAGGCAAAAAATTGAATTAGAAAGGCTTGTAACTCAAATAAAGGAGGTGAGTTCTGATCATGTCACGAATAAAAAAGAAAAAATTTAATGACAAGGTTATATAAATCAACAAAATGCTTTGGGTTACTTCATCCATAAATGTGGCCCATCCTCGTACGACTTACTCATAAGGTAGCATAGCACCATAAACACTTCTAATACTGGATAGGATCCTCTTCGGCTTTTGCAGCAAGAAGCCCCAAATGTCTTTTAAACTAGAACATGTGGAAGGATTTATTGGGCTTAGTGGTCTATCAAGTACATGATGTTCCCAGCCTTACAATCTAAGGCCACTATGGACCTTCCATCTAATTGTCTTAGAAGAAATAGCTGACAAAATTTAACCCACCTTTATTTATTTATTTAAAGATAGATCCTAATATCCTTTTGTATCATGTAGGTTAGTGAACTCATACAGAAAATTTTTTCCATGTGTCCTAACTTCAAAAAGCAAGGTATAGCTATCTACAGTAAAAGTTGTGGAGGATTCGGATCACTTATAATCATAAATATTCAACTTAAACGAAATTGAAAATATACATTACCTGTTCTTCTCCCAATTCCAATTAAGCTCTGCTTCTCTTCTTCCTTGAACTAGTTTCGCTTCAAGAGATCACGTATTTGCTTGGGAGGAGTTTTCAAATGAGACATGTGGATAAGCTCGACACTTTTGAGAGATGGCATTGCTCCTTCTTCAACTATCCACTCCTCTAGAGGCAACTCACAGAGTTCCAGCAATTGTAGGCTAGGAAATCCTCCGGAAGAGAAATTCATTTTTTCACTTCGATACGCTTTGCACCATAGTTTGAGAATCTTAAGGTGTGGGTGTTTCTCCAATGCAAAAATGGCAGCTTGCTCTAATCCAGATTTCGACAAAGTTAGCTCAGTAAGGTTCGGTGGAAACTCAATTAGTTTCTCGATTTTTCCTTCCAAAAACATCTTATAGAGATGAAGATGAGATGTAAAGGGCTTAAACGGTGGGATTGAGGACCCCAACCTTAGTTTAAGCGATCGAAGGTTGTGCAATTTGAAAATGGAGTCAGATAATTTCATGTGGTATGAACTTAGATCTCCAAATATTCCCAATTTCTTTAGTTTGGTCAGCTTTTCTAAGCCATCTCCTATCCAACGTCCGGCCCTTAAGCACAGTGTTTGGAGATTGCTTAACTTATTTAGTTGGGGATCTCCTTCAATATCAAATCGATAAGCATTTAGATACCTCAATTGCTCCAAGCTCCAAATTGCATTAGGTAAGGTGCCATGGTATGTTAATTTCAGAGTTTGTAGGCCAACGAGCTTGCCAATGGATGATGGAAGACTTTCTGTCGTACAAAATATAAATTCCAAATACCTTAAAAGAAGAAGTTTTCCGACTTCCTTTGGTACCGTCTCTCTTGAATATTCTTCGTGATGTACATGCAACACTCTTAGTAACTTCCCACTTGTGTTACACAAATTTGATAATTGACTTTTAGAGCCAGGGAAGCACAATATGGAATGAAGGCTTGCAATTGAGCGATTTCTAGTCTCATGCCCATGAATGCTACGATGGATTGCAAATCTCCTCACCCGAGATGAAGATGGACTAGTCTCAGTATCATTGTGGATTGTGAAGAAATTGTTTTTTCTGGCTTCAGATATACAAAGGTCGCGCAAAAGAACTTGGATGCGGCATTTGCCAACTGATCCATTAGACCTTCTGCTTGTTACTTCAATCATGCTTCTCTCAACTAGCTCCTTTAAGTAGCCTTCTGCAACGTCTTCCAATAACTCATCATCTATTTGTTGAATGAAGCCTTCAGCAATCCACAACCTGATTAGTCTTCCCGAACTGATTTCATAATCCTCTGGGAAAAGGCCGAAATATAAAAAACAGGGTTTCAGGAAAGAAGGCAAATGCCGGTAACTAAAACCTAAAATTTTCTCCAAATTAGACTGTTCAGCTCTTTTAGTGGAAAAAGAATATAGAAGCTCAAGAACTTTGGACCATGCCATCAATGTCTTATCTTCGGTTGATAAGATGCCTGCTAATGTCGAAATAGCGAGTGGTATGCCTTCACATTTTGCAAGGATTTCCAGCCCTATTCCCTTTAGCTCTAAAGGGAAATCTTTTGAGGGGCTTCCTTCTCCAAAGATTCTCTTATGGAACAATTCCCAGCTCTCATCAGCACTAAGAGGGCGTATCTCATGGGGACGGCCTGCTGTATCAGCATGTACAGCTACATCCATACTGCGAGTGGTAAGCACTACTCTACTCTCGTTCATCCCATCTGGTAGTATGTGTTTTAGCACATCCCATGCTTCTATGGACCATACATCATCAATGACCAGCAGATATCTCCTCTCTCTCAAGTGATCACAAAGCATCATACCCAATTCCTCCTCATTCAAATTCTCTATCTTCTCTTTGGAGGTGATCATTACGCATTCTATAATGCGGGTGAGGACGTCTTTAATTACATATTCTTGAGATAGACAAATAAATGCACAACAATCAAAGTCCTTTTCAACATCTTGATAAATCTTTTGGGCGAGAGTAGTTTTACCTGAACCACGCATGCCGACTATAGAAATCACACAACGCCTTAGCTCCCCACCGAGCAACCGCTCCCTCAGAGTGTCGATGTCTGCTTTCAGACCAACTACTTCCCGTTCTTCGAGCATGCGGGAAAACCGCCTGCGTTCTTGTGAATGCGTGGACCCGCTCAGGCAATCGTTGTCCTCGCCAATCCTTCTTCGAGAAGTTGGCATCCTTCTTGACAAGTCCTCCATCTTCCTCTCTATTCTCTTAATACCCTTGATGATCTTGTAGGGAGTTATTACCCCAATGCTGATTTTCCTTTCGACAAGCCCTATAAATCCACTACACCTCCTCCTTTGACTGAAGATGAAGTTGTCAAGAACGTCTTCAGCATCATAACAAATTTGTATGACTTCTCCCATCCGGTTTCTCACTTCATAGTCTTCCAAAAACGTTTGCATCAGACTCAGTTTTCTTTGAAATGATCTTAATCGGTTTTGCACTTTAAGGGGGAGTCGTGCTTCTTCAGTGAGAAGAGCACCCACCCTTTCTGCAACAAAGGTGACAAGAACCTCGGTGGCACTCATCTGCCACTTCTGCCCTAGAGAATCAAGTCAGGTTTTGTTTTCTTTTCTTTTTTTCTTTTCTTTTTCCCCTTTTCCAATGGACGGGTGAGGAAGAACGAACCCTAGAAATGGGCAGTTCTCGGCGACTTTTTTAACTTTTTTTTTTAATCCAAAAATGCCCTTAGGTCTTTATGTCTGCAGCAGTTTTAGACATGAGAGCCGCAAATCCCACAATCCACAAGTCTCTTCCCACATTCTAATGTCTTTTCAAAGTTTCTTTCTACACACCCTATTTTCTCTCAAATTAATCTCCTTTTTCGAATCATTCCCCTTCTTCCCCATCTCCTGGCTCCGCCCTCTCTCCCTTTCCTTGTATCTCTCCCTCTCTGCCGCCCCGCCGCAGTCCTCTCCCTATTTCCCCCCCTCTATTTCCCTCCCCCACCCCCTCCCTCTCTCTCTCCCTCTCCCTCTCTCTCTCCTTGTTGCAGTTCACCACCCTCCCTCCCTCTTTGTCTCTCTCCCTCTCCCCGCTCTATCCCTCTTTGCCTCTCTATCCTCTCTCCTCTCTCTCCCTCTCCCTGCAGCCACCCGCCGCCCTTTCTCCCCGTCCCTCTCCCCCTCTAGTGGTGCGATCAGAGGAGATGTTTTGATAAATGTCATTTTAGATAATTTTACACAAAAAGAAAAAAGATGTGGAAAGAGAAGCTTGGATTGTATCACACATAAAGCCCTATCGCATTTTTGGAATTTTGAGAAAAAAGGGAAAAAGTTGCCAAAAGCTACCCATTCCGGCGGTTTGTCTGGATCTAAAAGAAAAGTGAAAAACATAAGCCTTAATTTGAAATGTACTTTTTTTTTATTGTCTTTATTTGAAGTGTTCCCAAAAGTTAAGCCCTGATTTGAGATTTTCCCTTGGGCCCGTTTGGTAATTTATAATTAAAGTAAAAGTAAAGTAATGCACCAAATCAAGAAAGAATAAAATATTAGAGGGTTGTGATGATATTTTATTTTTATAGGATTGGTAGGAGTCTTTTTTACTTTTTTATGTAAAAAGTATGTGCTTTTCTGTCTTTTAGTGGATAAAGGAGGTTGATTTTTTTTCTTTTTGGATTTTTTCTGTACCGTAATCCAAAGTCCTCGATTCCTCTCCCTTATCACCAAAGTTGGCTATTTTACCCAGCCGTTCTCCGTGCAGTCCGTACCACTATTCTGGTCAAAAGGCTTTATTTATTTATTTGTGATATCACAACAAATATTGCGATACAGCAAGTTATGTTATGATATTGCAAAAGGCATTACGTTAAAAGTCAATGAATGCATTTCTGTTTATAATTTCTTTCAGTTCTGTTACTTTCACCTCCGAACTGAGTTCTCTGCTTCCATTCTATGCAAGTTAAGTTGGGATGCACTGGCATATATAGAAAGTGATCTACTGCCACATTCTTTGCAAGTCAACCTCAAGCCATTGTCATATGTTGCAAGTGAATCTCCTACCATATCTTTATCTATGATATTCATTCCATGTTTCCTACTTTGTATGTATCTCTCTCTTATTTATTGTATTATTTTTTTTCTTTTTTTTGTGTCTTTTGAAGGTAGCTAGGATACAAGGAATTCCACTTGTAAAAACATTTAAAACATTTTGCATAAATATTAATAGTGATGAACATGTTAAAAAAAAATAACAGTGATGAGCATGTTTATATATGCACTGGCGTATATTAATAGTGATGATGAGCATGTATAATTGTTTGCAAATAGGTTGGCGAGGGAAGAGGATGGTGAAAACGGCTGGGGGAGAGTGTTGCGGTAGGTGAAAATGATGCATAGTCGAAACATGGAGGGATAAAGGATGAAAAAGGTTTTTCGAGTTGCGATGTTGCAATATAAATTGCGATATAACAAATAAAAAAACACCTTTTGGCCAGCGCATGGTATGAACTGTACGGAGAATGTCTGAGTAAAATAGCTAACTTTGGTGACAAGGGGGAGGAATCAATGACTTTGGGTTACCTACAAAAAAAATCCCTCTTTTCTTTAGTTTTTTGAAGAGTAAGAAGTAAAATTTGAAGATTTGTATTTTTGATGTGACCCTTTTATTCGAGAAATGAAGATTTTACGTTACTTTTACTATCCCGGTAAATTGCTAAATGGCCTTGAGAAAAAGCTATTTGATTCTAAAGGATTTTACGGATAAAAGCCCCATAAGACCTCATACCAATGATGAGGCCCAATAGCACCATATAGACGGGAGGGGCCCTCTTGGTACGTTTTTGTCATTTAGCGATATGGTCGATATCTATCATTCTGTGGTGGTTTCTCTTGATTTGCATAACCCAAATAGAAACTGGATTTTTCTCTCTTGGTTGCTAGTGTTGCTCTAGAGCGGTGGATGCGATGGATGGGGCCAGGGGAGGCAGTGAGAGGAAAGATATGAAAGAATGGAGGGTGGCGAGTATGTGGTCGTCTTCGTCGGAGGAAGATGGAGGATTACCATGGAGGGAGAGGAGGAGGGAGAAGAGGGGAGGGGACGAGGAGGGAAAGGAGGGGAGGGGAGATGGAGGCGAGGTTGTAGGCAGAGATGATGAATAGGCCTGGAGGTAGTGGGGGAGGGAGGATGGGGGCCAAGGACA
Source organism: Umbellularia californica (assembly GCA_028538565.1). Lineage (NCBI taxonomy): Eukaryota > Viridiplantae > Streptophyta > Magnoliopsida > Laurales > Lauraceae > Umbellularia > Umbellularia californica. The sequence goes on along the minus strand of JAPQWN010000006.1, from coordinate 79,712,850 downwards.
TGCAGACCTAAGGGGAGCAAGAGGGGGCTAGGGCAGATGATATGCAGGTGGACTTGCAGATTCGTCTTTTTTTTTTTAATTGTTTCGCGATATGGTCGATATCGACCATTCTGTTGTGTTCAGCAAATAAGATAGAAGAAATCTAACTAACAGAATGGTCAATGTTGTATTCAGTTAATAAGACAGTTATATGTTGAAGAAAATATGACTGATAAAATGGTCGATATTCTGTTATGTTTAGTAAATAAGACAGTTACACAGTGAAAAAAGTCAGTGATATCGACCATTCCATTGCATCCAGCAAATAAGACAGTCATAGGGTGAAAAAAATTCGAAAACATGAGGACCCATACCCCTCCCTTGTCCAACATAATACGGGTCTGGTAGGACGCATGGGGTCTTCCGAGGATTATTCCTGTAAATTCCTGATTCTGTTTTTTTTTAGATCTTCATTCTTAACCACTAAAACTCGATGATCTGTGTATTCAATTCCTACAATTTTTATGGCAAATAAATAGCCCCTAGTGAAAAAGCTGAGAAAAGATTTAGGAGAAGAGGATAACCGCCTCGGATTCCAGCTAACAACGGCCAAACTCTACCATCCAGCTCTTTTTCGGCCGCCGGAGCCACCCAAAACCTGACCTGTAACCCCTCATCGCTGCCTGCCCCTCCACTCTCACCGGACCCCCGTTTTCCGGTAATGGAGCATTTCTGAAATGGTAGTGATTTGAACCTTTTCATTCCCAGTTTCTCACACAGAACAATGCAATTACAGAAATTAGAGATTGGGTTTTGGATGATTATCTACTAGTAGTTCTTTTCATTCCCAGTTTCCCACACACAACAATGCAATTGCAGAAATTAGAGATTGGGTTTTGATGATTATCTACTGGTAGTTCTGCATAATAGACATTTGCCTGTAATTATCTACTGGTAGTTCAATAGGTAGGGAAGTGTAGTCTGATGATTCATTATATTATAACATGCCATATGACATGTTTTGTTCAACCAGATTAGATGATTAGATTACCAAAATGGTCGGGCTGCCAATGCCATTGGTGTAAGAAGAAAAGATTACTGCTTTTACTGGTGAACATCATGTACTTCAATATTATAATTGAGTGGGATGTTTATTTATTCTACTACAAATATCAGATTGGTTGGGTTATCGTTTCTCTGTCTCTCTATTTTTTTTTTTTGAATGGTAAAATGGGAGAGAGAGAGACAGAGACAATGATGAGATTGGTGGTAATAATGATTTAAAGCATGTATATTTCTGGGTGTGATATCTGATTTCTGATTTTCCGTGGACAAATGGTGGAAGGATAATCATCCATTCAGCCAAATATTCAAGTTGTTTGTGATTTGGAGTAACCCAGAGGCACCCTTACCATCCATTCAGCTGATTTCACATGTTAGTTTGAATCATGTTTCACTTTTCTTATGAAAAAAATTGTCACGACCCAGGCCCGAGATCTGGTAATTCCAAGTCGTGAGCCCATACTTACTCTCGTAAATCCCGAATAACCGAAGTTAAAACGGAATCCATAAGGGATAACATTTTCAATTAACCTGTCAAACACACAAATTTGCTGAAACATTTATACTTGACAATATCAATTTGTGATTTACGTGCATACAAAATGATGTCTTTTATACATGTATCGTTCCCATCAATGTTTGCCAATTACGGCCTATCCAAAATACTACACAAAAGACAATTAGTTATGTTTCAAAATGATTATCCAAAAAAATAACTTCTCAAAACATTTTCAAAATGTTCTAACTCCTTTTCGCACTCAGATACCCATATCAAAGGGTATCCCGACCATTCCACTCGTTTAGGCCTCCTGGAGAAACCGGAGCGGCCTCCTTTGCTGCCACAGGGGGCGCTGCTGCACCGGCATGGGCAAACGGGCCTGTAATGCCATCAATAACACTAATGAACACGATTGTTCAACAATGTACAAACAGATCTTGTAATAGTATGTTAATCCATAAATTAAACTTATTCAATCTATTAGTAACAGTTCCCATTCTAGATAAGTTTAGAATGTTCCTACAATAACAATATGTGAACATAAAAGTTAATCTTGTAGACATGTATAGGGTGGTCACTACCATAGCATTCATTTTCATTTCATTCCATTTTATTTACCATCTTCCCTCAAAGGAAGGATTCTTCTTCCGAATGGAAGGCATCGATCAATACACATAGATACGATCGGAAATTGTGGGACTTACTAGTGTCCGGGCCAGGACAACTAGCATCACCACGGAGTTCCGGAACGCCTCCAAATCCATTTACTACAGTAGGATTAGTCATTTGTTTCATTTATTAAATCATTGAACTCATTTAGTGTTCTAATACAATAGTTAGAGAGTGCCAGGCTCAATGGTCAATGCTTTTCAGCAAGCAATTCATTTCTGGATTCGATTCAATTCTATGATTCCCTTCATAATAAGGAAAAGGAATAATAGTAATACCAATCTATTAGATTGGAACATAACGTTACAATGAGGGAATTACTAATAAATCAAGATTCCATTTAATTCTATCTCAAATCTAAACAACTTTTTAGGTGTAACCAACGGTTACCAAATGCATGTGTTATTCTCGATGAGCATCACATTTATATATTTAATGTGTGCATTATAGTCCCTGTAATTAACATCCATGGAGGTTTAGACCACAATTAATTAACTACGAAATTCTTCCTTCATTATCTTTAATTCTTAACGGTTCACTTTATCCCATGATTAGTCTTAGAACTAATTTAGAAAGCATTTATACTTACAAGGAGTGCTCCAAGTCCATGCAAAAATCCAAAATCCATTGGATCAATCGAACCGTTAGGTCCGATCGATTAGCCAATTTTTCACTCACAATTAACATATTGGCCAACATCAGGTTTGCTCAACGGTTACCTGACGGTTAGCCGGAACCTGCTTGGCGGCTAGCCGAAATCTGGTCGGCGGCTAGCCGAAATGTGGCTGGCGGCTAGCCGAAATTTGGCTGGCGGCTAGCCAAAATCTCAAATGCGGTTAACCGTCATATAGCGGTCAACTCGCAGTTAGCTTTCCAAAACCTAGCTTTCTGGCAGGGATTTCTGACTCAATTCGGTCAACTTACGGTTACCTTGCGGCTAGCCGAAATTTTAATTTCGGCTAACTGAAATCTAGCGGTTAGCTTTCCAGAAGCTCACCCATTTTATGGATTTTGGCGATTGACTTCATGGTTGGCCTTGCGGCTAGCCGAAATTTACCTAGAATGATATTTCTGGAGCTTCAGATTTTTGAAGCAAAACTCTGGGAATTGAGTTTTATGAACTCCAATCACTCCAAAAACTCATAAAATCCTAGAAAGGATATGTATATTTGGAGTAACCATTGGAACCTCGCATTCCCTCCTCATACATCATCCATTCACAACAATACTTCTAATATCCATTAATCATCACATTCAATCCATATATATTTTATAAAATTCTAGAATGGTTAACACTAATCACAAGAAAATGTTTATACTTGCCTCCTTTGAAGCTTAGTGGCAAAAACCCCCTTTTTCCTTAGCTTGGTTTGACACAATGATTTCCCCCAATCTCAAACCCTAATCCATAAAAACATGTAATATACAACTCTATAAGTTATTTATGCTAGATACCATGCCTAATCACTCATTATAACTTGAAAACTCATTAAAAGTCCCAATCACTTACTTGTGGTTCAATGAGAGAAATCTTGAGTTCTTTCCCCAACTTCAAATGCTCCAAAATGGAAGACTACTTGAGGAAGGAAAAGGAGATGAAGATGAAGCCACACTCCTCAAGATCCACTTGAATCACTCCTAGTCTCACTCTTGATGAAGAAGAATGAGGCTAGGGTTTGATGAGGTGAAATGAGGGAATGACTCATTTCATTCTAATATAAGAGCCTCTCAATCTAAAACCCCCTCCCATTAAGTCAAATTACATTTTGAGTCAAATGACACCTCATTTGGTCCATTTGAGGTCAAATGGGATCGCGCCTATTATGAAAGTTAACATACTATTCGAGATACACACGTTGGTATCAAGAATTTCTGTATTTGACGAAATACGTGAAAACCCGTATTTACGAAAAAGTCTTTAGCCTACCTTGTTTGAGTCTAAACTCATTTTAACTAACTCAATCCCATTCAAATTCACTTTATTATGCTTAATGCATCATTTGAGACTAATTGTCTCTCTTTGGTCCTTAACCTTCATTAACCCAATTATTCGTGCTTTATTAGCACTAATCCCAATTAATTAGCCCTAATCATGACTAGTTCGGGTCGGGGTGTAACAAAAAAGCACACAGGTAATGATGTTGCTTGGGGAGACAGGTTCTGGAAAGAGCACACAGTTTGATTTCTTGCCGATTCAGGAGTTGCTTGCTGCCGATGGGTCCATTACTTGCTGCCATTCTTTCCCAGAAAGAGTTCAAGAAGAAAGAAATAGGTGCTAGGCAGACAATTGTGTGGTTTGTTATCCGCGTACTCTTCAGTTATAAGGAGATGTTTATGTCCAACCATTGCCTAATGCAACAACACTTCATGAACGATGTGGATTCTGCTATCATTTCTTACAATGTTGTCGACGAAGCTCATGAAAGAAGCTTGGACATGGACCACCTGTTGGCACTGGCGAAACTTATTCTGAGGCTATAGTTTCTTAGACTTCTTATAATTTCTGCAGCAGCTGATGAGAGCAAGCTTTCTGACTATATCTTTGCTTGCGAATATTACCATGTAGGGAGGAGCTTTCCTATTGATATCAGGTATGTACCAAATGTCTATGCAGAGTGTTAGTCACTTGTTGTCAAATCGCTGCAGGAAAAGCTGTACACTACTGCATTTGTTTTTGACGTTGTTAAGATGGTGACTGAGATTAACAACAGAGGAAGATGGGGATATTCTTACTTTTTCTACTTCACAAATGGAAGTAGAACGGTCATGTGATCTTCGACTCAAACCTAAAGATCAAAAAACTGAATATTGAAAATAAAGGGGATGTTTTGTTGGCATTCTAATCTTAAATTTTGTTACGAAGTCTTAAGAGTCACCTAGGGAAGTTTTAAGTGTTAGTTTGATGGTTTAACAGATACCTTGGGTTGTGTTAGGTCTCTTTGGAAAATGAAAGGATTGGAAGTTCCAGGATATCTTCTTCTATATATGTGAGTGTCATGTTTTGATAGAAATATGTGGTCAGGATTGTGTGTTGTGAAGTGTGGAAAAAATATCGTTTAAATTTTGAGGTAAAAAGTTGAGGAAACTACAGGAAAAGGCCCCATAGGAAACCCATAATACTTATGAGAACCTAGTAATAGGTTAGAGACGGGAGGGGTGCTCAAGTTCATTTTTAGTCTTTTTTTTTTATCATTTTTCTGTAAGGTCGATATCGACTATTTAGCGTCTCCTTTCCATACTTCTAGAAGTAGTGCTACGCCAAAGACTTGCAAGCCCGAATCTGGGAGATCTTGAATTTCAGGGAAAGTAAGAGGACCCAACAGTCGAATTTGAATGCAACCTTCTTTTTACAGACCACCCTAGATGAAGAAAAGAATAGAAAGAAGCCTACAAAGAGCAGACATGATGAAGGGATGCTGTCGTTTGCATTTCCAGCCGTCTTCCCCACCTCCAGCGATGTAAAATCCGGCGACTCCAGCCACTCCGACCTGGAAGCTTCTGTTCGAGAGGAGATAAGAGCGACCACATTTTAATTCTTTATATTGCAACTTTATCCTGAGATTGCTGGAAATCTTAAACAATGCAAATCACATAGAATAGAACAAAATAGATGAACATAATAGAAAATGCTACAATACCATCTCTTGCCCATTGTGTCCCAAACAATGCAAGTACAATTACCTTTTAAAACACACAAGAATTCCAAGCTTCCTGTAATACCGTGACGGAGAGCAGCCACGTGGTGGTGGAAACCGAGAAGCGGCCGCGAAATGCCGTCTCTCTTTCTTCTCTTGCTCTTGGTAATCTTTCAGTCATTTTGTCGAACATTTGATATGCTTTCTTCTCGCTTGCTTGCGGAAAAGAGAGAGCTTCCTTTTCTTCTTCTATAATGGTCGATATCGACCATCTCGCTTGCGGAAAAGAAAGAGAGCTTCTTCTTTTTCTTCTTCTCTAATGGTCGATATCGACCATCACTACATAGCTCTAATGGTCGATATCGACCAATCTATCAGTCATATTTTTTCCAGCCTATAACTGTCTTATTCGTTGAACATGATAGAATGACTTCAATGGTCGATATCAACCATTTCATTAAAGAAATAAATAAAAAAAGAGCGCAGGGGACCTCTCTGGTTTCCAACATTATACTGGGCCTACATCCATCCATGGGGGTCCTTGAGGGTTTTTTCCGGTAGTTTCCCCTAAAAAGTTATTATATTTATTCTTTTAGTCTTATTTTGGCTGAGTTAAGAGCAGGGGCTCTGTGAAGTGTGACATGCATCTCTCAAATTGTCAGTGTTTCAAATTGGTATCAAGGCATTTCAGGGTTTAACTATTATCAAATGTGCACAGCAGAATCTTAGTTTTATTGTTGAGGAACACTTTTGGATGATGATTGGAGGGAGTTCTGTTCATTGTGAAATTGGCAGGAGGTACATGGATTATGCTATTTTACGTGGTTTTGACATAAATATTTCAGAACCAGAAATAGCAAATGCTTTGAGAAATGCAACTGACAGAAGAATTGTACATGTTTAATTTCTTGCGAAGAGGAGTAGCTGTCAATCAATAAAATGGTGTTCCACGTGTGGATGCGCTTCTTAGAGAAATTTCTCCTTTCATGGCTAACAAAAATTCTGCCGCCAATAGTTGCAGGTCCAAGTGTTTCCACCTTAAGTTTTGATATTTCTTATGTAAGTTTACTTCTGAAGGCAGCAAAGTCTCTTCAACACATTGAAAGTGAAGTGCTTCCGGATGTTTCACAATAACTCCTCCTTAGTTATTGCAGAAGATTCGATACCAGCAGTTGTTTCACAATCTTGCCCTGCTTCCATCTACCGTGCCATCAAGATACAACTGGGTTCTTTGCTTGAAAGCCCCGAGCACCAATAGGTACTACCTGGTGTCTTTTGTTGAAGGAATATCCTCTTTCGGTTTGCATTTTTTTGTTCCTAACATGCAACTGATGGTAGTATATTTTGTGTTTTATTTTTCTTAGGGTATAAACTACTATAGATAGGTTTTCTTCGAGTCAAATGAGCTGACTTCACTAATCCACTAATAGGTCAGTAGCTCGGCATCTTCCTCTCCATAGAAACAACGAGAGATCAGTCCCAGTTGTGTTAGTGAGGGACTTGGATAGCGTGTATGTGGGACTGTGGGTGCGTTACTATTTACCGGCGCAAAAGAAAATGAACTTAAGGTTACAGAAATTCTCATTACAGGCACTGTTCATTTGATTTCGAGAATTATAAATATTTTATTTTTTAGATACATTTGATTTGGCTCTTACTAATCTCAGCCTAATGAAGTTTATGGTATGTGATGGTCATATGTTTGATTTGCTTCAACATTAGCTCCATATTTTGGTTTTTGAATCTAGAAATCCATAGCAATTTTACAGATTATCCACAACTATTCTTTTGGAAGAAATATAGAAGAATTGATATGAGAATATATGCCTGTTGAGCTGGGAATATATACCGTCTGCAAAATAACATTTTATTTGGTTTTATAGTTGTGCAAGTGGTGCCTGTGGTTGAACCATTGTCATGATGGCCCCTTTCATTAATGGTTCAAGTTACATGAGATGATGTGATATCACTTTGTCCCATTTGACGGGGGAAAGGTGTATCTTAGGCACCATTAGTGTAACGCCCCGTCCCTTTAATCTCCTATTAATATTAATTAATTGTATAATTAGTTAGTAAGTGTGTTTAGAGTCTTAGCAAGTCGGGTTTAACGTGTGGCTCATGCGTGAGAAGTCTCGCGCAAGTCCGAGTTTGTTTGGATACTCTTTTGTTGCAGTCCAATCCGGACCCGACCCAAAACTCGACCCGAACCCAACCCAAGGCCCAAAGGGGCTGTTTGGTAATTCTCACCCCCATCCCTCCTTTTACGTCACAAAACCCATTCCCTAACCACATTCTCACAACGACACAGCAGCCCCCTCATTCCTCTCATCTTCTCTCTTTCTCACTCGTTCTTTCCTCTCACTCTCCTCGCCGCTGCCGGACGACGCCACCACCGGTCACCACCACCAAGCTCTCCATTCTCTTCTCCACTCTCTCATCTCTCATTTCTCTCTCATCTCTCCCTCTTCCCAGCAGCAGCAACCCCCATCTCTCTCTCTCTGTTTTTTTTCCCCATTCTTTTCCCATCACTGTTTCTCTCTTTCCTTCTCTATTTTCTTTCTTTATTTCTCTTCCTCCCTCCACTCTCCTTGCTGCCACGTGATTGGCTTCTCCTCACCCATCTCACCATTCTACTCTTCCTTTCTCTGTTTTTCTTTCTTTATTTTCTTTCCCCCTTGTTGCCAACGAAAATCACCCAACACCCATTTCCTTATTTCATTTTCTCATCATCTCATTTCATTTTCTCTCATCTCATCTCACCTCATCTCTCCCTCACCTCACTCCACTCACTGACGTTGACTTTCTCCCCCACCTCACCACTTCATTCTTTCTTTCTTCCATTCTGTCTTTTACACTTTCTTTCAATGTGCCATTAATCAAGTGGGCCACCAAATCAAGTGGGCCCTACAACCTCCAATCATCACTATCATCTCCATGTGGACCCCGCAAGCTCAACAATCTCCAATTTGCAAGCCACCATTCCATCTACCCATCTATGTGGTAAGCTTATCTTCTCCTTAGGTTGGATTAATTTACTTTGGGTATAGTAGTGTGATAAGGTAGCTTAGAGCCTTCCTTTCTTTTGGTTTATATTTTAATTTAGTTTTTATATTGCTAATATTTTCTTAAGTTGGTTGTTGGGCATTAGGCTATGATTTGTGGATTTTCAACCAAAGGCAAGTAGATATTTATATAATGGCTTTGATATGTTTGTCTTTCCTTGATTTGATGATTAATGATGATTTAGATAACCATATGCTCATTGATGTCTTTGATTTGGAGAACATGATAATTATGTTTAATTGTTTAATGAAATGATTTCTTAATTGGATGGATATTAGATGATGGACTTGATGAGAGGGGGGTATGGATGTATGTGGAGAGGGGTAGGCCCTATTCTTGTATTTGTCTGCAGGTGTGGATGAAAAGGGAGTTTCTCCCCAACTCAGTTCGGTTACAGAAGCTTCATTCTGTTTTCTGAAACCACGCGGTTGACCGAGGATGAACCGGGGTTCTTTCTTAAGGGCCTCTTTGACTTAGAAATTGATGGACTTAGGTGGAATCTTGGCTCATTTGACTTTGTACGAGGAGCGTTTTGAGCAGATGATTCCTCGTAGTTATTTCCGTTTTCTCAGGTTTCAATTCATCTCAATCTTGAATGGAATGGGACAACGGGATACCCTTTTTATATCTATGCACGAAGAGATTCCGTTCGGGTATCGCGAACCCTAATTCCTTTCGTTGACTGAGTAGGGTTGTACGAGACTCCGGGAATAACAATTGACTTAGGATTGGATTGTCTATCGCTTTTGATTCTACATTGTACCGTCTGGTACTATCTACATGTAACGAACATGTTCAATAGATCTGTTTACTTTACTTTGTTTGTGTATCACACTGAGAACTTAGATGATGAACTTAGGATCCCTTTTGATGTTCCATTTGTTTCGAGGTTTGGTTGAAGTGTTGAGGCTAGGTGGCTTTGATTGTAAGGCTTGAAGAGAACTACTATTGAAGTTCGTTTGAAGTTTGATTTGATTTGGAATAAAGTAGTTTCTCTAATATTGTTGAATCTTGTTCGCGCAAGAAAGCCTAGCCCCTCACTGATGTTTATTTAGGATTCCTTGTGTCAGGCACCACTCAGCTGTTAACGTTCAACACAGCTGGGGCACCACCTGTGTGAGGACTTGATTTAGAACCTTAAGGCAAGATTGGGCCAGAGCCCACGGGGCCCGAGCCACATGAGCCCAAGAAGACCGTCTGCAGTTCGGATTTGGTGTAATAGACACCAAGGTGTAATGGACACCACTTTGAACACTTTGATTGAAGGGTTATGATCCCAAACTATTTATATCTCCACCACAACTCAATGTGAGTAAGGGAGGGTAATGACACTATCCCGTGGTAATTAGCATATGTGGACCGCCTACTTTGATAGTCTATTTATGATTCAAATGCAATGCGTTTCGTATGATCAGACTGCTATGTATTTCATATGATCTTGTTTATCGTTTACTTTCTTTAGTACTGCATATCTTTAGTGATTTATATATCTATCTGCCTGCCGACCGTTGTGTTTGATGATGCTACTCTTGGTGCATAGGTACCGAGCCTTTCTACCCCGAGGAGGAGGAGGCGAATGAAGAGGTTCAGGCAGATCAGCCTGATGACTCCCTAGAGTACAGTACGGACGACATAGTATAGCTGTATCGACCCCGTACACGAGAGCCTTCATGTTATATCTGATTAGTTTCTTCTTTTGGTTTATTATCTTTTGATTAGGCCTAGTTTTAGTGTGGCCTTCTTGTTATTATTAATATTTTGTTAACAGTCTCAAACTTGAACTCTAGATATGATATTCAGTATTTGCTCTTAAACTATACATCTTTAAGATACCACTTGCATTTATGAAGCTTCCGCTAATTGTTATATATATATTTGAGGAAATGTTTACACCTCACAGCGATCTTCGATCCGGATGGAACATGATTAGGGCCAGCTTGCATTTGATTAACATTAGAAAATTTTTAATTGGCCCTAATTTCACGCATAACCCCGGTTTCACTTTTGGGGGCGTGACAATTAGCCTTTTCCTGTGGAAGTCAAGAACAGGTTACTTAGATTGCAATGTCATCATGTGATCTACATTGCAATATCATCCTGTGATCTACTATCTGGGTAGCGTGATCCAATTCCAGATCATGGTCAGTTCTCTATGGGTTGCACTATCAAGCAATCTGCATGAATCTTGGCTATCATTCATATATCGGGGTTGGGATCTCGACTCTCTTGGTTTGTGACCCAAGTTTCCGCAGTCGAACGCTGTACTGAATACTGGTAAAGGTCTGAACATGTGCGCATTATAAGTGGCTTGAAATCTTATATATAAAATGTAGCCCATTTGGAAAATAAAAATAATAACCATATATCTACTTGAACCATAAAAAGTAAGAATTATCTCATCCTACCCCTGGCAATATGGAATCAATGAAATGAGGTGAATCACCACCTATGAATCAAGAATCGCAAATTACAAAACCTTGGGTGAGAAATCTTTGAGATTTTTACTTTTTTTTCTATTGCATGTAGATATGTGGTTCAACTGACTTCACCCCCATAGATTGTTTAACAGCTTAATTCTACTTCTTGAAGAACTGGTAATAGTTTTTGGTACAACTCAGGTTGGGTTGGACTCAAAACTATCCCTAATCCAACTTGGAACACACCACTATCAATACCCTCATCCTACCCCAGAGACAAGAAGTAAATAGGGTAGCTTCGTCACTAAGAAGTTTCATCAAACAAATACCATCTGTGCAAAGAGGATTAGAAAGCAATAAATATTGATAGTGAAGTTTTGACTAGAGCAGTGGCTGCTATTGCTGGCCGAGGTTAAGCAGAAATTGGTTCAACCATTGTCGCTGCTGCTTCATGGAAACAAGCATCTTGAGATCCGCTTTCGATGTTGGCATCTGCCGAACACCATTATGAAAAAGGTGGATTCAAAGGTTTGGACCAGACAGACTTGCATGGGCTCATGGAGTAGGTAATTGGGACAGAGTTTGTTCTCAACACCTGCAAGCATATTCTCTCTGTTCATGATCGCAAGGAATTGAAGCAAAATGTAGAAGAAATAACTTGTGAGATGGCACAGTCCAAGTGGTACTCCAGCTGACTTGTCCAATGGGGAAGCCATGTGCCCAAATTGCTCTTGCGAAGTGGAAGATTGTTATTGGCTAGAAGGCTGTGGGCATGGCTTCTTCCAGACCTACTCAACAGACCCGTGTAAGTCCATGATAAAGAGCTGTGATGGGTTCCCATTATGATGTGCTCATGAGGGATGCAAGGTCCAGGATCTTGCTTGTGGATTTTTTTTTTGTAGAAGTGGAATCGAGGTATTTGTGGGCATCATTGGGGGCATTTGTGGTATCTAGTGGTGGCACTTTCAGGTTCTGCTTGGCTTCTGGCTGTCCCAGGTTAATTGTTATACAGTGGTTGAGCAACCTTCATTTGTGTGTGGTGTGTGCTTGTGTTACACCTCATCCCAAGTTAATTGAGATTAACTCTAATTAATCAAAATTAAGGTGGATTAAGTGTGATTAATTAAGATTAAGGTGATTAAAGAATAAAATGAATCAAATTAGACACATTTGAATGAATTAAGCATAATGAACAAGTTTGGAGAAGATTGGCTTAATTGAATTGAGTTTTAAACTTGAATAAGTCAAGTTAAGGACTTTTTCGTAAATTTGAATTTATACGTATTTCATCGAATACGGTAAAACTTGATGTCAACATGTGTATTTCGATGAGTACAAGAACTTTCATAATACATTCGTTTTCATTTGACTTCAAATGAAGTAAGTGAGTCTTAATTTGACTCAAATTGGAAATATACATAGGATATGGGACTAAATATGAAAATTCAGTTTATAAAGGTAATGAGTCATCCATCTCACTTGGTGCATTCCATTCCAACAGCTGAAAAACAGAGAGAAGGCGAGAGCTCTGAGTTTTTATCATGATTCTTTTCCACAATTGTCAAGTCCACAATTGTCAAGTTTGAAGCGGTGTGAGTAAAGTTGAAGAGACATTGCTCTTTTCCATCATCTTCTTCAAAGTTATGTGGCGTTTAAGTTGCACGAGACTTCAATCTTTGTTGTAAGTTCTTCAAGGGTTTTGAACTTGGGATATTTGTCTCAAATTGGACTCAAGCTAAAGGGGTTTTTGTGTTAAATCAACCATAAGGCAAGTATAAGCATTTATATATGATTTGATGATAGGGAGTATAGTTTCTTTTGATTTTGTAGTGAAATATGATTTCAGTCTTCTACTGAGTAGTTGGTAGTATTTGTTTGCATGATTGGAGAAGAAGATGATTTTATGATGTTTAAATGGATTGGAGAATTGTATAGATGTGAATGGATGATTGAGAAGGGGACTGTAGGTTCCAAATTTTGTGCAGGTTTTGAATGAAATGCAGAGAAAAGCAGTCAGTTCATGCATCTGGAACTGATCTCGTTCCAGGTCCGATTGATCGGACTGTCCCTAACTGGGACATGATTTCAGGCCGATCGATCGGACCTGAAGGTCCGATCGATCGAAGGACTCTGTTGAGTCCAGTGAAAATTTTGATTTACATGTGAGAAATTGTGATTTAAATATTGTCTAGGAGTATGAATAAATTATAAACTTAGTATATTGACTAATTCTAATAGAAACAAGATAGTTTATGCACTTAAACTATTCCGAAAGTGGTGTATTGGATTTGGATCCATGATTGGATTATAAAGTAAATACAAGGATACTTAGTTGCAATTAGATGATAACGATTAGTTTGTAAAGCTAGTCTATTCAGTATTGAGACGTTTAGTGAAGCGAATATAATTCCAGAGTTTATTCGGAATTAAAAGAAAAGAGCCTATTAATTGAGTTAAGGCTATTAAAGTTGTATTATTTCCATGGGTGTGAATGAAGAGGCTTTAATGTACAAAACACACATAAATTGTGATGTCCATCTAGAATAACACGTACATTAAACATCTGAGGTTAAACCTAAGTAGTTGATATTGTTTAATTGAAATTGTATATTGAATTGAATTTGAAAATTGTATTGAAATGATTAATTGAATTGTTATTTGAGTCTGGCACTACATAGTGATTTCTATAAGCTCATTAGAGCTGATACTGCTGCAGCAGATTATTTGGGAGTGTTCCGGAACTCCGTGGTGATGTCAGATTTCCTGGCCCGGGCACTGATAAATCCCACAATATATGATTCATTCCATGTGGAAGATGTGATTCCTTCCTTTTGAGGAAGATGTGATTTGAAATGAAATGCTATTGTAAATTGCCAAATATTAAAGACTCTTATTGATTTGATTTGATTTGAATTAAATGGAAATGGTATTCGTTTAACACTGGATTAGACAGCTTAAATATGTATTTAGCATGTTAAATCATGTATCTGTTTATACATTGTTGAATTGTCAAATTCATAGTGTTATTGATGGCATTACAGGCACAGCTGCCCATGCCGGTTCTTCTGAGGCTACAGCGCCAGCGGAAAAGACCAGTACGGTTCCTCCAGGAGGACTAGTTGAGTGGAAATGAGATAATATCATATGAATATGATATTGAATCGAAACCTTAATGAAATTTTGATAAGGGAAGTTGTGAAAGAATGTTTCATACTTTTAATCCTTGCATTGTAATTAAATATGCAAGTGATTAGTTTTGTACATGATGTAAATAAGTTTTGGTTTTATATAGGAGTAGTGTATATTTGTTTCTTTTTCGCATAATGTGTTAATTAAGAATCCCTTGTGACTTTATGTGATTGAAGTTCACGGGAGTAAGCATGTGACGCGACCTGGGGTGAACTCGGATTAATTAGAATCTCGGGCTCGGGTCGTGTCAGCTTGCTTTGTGGAGAGATGAAGAAAATGCCATTTGGATTGTCATCCATCCTTAAATTTTGAGAAGTGTAAGAAGTTAAAGGATATCCCAAACACGTCTGTGACAGAGTGGCTCTAGGGAAAGGAAAATGTGAAAATTGCCCCGTCTGTCTGTTATTTCACCGCGACCATATAGAGTCCAAATTTGAAAAAGACATCTGCTTCATATGCTTGGGAGTGCTTTCAGACCACTAATAAATGTTATGGGCACCTTTGAGATGTGCACCAAGCCATTGCACAGGTCTATCCTTGTAAGTATTCCTTTATGTATAAATCATTTTAGCACATGAGAATGGCCAGTAATGGTTCGTTTCTCATGTAGATATATGTATGACTTGTTTTTTAAATTGTTGATATTAGTATCCATATGGGTTGTGCTTTAAGTAGCTGATGGGGCCTCCTTGTACCTTCTTTACTACTGCAGTCCTAGCATAATTCTAACCTGTCATTAGTGTGGACTTCAGCCTTGTTGTTTGTTTTTGTTTCTAACTATGATTTTGGCATGGATGGTAGTTATCCATTTTGTCAACTTCATGCAGCAAGGAAGAGCACATATTTTACATGTCAGATTCTATTCAACTGAAAGCAATATTAGTGATTGGTGCTGATAAAGATATCAGGGAGGTGCTGTCCCAAGTGCCAAAAATAATGACCGGATGGTTATCTGGTTTGGAAAAATATTCAAACCCTCAGCAAGTTGGGGTACATCCATATGTACCTTTAAGAAACTAATGCGAACTTGGATGTATCTAATTTGCTTACATTCATAATCTAGATTAGGATATGGCTGCCTTATTGGAGATTGGAAATTTACAGTATTATTCCTTAAATACTATACATATGTTTTTAACAATTTTCTCTTTTGGCTCAGGAAACAAAAAGGAAAACAAAGAATCAAAACAAGTATCTGCAACTCAATGCAAAACCCACACCTGCAAGGCCCAAACATACAGCCAGAGCAATGCACCACCCAGACCCTGCATCTCCTTCTTTCTTCTCTCCGGACTGTTTCTTTGTTGTGTGAGAATCAGAAACAGCAAGCTGTGCTTTCAGGTGTAAAATCTCAATCTCAAGAAGTTTGAGCCACTGTCGGTGGGCGAATAATCGCGATGACTCCTCAAAGAACATGGCAGTCAAATTATCATTCTCAATGCTTACAATGGAGGCCTTCTTCTCAGCCTCCCTAGCCCGTGTCTGAGAAAGCTGCAGAGCTTTCAGCAGACCCAACCTATCATCAATAAGGCCTCTGCTGAATTCTTCCGACAAGCCGATCTTTCTGCAAATGTTGACTTAACAGGTGAATGTCAAACCGATATTTTGGGGCATTTGGATGCAACCAAAACTGCAAAAAATTTCAACATTTTTGTCAAAATTCAAACCAATTGCCATCTGGGGTGCATCCAAAACGCTCCCTTTCAGCGCAAATATGCATTTTATACAATCACAAGAAGGAAAACCATACCCAAAACTTACATGGGGGGTGATGATTGCTTGGACATGGCAGTTTTCAAAGCTGTTTCTTTCTCGCAGGTGAATACCTTGAGGGGTGGAGGGAGATCACAATTCTGAAGAAGCTCAACGTCGGACCGTTGAGAGACAATCGGACTCATCATTTCTTTCTCCTCTGCTACAACACATCTGCAATCCCCATCATGCCTATCTGGATATACTCCTTTTCTAAAGCCATCATCTCTCTCCTCTAGCCCTGTTTGTGAATTGGGTCTTTGGTTGGAAGAAGCCAATTCCCATCTGGTGGAGACAGGGATTGGTAATGGTGGATTCATGTGTATATGTATGACAATAATTGATGGGGATCAAATGGGATGGGATGAATTCAGATATGATAATAAAATAAAATTAATAATAAATGAAGAGTGTTTGGACTTTTCTTAATTTGCTTCTGAGAAAGGATTGAGAAGAACTGGGGAAATTGGTTTGCTGATGGGGAAAAGGAGATTGGGGTTGAAGGTAGTTATCGTTGTTGGTTGAGAGGGGAAGGTGAGTTCCACAAGGAAACGGTTTGCGGTTATTTTGGGTCTCAAGGAATATATTGCTGGCGTGCTAGGCACTCCAATTTCATCATTAGATTCTCATGCAAGGAAGACTCTCTCTACTGGGACGACTCTCTTAGGACCTGTTTGGATGCGCAAAAAAAACATAAGAAAATAATATTTTGTAGAGTATAATATTTCATTTTTTAAAAATAGGAATTTTGTGCATTTGGTAACTCAAGAAAAATTTATAGAAAGAATTCTTTACTTTCAAAAAGTTCAATATTTTCTCCTACAACTCTCCTTGTAGAAAACATTTTATAAGATAAGAATATTTCAAAATGACAATTAGAAAGTGGTAGAGTAAAGTAAAGACTTTAATTCACCAAATCCATCATGATGTGCTTGTTTACATATATGATAAATTAAACTAAAAGTAAATGTCACGGCACGGTAAAGTTGGGGTAAAGTAAAGGTTGGATAAAATATTTGGTAAAGTAAAGTGGGAAGGAATGGTAAAGTAGTTTTTTTTTATTTGACTTTACTTTATCACATTTTATCATAGTTTTATATGGTAAATAAAAAGTGACTTATTTACAAGTGTAGTAAAGTAAAATAAAGATTGATGTCATATCATAGTAAATGTGAGGTAAAGTAAGGTGAGATAAAGTATGTGGTAAATCAAAGTGGGAGAGAGAGTTGTAAAGTAGTTATTTTTTGTATTGACTTGATTTTATTATACTTTACCATGGTTTTATGTGATAAAAGAAAAGTAACTTAAGGTAAAAACATGGCAGTGAAACTTTACTTTACCACACTATATTTTTTATCCAGATCTTGTAAATTACATATAAATTAAAATATTTAATAAAAAATTATTCAAATAATGTAATTTACTTTAATCATAGCACATTCCAAACAACTCAATTTCAAAACTGTAAAATTCTTCAAAAATCATCAAACAACAAAAATATTATAATATTACATTATTCTATTATATACTATTTTATTCTTGTAATATTTAAATCTATAAATATTTTATTATGTAAATATCCAAACGGGCCCTTAGTCTTGAGTTGGAGGAAAATTTGATAGTATGGCTCACCTATTAAAAATCCGAGCTGCTCAATATAAATGCCTCCTAATTGATGGGGTGTCTTCAAATCTTACACAAATAGGAGTTGGTCTGAAAATCTTAGATTTGGGTGTTTTATTGAAAACATGATTAATACAACCTAATGCATATTCATTAATCACATTTTTCTTATCAAATGGTCAATCTTACAATGGACTAACTCCTGTTGTGGTAAAATTTGAGGATAGGGATGGCATTTTTGACCCGCCCCGCCCCAACCCGGATTGCCCGCCCCGCCCCGTACGGGTTTTCCCCGCCCCGAATCTTAGATGGGGCGGGGACGGGGCAGAAAAACATACCCCGAAGCCGGGGCGGGGCGGGAATGGGTCTGCCCTATGCCCCGCCCCGCCCCGCCCCGTTGCCCCGCCCCGTTACCCCGCCCCGTTGCCCCGCCCCGTTACCCCGCCCCATGCCCCGCCCCGTTGCCCCGCCTCATGCCCCGCCCCGTAACCCGCCCCGAAATTAATAATCCTCTAAAAAATATATATTTTTTAGATTTCTTTTATAATAAATAAACATATTTATATGTAAATGTATATATTGATTTTATGTTGTTATTACGGGTTAAGTAGATTGATTGAAGACTTTTTTTAAAGTTAAACATGTAATTGATTGAACCCTAGATATTATAAAAGCATATAATATGATCACATTCCCTCTAATTCAAATTTAATGAAATTAAAGTTGTCAAAAATCTATCTAAGCTTATTTGACTTTAATCATATATAATGTTAAATTGCGACATGATATATCATATTAAATAAAACGAATATAATAGAATGATAGATCATGCTCTAAACTTATAATAACATATATGATTAGAGATAGCAAGGTAAATTATAATTGGTATGATTCTAATCATATACTAATAACAATATAAATTATACTAATTTGATATAGCATTACAAGATATATCATGCTATACGCTTATAATAACTCATACGATTAGAAATAGCAAGCTAAATTATAGTTAGTAACTTAAAATGATTCTAATCATACTAACAACACTATACATTATACTAATTTTAATTATATGTGTAATTAACCTCTTTATTAGTGAGTGGAGTTCAATACCAGAAATGAAGTGAAATCATGTATTAATGGAGTTCATGATATTTTTGAGAGATATTGTCTTTTTCATAAAAAAATGTCTCAAAGCATATATGATATTTTCAAGTGTATGTTAGTGGCCTTCAAGGGTTTAGAGAAAATTTTATAAGAATAAATCTCACTTTAAATAGGTAAAATTTCAGGAAAAGGAAAATTTATAATATTAATATTAGATAATTTAAAAAATTTTAAACAATCTAATAGTGCCCCCCACTTATAAAATATTTATGCTGGGAGATCTTTTTATTCTATTTTGGGAAAAATGTCATGGTCCCTAAGAAGACTGATGTTTTGAGAGGGGCCTGAGTTTCGGGCAAATGAGTCAGCATGGTTGAGGGTTTTTTTTATTAATATTATTAAAGGCATGGGGACAACATAGATGAATCATTCATGTGCTTTTTACCATATAAAATAAATAAATTTACCTTTTTCTTTGTAGTTGATCCAAAATTTAATTTATTTTGCCTTGAAAGAAAAATTATAAAGTTAAGAAAAATTTTCTTATTTGGGTCTTGATTTAGAATGGAGAAAAAGAATACATGTAGCCAACACCGTCACAGCTAGGAGCCTGGGACAAGGCTTTGATAATGAGGGTTTCAATATAGTATGTACTTTCAATATAGCTGGGCCCGCTATAGGAGGTTCATGAATTCAGAGCTATACAATAAATAATGATTTAATATTTATATGACAATACTTGAAGTTCATATATAAATTCTATTTTTTTTAAACAAAATTACTGGTATATGTTTTTAGAATTTTTTCTACATTTCAAGACTTTTATAAATTTGAATTGCAAATTGTGTAATTTTCCTTTTGGTGGGTGCTTATCATGTTTTCATCTTAAACAGGCAGGGCATATTATGATTGCACCCCTAATTCATGTGATAAAGATTTCGAAGCTTTTATTGAGAAACACAAGAATAAATAATTAGGCCCAATCCCAATTGATGTCCAAAAAATATTTCAGAATTTCAAAGGATTCTAGAATTTCCAAGCCATGAGTCCAATAGATATCCAAACAAAATGTTTGATCCGCGAAATTATTATTTTTAAAATAAAGTTCTATTCATTTCACACGACCAAAAGATTTCAAAATCCAATAGATGGAAACGAGCTCAATGTAGCTTTAAGGTTTCCAATCAGATTCCTTAGTTGTCTACATTTAACATTTTCCTTTTAAATAAATGATAAATAATGTATAAGTCATAATATATATAGTAAGTAAGTGAAGTATGTATATGTGTGTAACAATCTTGAATATATTAATATATCTTAAATAAGGTAAAATATTACAAGAAATGGAGTTTGGTCTAGTGGTAAGGCCTCTAGTTGCTCCCCCACCCAAGTTCGAATCCCAAGTTTGCACATTTTTAAAATTTTTACAATTGAGGGGCGGGGCGGGGCGGGGCGGGGTACCCGCTGGGCATGGCGGGGCGGGGACGGGGAATATAATTTACCCCGAAGGGCGGGTTCGGGGCGGGGCAGGGCAATTTCGGGGCGGGGGCGGGGAACCCCAATTCCGTCCCCGATCCGCCCCGTTGCCATCCCTATTTGAGGATGCTCTATAAAATGGGTGAGCATTTATTTTGCAAGGCTCGGGTTTTCAATAGGTGGGCCTCTCTATGGAGTTCCACTCCATCAACCAAGAGGATCCGGATTTCCTAGAGTGGGACAGCTGACATTTGTGGGAGAAATTGCATTTCCGAAAGGTAGGCCCTAGGGATTCAGTGGAAACCTACAAATTTATTAGGGATTTTCATAGGTTGGGCCTAGATTTTCCGGGTCAAAGTAGTCCAAACCCAGTTAGGGTACCAATATTGGGGCCTGGATTCAGCCCACGAACCTCATGTCAGGCTCACACTCAACCCATTAGCAAAAGATGCACACTACTGTTGCAATTTAACTGTGTGGTCCACCATTATGATGATCAAATGTTGCGTACATGATTAGTTACTTTGCTATTCTGTGTTTTCATGGGAAAGTCATAGAAGTTCATCGTGTGTTGCGGAGAAAACACGAAAGGAAAAGCTGTATATCATTTTATTTTAGAGAGATTTCCCACTTGCCAAGTGGAGAGAATATGTAGAGAAGAGAGGTGGGGTAGTTATGTATAGAATCAATTCTGTGAAGGAAATTTAAATTTAAATTATTATTTATTTAGATAAGTCAAAAGTGATGTGTATTTTGACCAGAGAAGATAGAGCTTGCTTGACTCTTTTTCAATAAAAAACTATGTCAGCATAAGCTTTAAAGTTGAAGTAATAAAATTTAGGGGAGATAAGAGTTATTTTTCTTTTTCTAAATATTCTCTCCAATGTCTCTCTTTCCATTTTTCTTTTCTTCTTCCTTTCTTTTTGTGTATATATATATTATTATATTATATCATAAATTATGCTTTGTGTGAAAAGAAGAGCATAGAGTCTACTAAAAAGAACCCAATATTACTGGGCGCATTTGTTTGTATGGAATTAAATTTTTAAAGATTATAAGCAGTGTATTTCTATCCACTTGGCTAAAATAAATGAAACAAAGGTGAAGATTTACAAATGACCATCAGATAATCTTTATTTAGTGGATAATTAATAAAAACCATCATCCCAAGGGCCTATTGATTACATAAAATGCATAAGAATTAAATAAATAAAAAAGCTCCAAATATGTATTAATCAATAGGTGAAAAGCGAAGGAGATGAGGTGAAGGGTGAAGGCTTAAGGTAATGATATGGATGAGATATTGATCTTCCTATGATCTTAATCATGAGAGTGATAGGTGGGTATTCATTTCACATCTTTCCTATGATCTTAATCATGAGAGTGATAGGTCGGTATTCATTTCACATTTTCCCTTGAATCAATTTTTCATTAAAGGGAGAAATTCTTTGATGGTCATTTTTGGATGCTCACATTTGCTATTTCATTATATCGATTAGAAATGCAAATTACGTGCAAAATATGAAGGCCGATGATGTAGTTGGATAATGCAACTTGTTCTGGGCCAAAATTGTACCTCTCTAGCCAAGAGGGGAGATACATCTCTCACCTTCCATTCATGTCCCAAGAGTTTCTCTTACATATGCAAACAAATGACCCCTCAATGACTTATCTCGAGCATTTCCTCCGGATGCATAATAAATTCATCAACTTACATTTACATGATAATGTGGGCATCAACTTTTCTATTGAACAGCATTCCCAATTTTTAGTAAAACTCCTTTTTCAACACCACCTCCAGCAAATAACCGTATGCCCCAAGGTCGCTCATGGCTGGGTCTAGCCCGGCCCGACTTTAGAAACATAGGCCCTTATCCCGGCCGAATGTTGACATGGGCCAAAAATCTCAGGCCCAAGCCGCCTGTCTAGTGAATCGGGCTGGGTTGAACTGGGCATTGTATCAATTATACGGGGTTTCTAACAATTGTTTGGGAAAATTATCATTAAAGTACAATGACTTTTATTCTGCCTCCCCCATGCTTTGGGCTTTTTATCCCTTAATCCATGCCCAGCCCAAATATTAAATAAGGCCATATTTTATATCCATGCTCGTCCCAAAGCGGTCTGAACCCAGCAAATGAGCAACCCCATTATGTGACCCTTTGAGAGAGAGAGAGAGAAAGAGAGAGAGAGAGAGAGAGAGGTGCACTCAAACAACCCAATAACACTAGCCATGTTGCGTAACCCTAGCTACTAAATTGGATCATATTTGAAGAAAAAAGATGTGCACTCAACAGCCCAATAAAACCACTTATTGTGTAACCCTAAAGAAACAGAGATGTGCACTCAACAACCCAATAACTAAATTAATGTGTAACTGATGAAAAAACAAGTACTCATGTACCATTGAAAATAGATGGAACTGTACAATAGGAAGTAGACTCCACAGAGTAACATATTCATTGATTTATTGGCCCACCACGACTCGCCAACATGACTGTTCTAAAAAAAAAAGTTCAATGCAAGTTGGAAACAGGTTACATCCATGCATGGCAGGCCCATCTGATGAGAGGATTAGGTCTCATACACGTTTTTCACATTTAATTAGCCAATCAATCTTCACACTGGTGTGGTCTGATCTTAATCTTCTGTTGATCAATAACATGAGGCTCCAAGAGGGTCTCCACTTGCTGCTTTATTTGTTCAACCTGCATTTGCACAATTAATGTCACTCACAACATAATTAATGCAACAATGAGTTGATGCAGATCGACAAAATGCCCCAGGCAAAGTTTCAGGCTTTTAGCCCCATGCCTAGGCCCAATCAGCAGGCTCAGCTTCTCTAGGCTCAACTTAATTTGCAAAACATGTAATTTATTTGCCCAAACATCAATCAAGATCCCATGTGTTCTTCAATAATTTACAAAGAAATCAATTCTAGTTTTATTTGTCCCCAACAAGATTTCTAAAGGTTCTTGTTAGAGCTTGTTCAGTTGTAGGATTTGAGAATTCTTGTTTGGAAGAACTATGAATTTTCAAATGTTGTCCAAATGCTGGAGGACAATCAAGCATTTAGAGCGTCGGAGTTTAAAATTTTTCAGAGGCCAAAAGTGACTTTTAAGAAGTTGTTTTTCAGAATTTTAACATATAAATGGAAAACTTCCAAATGTTCCTAAAGATATGACTTGACACTAACTTCAGAAATTTCCAAATACATGCAATTCTCATCCAAATAAGAGGCCCTTAGATTTTTAAGCAATTACAGTGACATGTGCCTTATGTCAGTTTGAGAGAGAAAGAGAGACCTTATGGATGAAGTCTAAGGTGAATTGGGCATCCTTTGCCACTTCTTTAGATACATGCTCAACCAACAGAACTGCATCCTTAATCTTTGCATCGTCCGGGAGCTTATCAGCCACCTCCGACGACAGTTTCTCCGCCACAACCGCCACCTTTTCCACCACCTCCGCCACGTTTTCAACCACTCCTACAACCTTTTCAACCTCAACTAGAAGCATATAATCCAACATTAAGCCATATGGTCTGCAATTGCTTGCATATAGTACAATATCTCATTCCATGATAACATGTGTTTCGCTGTATTCTCACCTTCAATTGTTTGCAGTTCTGCCATTGTCATCCAAAATGGTAGAATTAGAGATATGATTGTTCCCAAAACCCATCTAGTCCTGCATGAGAGCCTACGAGTTAAATACAATTTCCTTTTTCTATATTGCATGGATTCTTTGAAATGATTAAAAATGTGCACATTGAACACAACATCTCATGTTCTTCTTAGAATCTTTAGTGTATAATTGAATATTGTTTTGCAATATTATAAGGGTAGGCCCAAGAGGAATGGATACAAAAAAGTATAATCTATCCAAGGGTTCGACTCAAGATGGACTGAAATAAGAAATTGTTTTGCAATTGATAAAATATCATTGAACTTTTTCTTCCTTTTAAAATCACATATATAAGACATTGAATTTCTCACTACTGAGCTAAAATATATATATGAAAGATATATTATCATTGTCAAAGCCTTATTCCATCCATCTCTGGTCGGCAAAACTCAAAATTTTTAATTATTAGGCCAAATCGACTAATGTTTTGTCCTGACATTTGTTGAATCAGACTCATAATAAGATTTGCAAGTTAATCTTTAGCATACTCAGAAACATTAGTGAAGGAAATATATATATATGCTCTATAGTAAGCTTTATACCATATATGGACGGAGGGCTTTTGAGCAGGTGTTGCTTGTAGTTGAAGGTTAGTTTCCCTGCATGAATCAAAGTAATTCAAAATCAACAGAATCTATATAATGGTATATACAACTGTGCCATGCAAGCTATGAATACCCCATTACCCATGAGATTCAAGGGTCTTTCTTGATCTTTGTAAACAAAGTGTAGGTAACTCAATTTATGCATGTAAACGAAGGCTCATGCATTTTTGATGCTTGAATTACACCCGTAAATAACAGTTGTTTTGTTCTTTGCCATTACCAAACACAAGTAAATTGAGGGGTGGGCAAACGAATTCTCAAGCTCCAAAGATGGCAAGGAGAAGAAAAATAATGAAATATGAGAAAGGAATGATTTTCAAGGATTACTTCTTTTCATTGAGCTGATTGTGCACTTCCCCTCCAACAATGGACGTGGGCGTCCTCCCTCGATTCGATGATGCACAATATCTATGTCTAGATGTTGAACTTGGTTTCTTAGGAGACGTCCGATAAAGAATTGTAGTGATTGATGGAAGGCCACGATGATTCAACGCACGAGCTTGAGATGCACTGTGGAAGAGGATTTGGAGTTTGGGAAGATTGTTTGAAGCAAGTGTTCCTACCATATCTCAGAACTTGCAGCAACAACAAAAAAACATGAAACCATAGTTAGTTTTGGAGAAGAATCATATTAATAGTATGTGAAGGAGTGTATTGAGGTTCAAGTGACGAGAGTCTTTCCTGCTAAGATGTAAAATGTTCCTTGCAAGGTGAAAGGTGTAAGCCGTCGGTGACTTTAATTTGTAGTCTTGGCGTGAGGAAGATGTTGTCTATAATTCTCCTCCCACCAATTGAACACCAATTGAAGAGAAATCAGAACTTGTTGATTGTTTTGCATTCAAACATATTTCTTCTGTGTCCAACTGCTAACATGGTTATTAGCTATAGTGAACCCAATGTTGTGGTAGTGTATATATTTGTTTGTTTAAGGGTGCATCTTGGGCCGGGCCAAGCTCGTGCTTGGTTGCATGAAAACCTGATTCGGACCAGGCATGTTCGGGCTCGGGCCTCAGGTACCTGAATTGGGTCAGAGCACCTAATTAAGTAGCCCATATATTTGCTAATATTTATCATATCAGCCAGGAGTGGGCCCAGGCTTAGGCTTTCCCACACGCAATTTTGGCTGGGACAAGTTGCACCTTTGTTTTGGCTTTGTGATCCTGGTCTCTTTCATTACTTGCCTTCTGCCTGTGAGATCTGTTTAATGGGGGAAGATTCCCACTTACTAGAAGAAGGCACATTCTACTTATGGGGTGATTGCATTCATATTAGTGGGGTTATAATGGATGGGAAGGTCTCTTTACAGATAATGGACATCCCAAAAACTCAGCCTTTGATTTAATGGTCTTTTAATTATAGATTTTAAAATATATAATCCATCAACACACAACATTAATGAGCATAAAATTGGAGATGGTGTCGGGTCACAGAAGAATAAGAGTGTGAAAGGAGCTGCACTCATTAAAGGTGTGCCCAAGTGGACCTCAAAAGATTGGAATGATAATTTTCTCCTATACACCTGCACACTGCACATATGTGATCTTCATCCCGTGCGATTGGGTAGAATTCAGGGGGACCTGCCTTTCGCGACGGTTTGGATGCAGAGCGAATATACTATATATAGTAAGAGGGGAAAATTCTTGGGTGTGAGAAAATTTGGAATGTTCCACACGGCATGTCTAGGAAAATGCCTGTCCCATTCATGGCGAGTCATTTTAAAATTACAGTGAGATATGTTGTAAGATATGTTTGTTAGCAATTTTAAATACGGCAAACATAAAGTACAAGATGTATTTGGATATAATTGAAAAATTGCCACAAAAATGAAAACTGCCAAAAAATCAGATTTAAATACATTTTTATGCATAGTATATTTTTCTGTGAAAAAGTTTGGTATGAAAAACTCGGGTCGAGCTGGGCCAGGCATTGAGAATTCTATCACTTGATGCAAGTCAGGCCCACTATTAACAGGCCAAAATTTTAGAGTCTGGCTCGAGTCAAGTACCCAAAAGCCAAGGCCCAAAGCCGATCAGGCCCATGCTGGTCCTTCCTATGGCACCCCTAGTAAGAGGAGACTGCAAATAATCACCCCATGCATTTTGTGGGATCAGGATAATGGCTAATCCATATTCTCAAATCTCAGCCCTTAGATTTTGTGGGGCCACTAATTCGGGTCCAGTTTCATGCGTGCTTCCTGACGTCTTCTATGGACACAGTCATTCAGTATAGTAAACAAACGGTCATATATACATTATAGGTGACAGGGTCATCCTCACCTCACACCAACTTTCCAAGAAGATGCATCATTTGCTTGACTTTGTGTGTTCCACTTGCTTGACCATTTAACACAATACATAGAAAAGAAAGATCCTTCATTTACCAAGATCTCAGAAGGAAGAGAGGGCTGGAGGAGGATGAAATCCAAAGGCAAATCCCAGTTCCCATCAACAGCCACAGCAAAGATCCTTTCTTTTCCTTCAAATCCAAGGTAATTTCCCTACCACCCATATCCTCAATTTCTCATCTGCCATGGCTTTTCATCAGATGATGGTGTTGGCATCTAACTACACTGATGACAATGATACTGCTAGATATTGTGATCCTGATCCATTTCTATGTGGTTCTCCTCCTCCTCCCATGCCACAGAAGATTCAAACAAGCCACCACCTCTCTCTTAAATTGATTATCATTATAGCAATCATATCAGCAACTTTTCTACTATGCTCGTATGCTTTCATCTTAAAGTTTTGTGCTAATTGGATCATGTTGAGAAGGGATGCACCCCAAATCAACATCACCCCAGACGAAGATGATGATGATGATGATGATGATAATGGGAGTCAGGCCCCCATACATCATATATGGTATATTACTACTGTAGGGCTTGAAGAATCTGTCATAAATTCAATTACTGTGTGTAAATACAAAAGGGATGGGGGCTTGATAGAGGGGAATGATTGTTCAGTTTGTTTAAGTGAGTTCCTTGATGGGGAAGATGTTAGGCTTCTGCCCAAGTGCAGGCATGCTTTTCATCTCCCCTGTATTGATACTTGGTTGAGATCTCATGTTAATTGCCCGATGTGCCGCGCGAGTGTTGTCTCTAATGCTTCGAGTTCTTCGCCCGCAAACCCAAATCCAGATCCATTGGATGTGGTGGATGAAACCCAGATGGGGGATTCTGAGATTGATGTCACATTGGAAAGAAATCATAGCTTCAGAATTGAGAGGGATCAGCGAGAGGAAGAAGCTGAATTGGTTGCAGATGGTGCAGTTGTGGATATTGAGAAAGGAGAAGAAACGTCTTCTCCTGTTGAGAATTGTGGATTTTCTGTACATGGTGATTTGTTGGACAATCAACCTTCGGGCGAACATGCGATAGAAACGAGTGAGAATCAGATAGAGCCGATTCGGAGATCTGTGTCGATGGATTCGTTATCTGCTTCATTGATGCGTATAACATTGAATGATCATTTCCCAATAGATTTGGAAGGAAGTTCATCAACTGCTGCTGCTACAGCACGGTCGATAAGGAATGAGAAATCTAATCCACTTGGGTTGTTGATGGTGAAGAAAACCACTCCGAATCGAAATCAAGGCATACTCAAAATGTTGAGTGTTTGTTCAAAAGGGGCTTTTCTGCCGCGGCATGTTCTAATGAAGAGATCCTTCTCAGCTGGTTGCAGGTTCTTGGTACCCAGACATGGCAAAGGCAAGAATGCAATTCTTCCCTTGTGATCATGCAGGTTTCTTACTCTTTTGCTGCCTGCTGCTCTCAACATAGTGTCTTTTAATTGTGGTTGTGTTTGGATGTACTAAAATTGCAAGAATAATATTTGACAGAATGGATTTGTATTGATATCATAGTTCATGTCTGCAGTGCATAAATCAGAAATCACTTAGATGGGATGCCCTCATGAGTAAATTCTGCAATGAGGAAAAGCTGATGACATCAATGAAAAGGCATCCCACAAGATTTGTCTTCTGATTTCTTTGCTGCGACAAACATGATTTGCAAATTTCCAAACCGATTGCAATTTGCGTACATCCAAAATTCACCCTTGGGCTCTCGGATGCTCTAAACAAACTAGAAGCACCTGTTTTTGTTTATGTACTTTATACATAATGTCTGAACTGAATCCTTGGAAAAGGATATATATATAATTGCATTATCCATACATATTGTCATGAGCTGAATGTTAAAGGAATATACTTGCATTTTCCAGGTGAAAAATTCCTATTTCTTAGGTTGAGAGTAAAGTTCCATCAGAGAGATACATAGCTTGTTCATTCTATAAATGAGCTTAATTCATATAGTTCCATAAAGTTCACTATATGATCAAATTAGACTAGTGTTAATGCCTTTATTTCTAGAATGCATTGAACTTCCTTTATAGTTGAAACCTTAGATATTACTGTGCTGGTTCCACTTTAGATTTTTTTTTTTTTGCATCTAGATCGATCTTTTCTCCTCTACTTCATTACAGACAATGAAATGTAGGATACTTTTACATGTCAAATGGATGGTCATATTTAATTCATGACCATCCCAGGCTGTTTGCTCAGTTGGTTACACACATGCGTTGTGTGGGTAGGTGTGTTAGTTCAAGTCTCTTGTAAAGCAAATATTCATGACCTTTAAGACTTCCAATGTTTGAATTGATTCCTCCATACATCTTCTTTGTTGAAAATCGTCCAATTTGAATGTAAGATACCTGGTTACTTATATATATACTCAGAATATAACATTAACAAATATATTATCTGTTTTAAATAGATAATTTCTTCACTGATGAGGTTCAAGTGATTGAATTATCAACCTTATTTTATAAACATGTATTCATCAATATACGCAAGCAGCAGATTTCACTTCTTTTGCTATGATACTTTAGTTCTTGAGGGTGAGATACAACAGAACTTTGTGAATTAGTATATATGTTCTTAAGAAAATGCAATGTGATGATATCTTAATTCTCACTGTTATCTGCTCTTTAAATTTTGACTAGCGAGAGCAACATGAACTTGCTTGTACATCTAAAAAATCCTGTGCCGTCTGTCTATCTATATAGTTTGACATGCTTGATCTCCTTCAAGAAGAATATATTTTTGAAAAATTTGAATCTTGAATAGGTTCAAGTTCGGTTAGGGGTGTCAATTGGCCCTGTTAGGTCTGGCTGAGGTGTGTCTGAGCCCAGCCCATTTATGATGGAGCTTAAAGTAGGTCCAGCCACCTTTACAGGCAGTGCTCAGCCCGTTGCTATGCAAACATCTTAGCCAGTGAGGTCCAACAAAAAAAAGGGGAAAAAGAAGAAGAAAGTAAGCCCAGCGTGGCCCTATGACCATGAGCCTACATGTCAGGGCCCAAGCCTGGCCATTGATAAAAATCGTAAGCCTGTGGCTGGGCCCAATAGTTATAACTAGTATGTAATCAATCATTTATACTTCTATGTAAATGTGGAAAGAATATGTTTTTGTCACATCATCAATTTTAGTTTTGACTAAGAACGCAAAACATTTCCCCACTAATCAAAGGAATTTTAAGCTCATTTCATTTGATGTAGAGAACGACCTATTGGACTTGTGCATGATCTTCATTTAAACCCTGGACCCTGTTGTAGGGTAGGTTGATAGCTTCGAAATGAGTACTTGTGTGTCATGAGATAATACCTGGATCAAAAGTTATGACTATTTGAAGTTGACACAATAGTTCAAGCCAAAGGGTACAATTTTTTTTTATATTGTGCCAATACCTTTTACGAGATTAATGGTAACACTTTTGAAAATGAAATTATTTTTGGCGTTCTATAAAGCCCACGATATCGATAGAGCCATTGAAAGAAGATTTAGATTTTCCTGCATCCTTACTGAATCCTTCATTTTTATGAGATCTTTCCACCATTCAGCTATGTCCATACTCATTGTCGAATGAGTCAAGAAACCTAAATTAGAACCAAAGCAAACTGTTCAAGGATGATTACATAAGAAAAGAGATGATTCATTGTTTCTTCCTTGGAATCACAAATAGGACACATGGTAGATCCTGAAATTATTTTAGGACCTAGCCATTTCTTCGCAAGGGTGGCCCTTATCTCGGCATTTTCATCAAAAGAGGAGAATCCTCTGTGGATGTTTAGAATAACAGAATTGTGATACAATCATGATCCATGCACCAAACATACCCCTATACTATTTTATGCTATATTATGTTATAGGAAAATGTATTCTATGGTTTCTCCCTTTTGGGTAACTATACAAAGGTCCTTGTAGTAGAAATTATATTTAGTTCCTTGCTTTACAATTTATTTGTTTCTTTTGTTGAAAATGCAGAAAACAAATGATACAAACGCCCCTGCTCGGTGGACCAATTTTGGATGGTGATTCTTGAATAGACTTGCCAACCCAACCCAACCCAACCCAACCCAAACCAACTTGATAATTCAGGGTTCAAATTGACCCTCTTTTATCTTCGGCATGGGTTTAGATGGTCACTTATGGCTCAATTAATAAATGGCTTGCCTTTGGATTGAGTACTTCACACTATTAGACCTGTCAGCCCTACTCATCACGACCAGTTGCATATGACCTCCCAACCCAACCTAAACCAGAACTATTAAGGGTTTGAGCGGCTGATCTTTTAACAAGGGATGTGAACAACCCAATCCAACTATTAAGATATCTTGGCATTCGGTTTGAACTATTCGATTTGACTTGAGCTTGATCTCAACTCATTTGATTTAATATATATATATATATATATATGGGCCAGCTCTACTAAGCTGTCGCTTAGCTTATCCTAAGCTGAAATAGGGCTGGTCACACAAATCAAAGTCGATTATGTTGTTTTTTGCATGATGGTCGTCTCCAAAATAAAGATAAATCCAATCAGAACTGAGATTTTCAGTTCCATCATGCAAAAAATAGATGTAATTAATTTTGATTTGTGAGACTAGCACTATTCTATCTTAGGATAAGTTAAGTTGTAACTTAGGAGAGCCCTGCTCACATATATATAGTATTCATGTGCATCTATCCCTCACCATAGGGTGTAAGACACTTACATAATTGGAAATATTCATGTGCAAAAGAGGAAAAGCCATATATGGTCATATGCAAAAATAGAATGTTCATGTGCAAAGAGGAAAAGCCGTGTAATTGTCCCTCCAGTGTCTCTCACCCTATGATGAGGAATGGATGCACATGAATACTCTCTCTCTCTCTCTCTCTCTCTCTCTCTATATATATATATATATATATATTCCATATAATGTTTTTTGTATAAGGCCCCACTTTGGTGCAAATGTCTCTCATTGACCTTCCGTGTGGATTTTGCTATGGGGCCCACCAATTGCTATGCTAATTCCGAGTGAGGTGGGGAGTCAAAAGATCTTGATAGAACCTACATGTCTGTAAATTTTTAACTCCATTAGATCATCATAACCCCGTAATCTATGGCCCTAAGATTTAATGCGATTTTAAAAGGCCCTTTTTTTTTGTTTTAGATTTTCAATCCAACAATGAGTAATAATTTAATAAGCAAAAAATTTGGGCTTGTGCTAACTCAATTGGAGAAAGGGGGGGATCGGTGGGGCCGGGATCATGAGTGGGGAGTGGCTGGAGATAGTGAGTATAGGGGGTTGGATTGGCTTTATGGGTCCCTCGTGCTTGAAAAAGGGGGTTTGAATGATGTCTCGCATGAGAAACTTCTGCAGATGATGGAACATTATTTTCATGTGGAGCCTATGTGATAAATGCATTTAAAAACATATATAACTTTTATGCACACTACTGACAATAATATTTGGGAAAATTCAAGCTGAGCTCAAGTTTGGCTTCTCAAGCTTTGGCTTGAGCTTGAGCTGAGCTCCTCTAACTTCGGTACCTAAGTACAAGTTTGAGTTTGAGCTTGGTCAGGCTTGGCTCACATCATTTACTTCTAATTTTTACATTCAATTAAGGCCAACATTTCCAATTCTATTAATAAAATAGGCAAGGTTCTCGTTTGAGCTTATCATGTTGGTGTGAGGTTGGAAGACCGAGTACTAAAAATGAACTCAACATCAATTCCAACCCATTTTCTAATGGTCTTTCTCCTTCTAATAAAAAATAATAATAATAAATTGCCAATGGGCTCATTGTTGTCAACCCAAACCTTGAATTGCAGGATCAAATTTGGGTCAGGATAGCACATAAGGTTAGGAATCAGCACCTCCTAATTAGCTTGCCAAATTATTTTATAATGGCTACAATTATAAATCACGTCTTTAAGAGAAAAATGAAAATAAAAAGAACCGTCAAAAGACTGAACTTTTTTCAACACAAAGGGTATTTGTATCATTTGCTAAAAGAAGTTTGAGTAATATGACTCTACTTTTCTAAATTAAAGAAGTTGAGGACTTAAAAATAATTCTCAAAACTATGGAGGTTTTTTGGAATTAACCCAAAAGGCGGAGGGCATAGAACAAATTTTTGTATGTATATGTACAAGGATCGGTTGCGGATCCATTGGACTTGAACCTATTGTTAACTAGGCCTAAACAATGGACCAAGACCTAGTCATGAATCTAGCCCAAAATCCATGCCAGTCACCGGGGTTCATTGGCAGCCTTAGTTGCAAATCATTTTTCTAGGGCTATGAATGGGCTTAATTCCGCACCAATCAGTCTAAGTCCACATTTTCCCAAACCCAACTATGCTAAAGTCTAAGTTGTTCATTGGAATGTACCAAGGTCGAGTACTGGTTGGAAGCCTATATCAATACCAACTTAAAGCAAGGATTCAACCATTGTGAAACAAGGGTCGTTTTTTAGATTCGGCGTCCTATGGGCCTATCCCTCCGTCTAGAAGGCTTTGGTTGCTCGTCATATGCGTCATTTGCAACTTTTCTTCCGCTAAGAAGGGAGGAAAAGTAAGCTGCATTTGATACTTTACGCTCATGCTTACGACGGTTAAGCTCCAATTGCAGCTTTTCCTCCCCTGAGAGCGGAGGAAAACCTGCATTTGCAATTCTGCTCCTAAAACTGTCCCTTTTTATATTCTATGAGTATTGTTTCTGACAAGTTCAGTTTTTAGATGCTTTAAACTAGCCCGCTCCATTTGCAATGTGTTTATGTTTGTTACTAGAATATGATGTAGAAA
This sequence comes from Umbellularia californica, assembly GCA_028538565.1. NCBI lineage: Eukaryota > Viridiplantae > Streptophyta > Magnoliopsida > Laurales > Lauraceae > Umbellularia > Umbellularia californica. The sequence continues at coordinate 79,678,956 of JAPQWN010000006.1, read as the reverse complement.
ATTTTCACAAATGTACATGTGCAATATCATGATTTTATAAGTTAAAAATACAAAAGCTGCTATAAAAACTGAAAGAAGGGTGGCATTTCCACAGTTGACCTCAATCCAACACAGGGACTCCAGTTAGACCTTTTTTATTCCCCGGTGGGATTGTGTCATTCTGTTGACATTTACAACCTAAAAAACTTATCTATAAGGTTTGGTTGGGTCCATACTTGTGAACTGGCACACCACAAGCAACTCATTTCACTCCGCAACCTATCAGTCCAACTAAAATCCAACCTACTAATTTGGGTTTGGGATCGTATGTTTTGACTAGACCTGTAAGGGGTCATTTGTTTGCACTTACTTACATATGTAAATGATGTAGTTACGTTGATCATAGTTGCTTGCCCTCATTAATGCATTTGATAAATACATGAGGTGTGAAAATAGTGTGTAATTCTTTGCAACAGAGAAAATACATAAACAAATAGGGATATTTTCATACAAAATTCACACACTTGAACAAGTGTAAAACCATCACATACGCCTCTTGGTTAGAACCCATTATTAGAATATGACATATGGTAATATATCATATTATTATGAATTTGATATATTGTCACTCAATCCTTGTCCCATCTATTCTGGACGGAATTGTTTACATAATGTAACATGGTTTGATATGATATCATATAATATAATATATAAGGATCATTTGGTTATGAAAAAACTGGATAGTAATTCATTTAAGGTCTAAATTAGTAACATGGAAGATAATAATTCTTATTTTAATTTCTAGTATTAGAGTTTTTTTGATCGATTTATTTTTAAGTATATTTTATTAACAACAAAAAGTGTAACGAAATTGTTGAGTAAAGATATTTTGAATTCAATGTAAAAACTATTGGTACCAATCCACTCCACTAATAGCTCAGTAGTGAGGCATCTTTCTCATCATAGGAACGACCAAGGCCCAATAAGCTCATTAGGGATAGGACAAAGCTCAAACGGTTGGGGAGTGTGCTTCACCGAGGGAGAATATTAAAAGTATTTATGCTGCATGTATCAAAGCAATGATGTTTTGGTAGGGATGACTAGCTAAGGAAATTTAATATGGTATGAATACCAACTTACACTGAGTTCGAATCCTAAGAAGAACACAACTCAGTGGTAGGAAAAAAGTATATTCATGTTTTGGTAAGAATGGTTAGCTTGAGGAACTTTAGTACAGACTATTGGAGGCTCATCTTAAAGCCAATTAGATGAAAGCATAATGAGAAATATGTTTTTCTCTTGAATATATTATTTTTTTGTTATGCAGAAATATCATTGGAAAAAAAAAAAAAACCCTAAAACAATAACTAGAGAGGGCCAACCATGGCCTAACCCACTATGGAGCAACATCATTCCTACAAAAACTCCTACGAAGTCTAGAGTAGTCTTTGGCCAAAACATGAGCAGCCTCATTCAAAGTTCGAGAAACAAAAAAGAATACATTAGCTTTTAATGTCCAAATAATTACACTGATGGCCGCAATAATCTTCCTTGAGCTCAAAAAGAACGGCCCTCGCCTTTGCTTTTGTAGAGGAAGGGAGTTTTGGCTCATAATGACCTCATGCACAAGTAAAGGAATTATTCAACATCATTAGATAACCAAAAAAGGATTTTCCATCTTTAGGATTATAATCTCCTTATGTGAAAAACAATAAAGTATTATTTCAATAGCCTCCCGGCAACCCTAAGACTTTGAGCCTAGAAATACCTTTTTTAAAGTCCCCCTTACTATAATTTCTTATGATCTTCATTGTCTGCAACCCTGCCCCACTAAGGTTGATGTTACCTCTACACAAATATCGGTATTAAAACAGAATCCCTATGAGTTTTCATGGCTTTATATCAAATGGCTAAAAATTTCCAATGCTAATCTAAGGAGCCAATTTACTGTGGGGATTGGATGGGCTCGACACATATGCCACATGGTCATTTCACATGCAACAAGATTTCTCAATTCCAACTTAGAAGAGAGATGTCTCTAAACTAGAGGTTTTTGCGTGTAAAAATTAAAAAAAGATTTCAAATTGCCTCTCCATCTAAGTCTTTAAAATCTCTCTTATTAAAAATTGGATCAAAATTAAAATCGAAAGTGAGTGCTAAAATTGAAATCAATTGCAAAATCGACTCCAATTAAACTTGCGTCTTTCATATAAAATAAAATATAATAATCGCGGACTATGCATAAATTATTGTCTATATAATGATTATATTTAGAGTGTTGTTGTGTGATTTTTTTTTTTTTTTTTTTATTGACAGGGAAAACTTCTGCTTAAACTAGGAGCGGGTTGGTGCAGGAATGCAAATGATAGGTGTGTGAAGAGATAGAATTAATCATAGGTGTCCCAAAATAAAGACAGGAAAGGAACATTAAATTAAAGTGAGACTATATAGGACTACTCATGTCCTCCAAGGTTGTTCATTTTTCATTTTTCTTTTCCCCTCTCTCCCCCTCTTATCCTAGTCCGCCCTTCTAATCTATTTCCAAGGCACCCTTTTGTTTGTGCCATGTCTTGAACCCATGACCTAACAATCCAAACAATTGGTTTAAACCATTTGTGCCAAGGTAGAGATAGGCTAGTTCCTAAGGCAAACAAGATTCATCTTTATTAGATGATCTCAGCTCACTAAGAAATGGTTCCTAAAGTGGGCGGTCCAAATTAGTTTGGAGAAGTTACTTATCCATAATTTTGGCCTTTGTGTGGGCCAATTTTGGATTTTCCCATATCACTTTAGATGCATATTGATTGGATAGGCTTGAGCATGATATCCATTGATTTTATTCCCCATGTCATCCATATGTGATTGGCAAATTACAGCTTAAATCAAGAAATTTAAAAGGTTAACAGTTGATTAGTCCTGATGGTCCATAATGTAGTCCCCACTATGGATTGAATCTTTTTACTAAAAACCAATTTGGCTGAATGATCTAAACCATAGGTGTGTTGTCTTTATCATGATTATCTATATTATTTATCATCAATATCTACTGCTAATACTTGCACTATTAATATTGTTAATGTGTTGAAAAAACAATTTACAGGTATTAATAGAACCATGCTCACTTCACTACATAAAATTCAGGAAACCACAGTTTTGGGTCGTGACTATTGCTAGGTCCATGGTTAACAAAATATCTCTTACTTAACTATCAAGGTTATGGGGGTTGGGAAGAGTTGGACAATTGGAAGGTGGACAGTTTCCAAACTTATATAGGTCTATTTTCTCCTCTTATTTTGTCCTCATCCAAAAGATCCCCCCAAAAAATTAAGAGGATGACATGTGATTTCTCCACATCCGAACCCCACCTGTCTACTTCAATAATTAATTGGACCTGATTTATAATGTATCCAGAGGGTGGAACTTGGAGATGAAGTAAACCATAAGTTTTGTAGAAAATGGTTGATTTGATTTGAGCTTCTGTTAGCAATCTCTAATCATTTCCAGATACATCTGATCATGCTCCTAGATGCCATAAAAATATCTCTTGTCTAATAGCACTGGTCCTTTGCTTTCTTTTTAGAAGAAAGATGACAAGGTTAAAATCAAATTGAAGGATTGCTTGCTTTTTGGATTCTTGGGAGGATGTCATTATCATCAAAGCCTTATCCGTCTCAATATTCTAATTCATCCAGAGCCCCACGGATTCTTGGTTATTAACTAGAATCCAGGAAACACTCATGTGGAGAAATTTTTTATGAGAGAGAGTGAGAGGGGAAGAAACCAATTTATGCATGTTCCCTAACCTATGAGGGAGGATAAGTTGCTGTCAAAGATGACCTCTGTGCTCTATGCACAATTGGGTGCACAAACAAGGAATTTATATACCTCTAGAAAAGCTTAGAATAGGATCATAGGACAGCAGATTAGGTGAAAAATCTCTTATTAATTCCATAGATTTAGGGAACTAAACGCGGAAACCTTCATCTAGAGAAGAAGCTAGCTACATCATCCAACAAAGCTGGCATTGATATTCCATTTCCACTTTTTTCCAGCATTAGACTTCTAGATATCACCCACGGCCAAACACATTGTATTTTGACTTGCACAACTGATTTCCATGTTTCTTGCTTCCCTCTTCTGTGGCCTTGTTTTGTTTGGTTTTCATTTTATTTTGTTTCTGTCACTCTCCCTTTCATGGACTTGTTCAGAAGATAGTCAATATAACCCACTTGTTCATTGGAGATTTCCTGATCACACACGACGTATTATACACGAATTTAAATGTGTACAAAGATTGTCCACTCGCTTGGTAGGCCCAGCAACATTGACAAGGTACCCAATGAATCAGTTTAGTCAGGCAATCCCAACTGCTCGATTCGAAGAATAAATATTGACCACCACCCATTAAATTTTATTTTGATGTGTTCCTCCTTGAAGCGCTGGTAATCTGTCATCAGCCTCTGGTTAAGAGGATTCTCGTCGAAAAGAGAAGGTGGACCGTCGTTATCTACTTTGTACTAGTTCTTTTAAATAATTTTCAATTGCTCAACAGTTCGACATGGATTAGTAACTAATTCAAATTCCATCATCAAAACTCTTGTGATTTATTCATTATTCGCATTAAACGCATTTAAGGTATTAATAGTTGATCTCCAAGGTTTCAAACAAAGCAGCTACAGGGGAGGGTGGGGAAGTGGGAACCATTTTTAGATGAAGTTCTTACTTACTCTGTTTAGAGATGACTCTCATTTCTCTTGTTCAACCCTTCCCCTATGTTGGTCACATCCCAGTTGCAGAAAAAATGTCCCCTCAAATTGACAGACATCAAAATTGAGTTAATTCAACTTTGCAGACTTCATGGAGCCAACTGTGAAATGTATATATGTTTTTATTATGCGAGTATAAGTTTAAACTGCTTGATTTCATTGTAGTTTCAAGGGATTATCAAAGCTTCTTTCCCATCTTCTTGATTTTGTTTGGTTCTCTGTTAGGTAATGTTCTACTGTTGTTTTTAATGCCAAGAATTCCTTACCACTTATAATGAATCAAATCTCCCATTTGGTTCAAATGTTGTTAAATGTGCTTCCATTGAAAATATCCAGTTCACACGGTAGTGAACAATAACCTCAAGAGCCTGTTTGTTTGCATGGAAAACGTAGGAAGTTAATACATAAGAATTCATGCATTAGTGGTTCAAAATGAACATTAAACATGAACATATAAAAATGACCATCAAATAAGCTCGAGTGGAAATTAATATCTAGTCCTAGAAAAATCCAGTGCTCATCTACATTACTACCTTATATCCTTTACCCCTAACCTCATATCATTCACAACTCACCTCTTTAATAATCTTTAGAGGGAGCTTACTTGACCATAAATTTCTCTTTGTTTAATTTCCATGTAATCTAATCCAAACAACCGGGTCCTTAATGTGCTTATGGATATTCCATCCTCACGTCATTTATATTAGATAAAAGGTCATCACTTGATTTCCTGATTAGATGACTCCACACTAAGTGTCCCAATAAAGATATGGACAGATGATTCTGCATTTCACTAAAATTTGATGTATAATTGATATAAGAATTCATTTCATGAATCATGATTATGAGCATGATCATCATCATCTAAGCCTTATCTCACCTCATTGGAGTTAGCTTGTATTTATCTTGTAAATGGTATTCATATTTAGTTTCTAACTTTCACTAGAGAATATTACTTACCACTATTGTAGTTAACTAGTGTGTTCTTCAAAGTTACTGTAAATTGTTGTCTGGAAGGTTTTTAAATCTAATGAAACAATTAAAATTTTAAAAATTATAACTTTGTACAGAAACCATGTAGTATCATTTGCAAGTCTTTACATCAAAGTTTAGCGCATCATGGAAAGTTTAGTGAAGCTTGTAAGGAGTGTGTAGAAGCTGTCTTACATGTGCTCAACATTGGCACTTAAAGGTGCAACTTGCACAGACTCAAGTCAAGATACCCAGTATCAGGTCCACAAATTAAGTATGATTTACCAAAGATTCAGTTTTAATCTTTTTTTTTAATCATGTGTTTACACATGATTAATATGATGAGGAGCCACACTTCAATTAAAAGTGAGCATCGGTCCAGTTCCAATACAGAGAAAAACATTATTTTTACTGGTCTGAATGTATCAAGGCAGGCTCTGCTGATTGAATAAAATGGTCACAGAAGAAAAAATGTTGTCTGCTGCGAATGGAGATGTAATATTGGAAGTCAAGGATCATATGAAGTTGCACCTAACTAACTAGTAAGCAATCTTTTTGAGCTTCCATCATCTTCTATCATCCACAAGGATCCTAACCATGATCATAGATGCTTAGTTTGCTTATCAAGTCATCCAACTGCAAATTCACGGCTTGGTTTGCCGACTTTTTCCATAAAATTCTTTAAGCTGAGTCCTATAAATTCATCAGATTCAGTGAGGCCTTTCTAAGAAATTCTAGTGTTTACAAGCACTGTCCCATGTATTAATGCTAGTTTGCATCTAACTCCAACCGAAGTCTACCCTAAGATTGTACCACCAGTAAAAATGGGACTGTACTTGATTTTTTTTTTTCTAATTAAGCGTTTTGGTCAAACTCAAACTCCAAACTCCAACTCCAAATTAGATAAATGACAGCAAATCAAATGAACCTATGCCACCGTAGGTTAAGTCTCGAATTATGAATTGCGAACTTGAATGTGTAGAACTGTGAACCAGGTAATTTGACCGTGACTCCTTCGAGTCCATATAGCTTTGCCTTTTGAAAAATATTATACAAATAAGTGGAAGAGGAGGTGAGTGAAGAGTTTGCAGATGTCCCATTATTTCCTGATGGAACCATTGTTCTGTGAGGCCTTGTAATGTATATCTAATAAAAAATGATCCAAAAAGGCTTAAAAAGTAGGTCAGTTTTACATTGAAAAAGATAAAAGATTGCAACAGAGAGTAGACTATTCCAACATGTCCCATTTACTGCCTTTTTTTTTTTATTTCTGATGGGTCATGGCCATCTAATGCTGGGTCCATCAATTAAATAATCTGGATGCTGGGGTCTGCAAAAGTGGCCCATTTATAGGCTATCTACCTTCAGGTACCATAGAGTTTCTTTTCAATTTTATTGTGTTTTAGACATGATCTGACAAGGGAACATACAACATAATCATTGCCTAATGCTCCATTATTTTTTCCAAAGTGGAATGATTTGCATTGTGTAATTTGTGTAAGATCATCATATCTTACAGCCTGTTGTTTTGGTTTTTTTCCCTTTGGAGTCTCACATTCTATCATTCTATAGCCGTGAGCTGACATCTTCCTAAAAGAAAAGGCTTAATTAAAGCTACCCAACATAGGCCCAATTAAAGCTGCCAATGGCACTCTGTACTTCCTCCTTCCTCTTCCTCCCTCCCTCCCTCCCTCTCTCACAAACACACTGCATATAGAAACAGATGAAATGGGACCAAACATTGCATTATGCAATTTGAGGTACAAAGAGTATAAAATTACAAAGGAAATGGAACCCTTGCCTTAAAAATGCAATGGTTTGGTGATAAAATTGGGACCAAGCTAGGTACACTACAGGGACATTTTGTTCAGTTCATACTAGCCTCCTCTTGAATCCTACCTAGCATTTGATTAACTGCGGCTGCGATTTCATCAACTGATGCAAGTGCACAATTCTCCTCTACCTGCTTGAATTGAGAAGCCACAATTAGTTGGATGTTTAAATTTTTTTATTTATAAAATAACTAAAAAGGCAGAGAAGGTTAATTGATTGAACCTTGGTGCTGAAAGTGTAAAGGACCATGTCATCAATGGTGGTCACATTGAGGTGGAGGATTGTGAGATTTAGGCTTTGGAATCCAGCTACCATTTTCAAGAGCTGCTTTGGTCGCCGCCTTGAGAGTACTTTGAGGTTGGCATGGCTCTCAACCATCGTCACTTCGATGTCAGCAATCGCTGAATGGTTCTCCACCACTGTGTCATTTGTAGAATTGTGGTTGCGGTTGGTCGAGCAAGAGTACTGAGGGAAGGTGAAGAAATCCGCAAAAGGAGAGGAGAAACCTGCTTCTGACTGTTGGGTCATTTGCTTCTGAGCTTCTAGAGATTGAAGAAGTTGTTCAAGCTCCTTAACGAAATTTATTGCGCCCCCTACGATCGACGCTTGGTCACCCTATACAAGATCAAGAGGAGCAACAAGAAAATGAGATGCCAATAGAGATTGATTTCTCCATAGGAATAGATCTTATAAGTTGTATAAATCCTATGCTAATATAGTGAAAGCCCAAAGCAGTAATGATCATTACAGAGCTAGCCATAAAGGCCTACAAAAAAGCATTGCTAATCAATTTGGGTACACTTCATGGCCTTTGTGATGTATCAAAAGAAAAGGATGGCTAAGACTCACTTTATGAATCTTGCATGTATGCCTGCATGCATTTGGGGTAGTACACATGGAGTAAAATCCCTATTTATCATGTTCATTCAAAACTAGAGTCATGTAAACCTATTCAGTGATATCAAGACCCAAATGAATGATTAATATCATTGCGATATGCAAAATTGCAAAACTACTCTCATCATCATAGATTTCTCATTTATTAAGGTTTGATGTATTCTTTTCTTCCTTCTTTTAATGAAATCTTTGTTACTGTTTTAAAAAAAAAAAATCATAGATTTCTCATTTATTAAGGTTGGTTTTTTAACTTCCACTTTTCCGCTCAACCCTATTTAAAGCGATATGCTCTTTTGACTTCGATTATGTATTTCTTCACTATCATTCAAGGTCTTTATCGGCATCTCCTTTCAGTTTTTGTATTCAGAACAGTAAAATTTTCATCGCTTGAGTAACGCAATAGAAAGATGAACGAGAAAATCACAACAATGAAATCATATTACAATTTTCCCGTCTCGAGTAGGACTCATGTAGAAAAATATTAACAACAGTTCCTGACAATCTCTACATTTTTACTACTTTACTTTCATCAGCCCTTTCATCCCTCCAATAGTTTTGAGGAAACATCACTGAGAAAGAACAAAAAGCAAAAGCAGTTCATCAAAATTAAAAAGCAAAAAGAAGAGCAAAGACAAAAATACATCAATCAAAGACGTGATAATTAAGAGCCCCACTAAGCTTTTCAAGGAAAAGGAAAGAAATTAGTGTGGCTTCCTTTAAGTGGGACCTCTGACACATACGTTAAAGAATAAGTTTTTTTTTTTTTTCCAATTGGTGTAAATTTCTTTTCTGGAAAAACTAAAATGTCCATAAAAAAAAATGTAAAAAACAAGATAAACCAAATATAACAACAGATAATGCAACATATGGAAGAAGGAGAAAGCAAGAAGAAACTTATCTATCTACTCTTTTGCATCATTAAGCATTTAAATCTGTTTTTTCTCAGTCCTATAATTTGGAAACACAGAGAGAGAGAGAGAGAGAGAGAGAGAGAGAGAGACCCTTTGAACATAAGACGCAGGCATCAAAGATCTCAGCACAGCAAGATACTGATTCATCTGCTTTCGACGGTTGCGCTCAACCACAATGTGGGTCATCCTCTGGTTCTCCACTTCTTCCATGTTCTTAGAGCTCCTAGCGCGTCGTCTCTTTCTCCTACCAGTTGGTGTTGCTGCAGCTTCTGAAGGATAGGTCCCTGTAAATAACCCATCAGTGCAGGCTTCAGGGGATGAATTGGCTTCCCATTCCTTTGTATATTGTAGAATGGAAGAAGAGGAAGAATCCCAGTTCCCATAAACACTATCCAATCCTGTTTCTTGATTTTGATGCTCTTCTAACAGACTACTTAACTCACAGTCTGCCATTAGACCCTTCTCCTCCTCTTCTTCTATTTTAAAATCATCACAGCTAAAAGCTGCTGCTGCCAAGGAATAGATATCCTTGCTGCAACCATAACCAAATAGCTCTTGAGCAAATACCATAGCATCAAGTGCCATCCCTCTCCCTCTCTCTCTCCTTCTCTCTCTCTCAAAAGTGTAAGGTGGAAAGCTGGAAATAATGTCTTGGAACACAACCCCAATCAAGAAAAGGGCATATGAATTAGATATACAAATCAAACTCACTTTTTAGGCCTCTGTTGGGCAAGGGTGTGGAGCCTTTTTAAAGGCCTCAGAAGACACCAGACTACAGGGATCTGCACGTGAGATGAGAGAGAAACAGAGTATTGGGTCCCTCCCATCTAGAGCTAGCTGGCAGGAGGTAGGACCAGCTTATAAATTTATAAAGTGTGGCATGTCTCCTGGTCTAGTGGCCCCACCAGATAAAGGGCCACAAATTACATGGGGCTTTCTCCAAGGTACATTGCTGGCTAGCTACACTATGTGAGACCATAAGAATAATACATATATAGTTGCATAGTTGCAAGAGAGAGTTCCTAGTTTTCGGCTAGTCTACCACATTAGAGATAAGTAATGAAGTTAGTTTTTGATTAAATGACATATTCGAAAAATATAACACAACAGGACACAAGAATTAGGCATGATGAGACCCTGTTTATTAATGGGATTGATGGAATTTATTGCCACGCGTCGACCTTTTGACTTTTCAAAATTTCCATTAATTTTTAAGTTTTAGTGACTTAAAGGAGAGACTATGAACCAATCTGAATACACCCAAAAGCCTAGGTAACCTTTAGGTGCTCATTAATTTTCAAATTTGAGAAGATGTTTTGAAAGCAGCATTCGGAAGAATAACACCAGCAAAATTAAACAACAAGAAGTATATTTTCCCAAAAAAAAAAAACACTTTAGATGGACAATAGACCAAAAATGCCACTTTAGGGGACCTCATATCAAATCGGCTTTCCCGCCCGGAAGAACCTTTTTTTTACACAATTTTTCTCTCTTCTTTCTCTTCGTTTCCCCAAACTCAACCCAAAGGGAAGGAAGACACAAATGCAATTCCACACGACACCAGATTTTGGGATGTGATTATAGAAATTTCAACGAAGCCTCAAAACAATCGTCACAACTCATAAAAACAAGAGTCCCTTAAGATTTTGGTTAAAGGTATCCCAAAATCACATCCTAAAGGGATTTTGGCGCAACGGAAGCACGAAAAAAACAAAACAAGGAAGAATGTCACCGTATTCAATCCAATATCAACACCTTGAATTCACAAGGACGAGATAGGAAAACCCTAATCAAACTGCAATTCGTATTACTCCATGAAAAGAAGCAATACGTCATTTTTATAGAGTCCCAAAATCCTAAATTACACAAAATGAAAAATTTACAAAAAGTCATAAAAAATAAATAAAAAATTACATTAAAGCACCTTGGCCATTCCTAAATAACTTTCTAAGACCTTTTACAAAAACTCGAACTCAAACCGACTATTTACACGAAAACTTCGTTTTGACATTCGAAACTACGTAATTCAGCCTTTGACGACTCCGAGCGCCTTGTTTGTTGCGTAGAGCTCGTCGATAGATTTGAAATGCTGGATTATCGCCCCCGTGATGATACCTTGGTTAAAAGTTATGGCCATTTGAAGTCAACACTATAGATTTAACCTTCCAACTTGACTTTTAGTCATTTTTTTTTTCCAAGAACGCTCTGCAATTTGTTCTACATTAGATTTCCACAATCACATCTCAAAATGTTTTTATTAAAATCTCCAATTGCCCTACACAAGGGTCCCTCAAGATTTTAGTTACAGCCATAGAGATTAGTTCATTAATATGAACATTTGATGTAGTGTAAAACTGGGTTTGCGTCTTCCCTTTATATTGGATTTGGGAAAGAGACGAGGGAGAAGAGAAGCAGGAGCCCATAATAAGTAGGTTGTTTCTGGGGTCCAAAAGAATTTCCTTGCTAATAAGTAGATTCTTACCGTCTGATAGATTTCTGCAGCACCCCATCAAAGATCCCACTCATGTGTCACAGTCCCAAGCCCCACCACAGGTAATGGACAAGTAGAACACAGTGGGCAGATTGTCATACTCTGACAGTGGAGATCGCAATAAGAAATTCTGCGTTGGAGGGGTTTCGTTTCATTTGGTAATAATGACTGTCGGGCACAAGAACCCAAAATAGAGAGAGAAAAAGGGAGTGTGAAAAAGGCAAAGATTCGACTAGGATATTGGCTCTGAAATGCCCAAACAACGATGTGTGAGAGAGGGAGAGAGAATACATGGAGCCAAACCTCCTGCACAAAGTTGAAAGTCATTTGCTATCATCTACAGAAAAGACTAACACCCCTTTCCAAGGGCTGTGCTCTTTTTCCCTATTAACCCAACACTTACATACATAAAATAACAAAAACCCAAAAGACATTCCAGGGATTTTCTACCACACTTCTCTATTCTCTTTTCTTTAATTATACTTCTGCAATGCTGCTTCTCCTTCCACAGAATCTTATCTTTGCATCAAAAGAAGAGATTGTAATAAGTTTTATATTTTAATCACTTCTAATAATAGAGGCCCCTCATCTCCAAAGTCATGAGGTCACTGGTGAGAGACCAGTTGTGCCCACATGGGGGAAAACTAGGACCAATACTAGGGAAAGAAGAGGTTATGGAATTTTAGATTTGAACAAATCTATCATGTTCAAGGGATGATTTTTTTCCTCTGCCCCTTCGTGATCGATAATCCATTCGGATTAGTGCCTGTTGATGATCAAGATGTTTTCCATGCAAAATTAATTATCCAAAACCCCTTGATCTTAGATCCAGTTATTAAAAAGAAAAAAAAAACCATTGATCTCAAATCACCATGCAAAGGGATCACAAGGGAAACCCTAACATCAACCAGACGTTCCTACCAAAAAAAAAAAAGATCACAAGGGGCCTAAAAGTGGGCCCACAGGTGTGTTGCTCTCGTGGGTGACTTCAAATACGGCTAATTTTAATTGTAGATGAGCTAGTACTTTTTAGAATATGGATTTCTTGTTATTACCATAACGCCACCATGGTTTTGAGCAGATATGGGAACAGTACATGGCCAACCGGAACCATCTTGGAAGGAGGGGATCCTTAATTATCTATGATTAAGAGATATGATCATGATTAAAGTCTTTTAAGTATAGGACAAGTTGGTTTTGATTTGTATTATCTCCTTGTACTTGATCTTTCTTGTGTAAAGTTGGTGCTAGAATTAGTGCCATTTTTTAGGTCATGTGTACCATGTTGCTCATATTATTTAAACCTGTTTAGTCCTCCCATAAGATTCCAATCAAGTTCACTAATCACGTGTACCATACGCTAAGATTGTCTGCACGGTCGGTGTATAAATTACTAAGAATTAGTTAATACAAGCAAGAATTTTTATGTAAAATAGGATATGATAATTTTAGTTGAGGCTACCACCACTGGAACCCTATCAAACATACCAAGTGGCCGTGCCCATAAGAGTCAAGGAATAGCTCACTGCCTAAAGATCGATCCCTGAGTCCTCTTTCGTGTTTTGGGTGGTCTTCTCCCGGCATGTGCTGGGGTTCGCTTTCATGTCAGTCGGGTCTCTCAAAAGGTCCAGCTACATTGGCTAGTACCAAAACGAGAACAAAAAGGTCATGCCCCTTAATGATAGATACCACAGTTGATTTTGGGTGTGATCACATTATTTTCTTGATGGTAGTGGAATCTTCACCTCAACTTTCCACATGTAAACAGATATATGCACAGGAATTTGGAAGTAAAAAAGGTGAGGATTAAATTCCAATCCGGTGGGCTTGAAAAAAGGGTGTGTTGGATTCCTGGGAACCCCTGGAGTGGGGAAAATTCCAATCCAATGCCTGAATCAGCTTTATGCATTCATGAATCAAATACCCACATCCTTGTCTTTATCAGGCCTAGAAATCTGATGCATTAGACAACCCCAGATCATGTTTCCTTTTGTAATTGAAGTACGAACAAAACATATCTGTTATTGTTCATCTGTCTATTATCTAAGCAGATAGCCATCAACCATCCGACCTCAAATAATATCATCATCAAAATCTTGTCCAAACTAATCTTGTTCAAACTACATTGGGTTTAGTTACATAGCTAGATTCTCTTCTCCATTCCAATCTATTTTAAATCCAAGTCCTCATGTAGGTTTTACTTCTTGAGATTTATCCTTTCTACTTTTATCCATATCATGGCTTCGGTTGCCCCATAAACGCAAAATAAAAAATAAAAAAAAGGCTCTAATCACATTCATGTGTGCAGTATACTATTGTACATAATGATGGGAGACACTATTTTTTAGGTCTACGTAGTATGATTTTAGTCTTGAAGACCGTGAATCACGGTCCTCAGTTCTCGCCCACCAACTATTTTTGTTTTGGTGCAAGTTGGTAGCAGTAGCAGCTGAAGTATGAATTGTTGGTGTGCAAGTTGCAGGGTTCTGAACCAAGTTTGTAGTATGAATGGGAACAGGGGAAGGGAATCATGCAGTTTAATATCAACCCATTGCTTCATCATGACATTATAAATAATCATAAACAGACATTAGGACTACTATTCTGTATGAATATTATGGACCGGATTGATATGAACAAATATGAAACCTTACACAGTTTTCAATGGTTAGGATTTATGAGTATTAAATGCTTGTGGAGGTAGTTTAGGCGATGTAAATGTATTATAGACACCCATATCTAGTAATATGCGTGATCACAGTTGAGTTTATTTATTAAATTATAGGTACTATAAGAGATCATTTGGACTTGTTTGTGGAATGTGCTCAAGCTTTTCATGGAGCGACAAAGTCCTCACCCTATTCGCTCTCCCGTATTTGAAAATGAGAGTTTCATTCAATGGTGGAAAAGCACCAAATCAGTCTAATTCTTTTGCCTTTCTGAGTCCTTACGGTGCTCCAAACAACTAACAACAAATAATTTTCCGCTTTCTTATTCCTTATGGACCCACCATCAAATTTTCCGCCATGTCCTGCTGTTTTTTCATAAGAGGAGGCTGGAGGTCTGTGTTCTTTTACCACTGCATGAGGTGGGTCAATGAGAGCTAGCCTCAAAATTGCCTCATTTACACCGCTTCACACCTCATGTATACATCACGTGAGTAAATCAATACAAACATATGTGATGATGTATAATGGTTATGCATGTGCATCGTTTATATATAAAAATAAGTACAGACAAATGACCTTTTGAAGGTGTTTAAGTTCGTCTAAACTTAGTAGGTGGGCAGAAAACAGGGGGTTTTCTTGAGTAGGATGAGGAAAAATCTCTAAAAGGTACAGGTATAAATCAAAGAGTTCCTCTTTTCCCCTTTTTTACTCGTACATTTTTTTTTTCTGCTGATGATGATAGTTTATTTTCCAAATATATTATTGGTACTACTGTGTTGTAGCAATGGTTATAACAATCGGCCAATATAATCTATTTCATCAAATATACATTGGTGTTTTGCGTATAAATACCCTATTACTAACACATCTTTTTTAAGTACCCATATAGTCCATTTAATATAATTCGGATCTCCTCATAAAAGCTTACCTGCTTTGAATTGGCAATAGTAAACAATGGATTTTATCTCAACAAATATACACGATGGGTAACAAGGAGAACAACCAAAATCAGTTGATAAGATCATTTAATTGGCCTGATATCAAAATCACCCTAATGGTGAGTTGCTCAGCTTGTGGAGTTATAATGAAATGATTAAAGGTGATTCTTATTTAGCTATTCAGTGGAGTTATGGAAAGGCCTCTTTTCCTTGAAGATTGACAGATTTGGTAGAGGAAGTGCATGATATATATTGCTAAACAGCTTGGAGTCTCATTTCATCATGTTCATAGGGAGGCAAATGTCACGGCAGATGCTTTTGCTGAAGAGGGAATGTTACGCTCTTCTATTCTATTTGATGTCTTGTGTTTTCTTTTTCTTCGTTTTCTCTTTAAATTTGCGATTTGGCTAAGTTTCGTTGGCTCCTTTGCTTGTATTCTTTGTTTTTTTTTTTTTTTTTTGAAAATAAAATTTATTATTAAAAAAAAAAAAATCATCCTAATGCTACACATCCTAACCTATTTATCCCATTCTTTAACTTGATTGTCATCCATTCAGGTGGCTATAAGTAGTGAGAAATGAATACATCATATTATTTAGAGTGCGTATGTATGATCCAACTATATTAATTCACTACATTAAAGATTATTAGTTTAACTATAAATATATTCGATGAGTTACTGATGGAAAAGACAGGTTTAAATATTGGTCAGAGGTTGACCCCATATCAATATATCAGCCCAATCAAGTGATCTTAAGTTCTTAACCCTTAATTTGAAAACCTCAAATTTAAACTCTTTATACAATGGAAATCATTTGTGATTAAATCAATAGTGAATAATGACTAGATCAATGTCAAAATAGAGACCAATCCTCATTCATTGATATATCTATTTACAAAAAGGAGGTGGATTGATCATAGGTGAGTGGAGTGCCCCTTTATGAAAGCACAAAACGAATGGTGTCTAATGAAATTGTGTTTCAATAATGAAATGCAATCTAACTCTCACACACAACACACACACACATCACGGGCAAAGAAGATACTTCTTATTTTAGTTTATCATGAGTATTCCTTTGAGAGGGCGTGGCAGAAACCCATTGGGAATGTTGTATATATGAGATCTAGTCGAGTCCAAAATCATCTGAGGCTTTGACTTGAAAGAAACCTGAGTTGAGGGAATGAAACTCTACAGTGGGCTTACCTATTGAGAATCCGAGCTACTCAAAATAAAGATGCTCACGGCATACGAATTATCTGCAAATTCTATCCCAATATGAATTGACTCCACCTTAAGACTGACCATTAGATTAAAAAAAAGTGATTAACATGATGTTATGTATTATTCATTACCAAGTTTAACTTAAAAACGGTCAGTATAACGGTGGGATCAACTTGTATTGGTTTTAAATTTAGAGATACTCTATAGACAGTGAAGGCCTTTATTTTAAACAGTCTAGATTTTCAATGGGTGAGTTCCACCATAAAATTCCACTCCTTGAGCTCGTGATTTCTGAAAGTGAAAGATGGACGTAAGATAAGAATCATGGCCTATTCCCCCAACAGTACGGCTTTATACACAAAAATCTACCAGAATTCCTTCCTGTTGAAAAAGTGTTTTGGGAAACTCCGAGAATTGGATGAACCTTGAGCAAGAGTTAAAAAAACTCTCATACAAAAAGACTTATCACATTACATACCATGCAAAAAAACGGAGCTTGTGGGGTTACAAGATTCTCCCCCACATGATTTATTAGCTTCTGCCACAGAGAGAGAGAGAGAGAGAGAGAGAGACGTGCCAAGCAGGGTTCACAACTAAGATAGAGGATGATTTCATTGAATCTAACCTGTGGCTGTGTTTGTCACTCTAAAAGCAACAATCAATCAACAAAAGCAATAAAACCTTTTTGAAGAAGGTCCACTCTAACTGCTGACTGCTCATCAGTTCATCACCTACCTGTCACAGAAACTAGACCCACCAAAACAACCCTTCACAATTCCTGCTGGTAAAGAGAAACATGGGGCAGAACCAGCAGTTTTTCAGTCAGGAATCAGCAACAAATATCTACAGTTTGCCCGTGTCCTATGATGGGCCCATGGATCAGTGTTCCAAGCCATCTTTAACCATACATTTGACAGCTTCCCATTGAAAGAATTTGGACATTTCCGATGTATGGGCCATGTTATGTTGGCAATGTGGTCCACACTTGAACAAATTAAAAGCAACTAGCAGACTCTACTTATTCTCTGGTGGAGTATTGTAATATATATATATTTTTTTTTAGTTCTAATGAGAGCACTTTTGATTTGAATCATGTCAGAATAATAAGCCTTTAAAAAGATGTGAGATGCCAGAAATCGAAACCTGGCCTTCTCTGCCAAGTGTTTATCTGTTGGAATTCAATGTTTTGGAACTAGTTAAGAATTACAGAAATGTATTAAAATACTTAAGATGTGCAGCCCACTTGACTCCCATGGCCTTCTTGGGGTTAATCATGGGTCCACCCTCATGCAGTGAAGGAGTCTTGTTTTGAAGATTGGTGGGCCCCAGATTTCCTTCGATTGGCCAGCAGAACATCCAGTGGAAAAAGCTTTTGATTAAACAGCAAAGTCAAAAGTATAGATGTTTAAAGTGTTTTCCATTTTTCCACTGGGCAACATTTTTTTTTCTTGGGGTCAATGTTTGAATTGTTCTCCAAGATTGGGAGTTTGTTGGGAGGTGGGAGTTATACTTCCTTCTAATTCATCCCTACCTAACTCCAAAAAATAAGGCTCCCAATGGGGCAGATTCAGCTTCACTCATGTCTATTCAGGGCTTTCCATTTACAATTAAGGAATGCAAACTCGGTCTAAGTCCACAGAGATTTAGTGCTCAAATTTGAGTATGAGGCAGGTGGCGTCCACCAATAGACCGTTAATACATCTAGATTCAGATTAAAATGTTAGGTGCCATCTGGCAAGTCTATTTTTCAATGTTTGTTTATCTTAGAATTGATTCAAATAAATCTTTAAGTGTTATAGAGTCGGCAAAGTTTATGGATGTTTCATCTTCTTATTTTGCTTATGTATGTGTGTGTATATATATATGGAGAATATTCAAGTGCATCAATCCCTCACTATTTGTGGTGAGAGACACCCCTTTTGGGGAATTTTCAAGTCTTTTATACATCTCTTTTGTACTTGAAATTTCTCCAAAATGGGTGTCTCTCACCACAAATGGTGAGAGATGGATGCATTTAAATATCCCCCATATATATATATTTTATAAATTTGCCTATATAACTTTTATAACACGATTAATTTACCTGTACTACCTTTACTTCATGAGAAATGTGCTTGTATTAATTTTAATATATGACCACTTTACCTATATCATTTTCATCGTATAGTAAGTTTGCTTTTCTAATTGAACCGGACATACCACATAAACAATTTACTATTTATAAAAAGGTCTAATTAAAATACCTCTATTTCTAGTATATCTATTCGAGTCAGTCCCATCCCCATTTCAAATAGACAAGACTTACAAAACTAGCCTACTCAGTCATAACTCACAAAAAAAGATACAGAGAATATCATAAAAGATCCAATTTTTAGTTTATATATGTTGTTAAATTTTAATAGAGATTTTCTTCCATCAGGTTTCTAACCTTTAAACATGGATATGGCTGCACTGGCGGAACCAGTGCATTTGAACGACCATATATCAATTTATGCTGCTTGTCTCAAGTCCTTCCACACATGTCATTTGAACGACCGTGTATTAAAGATTTCTCCCTTCAACTTGGAGGAAAAGAAAAAAAAAAAACGGAAGCTTCCAATTAAGTTTTCACTTGGCAAAAATTGAGAGAGTAAACCAACTAAATCAGAGTTCCACGATGGTCGTGACGAAACTGTTACAAAAAAGACATACAAATAGAGGGTCTAAGGTAATTCACTTCACTTCGTAGTTTCTGCTTGGAAACGCATCAATAATTATGCATAAAAGGAAGTAGAGTAGATTGAAAATCCAAGAAGAATAGAAAAGCATCCTATTATTGAGATCAAAAAGTAAAAAGGTTGGGGGATCTAATATGAGACCTGCTTTACTTTAGATATTACCTGACCTTTTAAGTTTTATGAGGCTAGTTAGAAATTTTGGCCTGAGGGCCATCGGAGTCCTGAAAAGGAATGAGCTCAAGCTTGACTTTTAGGCCTGTGTCTTGACTCCAACTGATTGTTAAAGCCTCCAAACTAAATGGGCTAGAAATGGACTAGCTTTGAACCGATTCTAGCCCAGTCAACAAAAACTAACAAAAGATCATGGCCAAACAATATCCAGGAGGAATATCCAACCATGGAGATGATATAGAACCTTTCATGGCCCATGGGGCTACAAAGTGTGAGATTTGGTTAAAAGATCTAGAAATGTACTTAAAAGAAATGCTATGAGATTTGAATGATTCCAAAATAATGTCCAAAAGAAAAAGAAAGGATAGACCAATCCCATAAGAATCATTCCAAGATAATGTCCAAAGAAAAAGAAATTATACACCAGTTCCCAAGATTTATACAATATAGACACTTTCATGCATGGGCGGAAACACATATAGGGGTATGGGGGTTGAAGCCCCCACCCAATTGGCAAAATGTCCATGAGGTCCCTAAAGCCTAACTAGTCCAACCCCCACTTAAAAAATTGTCCAACTCCCATCTATTTCCCCAAACTCTCTCTCCCTTTTAAAAATCCCTAAACTGATTAACACCTTTCTTTTGGCCATTTTTTTTTTATTTAGTTATATGCAATGGCCCAGAAGAGGGGCCCAATGATTGTCTTGGGTTCATTCATTTCAAAAGGAGAGCTTCGTTTTAGAATGATAGAAGAACGAGAATATAGAACTTGACATAGTATCGGCTCTTTCTATTGTATGGTGTTATAAAAAACTAGTATGATTTTTTTAATAGCTCTTAAAACTCAGGTCACATATATTCGTCACTAAAATTCATCTTTCAAGTTATTGTTTTGAATAAAAAAATTATCTTTTCAAGGCCCCCTCAAACTAAAATCCTGGGTCTGCCATTGCTTTCATGGCCCATGGTCAGTGAGAAAAAACCTTGAAATCTTGAAATGAGGTAATGTTTGGCTAACTGAAAAGAGTTCATTGGAATTATTCTTCTCAATATATTTCATATTCTCAAAAAAAGAGTAAAACTTCTTTTTTTCCAAAAAAAAAAAAAAATGGGAACCCCAAAGAATTTCCAAAAAATGATGTGAGAGACCCCATTAGTTATTTAGAACACATTATACTATGAAATATGAGACCCACATTAGCTATTTCGAACACATTATACTCTGAAATATGAGCTATTTCGAACACATCATTCTCTGAAACTCCTTTTTCTCAGAAAGACCTTAATATCCCTTTTTTTATTTATTTTAGTAGTGGTGACTGCTTCTGTATTGTTTCACTATTTTTTTGCAATAAGGCCAAGTCTTGGCTAGTTCAGGTACAGAAGACCCATTTTGTTATCAGCCTACTACTCGAACCTAGATCGATGTAATCCAATTGCTTAAAAAATAAGACTAAGCCACCCACTTCCAAAATATTGACTTTTGTGCTAACTAAAAATTTTGGGCCAAGCCTATAAAGGCACAGACATGGCCCCAATGTGTAGGCTAAAAGCACAACTCAATCTGGTGCACCGGCACTCTCTTCTTGGCTTTTTCACCAACATCTTTCTCAAAATTATCTTTACCAAAAAAACATTAAATATTTTCAACTCTGGCATTTTCGTTGTAACCTTTTTGAAAACATGATGTAGTGGGTAAATTAAATTTTTTTAAAAATTAATAACAAAAACTGCAATATAAATATAAAATATTTTAAAAATAAGAAATATTACTTTTATACAGCAAAAGCATATTTCGATAAAATCCTGGCTTCCAAAGTTCCAAACTTAAACCTGAGTGATGTAACTTGAAGACCCAAAGATCAATTCCCGAGCATGTGTGTGATAGAAAGGTGCTAATACCACTCAACAATGAGTATTATCTGTATAAGATTAAGTTGCAAACACTACTTTACGTACCATGAGTGTATTGGATATTCTTCTTCTTCTTCTTTTTCTCTAATATGGCCAACCAACGAGAAGTGATACTATCAATCTGAAGATCTAGGGATCGATCCTTATGGCCCGTTTCTTTATCAGAATTCTAAGAATTCATATTTGGGAGAATTTCATATTCTCCAAAAGTTGTCCCCTTAAGGTGGAACTACAAATTCCTCTTTTTTATGGAGGATTTGAAATTCCAACAAATGGTACGTATAAAGAGTGAAATTCTTGAAGATCTTTTGGGTAATTGGAATTTGAAATTTTAATGAAAAAAACACAGCAATTTAAATGTTAGGAGAAAAGATGTCATATCATGTCTAAAAAATCCTCAACCTCTCGAATTCTAGTTATAAATTACGATAAAGAAATAGGCCTTTAAACACGTGAGTGTGATAAGAAGTGCCAACTCCACTCATGACTAAACCAGGAGAGTGTGTGTAGTGTTGGCTACACTTTACTTCACAGTGGAAATTTTTTTTCCCAGCCGAGTAAAAAAAGCTCGATCGAGAACCTAGGATTCGACATTCACTTTGTCTGTTTATGTTTGGACGAGAATCTCCTGCATGTAATCTGCATGTCCACGTGTTAGCATCTGAGACCTGGCACGTCATGGGCCCATATATCCCCATGCCTCTTCACGATAAAAATGCAAGAGGTGGTCTAGCTTCTGCGTTTTTCCGGGACAGTAGGTCCCATAGCTCACATGTGTGGAAAACGACAATGCATTAATCAATGAAGATCACTTTATTATAGTGGGGTAAATTTGCACAGGAAGATGGCCCACTCCCTGCCATTCCACACCACCAAATCATGATCATACCGCTTGCGTATCCTGCAAGGGTTTATACCCGAAGGGCACGTCTGTATACACACCCTTTCAGTTGAAGGAAAAATTAGCACGACAAGAAATTTCATAAAAATGAAAACCTCGAAAAAGAATTCCTACATGAATTTCGAAGGGAACATTAGCACGTCAAGAAATTTCATAAAAATGAAAACCTCGGAAAAGAATTCCTACATGTTTGGTGTTATTTTTTTTTTCCTCGTTGAATTGGTACTAATTTTGTTTTATGTGGTCGTATATTCCTTATAAAAAATCAAAAATTTATATTTTGTACAATGATTTTTCGAAGAAAATAACATAAGATGTATATAATTTATTCAACATCAAATCATAATTTATTTAAAGAAATAAAAAAAAAAAATGAAAGAGTGTGGGGTTTTCGGTTGAAAGGGAAAAGAGTGAGGAAATGAGATTACATAAGAGGAAAATCTATTTCCTATACTCCCATATGAAACTCATTTCCAGCATTACTAAGGAAACTGCTGACAAGACAGGAAAGAATTTCTTTGTTATTGTTCCACATGAAAAAATAAGTTTTCAGTGAAAAACCGTCCACTTTTCTACATAAAAGTATTACATAAGCATACCCTGAATATTTCTAATGCCATTATCTACGATGATACTGCCAGTGGAATGGAATTGATGGTCCTAAAAGGAAGGACTTGATGGAGGGAAAGTTTTCACCTACACGCAGACCGCACGCTGTTCTCATGTTGTAGGGCTTGTAGGGCTCACTTGAATGTATTCTTATTATTGAGGTCGGATAGTTGGAAAGTTATCTTTAGTAAAAAGTCAAGTCCCGTTAAATTATCATAGCCCTTGATTTAATAGCTTAAAATTTAATTATCTTTAGTCATGGATTTCTCTGAGATTCAGTTGAATGGTTAATAAGGCTCAATGAGCATAAAATTGGATATGATGGCAGATCATGTGGGGGTAAAGAGTATGGAGGGAGCTACACATATCAGAAATAGGCCCAAGTGGGCTTCATAGAGCTAAGTAGTGTGTCTCAGCCTGCTCGGAGGTGAAAATTCTCCATTGACAGAGTGCAAGATCAAGCTTTTGATGTGTTCATCTAAATCCAGTAGACAACCTTTTTTCTCTCTGGTAAATAGGAGCTCTCATCGGGTGGGCCAGCCCGGCCCACATAGCCCCGGCCCACTTTTGATAAGGCTTGGAATATAATTTGGGACTCTTTCTAATTTCGTCGGGCTTGGATTAAGTGATAGAAAGACAAAGCCACCCGGCAAAGAGGATTGCTTATAATTTAGTGATACTTTCTTTAAATGATTTCTAAAAAGGCCCATACAATTCATAAATAGCCCATTTTGGCTTGACTTGGGTCGGATAGGAGGGGCTTGTGTTTCTAGATTCGGCCTGGGCCTGATTCGCCTCAGCCCAACCTGGCCCAGCACATGAACAACCTACCAATAGATACTCACATGCCCATAGACACTACCCAAGTTATCTTACCATCAATGCTATTACCAATGATTGATCCCTTGTTTTTTATGTGGAGACGAAGGTGCCTCACCATTGTCCTATCAGTTTATTGGCCAATAGCCCTAACTTCAACTATCAACATTATCTTTTTTTATTTTTTAAATTTATTTTGGTATTCTTAGATTTTATTTTAAATCCTCCCTAAATTATTTTTGATTAGATTAGTTAAAGTCTCTAAAGAATATAGTGTCCTTTTAATTATAGTCAATAATCATTTATGAAATTCCAAACACATTTATCTCTATTTAGAGTAAAGTTGAATTTTGAAATTTTCTTTTTGGGTTAGGTTTTCCCCCCTCTTCAATCAGGTTGAGGATTACTGACTTGTCCGTCACCCATGACAACTTAATTGAGATTACCTGTGTGCATATTAAGTTGTTCATGGTCAAAAATTTTCCAAGCTGACACATTAGATTTTTTAGGCCTCTGATATATAGGCCCAGATTCAGCCCAAAGATCTGAAACTTAGTTCCAAGCGCAGCTTGATACATGGGGCTGTGCCTTTGATTAAGAATATATTAGCCAAAGCCCGGCCGGTTAGGAAATTAGGACCAGGCAGAGCCCATGGGCTAAAAACCAGAGCCAAAATCTAACCCATTCTGTGCCAGGCTTGGGTTGGGCTCAGGCTTGTCTGTCCCAAGATAACCCCTACCAAAAACCATGGTAGGAAAAGAGTTTTAGAACTCCATTTCAGCATGAATTGGGTCGATAAGAGATCTAAAACAAGAAAACATTAGCAGTGTACAAAGGATTAAATGTATTGTGCATCCAAGTCCAAGTTTTTTCCCAATCTTCTGATGCCAAAAGAGGTGAGATTGGACAAGTGAACCTCACCTCTCTAAAACCAAAGTTACGAAATGTGTATATTCTTTCTAACTATTCAAACGACAACATATATCTCATAATGGCGACAACGACATCAAAATGTCTTTACATTGAAATATGTTGGGTCAATGTCTTATATATCTCATATGTAGGACTCATCCAGGTCGTTTGATACCCCACCTCCCCGTGATTGGGGTGGCATCAGGTGAGCTCCCTAAAGGCTAAAGGAGTACACATGGAGGGTCCATGAGAGAGACCTGCAGGTGAGCACACTGCACACCCCATTATAAATATGCAATTTCAAAATGTGTTTTAGAAATGGCAATAGAGAAAGTGAGAACCACATGGACAATATTTGTCGGTGACTGTTGACACATACTGATTAGGTTCCATAGATGGGTCGATTACAGAGGGACTGATGTAGAGAAGAAATAGGTTGAGAAGGAGCTGATTAAATCCTTTCGGCTCTCATTTTCTATTATCTAAATACTAAGCCCCTCCCGCCCGTTAACCTATAAATACATGAGTCCTTTTGGGCTCAAAATGCCACACGACCCGTTACGATATGAACCCACACGATATAATGGGTTTGAGTGGCCTCTTAAAAGGTTCATGTCATTAATGGGTCGGATCCGCTAACACGTTAAATCAGCGGGTCGTTAATGAATAAAATCGGTAACCCATTAACAACCCGCCAAATCGGTATGATTAACGACTTGTTTTTATTATTGGATTTGTATTGTAGTTGTTATTTTATGCTATGGAATATGGATTGCTCATGATCATTGGTGACAAACTGAGAGGCTACTTTATTATTTATGAAAACTAAGGGGACATTTTATTTTTCACACTATTTAATAAAATCAAATGGATATTAAGTCACTTTATAAATAATTAACGGGTTAAACAGGTTGATAGTAGCGGATTATGCGTGTTAATTGATATGGTCCGAAATGACCTAATATATTTGACAGGTCACACCGGTCGTATCGTGTAACCCATTAAATTATCGTGTCGTGTTCGTGTTTTATTTTTGCACCCGTTTGTTTAATGGGTCATATACGGGTTAACGTGATTTTAACACGAATTCGTTAACACGACACGATTGACAACCCTAACTTGAACCTTGGGTAGCTAAGTGAGCATTGTCACTCCTTACCACTCACATAAGAAGACATTCTCCTCTTGTTCAGTACCTGCTCATGAGTTATGTATGATCCATTGGTCTTATCCATGAACAAGCTTGAATCACATGATTCCCAAGTTCTAACTCAAAAGAGAAGTGCTTTTTAGGGATGTAAATGGGTACCCGATTCTCCGATTACCCGGAAGTTCCGACCCGTTAAAAACTGGGTTTGGGTCTTTTTTTAGGCCCTGATAAATAAATGGGTCCGAGACTGGTTCCACCTTGGTTCGAACCTATAGACCTAAGATCCAATAATATTATCTCGATTTTAGAAAATCTCTCCTAAAAACCATATATATATTTAATATGATTCTCTACCTAGACCCGGACCTGGATCCAAACCCGTTTCATATATGGTTCCGGAGCTAAGAAACCGGTTCTGAAATGGTTCCGGTTCCACCTTCTCCTTAACCTAGACCGGAACCGACACATTTACAACCCTACTTTCAATTTGAAAAAACAAAAACCCAGCAAAATGGGTGGGTCGATCTAGTGTTAAATGGTTGGGGTTGAAAGATGGCTTGTGGGTTGAGAGAACCTATATTCGACCTATTTTATATGCATGTCAACCTGACCCGACTCCAAGAAATCCGGTTCAGTATCTGATCTTGACCCAGATCCAGCCTATATAACCAGGTTGAGTTACACATTAGAGTGTGGGTTGAGTCGGTAGATCAACGATGCTTAATCAGTTTTGAAAGCAAACGGGTTGGCCATGCTAGAAAGTCTGCAGGTTATGACCCAATATATATCCGCCCCATTTATTAGAAGGGTGAAAGGTCAGACCCCTTCTTTAAGTGCCAGTCAAAGTTTGGCATCTACATCCAATTCCAACTTATCACATATATAAGCTGGAGTAGGATAAGGATTTGATCAGGTTTTGCACGAGCACAATCGTCTCTTTGGAAAGGAAGATTTATGTATGCATATCCATTTTCAGTTCTAGAAGCCTACTCTTCCAGTCCAACTCCAGCCTCCACATCCTTTTACTCTGTTAAAAAAATGACATCAAATTTAGTAATGCTCTTCAATGGGGCCCACTTAGAAGCAGAACTGTTCAAAGTAAATATCGGCCTTTTATCTGGGCTCTAAAGTCGAGCCTGAGGTGAGATTTAATAATGGACCCATTGAAGAGCATCAACAAATTCTTCATAGTGGTTAAAAATGAAGAACAAATGTTATATATATATATAAAAATTAATCATCAAATAACCTTTCCTTGCCTTTAATAAAAGCTGAATCAAAGGGAAAATATAAGATGAACATGTTCTTTACACCCTGATAAGAAAAAAATGAACACCCAACCATCATTCTAGTAGTTCATACTCTAGTAAAATCAAGCCCCATGGGTGCCTTATATGAGAGTATTCATGGGCTGGCCAGGCCTAAAAGCTAGTTCGATACTTTCAGAGAAGATATCACATGAAAAACACTTTAATTTAAAATGTATTTTATAATTTATAACTTGGCCCGACCGGATTGATTAAATGGATAGACTTGAGCTATCTATGCATTTGCATTTGGTCTGGATAGGGGCCTCAGTCCTGCCCATGATAGCGTTGCAAGCTTGACTACAATTTTTGTCCACGTCAATGGGCCCCGCAATTTGGATAAGTAGAACCGCGCACGCATCATGGACGGCTACATAAAAGTAGTCTTTGCTCGGCTGCAACCCATCGCAACCCGAACCAGTCAAACAAAGTGGGCGCTTGCTTTTTGGCTGCACTTGCCACACTTTCCTCCTCTCCTTGTATTCTATTTCTATCCCATACAGTGTTAGTCCCATTTTTCAAATTTGCCTCATCTAGAAGAAACAATATAAGGATCAACAGTTTTGTCATCTCTTTGATTCCTGTGTTAACCAACTTCCCACCAATAATGGTCACACTTCACCAGTGCCCCAGGACTATGGCTATATGGTCATTCTTTGACTACAGACTGCCCACAGGAAAAAAAAAAAAAAAAAACATTAGCCCATAGTTTCAATGAGCCATCCACCTGGTGGGCCACACTTGTGAAGATTAAAGCCCAAAAGATAGAGCAAATTGGAATGTCTGAGTCAGACCTCTTTAGCATCTTTGTCATCACATCAGCAACTGACAAGACAAATCCTAACAAAAATATTTATTCCAGTGAAAAGTCAATTGAGGCATTGACTGAACTACTTGGATCCCCTCACAGCAGCCCTTATTAATTTGATCAGTGGGCCTTCATCTCATGTCTTCCCCCCCAAAATGCTAGTTCTTGAACAAAATCAGCTCCAATTGGAGTAGGAGCCACTACCATCATTTTTTTTCCTAATCTTGTGTGATGCTGCATGTAATCAATCAGATTGGGCTCTTCTATCATCCACTGTTGATACCAATTCTCAATTTGATTAGAAGGTCTGGAAATAACAACCTCTTCAAAAAGTTGTCGAAGAAGCTGAATCAAAACCCCAGAGACAAGAACCATCATCTCTCTCTCTCTCTCTCTCCCCCTCACTTTCCCTCCATTTTATCTTTACTTTACCACTCCATTCCATTCCCTCTGTTTTCGATCTCATGAAGAAGAAGATTAAGCAACAGGAGTGGGCTAACGACAACCGTCCGATCCTCCACATGTACGGCTCTACTAGTACTACCTCTCTTCTCTTCCTGCTCCTGATTCTGCTGCAAGCATCCGCCACCGGATCCCAACCCGCCCCGTCGACTCAGCAAAACTTACATGGAGCGGGTACCCGATTCACTCCATCGATGGCGATCATCGTCGTCGTCCTCATCGCCGCCTTCTTCCTCATGGCCTTCTTCTCCTTCTACCTCCGCCTCTGCGCCGGCGACATCCGCGGCCGCTCCGGCTCACTCCGCCGCACGCTCACCCGCGCCCGCCGCGCCCTCCGCCGCGGGCTCGACCCGGAAGTGATCGACTCGCTCCCGACTTTCCAGTACTCGGCCGTGAAAGGGCTCAAGTTAGGGAGCGAGTCGCTAGAGTGCGCCGTCTGCTTGAACGAGTTCGAAGACGACCAAAACCTTCGTCTCCTCCCCAAATGCAGCCACGTGTTCCATCCTGATTGCATCGACTCCTGGCTCGTCTCCCACACCACGTGTCCTGTCTGCAGATCCGATCTCGTAGCGGCCGATCCCGACACGGATGTTGCTGCTCCAGCCGAAACGCCCGATCCCGCTACCGAAGGCGAAACGCGAGATGTGGTGCCGCTGCACCAGGTCGCCGTCGATGTGTGCGACGATCCGAACCAGGATCCGCAGCCCGAGCCGATCCCGATCCGGTCGAAATCGACTCGGCAGCCGCTGAAATTCCCGCGATCGCACACGACGGGGCATTCGCTCGTGCCGCCGGGGGAGAACGTTGATCGGTTTACCCTTCGGCTGCCGGAGAACGTGAGGAAGGAGATGGTCGGCGGGAGGCTGGATCGGTCGGCGAGTCACACGGCGGCGGCGGCGTTCGGGACGGGAGGCAGGTCGGGCTCTGGCGGGAGCGGCCGCGGGAGGTTCCAGTGGCGGTTCGACCGGGCGGCGAAGTCGGACCGTTGGGCCTTCTTGACGGCCCCGGGCTTCTTGAGGTCGGTTTCCGTTAGGTCGCAGAAGAGAGCAGACGGCGAGCAGACGGCGAATGTTAAGCCCGTGCTGCCATCCGTTAAGACGCCGTTTGATTGCCTTGGCGGGAAAGAGGATGCAGATGCCGAGTCGGCCCCAGTTCGGTCCTCGAGTCCGGTTTTTACCGTGTCGACTCAGTAGCCATCAGTAAAAAAAACAAAAAAAAAATATGGAAAGAGACTATTTATTGAGATTTTCCGAAAGATGTGGCCCACTCAGTTGATGAATGGGATCGGCCTGATGAGCGGTTGGATGGATCTCACACGTTTGGCATCTATACAGGTGACTTTCTTTAATCCTACTTTTTCCATTTGAATTTATTTTGAGCCATTTGATTGGGGGATTGGTAAAGTGTTTTGTTGTAAGTTGACCTCTACAGAGGGGTCTCATTCCTGTTTTTAAGTTTTGTAATTGGAAGAGGAAGAGATGTATAGAAATGGTCAGTTAGAAACCATTAAAAAGGATTGAAAGGGGTTATAAACTTATAATTGTGGTCCTGGTACATTACACATCAAAATGCAACTTGAAGATTGTCAATTTTGGGCTGTGGGGCCCACCTCAATTAATGCCAGTCACTAGACTGGGGAAGTCTAGTCTGGATTGGGCAGAGGCCCAAAAGGGGCAAGGCACCCAAAGTTTGGTTGTTGGAATAAAGATATTTTCTGATTATTTTAGGGTGAGTTAGTCTGTTCTGTTGCATGTAATTAAGTTTTTGTGGGAATTCCAAGGCTGACTTTTAAAAGTGGTTAAAAATGAAAAATTAAAGTTGAATATTTTAAAAAATATCAATGGCTTCTCTATAAATTAAAATTGAATCAAATGGTAGATAGGAAATATTTTCCCACCCATCACCGTAATAATTCAAATATTAGACAAGCCAAGGTCCCATCCAGACCGCTAACTTTATACGGAGATTTCAGAAATAGAAAGAATGAAAGAGTATAATTGGTATAAATTTTATTGGTAGAATTCGAAAATATTTCAGTTAGGGTCCCAAAACTTTACCAAACTCACTAACCCATAAACTGACTTGTATCCTCTACGCGGTTAGGTAAAACTGACCAAGATAAGAAAAAAGGGGTTGACCCTTACAAGTTATAACCCATTTGACCTAAAAAAGAACATGAAAAAGAAAAAATCTGTAATCCATTTGGCTTTGCTTGCTTCCCTTCCCTGCCAAAGATATTATCAGGACAGGCATTATGGAGCAGGATCATTACTAGTTGCACCTGACAAAGGAAAGGAAGAAAATGATTAAACAAAGGTTTTTCGTCCAAACAGTGATCACAATTTTTTAAATGGCCACTTAGTTCCCTTTGACCCAAGCCAAGCCCTGGTCTGACCCATTCAAGATTCCAAAACAGCTCCATCATACTACTTTAGCAGAAATTCAGGCATCGGCTTTGACTTTGAATTAGTGATAGAAAGCTCATAGCCTCGCCTATGTTTGGCCTGAATAAGGAGTTATATGTATCTTAGTGATTTGTTTATCCAAACATGTGATTAGAAAACCCAAAAAGGTGATGGAAAGCCCGATCCGATGGGCTAAATGGGCGGGCTCAGGTCTAACAATTTGTAAGCTGGGCTGGTCACTTGAGGCCCACGTCGTGCTTGGGCTGATACGGGCCTCTTTTACTAAAGGCAGGTCGGGTCGGGTATAGATCATATGCCTCAGCTTAGCCTGGCCCATGAAGCTTCAAGTGCGTGAAACTTGAGTTAGATGATGACAGAGTTGTCAATTAAAGTTGGATTGCAGTAAGGTCGATAGTGATTCCTCGTCTATTTTCCTTTATGATGAACATAATGATAGTTATTCAAGATGAGATCCTTTTGATTTATGTTGTAAGGTTAATTAAGAGGGAAAATCAACAATAAACTAAAATTGTGGAGAAAGGCATTTGAGACAATTGGGTCAAGTAGTAGAAAATGTTAGTGTTGGTGGAACTGGTTCTATGAAAAAAGAGAAAAAAAAAAAAATTTGCTTCAAGTCATCCCATAGTGATGATCTAAGATGTGGGATGTGGGCTACATTTAAAAGAATGCAAGTTTCTAAATAAGAAATTGGTTATCAAAAGGGTTATTTTTCATTGGATTTCAATACTTCTCCTACAGGAAAGAATGCATGAATATGAAAAGTGTTATCTAAGAAAAAAAAAATCTTATTTTTGAGAATTTCCAACAGAAAATAAAAAACATATTAAGTGCAATTATTATGGAATTCGAGAATGGTACATGTGGTAATCTGAATTAAAAACGACATGCACATGCTACAAATAACAATGAGTTATAATACATTTGTAGTCAATTTATATTGAAATGGTAGATCAATGGAGGGCAAGGAAAGTAGAGTTCTATGTGATAGATGATGGTTAACTAATATAAATGTCATTTTTATAAAATGGCAGTTAGACTTTTTTTTTGAATTTTTTATGGTAGTTAGACTTGCTATATGTATGGAGCTGAAATTTAGCAATAAGGGAATGAGAAAAGGCTGAATAGATGAGACTTTAGTGCATATGTTAAAACGTATATATGAAAATTTTAAGAAGGTTGTTTTTCTTTCTATTTACCCCCCTAAGGTTCTCTTACTCTAAAAGTTGGCCATTGTTTTATTCTGCATAACACCTCTTCCTTTTCGTTTTATTAACTTTCGTGTCCCTAAAACATAACTCTAACGAGAATAGGCAATCACCATCAAGTATCTGCTGAATTTTTATAAGGGGCATTCGGCGAGAGGTCCCTCAAAGTGCGACTTTATTGCAAACAGTCCACAAAAAAAAGTCATGCAGCCAAAGGTCCTCTAACAGATTCTCATACCTGATATGTCTAATTTACCCTTTATTTAAATCACATCCCATGATTGGTGAAATATCTCATTAATAATAGTCAACTACCACTTAATGGGCCACGATTAATGGAATCTCATTAATTAGATTTTCAAATAAATTCTAAAAACACAAAAATAAATTTCAAAATAATGCAAATAAATTTCAAAAAACACAATAAATTTAAAAAAGTAATAAATTTCAAAAGAACGCAGATAAATCTAAAAAGACACAAATAAATTTCAAAAAATATAAATAAATTTCAAAAGATGAAAATCAACTTCAAAAGATCCAAATAAATTTAAAAGATCCAAATAAATTTCAAAAAAATATAAATAAATTTCAAAAGACTCAAATAGATTTCAAAAGACGTAAATAAAATTAAAAGACGCAAATAAATTTAAAAAAACGCAAATACATTTGCCAAAACTAAGATAACTCAATTTTCCAAATTAGTGAACAATGTGGCAAAAAATGCAAGTCTTTTTGTCAAAAACTCAATTAAATTTATTTCAGAAAATACAAATAAATTTCAAAAGACACAAATAAAATTCAAAAACACAAATATATCTAAGAAAATACAAATAAATTTGCCAAAAACACAAAAAAGATTCGTTCAAAAACTTAATTTTTTTTTTAAAATGGAGATAAATTTGTCAGAAACTCATATTTTTCAAAAAATCGAATAAATCTACTAAAAACTCATATAGATTTGTTTATAACTCAGATAGATTTGTTTCAGAACTCAGATAAATAGCCTAAAACTCGGATAGATTTGTCTAGAACTCAGATAAATTTATCCAGAACTCGGATAAATTTGTTCCAGAAGTCAGATAAATAGCGAGAAACTCAGATGAATTTGTCCAGAACTCAGATAAATTTGTCCAGAACTCATATAAATTTTTTCCAGAAGTCAGATAAATAGCCAAAAACTTAGATAGATTTTGTCCAAAACACAAATAAATTTGACAAAAAATACGAAACTCAGATAAATTTAACTTTGACTGGAATGGGGATGGACTGTTGGAACGGGTCAGGTCGAACCTAATCCGGAACTGCTGTAGAACCTAGGCCCACTTTCTTCTTCTTCTTCATTCTTGAATCAGAAACACAAAACCCATCTTCCATTCGCCTTCTTTCTTGATTCCGGCGATGGCATGGTGCGGCGTCCGGTGGCGATCCCCCTTCTCCGGCGACAAGTAGGAACGACGGTGGCGCAGGAAATCCGGCGATGACATAGAAGATCGTCTTCTTCTTTGTTTCGTGTTCTGCAAGTCTTCTTCTTCGTTGCAGGGGTCTTCTTCTTCTTCTTTGCAGGGGTCTTCTTCTTCGTTGCAGGTGTCTTCTTCTTCTTCTTCTTTGTTGCAGGGGTCTTGTTCTTCAGAAATCGATCTCAACTGTTAAGATCCAATCCTTCAATGTCTATGTCCGATTTGAAGAAGAAGAAGAGGGAGAATGGAAGATTTAAAATTTCAAAATTTAAAATTATGCATAATCAGTTGAAAGGGAAAATATGTCATAAAAATGTATGAGGTGGCGTGTCTAAGGACTTCTCACCGAAAGATGTCCAAGTTGCATGGACTACAGGCCTTAGAGGAAAAGTTGATGGACTGGAGGCCTTACAAGTCCAGCTGACGTGTTTAGGGACTTCTCACCGAAATATGTCCAAGTTGCATGGACTACAGGCCTTAGAGGAAAAGTTGATGGACTGGAGGCCTTACAAGTCCTATATGAGGGACCTCTCGCTAATTATCTCTTTTTAGAAAAAACAATAGCTTTACCCTTACATTGATGAAGTATAAATGGGTGCAAATGTTATTATTTACAAAAATACCATTGCTTTTCTCAAGTCCCAAATGGTTCTATCTCAATGTCTCTCTCGTACACATAAAAGTCTAATCAAGTGTTTTTGAAACTTTCATCAACTCAACGGTGGGTCGTGATGGATTGGAGTCAATTATTACCAATTATATTTATTTTCATTATGATCTTTTGAATTTGATAAAATAGGTCTCATATTGATAAAAATGAATTTATAAAGGGTACCCTCTCCCACCAGATGTATTATCTGTTAGTAATTATGTTGAGAAAAGTAGACGATAATGGTCAAGATTTGTAATAAAGTTGATGATATAAAAGATAAATTTACAAGCTTTAAAGAAAAAATGTCCAATTAATAAGTAATAGTCCATGGTACGCCTATCAGTCCAATCCATACAACCCATGAATCCTAAATTGTAGCAGTTCAACCGGCTCTTAACTTTTTAATTGTAACATTAGCATTAACTATTGGGGAGTGGGCTCCACCCAAGGTGGAATATTGAAAAATGCCTCTACTAACGCCTCGAGTTTTTTTTGTAGCAATGGTTAGATGAGAGAATTTAAGATGGTATCAGAGCCAACCGGACACAAGTTCAAATCCCACGAGGAATGAATCAGCGCGAAAAAAATGCGTGCCACCAAAAGTGTGCCAACCGAGTTCCACCTGAGGGGGAGTGTTAAAGAGTGCCCTCCACCCGCGGGGGAGTATTAAAAAGTATTTATATTGCCTCTCCTAATCCTTTGAGTGTTGAGGAGTGCCCTCCATCTTAGGGGGAGTATTAAAAAGTATTTATATTGCCTTTACTAATCCTTCGAGGTTTTGGTTGGAACGTTCAGCTAAAGAAATTTAAGATTAACTTCTCATTCCATGGCACATAACCAAATTACCCCAAATGAACAACTAACCCACATCAATAAAGTAACACATATCTACTTGGGGTCTCGTAGCCCTTCAAATCTATGGAGCCATTTAAATCATCCAAACATGTGTCTCACCTTGCCCCACAACAATAAAAAAATAAAAAAAGAAATGAAATTCATTGATGGAAAGGAGGATGTGACTAGTTGCCAGTCGTGAGGAAGGCCACCAGTGTGCAAGTGGTTACCGAATGATGAACAATAATACAATCATCAATAGAAGTTTTTTGAAATGGTTTGGACATATGAATATATGGTTTGCAAGAAATAATAGAGTTATGGTTATGTATATCAGTATACGAGATATGTATGTTTCTTTAGCAGAATTTGTAATGTTTGGAGATTCAAAAGCATTAATGTGGTGGTTGTTCCTGGGTTTTTGTATTATGTGTTCGTTTGATGGAATTCGAAATTCTAGCGAGCTAAAAACTCAAAATAACCTTTGAAACTCTCAAAGTTTCAATATCCTTGACATTTATGGATGCTTAAGTGGAGGTGAGGATTTAAAAATTCCGCTTAGGGGGCAGTTTTTTGGGAATTTATAAATTGCCTAGATAAGAATTCTACGAATTTTACTAAATAAGTATATGAAAAAGTTGCTTGAGATGGTTTGGATGCATACATAAAAATTCAGAAATTACATATTGCAAGGATATAAGTTTTTGAATTGGGAGTGGAAAGAAGCTTAAAGTCCTTTTAAACTAAACATGTTCAATATACCCTAATAGCATTTTTTTTTCTTTTTGAATAATTTCAATCATTCACTTGCAAGAGCAAATGCATATAGCACGAAAAGAACATATTTTGATATTTTGACAAATTTAGCCCGACGTTTGTATAATTGCCATTCACTTATAAAACACCACAGAAAAACATTACATTTTTATATTGGTGAAGTTCTACCATCTTTTTGTGCAAACAGTTTTCTGTGAGAAAAATTAAGCCTTAAAACCAATGTACTTTTCGGATTTCCCCACGGCAAGGGCAAAGGGTGTAGGAAGGAGCTCCACTAGGACAATTTCTTTATCAAATTTATGAAAAATTGCATATTTTTTTGTCACTCTTCTCCTCACCTAAAAATATCTATACCAAAAACAACAAATAGGAACGGCCCCGAACCGTTCCTGACAATAACTGGGACGGGTCTAAACCACGCCAAACTCTGATGTTCCTAAAACATTAAAACGGGCCAAAATCGTTCCAAATAAAAAAATTTGGAAAACCATTCTAAAATTCATAAAACAGTTCCAAAATCAAATATCTGGAACGGTTTTAAATTCTTCCAGATTTTCTGAAACTGTTACAAATTCAAATTTCTAGAACGGTTAGTGGTCCGTTTTGGAACTATTTTAAACACTTCCAGTTTTTCTGAAACCATTCCAAATTCAAACTTCTGGAACAATTTTTGAAGTGTTACAATACTATAAAGGATGGTGTTGGACTGTCCCTAATTTAATTATTATTATTTTAAAAATAATGTCGCTGTAATGTTTTCATTTGCCACTAATTTTTTAAATCACAAATAAAAAATTGAAACCCATAAATTATTGCATTCACATCTACACACATTCATATCACACATCATTAGTTAGTTCACAAGATTTAAAATTAGAATCAATATGCTAGCTTGAAATTAAATTTTACAATTTACAATATTTGGGAATACATACATATATAACACAAAACAACCCACAACCTTTTGAGAACATTCATCCACTTCATTTCTAAAAGAAATAAAAAGCAACGAGGTTCATCTGATTACATTTGTTGTGCCATATCACATTTTTCCCTTTTTTTGTGGAAGAAGCCCTCCAATGAAAAACAACAGTAAAAGCTTTTCCAAACATAAATGAAGATTCGAAAACTGAAGACAGTTTTTTAGCACATTATAATAATTGAATAATCCAGAACCTTAAGAAACAATGAACTAAGAACATCTCCAACAAAAAGGGGGGAAATTTAATGCAGTTACCTCTTGACTGTTAGCAGACTCTTTCAGAGATAACTCTCTTCTAAGATCATTAAGCTTCTTTTGAGATGCTACTACATTTCCGCCTACTCATGACAAATGATTTAAATAAAAGGTTGAACATAAGCACTCCAAAAGAAAATTAGGTATGAGGATAACATCAATAATGAAGCCTTCCTTTTCATAGCTGTCTCCAATGCAATTTCAAGATGTAGCTTCCTTGGCACCAAATCATTCTTACATGTTGGAAAGAATTATAAGTTAGTACCGCATGCATCGGCATGAATATAAGTAGGAAAACTATGATTCTTATGGAGAGACAGGATAGCAAAGAAAACGTTGTAAAATTGATAAGAAAGAATTTAAATCCCTTTCATATTCCAATTGAGCTCTACTAAGCTCATGGTAAATCACTGAAGCCCAATGACATGAGAGCAGATTTATAATCAGAACAGCACATCATCAAATGGGATATAGTTTGTCCACCTTATGTCCCAACTAATACCCAATGTGTTTCAGTTCCTAATCAATATGCATAAAAAAAACTAACTTGGAATAGAATTATCAGACTCAAATTCCTTCCCAAGAAAAACACTAATGAACTTCTTAATCGTCTATTAATGCTGCAAAATTGTCACGACCCGGGCCCGAGATCGGGGCTAATCCGAATCGCGATGTCTTCATACTTACTCCTGTAAATCCTGAATTAACCGAAGTTAAGACAAGACTCACAAGGGATCTAGCCTGCATACCTGTCAAATGTACTTTTTTGCGGAAATACATATATACATTGACAATAAGTAACTTTACATAAAAAGTAAAGTTCACATATACAAAATTCACAGACAACATATACCAACATTTCACATTTTAAATACAATGCAAGTGGTATCTAATTACATCTCTAAACGATTTACTACAAAAATCTTAATCAAAATATCCAAGTTCGATCGCCCTCCGAACTATGCCCACTCCGCTAATCCTCCTGGAGGAATCGGATGGGCCTCCTCCACAGGCGGCGCAGCCTTTGCAATGCCGGCACGGGCAACTGGGCCTGTAATGCCATCAATAACACTATGAACACGACGGTTCAGCAATGTATAAACAATCTATGATAAATCATACTAGGCATGTTCATTTCTCAATGCAATAACTCTAGAATTAAATCTAGAACAGTACAAAGTCTTGTACAGTGCAAATAACCAATAATCAATGACTAATTTCAACTACAACAGTAGTATTATCATTGTTCAATTCAGTTTCTCTCCAAAGGAAGTGTTAGTCAGTTCATTTCATTCAGTATTCATTCATTTCGTTCATTTCATTCAATTCATTCATTTCGTTCATTTCATTCATTTCATTAATTTCATTCATTTCATTAAGTGGCTTATGGGACTATTCAGTCCAATGTAATTCACTTTTCATTACATGGCTTATCAATTCATTGACTTTTCAGTCTATGTGTGGAATCTACCAGTGTCTTGATCAGAAATCACTGGTATCACCACGGAGCTCCGGAACACCCCAATCATCTGCTGCAGCAGGAATTATTCATTGCATTGTTACCTTTAGTAACTGTTCATTAGTTCATTAATCATTGTATTAGTAATCATTACGTTGCATTTAGTCAATGTTGTCCCATACGGGTTAGAACTCCCTATCTATGTCCGTTTCTACTGAACTTTCTTTCATCTTTAGACAACTAACTAGGTGTGAATATTGGCTACTAAATGCACGTGTTATTATCGATGGACATCACATTTATATGTTTAATGTGTGCATTTAGTTTCCAAAATTTTCACCCACGATTTCAAAATCCACTGACAATTAATATTTGGCTAGTATCATGTCACTGGCGGTTAGCCGGCGGCTAGCAGAAATGTAGTCGGCGGCTAGCCGGAATGTGATTGGCGGCTAGCCAAAATCTCAATTTCGGTGAACCGCCATTTCGCGGTTAGCTTACTGTTAGCTTTCCAGAAGCCGGTATCCCTAACAGAATTTCTGACCCAATTTCGGTTACCTCATGGTTTCCTTGCGGCTAGCCGAAATTTAGATTTCGGCTAACCGAAAATTGGCGGTTAGCTTTTCAGAAGCTCGCCCATTTTACAGATTTTGACGGTTGGCTTCGTTGTTAGCCTTACGGCTAGCCGAAATTCGCCCAGAATGTCATTTTCGAGCTTCAGAACTTCTGAAGCAAATTTCTAAAGACTGAGTTCCTCAAACTCAAGTCTCTTTAACAATCTATAAAATCCAAGAAAACATACTCTTGGAGTAATCATTCACCATTCCCATTCAATCCCTAACAAAACCCATTCTACCACAAAGAAAGGGTTTGAGAACCCATTCACTATAACTCAAGAAAGTTTATAAACTAGCATTTGAATCATAGATATGTAATTACACTTGCCTCTAATAAAGATTGATGAAGAAAACCCCCTTTCTTTAGCTTAGGTTGAGTGGAAACTTCTCAACTTGAATGTCTCTTCCGAGAAAGTCCAAGAAGAAAATGAAGGAGGTGGAGAAGATGAAGTCCTCTTCACTAAATCACTTCAAAAATCCCTCTCTTGTGCTTGGCGGAGTTGAAACGGAAGGAAGAAGAAGAAAAGGAAGAAGGAGAGCTCTAGGGTTTTGAGTGAGCTGGAGACGGTGGAAATGAACTCAAAGGAAGTTCATTCCTTTTATATGAGTTCTTTTTGCAACTAAAGTCCACTTATCAAGGTTATTTACGTTTTGAGTCAAATGAAGGGTCATTTGACCGGATTCTCGTCAAACGACTTCAAACCTATTACGAAAGTTTACGTACTCGTCGAGATATGCGCGTTGATATCTAGAGTTTCCGTATTCGACAAAATACGTATAAATCCGTATTTACGAAAAAGGTCTTATTCTCTTAATTTAAGCTCAACACTCATTCAATTCATTTAGTTTCCTCATTATCACTTCATTACATTCATTTGGGACTAATCTCATTGAGTTTAGTCATTAACCATCATTAGTCTAGTTAAACATGATTAACTAGCATTAACTTCAATTAACTAGAGTTAATCTCGATTAACTCGGGACGGGGCCCTACAAAAATCCTTTGGGCGTGCTGGCCAAACGCTCACTGCTCAGACTGTGTTGGAGAATACCAACCTCATATCTCTGCAAAACATAAAATGGCCTGGAAAAGAATGATGATGCATATGTCCACCTTGCAACTTCACATTTTTCTATTTTATACATATGCTCAAATGGCATTTCTTTATCTTCTCTTATATTGAATTGACCTTGGAATAATGCAATAACTAATCAAAATTCAAAGGAATTAGTCTAAAACACCTTCCATCCCGACCTCACAAAGTTCATTCAAAGGAACATCATTTTAGTCATCACTGAAAGAGATAAAGATGTATTGAACACGGAAAAAAAAAAAAAAAAACATGCAAATGAAACTCTAGAACATATATTTGGTCACATCTCACATGGAAAGGGGCCTCATGCTCCAATGGTGCTCCTTGACCCAATTAAAGATGCCGCAAGCTAAGAAAGCAGTTTGGTCCCATTTGGATAGGGTCAAAAGGACCCAACCAAGATAGGCTTTCAGATCTTACATACCGGATTATATAACTAAAAAAACAAAAATAAGAAGCAACAATATCCAACAATTAGTCCACTCTGTACTTCAATATGACATGTTCCAAAAAATAATAGTCCACCAAAAGCAGCAGTCCACAATCAACATTTTTTTACCTCATATTCCACCACCTCATGAGCATACTTATGATAAATTGATAACACAACTAAGGGCCATAAGAGTCCAATAAACTCTGTGCACAACAACTATACATGAGCTGGGCAAGAATTCCAGAAACCCAAAACCCCTAGATAAAACTCACATAGGTTAGAACCCGTAGGCTAGTAAAAGGAAATGAAGTCGCGCACTGCCCTCTATTTTAGTAAGGAAAAGAGGGACTTTAGTTTTAAATAAAGCAAAACAGTTACTAAGCTATGAAAATTGAAAAATATGTTTCAGTCAAGCTGCTACATAGGTTGATAAGCTGTTCAAGTGCATCCTTCTATCTGTACACAAGTTGTGATGGGAGGGAACAACATTAACTAGAACATAAAACACATGCCATCCTCCTATTGTAATTCCATTTGGGTTTGAATTGTTTGCTAGACCTGTGCTTGAAGTTTTTAACTGAACTCCCTTTTTGGATGCTTGGAACTTAGAGACCTTGTGACTTTAGTTTACCTGTAACTTTGCTACATCTACTTTGTTAAGAATTGTAAAGTTAGATTATCCAAAAGCAAGTGTAGCCTTAGACATACACACAGATGGCCCAAATGAACTCCAATTTTGCTCCAAGGGCTGCATTGAAGAATTTCGCAGACCCCAAGTTTTGGTAACAATAAGTGGATTGTCTGGGGTTGAATAGGTACATGCCTTATTTTAGTTACCAGCCTGAATCCATTGACACCCTTAATCCATTGACGATGATCAATTAGGGGCCAACAGCTTATATGGAACTCCTCATGATTAGACTCCAACAGCAGTAGTTGCCTGTTTCTGAGCTACAACCAACCATTCTCAGTAAGTAAACCAATAGAAAAATATTTCTCCATTGTCAAAAACTAGTGAGGCATCCATTGTAAAAAACAAGTAGAACTATCAAACCAGGCTGCAAAACTTTTTAAGAAAGCCATCCCTTCTTCCAATTTATCAAATTCATTTTATATTTGGAAAACACCCAAAAGGTAAATTCAGTGTATAATCTAAATGGAAAAATGACAATTAGGAAGCATGGACACCTCTCCGGGGTCGGCGTGTCCTGTGTTTTTTTATATTTTATTTTCCGAATACGCTGGGGACATGGAAATTGTATCAATTGAGTAAACGTTAGACGAAAATTGACTTCTTTTTTACTTTTTGTATTTTTGGAATGAAGGGGAAAATTGATGATCCTCCCTTTTCTTTGTATGGATTTTATGGAACTATGGATATTTCATATTTAATGATTAGGAATTATGTTTAAGTTTTGTATTGCTATTTGATAATTTCATATGTTTGTTAGTTGGTACAATGGTACAATCACTACAACAAAATACAGTTTTGCCAACGCAGTCATCGTGTCTGGAAATGTAGGTTTTGCGTCGGCAAAGGATTTCCCAACGCATTTCAACGCGTCGGCAACCATGTGTAGCCAAATCCATAGCCGATGCTATTTTAACTGCGTCGGCATATCTCTGTACAATTGCCAACGCACTGCAGCGTCGACCGATATGTCGGCAAAGAGATGTGCATCGGCAAAAAGTCTAGCTTTCCTGATTCGAAAACCAAATTTGCCAACACAGTATCAGCGTCAGCAAAATAAACGCCGACGTTGGTAGTGCGTTGGAAGTTCCTAGGAATGGCCGACGCTGGCAGTGCGTTGGGAATTCATAGTAATAGCCGACGCTTGTAGTGCGTCGGAAATTCCTAGTAATGGACGATGCTCGTAGTGCGTTGGCAATTCGTGGAATGGCCGACGATGATTAAGCGATGGGAATTCATGAAATAGCCGACGCTACCAATGCGTTGGGAATGCATGAAATAGCCGACGCTACCAATGCGTTGGGAATGCGCTATATCTTTATATCTTTGAGCTGACGCATTGGGAATGCAACTTCGCCGGCCCGCAAATCACGTCGGGAAATGTTGTAATACATTTTCTTTTTTGCAATGCACACTGGTGCGTCGGGAAAGATTATTATTATTTTTTTTAAATTAAATTTTTATTTATCCCTGTATACAAAAAAGAATCTGAATACCTGTTCAAACCACCAAACTTAATGCACAACCCAATTTATAATAGATTCATTAACAAATCGAGAATAACATCCACAATCAAATATCCTACGTCCATAAACCAAAATAAACCCACAAATATCTAAAATACACAAATATTACTACTTGATAATTTCCAAAAATCTTTAACTTATACAAATGTATGAGATCAAAATAAAAAAAGGTAATCCCTAAGAGCCTGCAGCCAGCACAATAAAATCCAAAATCAATCTGCAAAACAGAAAAAGAACACCGTCAGAATACAAGTAGCAATAAACTAGAAACACCTCGTGCTTAGCCCGGGGCAAAAAGTAAGATATTACATTTTGAATTTACGAGATAATCAAATTAATTATAAACATATAAGCATATATTCATGCATTAGATAAAAACAGTCAACACATCTTCAATCTTTGAAAAGCAAAAGCACCACCATAGCGTTTTCTTTTATTTCTATGATTTTAGTTTCTCCACAAAAATTTCAGAGTTCAACCACTCGTTCTCTATTATTGTCTAAAAGTAAAGCACTACATTAATGAACTTCTGTGTTATCAAATTCTCATTCAACACTAAACAATAAAACTTTTAAATTACAACATCCCTCATTCAACACATGTTACAAAGGCCTGAAATTCCTCAAAAGACACTGAAGATTTAGGGGCAAAAGACATTGAAGATTTACTAGATGAGATTCTTTAAAAACACACAATAGAAACAATAAAAAAAAAATCTAAGAGAGCTAATGAAAAACAAATGAGCGGAGAAGAGAAATCTTACTGGGGAGTTCTTTTATCTCTAGAAGAAATTCAGAAAGCGTAGAATCAGCTTGTTGCCGTATTTCATGGCTGGAATCACTTAACATGTTGAACAAGCTTGAAAAAATTGATTCCCTAAGCGTATGATTCCCAAGAACAAAAATACACATAATTTAACAGAGGTGTTATGTGCAACTAAGGCATACCATCAAGAAAATAAGGCATGCCATCAATTTCAGGAACACTGTCCAACACATTAATCCATCCCACCAAAAATTGCCGGCCATAAGGATTTAGAACATTCATGTGCTCCCTAAGCAGTGGTATAAATTCCTCGATGCTGAAAACATGGTGAAAATAAATAAGGAAGCTGTACAAACATAATGCATTCCAGGTTTTGTTACATTTTTGGCCTATAAAATCAAACTAAAGGTATAAGGCAAGACTTTGCACCTGAATTGATCACTATTAGTTACAATTTCCTGGTAAAAATATATACAAGATTAGAGTACCATATATATATATATATATATGGTGATAAACAACCAATAAATCAAATAAAAAAACTGAAAGATCGGGGTGACATTTTACCTTCACAAGCCGATCCAGCAAATGAGCAGCACTCTGAACATCACTATCTGAGTCTGCTGAGAGCTTACAAAGTGCATCAAATATCTGAGTGAAGAAAACAATCAAATCCCCTGCTACAACCTGCATGACATCTTAGAATGGTTAGACCGTGCAACAGTACATATGAATAATAATAGAACAACAAGGCAAATAAAACCAAAATACAAAGGAATTGATCCACACTTAACCTTTCCAATGTTATATAAAGCTTCACACGCATAATAGCGGACCCTGCTATCTTGGTCAGAAAAGGAAAGAAGAACAGGTGAAACAATTTACTGCAAAATATCCAAAAGAAATGCAGCGATTGAGTGAAAGCCAAAGGCAT
This sequence comes from Umbellularia californica, assembly GCA_028538565.1. Classification (NCBI taxonomy): domain Eukaryota; kingdom Viridiplantae; phylum Streptophyta; class Magnoliopsida; order Laurales; family Lauraceae; genus Umbellularia; species Umbellularia californica. The sequence goes on along the minus strand of JAPQWN010000006.1, from coordinate 79,634,401 downwards.
TCCCTTAATATAATTTATTGAGAGCATTAAGATCCATAGATATATTAGCATGAATGTCTGGCACATCAGTTGCAACAATATCAGTTAAAATTAGTATCAGAATGCATAAAAAAGTTGTTTTGATAATGTACCAAAAAATCTCCACCTACAGTTATGAATCAATACAATATCTAAAAGTTGGGACCACAAGGAGAAAGAAACAACAGAAAGAGGGAAAGAGAGGAAGAGAGGGTAAAATGAACCCTAAAATCATCAAAGGGGTTGTTTATAACAAACCCCCCCCCCCCCCCCCCCCCAACCGTATCGGCCCCCACGGGTCTAATAGTGGCCGCCACGATTGTGACGGCCGATACATCAGCCGTAGCGTGGCGGTATCGCCCGCTATGGCCGATATATCGGCCGTCACGTAGCTATTTATATCCATTCAGTCCAAGGATATAGGTACATAGGCATATACAAGTAACAGAGTATGACAAGCAAAAACAGAGATATGGATAGCCTTCATCATCCTCTTTAGGCGGGGAAGAACTAGACCATGGGTTTGCATCCTCAGATCTTCTTTTCCAGTTTTTGTTTTTGTTTTCCTATTTTATCACTAGCATAGCTATACAAAAATTCATTTTATTTAATTCAAGAATGAATCTGCACAAGAGTTATCTACCCTTTGAATTGGCCTGGAATTGTCCTTATTTCCACCTTCAAACTTTCCTTTGTCTCAAGATGGACCACCTCTACCACACTGGAATGCTTCATTCATGTGATGAGTAGTATATAATATAGAATCCTACTTAGAATGTTACAATTTTCCGTTGTGGTGGCAAGCTTTGCAATTCTTTTGACTGTAATGGTTAACGACAAAACCCATCCTTAAGGGGGGTCAAACATACACTTTTTTGAGAAGTTAGCACCAATTTAATCTCTATGTAAATACATGTTATCTCAAAACCCTTAGCATTTAATGGACATTGATCATGAATAGGTAAAAGCTCTTCATGACTACAATTTGAAAATACAGTGAATTAACCACAACCAATATAATGTCATCAGATTTATTGCTTAATCCACATTTACATCTTCCTAATCCCACTTATGATCTGTAATAACATCATCATCAAATTGTAACGTCATGAAAATGCAACTTCTTGTAAAAATATCTATGCCATTTGTATCATTGATACAATTTGCAACAAACATGCCAATAGAACCACTGACAAAATTCCAACCATGCCAAGTCATGAGGCTGTTTATTCATTAGGCTAGCAAAAAACATAACAACAAAGATTACCACAATAAAATAAAACATACTACAGATTGTAGAATGGAATAGGATTTCAGATTACAGTTATTTCTTCAAAGATCAGAGTACAAACAGCATCCAAATTCCCTAGATAAAATGTCCCATCTCATACCGAAGACGGGATATATTTTGAAATATATGCCTATTCCTCAAGCTAAATTGACCATAGCAACAAAAGTAACCGCTCCAAAGCCTAGATTCTCACTCTCTAAATGTTTCCATAAACAGTATACATAATACATACATTTAAACAATCATGAGGGATGATCACAAAACTAGATGCAAAACTGTAGAACTTCAGGGCGGGTGGAGGCAGGGGCAGTGGGGGAAGAGGGAGGAGTCTAAGGCATTGGGTTGCTGGGCGGGTAGAGGCAGGGGCAATGGGGGAAGAGGGAGGAGGCTAGGGCGGGCGTGTTGCTGGGTGGGTGGAGGCAGGGGCGGTAAGAGGGAGGAGTCTAGGGCATTGGGTTGCTGGGGCGGGTGGAGGCAGGGGCAGTGGGGGAAGAGGGAGGAGGCTAGGGCGGGCGAGTTGTTAGGCGGGTGGAGACAGGAGCGGTGGGGGAAGATGGAATAGGGAAGAGAGAGAGAGAGAGAGAGAGAGAGAGAGAGAGAGAGAGAGAGAGATCATACCTTGGCCTGGCCTGTTACAATTGCAATAAGAAGATTAGGAAGAAGAGTTCTGTGAAGGAAATTACGGGCATGGATTCTTTTATAACGTGAGATTTGATCACAAATTTCATAACTTTTACCGGGGCTCCTACGGCCCAAGTAAAAATAAGTTTGACCTCACCCAATATAATGGTAGCCGCTAAAAACATATCTTTAGCCTCAAAAAGTATAGGCAGCGGAAAAAAGTTAGTCGGGAAAAACTAAAAAAATTTTCACCAAAAATTGGCACCATTAGAGTGGGATTTATACAGGCAGCCATTGTTATGGGTACGACTAAAAGTTAATTAAAATTGGCTTTTAGCGAGGGCGGGTTAGAATTTTTATTAGGATTTTAAGTGGTGCTTACGGGCTCAAAATACAAGCCTTATGCGTTTTTTTTCAAATTGTATGGGGGCTTTTTTTATATTTGAGTCTGACCCTCGATGAATAATCAAAGTTGTTCAAAATAAGCACTACATACATTTATAAGGTATCGTCAAATCTCATTTTGAATAGAGCTTATCTCACCATACGATTGAACACACAAAAAACAAAAAAGTTAATAAAACTCCAATTTTTAGCCATGGTTTTTTGTTTGGTCAATCTTACAGTTGGACCAGATCAATTCTAAACAAAAAATTGGGATACCCCATAATTAAGTAAGTTGATCATCCTGAACGAATTTGATTATCCACATATGAGCACGAGTGGGACCCACCCAAAAAAGTTCCCAGTATACTCCGCTAGACGCCATTGTAGTTGATCCCAAAATAAATAAATAAAATGGAAGAGGCAGAGAGTTGGAAATAAATCAAAGCGATTAAAACGGTGTGCTCACATTATTTTGGCAAAAAAGAATTTGACTAAATGGGGCTTTGTGGACGCACACCTGTGCGTCGCCGGTAGCCAAAATCATTGTCAACGCATTATTGCATTTTCATTAGGAAAATACGAGTTGGCAAAACTTCCACACTCTTTTGGGGGAAATCTTTGTTGGCGCTAATGTGTTTTCCACAACTTTTGCCAACGCGGTCTTACTTGTGTTGGTAAAAGTAGCAATTCTCTATGAGTTTGGCCAACGCAGTCCAAATATGCATTGGAAATAAGTTTTCTATCAACGCCAATTTTCATTGTGTCGGCAAATAAAGTTGGGAAATATTTTCCACAACTTTCGCCAACGCGGTCTTACTTGCATCGGTAAAAGTAGCAATTCTCTGTGACTTTTGTCAACGCAAATTTTCACTGCGTCGGCAACTAGTGTCGGGAAAGGTAAGTTTGTAAAAGATGGGACTTTGTGGACGCAACTCATGCGTCGGCAATGGTGTGAATAAAAACTCAGATCTTTCCCAACGCACACCTGTGCATCGCTAATAGGCAAGATAATTGCCAATTCATTATTGCGTCGCCATTAGAAAAACACGCGTTGGCAATACTTTTCCTCTCTTTTGGGTTTTTTTTTTGTTGGCGCCAATATGGTTTCCATAGCTTTTGGCAACGTGATCTTACTTGCGTCGGTAAAAGTAGCATGTTTTGTGACTTTTGCCAACGCAGTCCAAATATGTGTTGGGAAATAACACTTTTGCCAACGCAAATTTTCACTGCGTCGGCAAATAGTGTCGGGATATGTAAGTTTGTCAAAGATGGGCTTTGCGGACGCAATTCATGCGTCGGCAATGGTGTGAATAAAAACTCAGATATTTCCCAACGCGCACCTATGCGTCGCTAATAGGCAAGATAATTGCCAACGCATTATTGCGTTGCCATTAGAAAAACATGCGTTGGCAATACTTTCCCTCTCTTTTGGGGTTTTCTTTGTTGGCGCCAACATGGTTTCCATAGCTTTTGCCAACGCGGTCTTCCTTGCGTCGGTAAAAGTAGCATTTTCTGTGACTTTTGCCAACGCAGTCCAAATATGCATCGGGAAATAAGACTTTTGCCAACGCAAATTTTCACTGGGTCGACAAATAGTGTCGGGAAAGGTGCAGTTTGTTGTAGTGAATGATGATTGAATTTTTATTTAGTTGATTGCTAAATTGATTACAAAGTTAAAATGATATTAACTTTTAGTATATCATTAGATAGATTATTATTATTATTAAATATTAACGTGTTCCCGACGTGTCCGTGTCCTACTTTTTTTAGAAATGTCGTGTCGACGTGTCCGTGTCCCGTGATTCTTTGAATGGCAATATTAGATCAATGAATAGGGGTTGGCCTAACTATAAAATATACCATATGATATGAAAAACATTTATCATGTAAGATAAACCATTTAATGAATTACTCAACATGCCCTAGAGTTAACAGCCCTATGGTTTTGGTTCACTACGATAAGTCCTCGGCCTGGGTTTACTCTACATGTGTGTTTTATTCCTTCTCGATTTATGTGGTGCACATGTGTTGTGTAATCATGCCTGTGTTCAGGGGGATTCGGCTTATTGAGTCAAATAAGATCATATACCTTCATTAGAAAAAAGAAAGAGGATTTTAGCCTTACAGTTCCCCTCATACATCACAAAACTATCTGCACACTAATAGTGTGTTATAACACGGCTCTGGAACATCGTACAGTATGATCATGTGTGTGAAAATGCACGTCCTTATAATATTGCCTGAGCAGCTCCATAGAAAATACTTAAATGTCAACGGCTCGTGATAAATGATGGGAAGTTTCAGAGGCAATATAAAAAGCAAACAATGCCATGGTGGGCCTATTAGGATCGGAAACACATGCATGATTTACGAGACAATCGCACAATCAATCAACGAGACACGGATTTACGTGGTTCGGCAAGATTGCCTACGTTCACGGGAGATTCACGCCGTTTACTATTATTAGAAATTCCTACAAGAGTACAAGCACTCACTGTCTTTCTTGTTCTCTCTCAATATCACCACTGTTAAGTACAATGTTCTCACCACCCAGTATAAATATATAAAACCCTAAACCTCTAGACACCCACAACCGTCAGATCTGGCCTTATAATAGATGGTCCAGATTAAACCAACAAATTACAGATAAACCCCTACAATAAAATAAAGTCTAGATCAGGCTTCACCAACCCATCAATCTCCCACTTGAAAACTGAACATACTGAATGGCTTTGACAATAATAGGACACGGCTAAGAATCTTGATACTTTATCTTCATGCTTGAAGACTAACTGAAGCAGAGCACAGCTTCAGTTTCTCTTTAGTCACCACTTTTGTGAACATATCTGCAGAATTTAGATGTGGCAATCGGGTCGGGTTGTGCTAAACGGGTTGGACCCGTATATTAAAAGGGTTAGACAAGCCTAACCCGCATCCGACCCGTTTATTAAACGGGTCGGAAACCCCTAACCCGCACCCACCACGGGTGAACCCGACCCGACCCACTTAAACCCGCATAACTATTGCAGGTTATACAGGTCAGGTCGACCCGTATACTTAAATAAGTGAGTGATAAGTTTCTTTATAAGAAAAAAATGTTAGAAATAAACAGTTTTTTCATAAAAATAAAAAATATCATATCAAAATAAAAAGATATTATAGAATTGAGTGATAAGTTTCTTTACAAGAAAAAAGAAAATAATAACAATACAAGCATGGCTCATGCAAGACAAGCACATCGTAGTTCACAAATCATTTTAAAAAAAAAACCATCCATATAAGATGAATAACTCTAGATTGTGTGACTCATGGTAAGCATAATGTTACTTAGTCCTACTATAACAAATATGAAATATAAAATCATTGTCATATTAAGAAATTCTGTAATGCACCATCCTTAAATTAAGTATTGGTAATCTTAAAAATACTTAAATGCAAGAATTAATGCGGGTTATGCGGGTCAACCCTAACTCGACCCGCTTAATTGCGGGTCATGAATACTTGACCCGTGACCGACCCGCCTATCAAACGGGTCGGGTTAAGCGGGTAATACGCGGGTCGGGTCGGGTCAGGTCGGGTTGGCGGGTCGGGTCATATTTTGCCACCTCTAGCAGAATTCTCACTTGATAAAATCTTCTCCAGTTTCAATATTTTTTCTTCCAGAAGCCACCGTATGAAGTGATATATGATCCGAATGTGTTTGGTTTTTGGATGAAAGGCTAAATTCTTTGCAAGATGAATGACACTCTTACTGTCATTGCAAAGCTTGCTGGACTCTTGCTTTTTACCCAACTCTTCCATTAACTCCTATAACCAAATTATTTCCTTACCAGCTTCTGTAGTAGCAACATACTCTGCTTCTGTGGTTGAAAGTGCAACGACGTCCTGTAGTTGTAACTTCCAACTGATTGCTATACTACCCAATGTGAAGACATATCCTGTAGTGCTTCTACTTCTATCAAGATCTCCTGCCAAGTTTGGATCAACATAGCCACGCAATTTGATCTCTAATCCTCCAAAACACAATGATGCATTAGTGGTGCCTCTTAGATATCTGAGAACCGTGATTACTTATAAATCTGCTTACAACTCTCACTGCATGAGCAATGTCTGGTCTAGTGCAAACCATAGCATATATCAAGCTGCCAACAGCTGAAGCATATGGGACCTTGGACATGTTCTTTTTCTCCTGTTCTATCTTAGGAGACAATTCTTTCGAGAATTTGAAGTGGTTGGCTAGTGGAGTGCTAACTGGCTTAGCATTCTGCATGTTGAACCTGTTTAGAACCTTTTCAACATGTTCTACCTGAGACAACTTCAATGTTCGATTTTTCTTCTCTCTGCTAATTCTCATGCCGAGAATTTGATTTGCTGCACCCAAATCCTTCATTTCAAATTCATGTAACAACTGTTTCTTCAAATTGTTTATTTCATGCATATTTGAACTTGCAACAAGCATATCATCTACGTACTGGAGTAGAATAATGTAACAGTCATCAAAACTTTTAAAATAACAACAATAGTCTGAATGACACGTTTATAATCTGTGTTGCACATAAACTTGTCAAATTTAAGATACCATTGTTATGGGGCTTGCTGCAAACCATATAAACTCTTTTTCAGCTTACACACCATTTCTTTTTTTCCTGGTAAAGAATATCCTTATGGCGGATGCATATAGATGTCTTCTTCCAAGTCACCATGGAAAAATGCAGTTTTCACATCGAATTGCTCAAGATGTAAATCTTCTACCGCCACAATGCTTAAAACACTTCTGATTGTGTTCAATCTAACCACATGAGAATATAACTCAGAGTAATCAATACCTGCCTTCTGCCGGAAGCCTTTTGCAACTAATCTGGCTTTGTATCGCTTGCTACCGTCATGTTCTTCCTTCAATTTGTACACCCACTTGTTGTGCAATGCTTTCTTTCCTTCAGGCAACTGAACTAAGTCCCATGTCTAATTTGATAACAAAGATTGCATCTCATCTTCCATAGCTTGTTCCCACCTAGCCTGAGTTTCAACCTGTAATGCTTCTTTTTAATATTCTAGTTCACCACCATCAGTTAACAACAAGTAAAACAAAGAAGATGAATAACGCTGAGTACGCTTAGAAGTCTTAGATGACATTCTTATCGGGGCAGGTGTTTAAGGATCCATCTGCGGGTTTTTCATTTTCATGCACTTCAGGTACATCATTTTCAAAAGTGTCTTCTACTTCTAAATATCCATTGCTGTCCTCCTGCACATTGTCCTTGTTTTTATGCATCACTTTCTCATTGAATATTACATTTCTGCTTCTAATGATTTTTTTATTTTCATCATCCCAGAAGCGGTAACTAAACTCATCAGAACCAAATCCAATGAAAGTGCATTTCCTAGATTTAGAATCTAGTTTGTCTCTTTGTTCAGTATAAACATGAACATAAAAGATACAACCAAATACTTTTAAGTGTGAAAGGTTTACCTCTTTTCTGGTCCAAGCTTCCTCTGTAGTCTACCATCCAAAGGTACTGAAGGCCCCCAATTGATCAAGTATGCAGCAGTATTCACTGCTTCCGCTCCAAAACTGCTTGGGCAATCCAGCATGTATCCTCATAGTACTGGCACGCTCAACAATTGTCCTGTTTATGCACTCTGCCACACCATTTTACTGTAGTGTATTGAGAATGGTCTTCTCTCGCTTAATGCCATTTTTAGCGCAATGCTCCTCAAATTCTTTATTGCAGTACTCTCCCCCATTATCAGACCTTAGGCATTTCAATTTTAAACATGTTTCATTTTCAACCAAAGCTTTTCACTTCTTGAAAACATCAAACACGTCAGACTTGTGTTTCATAGGATATACCCATAATTTTCTGGTAGCATCATCAATGAATGTAACAAAGTAAGAAAATTCATCAAGAGAAGGTACCCGAGTTTGTCCCCACATATCCGTGTGTACTAGTTCTAACCTTTCTGACTTCGGTGGCCTGCCTACTTTAGAGAAAGTAACTTTCTTCTGCTTTCCGAAAACACAATCTTCACAAAACTCTAAGTCAAAGGACTTGAGTCCTTCCAGCTTACCTTTAGAATGAAGAATCTCTATCCCTTTCTCACTCATGTGTCCGAGTCTATAGTGCCATGCACTTCCGATGATTCACCTAAGGGTTTCCTGCGAATTTCCTCATCAAGGATAACACTCACAATATCATCAAATTTCAGTGTGGTTGATCCTAAAGATTTACTCAGTGATGTAACCATATCATTCCAGCTGTCTGGTAAAGAAGATAAAACCAACAATGTCCAAATTTCATCTTCAAATTATACGTTAACTGAGGATAACTGGGTCATAACCGTGTTAAACTCATTCAGGTGTTCAGCAACAACCCCACCTTCTACCATCTTCATGTTAAATAGCTTTCTCATCAAGAAAACTTTATTTGAGGCGGAAGGTTTTTCATACATTCATGATAGGGCATCCATTACATCTTTAGTAGTTTTCTCCTTTGATATATTGAATGTAACAGACTTTAATAGAGAGAGGCGAACCGTACCTAAGGCTTTCCTGTCATTGTTGCAGGTTTCTTAGCTTTTCCCCCCGAGGAGTATGTAGAAATTCTTCTGGTAAAAGAGATCTTCAATCTGCATCTTCCAGTACGCGAAGTCTGTGCCATTAAACTTCTCAATTGTGAGCTTCGTGTCGTTCGTCATTGATCTCACTCAGACCAAGCTCAATCTATTTGACGAATTTCTCTGCCTGTCAAATTATCAATCCGTTCCATCTACCTTGTAGATCTCGTTGATATGAATCCAACAAAAAAAAAAAAAAAAAAAAAACGGACCGTACTGCTGGCGTCAGAAATCAGGAAAAAAAGCGCAATTCTGAGTCCGGATGGCTTCAGAAATCAGGAAACAATTCTGGCTGTCCAGACCTATCAAACTTGACCGTACTGCTGGCGTCAGGATGACGTCAGCGTCTGGCTGCGTCTGGGCTTTTGTAAAACGGGTCAGGCTGGACCTGACCTGAACTGACCCAACCTAACTGCAACTATTGTTGTGCTTATGAAGCAGTAACGCCGGACCTGACCTGTAATTGACCTCGACCTGACTTGTAATAGGCCCTGTTTTTGAATCTGGGCTTCTAGAGCGGGTGGGTCGGACTTGACCTGGAACCGACCCGAGAACTAGAAACTGACCCAATGGGATCGCCTCCTTCCCCTCGACGATCTCTGTTTCTCTGTGACAGAGAATAGAGTGGGGCGCACAACCTTCTCGGTCTTCTCGCCTTCCTCTTCTGTGACGACAACGGACGGGCGGCTGGACTGGTGAGACGACAGCGACAGCCTTTACGGTCTCCGGCGACTGCTGCGGCGATGATGGGTGCAACAGGACCCCATCAGCCCCAATCTGTATGCACGAGCAACGATCTTTCTTCTTCAACGCAGGCGACGGGCGGCAATGGGCGTTTTCTCCGTTGATCACGTGAGAACAGCCTGCAACAGATCAATCCCTCTCCCTGTAATAGCGACGTAAGAACAGCTTCTGGAACTCGTGGCCTACTGGAGATTCACGCCGTTCTTGGAGATTCCCACGAGAGTATCTCACCGCCCGGTATAAATATATGAAACCCTAGACCTCTAGATACCCATAACCGTTGGATCTGGCCTTATAACAGATGGTCCAAATTAAACCGACAAATTACAGATAAACCCTGTAATAAAATAAAATCTAGATCCGGCTTCGCCAACCCATCAGGGCCAACTCTTATTTGAGTAAAAACTAGAGAGAGAGAGAGAGAGAGAGAGGGCCAACTCTTATTTCAGTAAAAACTTGAGAGAGAGTGTGTTTTGAGGAGATTGGATCTTCCATGTAGCTTGAGTCAAACCTGATCCGTACTCAGTTTTCTAGTGAGGGAAATAGACAACGGGTGAGGGGAGGACCAATGATCCATACTCAGCTTTATGGTGAGGAAAATAGACCACAAGTGAGGGGAGTACCAACACTCTTATGTGGGAAAAGTCGGAAAAGTGGGTGGGGGGGGGGCGGGGGGGGGGGGGGGGGGTGGGGGGTGGGCAACTCTTGGTGAGGGAAATAGACCGTAGTTGCATGTTTTTCTCATGCTAAATGAGCCCATTCTCGTCAAGGAATCTGATGTGGGGGGGGGGGGGCGGCGGCGGGGGGGCAACTCTTGGTGAGGGAAATATACCATAGTTGCATGTTTTTCTCATGCTAAATGAGCCCATTCTCGTCGAGGAATCTGATTGGGGGGCGGCCAACTCTTGGTGAGGGAAATATACCATAGTTGCATGTTTTTCTCATGCTAAATGAGCCCATTCTCGTCGAGGAATCTGATGTATACCCTCTTCAATATTAATGAATGTGTGGAACACGTTTGTTGACCCAAAAAGGTCGCACCCTTTTATATGTGGTGGACATAATCTCCGTATCATCATGTTGGTGCAAAAAAAGGTGATGGGCCATGAACAGCTAGCTACCTTTCATCAAATTATTAATTCTGATTGGTCCAATCAACTCAAAAAGTAAAGATAGAGATTCTTTTCTGTTACTGACTTCGTGATGGAATTACCAATCAAATGCTTTTTGTATGCTAATATATATATATTGGAAGTGCTCATGTAAGAGACACTCTCGTGCTTCCGCGAGAGACACTCTCAACAACTTTACTTTACGAGAGATGGGTGGGGGCCCTCACTTCCATATCCACTCTCACCAACTTAAATGTGAGGGCCCTCACCCATCTCTCGTAAAGTTGGTGAGAGTGTCTCTCATAGGAGCACTTCCCTATATATATATATATGGGGCCAGCTCTCCTAAGCTGTACCTTAACTTATCCTAAGCTGAAACAGGGCTGGTCCCACAAATCAAAGTTGATTATGATGTTTTTTGCATGATGATCGTTTCTAAAATCAAGATAAATCCAATCAGAATTGGATTTTTCAGTTCCATCATGCAAAAAATAGATATAATCAACTTTGATTTGTGGGACTGGCACTATTCCAGCTTAGGTTAAGCTAAGCTGCAACTTAGGAGAGCCCTAAGTGTTAGTTACAACATTTTTAGTTTACATGTATGAAATATACAGTAATGTACTTTAAACTGCATAGTGGATCTAACAAGGTATACTACAATTCTGTAAAATTTAGGTAGGGCTTGATTGAATGCATCAAGTGGACAAGTTTTGGATCAAGAAAAGTCAGTTCCAACATATGCTAAAGCAAGTAGCCATCTACATTCATTACCCTGAGAATGGGCTAGCCCAAACCCAATAGAAGGTATGACAATGATTTTTAGTGGTTTAAATAATATTACAAATAAGCCCCACTATAATGGCTTTATTTATGCTATAGGATTCGGCAGGAGGATCTGTGACTGTGAGGCCTGGACTCATAGGTTTCGTTCAAATTACAGATCCATGGGAGGTCATTGGTAGGCATCAGTGGTGTTCATGGATTGGAATAGGCTGGGCTTTGAGGCATATCTACGCCCAAACTGAGCTTAGAACACAATCGACCATATCTAGCCCAAGCCCGATAGGGCTGCAAGTTTCAGGCTTGAATTGCCCTTTTAAATTAATGGGGCTGGGCCGGGTTAGGCCTTTTATCACTTTCTAGGCATTCTATCCCTAGTTTAAACTTTTTATCACTTATTTGAGTAAATCAATCACTAGACTGCAATCACCACTTATTCAGGCCAAGCTGGGCTCATCAGCTTCAGGCTTTTTTATCACTGAATCCAAGCTTGACCCACATATTAGTCTGGTTGAAACTTAGAACTAGGTCCGGCCCTGATACTAAAACATTAGGTTCAAACCAGGCCCAAGCTGGCTGCCCATGAGTTACCCTTAGCATGAAGAGATTCTTGGTTTGACACTTGGGGCCCATTTCTTTGCCAGAATTCAAGAAATTCCTATTTGGGAAATTTCTAAATATAGTGGAATTCCTAGATGCTCTCTCGAACTTAAAACATCTAGAAATTCCAACAAAAGTTAAAAGAAGCTGAAATTTCCAAATTGTCAAAGAACATTTGAGACCTTTCCAAGTGCTGGAATTTTGAAATACTTGTAAAGAAATGTGGCACTTGTAAATGTCAGGGGACAAGGTATCACATCATGTCCAAAAGATCCCAACATAGTGAATTCTTGTCAATGATACTAGTAAACAAACATGCCCTTGATTCTGGACTCTCAAAGGGAGGACTCTTGACATTCTCCTAGTGCATCCCTATTATAAAGTATAAACCTATCAAATAGTTCCCTTGTTTGAAATATTAACCGCTAAAATCATCATTTAACCTTTTGACAAACCCAATAATAGTTCATTGGCAACGCACCTCCCATCCACGAGAACAACGGGGATAGAAATAGGTTGATGTTAAGGGATACCAAGCAAAATAAAAAGTAATAAAAACTATAAACAAAAGTTTTCTACCCACCAACACATCGTCAACACTTTTAGTGATTGATTAACCACAAAAAGCAAAAAAAAAAGAAAAAAAAAACAGCCAATAGTTTATATATACTAGTTTTCTATTTCAAGGTGGCCCCTATTGTCATATTGTAGATTTATGACCTTGTCATCAGATCTTATTTGAGTCCCACCGTCCGAGTCAATTGTGGCATTTTCATGCAAGGCAAGTAGTGTACGTCCCAACCCAAACAGTGTCTGTCCTACCACTCGACCCACCAAGAGTCTCTTTCTCATTCTTTTAAAATCACAACCCCATTCTTAGGGATGTAATTAGGTCTCGATTCTCCGATTATCCGGATGTTCCAACCCGTTAAAAAATGGTCATGGGTCCTTATTTAGGCCCCGATTTCGGTGACCCGGACGACCTGTTTACAACCCTACCCTTCCTGCTTCTATAAAAACAGCTCCCTTCCTACTTCCAATGACATCTTCATCTTTTCCTCTAGGCCTTGATCAAGAGTTGTAAGATGATCAGAAGTGCCAAAGAGGTTGCAGAGTCATTCAGCTTCACCTCCATCCCCTCCAATTATGCCTTTTCTCAAGATGAAGATGCCCACCTTCCAGACCCTGATGCCCCAGAGATCCCCACCATTGATTTCTCTTTGCTGGTTAATGGAACTCCCGATCAACGGGCCCAAACCATTCGACGTCTCGGCCAGGCAAGCATGGAATGGGGCTTCTTCATGGTAATGTTCTACAACAAAATCTTCCTCGTTTCCTTCTCGTTGTTAAATCTTCCCAGTCTGAGTAGATTTACAGTTGAGTCCAAGCCACAATCCTGGTCTGTTACGGAAAGATTTACAGTTGAGTTCAAGCCACAATCCTAGTCCAAGCCACAATCCTGGTCTGTTACCGAAAGATTTACAGTTGAGTCCAAGCCACAATCCTGGTCTGTTACCGAAAGATTTACAGTTGAGTCCAAGCCACAATCCTGGTCAGTTACGGACTTCGGTTCTCGAATTTTGTCCAATAATTTGGAAAATGGACAGAGTGGGGATTCATGTTTGTTTATGGTCCGTTTGATTGCATAAAATACATAGGAATTTAAGGTGAAATAAGCTCCACCAAGGGATTATTATAGATGTGAGGGGTGGTGGAGATGGTCCTTGACCTATATTGAATTACTAGGTTGATATGGCTAAGTATTCATTTCCATCTTCCTTTGATTTAAGTTACATTAAAGAGAGATAATTTAATGGTCATTTTTCTATTCATCTTTGGTTCTTCCTTTTTAACCACTTATGGATTACGAGAAACAGACCAGCATTAAGTTTCTTAATATAGAATAAGATAATTTCCTTTTTATGTGACGTGTGTGTGTGTGTATATATATATATATGTATATATATATGGAGATGCTTTCACCTTACTATGAAAGATAAGATATGGGCCTTCACATCCATATTCAATGCCAATAACTTAAATGTGAGGACCCCCACTCCTATCTCTCATAGTAAGACGAGAGTTACATATACATATATATATATGGGACATGCTCTTATAAGAGATGCTCTCACTTTACTATGAGAGATAAAGGTGGAGCCCTCTTGACATTGAATACGGATGTGAGGGCCCCCACCTTTATCTCTGATAGTAAAGCGAGAGTGTCTCTGACAAGAATACCTCATATATATATATATATATATATATTATATGTTTAACATCATTTTCTTTAGTATGTTAATGGTATTATGTGTATATTGCCATATTTAACTCTTGATCTTGAAAATTTAGCGTTCATCTGACTATGGCTACAACTAGTTTTTTTTTTTCTTTTTTTTTTTTATGTGTGAAAGTCTTTATTGTATCAAGAGTTGGGGGCCAGGCAATGATCTTGTGATCAAGCCAGGCATGATTTTATCATTATGCTTCCTCAATAATCACTATCAAATTCTGTTTTTTCATTAAAATCAAAATATCGTCGCTTTCTCACCAAATTATACAATCAAAACTTCAAAAAGAAATCGTGATGTCTCTAATATAATGGGCCACCGGCACCAACATACTCAAATGTAGAGGGTTGCAAAAGTGATGCACCGAGAAGATTTATTCAAGATATTTATCATTTTATTTTTTATACGATAATCTATTACTCAAGACATTTACCATTTTATTTTTTTAGAGATCTGACGTCATGTTTTTAACAATCATAGATTCTTTCTATGGAAAGAACATGATAGGATTCATGTGGGGATGATATGATTCATGTGGTTTTGGGAGGATGTAAAGAGTTGTTAGAGATAAAGATTGTGAGGATTGTTAAAAGCGAGATGAGATAAGATATGTGACAAAGATTGGGTAAATTTAAATCTTCAAATAATCTTTAAGTATCTCACGGTGAATTTTATAAAATGAATTTATTTATTTGAAAGTCTTTACTTAGGACGTTCTCAAGATTGCCTCTATGTCCACATAAATATTTATATAGAAAGAAAGAAAGATAGATTGATAGATCCCTGATCTACCAAATGGATAGATTTCACCCTAGTCATTTTCATGAACGCACACCTAATTCATACACAAGATTTTGTTGAAAGGTAGCTTTCAGGCTTTCATAGGCCAAAAAGTGCTTGAGCCTCTACTGTCGCCCACAAACAAGCTTGAATATTAGTCCCCTGAGTATTACGGTGAATTAAAATATGGTGAGGTGAAGCATCAAATCAAGAGAGAATAAAATATAAGGTGTTACGAAGGGATTTTGTTTTCAGTTGTATGATAGAAATTTTTTTTTCTTTTTTTTGTAAGAAAGTGGAGGATTTTTATCTTTTATTGGAGAAATGAGTTACATTTTTTACTCTTTTTTTTTCTGAAAACTTACGGAGGAAACTTTTAAATTGTGTACTGTTATATGACCTTTTATCATTTCATATCTGAATTCACTTTACTCTAATTAAACTACTTAATTGCGAAACACGCCGGTAACATATGTTGGTGGACATAATTTCGAGTGATATGTACCCCTCAATGATAAAGGTGTGGAGCAGGTTTAACCAGCGCAGGCAATTGCACCCCCTACATATGTTTGTGGACGTTAGCTCCTCGTACCATCTTTTTATGTGCAAGAATCTGATGTATGTATGGGGCTACTTTTAGCAGCATTATTGATTCTGATTAGGCCATTCAACTCAAAAAGGAGAATCAAGCGTTGCTCAGTTGGTAAAGGGTCCATCTCTTACACACCCACACACACACAACAGCTGCCAAACATACGTACATACCAGCTGTCCAACATACATACCTACTGCTCTCTTTCCATGAGGGTTGGCCCGTTTTTCCCGTGTGTCCGTGCTCTTTTCCACGCGTTTTTGGCTCTCTCATGGATTTCAACCCCCCTGGCTAGGATAACAAAAAAAAATTATAAAAAAAAGGGAGAGACAGAGAGATGATCTTTTAGGGTTACTAGTGATATAATGGAATCATCAAATGTGCTTAAACTAAGATTGGGCATGATTAGGGATGTCAACGGGTATCCGATTCTCCGATTACCTGGAGGTTCCGACCCGTTAAAAACTGAGTTTGGGTCGTTATTTAGGCTTCGATAAGTAAATGGGTCTGGATCCGATTCCACCTTGCTTCGAACCCGTGGACCCGAGACCCGATAGATTACCCCAATTTTAAAAAATATATCCTAAAAATCATATTTTGTTAATATCATTCTCTACCTAAATCTGGACCCCGGATCCAGACCCGTCTCATATATAGTTCTGGTTCTGACTCCAGAGCCAAGAAATAGTTTTCAAAATGGTTTCGGGTCCGGATCTGGTTCCACCTTCTCCTTAACGGTTTATGGACCCGGACTGGAACCGACCTGTTTACAACCCTAGGCATGGTTTAGATTAGAGTGAAATAGAGTACAAAGTGGGACGATGATATTTAGCTGTTTAAATATTAGAAATGAACCCTATCAATTGCTTAATATTAGAGAATTGGGCTAGGAGAACTCTGTGATGTCTGGACTCATAGGTTTCAGATTCATGGCAGGTCATTGGTACGCATAGATTCTTTGTTTCGACAATTGATTCTGAAATCTAAAATGGAGAATGGTGACATTCTCCTAAATCCATCAAAAGAGTCAACGATGGTCAACGCAAGGAAATCTCTTTGAATGGGAGCACTTAAAAAAAAAAAAAAAAGGGTTTGGAGTGATCATGTGTTAGGCCAACCAAATCCCAGCACCATTGGAATGGATTTGGGCTCTGTTGTTTAGGCCCATGGGCTGAATGGAGGCCTAATTTTCTGCCTAATTATTAAATAAGCCAGACCTAGGAGTAGACTTGCTTAAAGGCCCAGTCTGACCTGACATATTTAACACAAAGGGTGCATATAATTTATAAATTGAATGAGCCTGAGCCTAAGTTTCAGCTTGTATAAACTGCAGTGAGGGTGAATGTTAGGCCCCATAACTAATTGGATTGGGCTTGGACAACTTTGGCCTGAAGTGACCAAGGAGGAACACCCATTAATTAGTAGGTCCCACAAGGGGCTGAAATAGTTTCTTCTTCTCATTCAAGGAATGAAACTGAAAGGCACCTCTAACAAGAACATTGAAACAAACAAACAAACACACGCACACACAAGCAACTGTAAGTTGAAGCTAGTTAGGAAACTCACCTGTATTCTGTTCTATGTTTTCCATCTATTTTCTTAGGTAGTGAATCATAGTATAAAGGAAAGCTTGAGAGAGAAAATGTTCGAGGTCTGTAAAGATTTCTTTGACTTACCAGAAGCAGAGAAGAGGAAACACGTTGGAGAACATGTGTTAGGCCCAATACGTTATGGGACCAGCTTTAATCCTACAGTGGAGAAAATCAATTATTGGAGGGACTCTCTTAAGATAATGGTTCATCCTACCTTTCATTCTCCTGAGAAACCAATCGACTTCAGGTACGATACAACACGCACTCATTCTCCTAATAAGAAGATTGGATGGTGTCTTTCAATATAAGATTTTCATCATCATTAAAGTCTTGTCTCAACTATATATGTTGGGGTTGGATACATGAATGGTATTTCTCAACTCCAATCTATCCTAACCAGAATCCTCTAATAGGTTATTACTTCCATCCATATCCTCTTCACCCTACTTTTTTTTTTCTTGGTGGGCCATCAACTTGCGTAACCTGAATTTAGATCTTGAAAAGAGTTGTAGTTAGCAAACTTGTAGAAACTTTGAGGTATGAAGAAGAATGACAAACGCACTTTTTCTTTCATAGATTTTTTTTATTTTTTATTTACATTGCATAGATGTATTGATTTTACTATATGTCATTAGATTTTATTGAAATCCAATCTACTTAAAATCGACATCTATTTGTGTTATGTTATTACATTAATTTTTAGATCAATCAAATAATCCATCGTGGATAAAGGAACATAGTTTTATTTTTTATTTTAATTATTATTATTATCTATGTCAGAATAATTCGGTTAAAGAAATTTATTTAAGGAGATAAATCGGCAGAACCATGCTGTTGAATGATTTAGATTACATGATGTTATTATTACTTTTTTTATTTTTTAAATAATAAATTCTTAAGTTGTAACTTACAAGTTACGTGCGTAAGAAATGACCGGACTTGTACCCACTTTGAGATTTTTTTTTTTTTACTTTTTTTTTTTCTATACCCTAGCAAAAGGGGTTGGGACCCAAGAGAGAGCTTGCATACACGGAAAGACAGCCCACATAAGTAGGAAAGGAGGGAACCCACACAAGTAGGAAGAGAGCCCACACATGTGGAAAGAGGTGGCATACCCAGTGTTTGAACCCTGGATAGGCAAGTGAGAACCGCCACTCCTTACCACCCACTCAGGTAAGGAGCCGTTCTCAAATGCATATGGTAAATGAACGAAGTTTGTCAGAATGGAGAATGAATTTCTTGTAAATTATTTAATCGTATATATTATTGTAGGAAAAATCATTATTGAAACCATAATTGATGATTTCAAATCAATGAAAGAATGTCGAGCAGAACTTTAATAATTTGATTATTATGTATTTTATTACTAATTTTTTAAATTTTACTTAAATTTTTTTTTTCTTTGCACCCCCGAAATAAAATTCCTGGTTCTGCACCTGAATATTTGTATAATGTTCTCATAATATCTTCAATGAACACTTTACAGGGATGTGTCCAATAAGTTCTGCGCACAAGTAAGAGAACTAGTGAAGGAATTGCTTAAAGGGATATCTGAAAGTTTGGGGTTGGATGGCTGCTATTTGGAGAAGGCATCAGAGTTGAACACTGGCTTACAGATGATAGTTGCTAATTTCTACCCTCCCTGCCCACACCCAGAGCAAGCAATGGGGATGCCTCCACATACAGATCATGGACTCCTGGCCATTCTCATGGAGAACAATGTGGGTGGTCTTCAAGTGAAATATAATGGGAAGTGGGTTCTTGTCAATCCCCACCCCAACTCCTTCCTAGTAAACATAGGAGATCAACTTGAGGTATGTTTTTGACAAAAAATAAAAAATAAAAAATTATGGTAGTTACATACTCATTATCATCATCATCAAAGTCCTATCTAAACTATGTTAGATCAATAGCATGAATTGTGTCTCTCCAATCCGGTCTAATTTGGGTGGAATTCTCAAATAGATTAAACTTCTTTAGTTGCGTGCTCATAATACATAATATACGGGAAGGAAACATGCCTTGTGATTTTTTTTTAATTTTTTAAAAGATTTTTTTAACTATTGTCATCGAGATAAAAACGACGGGGGATAATATCACTGATAATTTCACATTTGTGCATTTTATTCAGGATAATATCAGAAAAGTATCATAGAAAATAGGATGTTTTTAATATAATAAAAAAATAAAAATGAAGAAACTAGAACTCTATGCTTTTATTTAAATAAATAAATATATATATATATATTAGCATGCTGGGTTTGCATCACATTTTTAATCATGAAAAAAACCTCAAGCACATAAAACCCAAATGTTTTGTCTTGAGCGCTAACAGTTTTCTTCTCAACTGCTTTCCAGATGTTTTTCATGCATCACATAGTAAATGCCTTTTAGCATACATGTCATGCTGAAGAGAGAAGTTTCTCAAAAGTTATTATTTGATCTTACAATACACATTTCACTTTTTCTGTCAAGACCCAGTTTCTTGTTTCTATTCTTTCACTTTCTGAATTCATTTCCTAACTTGCTAACTGTGAAAAATTTTGTACCCATCATGGCAATAAATTTATTGTTGGGTGATATTTGCACTTATCATGTGATAGATACTGACCAATGGAAAGTACAAGAGCGTGGTACATAGAGTTGCAGTAACTAATCAAAGAACAAGGATGTCTGTAGCCATAGCAAATGGGCCATCTATAGACAAGGCTGTTAGCCCAGTACCACTGTTGGTAGATAGTGAACACCCAGAAGCTTACCTTGCAGTGACATATGAAGATTACATAAAATCTCAGCAAAGTAAACCGCTTGATGGGCGATCTTGCTTGGATCAGATTAGACTACCAACCACAAAATGATGCTTTAATCCTAGAGTCAACAAATTTCACTCGGAAAGGGGTTGAGTCTATTATCAGATTGACCACTTGAGAAAAGCTCCAATGTGTGGATCTTCAAAGGCTTGGAGTCTACAAACTTCACTTTGAAAGGAGTTGAGCCTATCATCACATTGACTATTTGAGATAAGTTTGGATAAAATATGTTGAAAAGTTTGTGTATTATTGTGATCATGGATTCAAGTACCATGAGGAAAGTCATCTAGTATCATCGCTAATTTCCAAGATGATGACTCTTCTGAAGAAAATGGATTTGAAGTATGGATAAAGGGATCAATGAAGTGAGTTGTAATGAGCTTGTTCATCTTGTTGTAACAGTTTGTGTTATATTTTCTTCCTTTAATACAGTACTGGAAAAGTCATCTCCTTTTTCACCACCACGAAGCTTTATATATATGAAGTGAACCATGTCATATCTTCTCGTGTTTTAGTTTAGATTGCGATTTTTATTGTTACCCTATGAATCAGGAAGCTTTAATTTCTATTGTTTCCTTTTTTTTTTTTCTTTCTGGTAAACACAGGAAGTTCTAATGTCATGCTTATAAAATATATCAGTGAGGCCATGACTTATAAAATCCGAATTACACACACACACACAGAGAGAGAGAGAGAGAGAGAGAGAGAATTATGAATAGCTTTTCACCTAAATCTCACTTTAGTAAGAGGTGGGTCTACCATCAAATTGATCAAAGAGATTTGCATGGTTGGGGGTCGGGGAGGGGAAGTATGTTAAAGAAAAATTAAAATTCTTGAGTGGGGCCAATTTGATGTAAGCATAGATTTCTTAAATGACTAGGGGTTTTTCCAATCAATCAGAAGATAGACCTAACTCTTACCGAATCTTGACAACATTTTGGTATGTATCAAAGAATCCTTTCTTAGCTCTTTGTAATCCTCGAGAGAATAAAAATACCTCATTTGTACCACTGATATAGCATATTTATTTATAACATGGTTGGTACAGAGCTTTAGCGAAAAGACCCACACTGAATTCCTCTAAAAGATGGGGGCAAGATGATCTCTAACAAAAAAAGTGTGACCCACTATAAAGATGGGGGCAAGATGATTTCTAACAAAAAAGTGTGACCCACTATAGTTAGTTACTTTGATGATGAATTTCTCATGGGCCCTACACATTCCTTTGATTTTGGGTCAGCACCACTCGTCCATTGCAAGTCGCTGCATGTCCAACACAGGTCACGTCCCAAACAACGTGTCCTCCCTCCTCCTCCCATATAAACCTCCCTCCCCTCTTCCTACATCTTATCTTCACTTCACTTTACTTTACTTCATCCACCAAAACAATAGCCATATATATAGTAAAGTAAACAATGGTGGACCGTCAAAAAACTCAAGAGGGGGCTTCTCTTCCCTACCAGGTGGTGAAGGCGGCAACGGCGTGCGCCATCGCCGGCACCCTTATGGTCTTTTCCGACCTAACGCTGATGGGGACGGTGATCGGGGTGACGTTGGCGACGCCGTTACTGGTGATTTTCAGCCCGGTGCTCGTCCCGGCGGCCATTGTGGTGTTCCTACTGGTGGCCGGATTGACGTTGTCCTGGGGTTTTGTGGCGGCGGCGGCATCGGTGATGTCACGGCTGTACAAGTGCGTGAAGAGGAAGCTGGAGCCCCAACTTCGCCCTCAGATGACGATGATCGAAATTGGTTCGTGAATTTAAACACTCAGACCCGAACCCTTTGTCATTTGGTCCCAATAATTGGTCAGTGAGTGATCAAATTGACTGAGTTTGTGTACATGCGCTCTCTCTCTCTCTCTCTCTCTCTCTCTCTCTCTCTCTCTAAAGTGATTTCCATGAGATGATGATTCCTTTCTAATGGTCTTGTTTTTAGATTTTCTCAGTGGAAAGTATCTTCTCCCAAAAAAAAAAATTTTATTTCTAGAGTCATTATTTTTACAGTCTCACACAAGAGAAGTTTTTATGGAAACACATTCCACTGTGAACAACTTTTTGCTGCAGCAAATACTAGAAAGAGGTTTTTATAGAAAGCCACTGTCCAGCAAGGCCCTTGTTACCCAGGGGAGGAAAAGATAACCGTGTAAATGGTATTACAATAGGGGCGTTTCACGTTTTTCTTTTTCCATTGAGGTAAAAGGCCCATTAAGAAGTCCAGAATGCCCCTTTTATTAATACATTCTATGCAGTATTAGGTGCCAACAACTGATATGGAACTCCTCATTATTGTATTATTGGACACAAGTTTGTTTCAGATCAACTTGTTCGAAACTCAAATAAATGGTTGCTATAAATTTATCTGAGTTTGGAATTATCTGATTTTTACCAAAAGTTCAGATAAATTTATCTGAGTTTTGAAATAAATTTTTTTCAGAAAAAATCAAATAAATTTTTTTCAGAAAAAATCAAATAAATTTATATATCTTTTCAAAGAAACTCACAATACAATAAAAGGAAGGAGATATACTAGCCACGTGAGGAAGAAAACCATAGAAGAACTCTTGTGTCCGAATAGAACGAACCCATTAAAAAGGAGTTTATACTAATCTTATATAGGCAAAGATCAATTCGATAGTTCTCTGATATGTCTTGGTGCAATTCTTCTCGTATGTTTTGTGGGACAACGATCACAAAAACTCTTCAACAATGAGGTGGGGCAATGATCAGTTGGAAAAAAAAAAAAGGTTGATGATCAAATCTTGGACCTCTCCAGCAAGATGATATGAATGGCAGGCTTATCTGAAGATTGCAAAGAAAACTCATAAAAGCTATTGCAAATATTGCTTCTACAACGAATTATACTTTGGTATAGGAGGCCTGTAATCGTTCCCTCCCATTTGAATTTCAAAACTTGATCTATTCCCTCCGGTTCGTATTTCAAAATTGGATCTAAAACTAGAAAATAAAATCTGTAAGACAGCTTGATGTGCTTACAGGAAAAAATCAGTTTTTAAATATCATATTAAGAAGCTTAAAACTAGATATTAAATAATGACATGACTCCAAGCGGTTAAAAAGGGCAAATCAGTTGTAAATGTATGATCTGACACACTTAGAGACATTCGTTTGAAATAAATCTAATTGCATGAACTAGAGGCCTTAACCAAAAATCCTATGAATTAGAGGTATTAAATGACAACGTCAATGGACCTCTAAGCTAATTTTCCCATGACAAGATATAAACTTAGCAAACCAAATCCTTTCATTCACCCTTTTATAAAGTGGAAAACCAGAGTACCCATGTAAGTGGAACAAGTGTTGGTCCCACCATAAACTTGGAATTATGATTAAGAAAACTTTTAATTAAGAATGCTTATATGTCCAAATAGTTGGACAGGCTCCTATTGCGTAAAATTTGAGGTTAGCCCATCGAAGGGGAGGAGTTTCAATTATTAGCGGTTCAGGTCTTCATTAAGATGGCACCCTCTTTTATTGGAGTTCGAATCAACCTTCCAAAGTGCTCGTTCCAATTTTTCCTTCAATAGAAGATTAAATGCGACTATTAGCAACACAACACGACACAAGCATATTATTCTCAAGGCTGTTGTATGTAGCCACTGCTTGAGTTATTTTCATGCAAATTTGAAAAATACCTATTGAGCTTCTATTCATATTTAAATGACATATAACTTGTTTTGGGTGGTGGGTAAAAGATACAAACACCATTACACACAACAGAATGATGAGAAGTCACTAACAAGTAACAACAACTGCAAGAGAGACTGATCAAATGAAACTTCTCTATGTAAATGTTTATAGACAAAAGTGGAAAATTTCTTCCTCTGCATTAAAATTACAAGCACCCCCCGACCACCTACTGACTCGAGGAAGAAATCTTCACCAAAGAATAGAAAAATAAAGCCCAAATCTATATTCCTCATACAAAGAGGAGTTAATTACAGAAGATGCAAAATAATTTAGAAGAATATATGTATAGAAGAGATGAAAGAAAAAAGAATGATCACAGGCAGCTCTATCCCCCTCTTCCCACCTCTGCAAAATATGCTCTGTCTGCATCCTCCAGACGAGTTTGAAACTGTGCCCACTCACTCCTGCACCTCTCTCTTACCTGTTTCCCAAGAATAATATAACAAAAAAGAGTTGAGTTCATTTCATTTCTAATCCTCAAGAGGAAAGAAATGTACAGTTATACTACCACTGACGATATTACTGCTGAAGACTCAAGTAATAGGAGTTTGAAAACTCATTTAGACTTGGTTAGGTTGGATACTCAATATACAAAGCCATGATTTCATGTTTAAAATAAGAAATTGGGACCCATCTTGATTAAGATGGTTTCCTTAAAAAAGATTGCTTTTCCACTGGATCCAGCAAAATCAGCCACAGAAATCTAAAAACCAACACCTGAGAGTTCCAGATCCCTTTGACTCGATATTGATATGATTTTCAGATGGTAAAAACTATGGGCTGACTTTCTTTTGCAACATAGCTATCGGTATTTGCATCAAAATTAATAAATCATTGCAGAAGCAAGTCGCCATCTAGGAAGCCAACGGACAACAGAATAGGATGTGGGTATTATACTGAGTTAGTTCGCCACAAGAAAAAATTTTCAATAAAAACTGCTAATAACTGAAGTCCATGGAAATGTTCAGCAGACATACCCCTTGCCATGGTGCTTTCCCCTTTTCAGACTCACCCTGCAAAATTGGCAACTTATTGGAGTCAAGGTAAACAAAGCACGCAAAAATTGGATACAAAAAGATGCATACTTGTGACCGATTTCCAATAGAACACTAATCATCCGTGAATAACCAAAAAATGATTGAAATTGATTGTGTATGATCCCATACCTGATTCCCGAGTGAAGGAATAACTTGATGAACCACCCATTGTGAGTCGACCACACCAATCTTCTCATGTGCAGGCTGCATATATTTAAAAAGGAAAGGAAAAACAATGTACCAATGAACAGTGCATCAGTATTTTAGACAGCAGACTTGACCAATATGAAAAGTTTGCAATCTGTTAGGAATTCAAGTTTCACGGCAAAAACAAACAAGATTTTAGACAAGTTTCATCAGGAGGGTCAACTAGGAATCACTCTTCATATAAATATCCTCCTTATTGTTTTTCAGAATTGTAATCATATAGAACAAATTTGATCTGTAAAACAGTCGTCTGATGAAACTAGATGTTTCGTTTGTTTAGTGACAGGTAGGCTTTTAGCGACCAAAGTGGGGCTTCCACTTGCCTTTTTGAAAGCAGCGGTTAAAATGTTCGCCCTCAGAGAGAAAAAAAAAAGGAACTCTTTTATAAAGTCCTTTATAAAGAGCATCAAACTCAGCAGGCCACAGGTTATTGGTAGGTAACTAAAAGAAGATGATATGAAAAAAAAAGGGCCCAAAATTGTTAGAATAGACTGACCTCCACACATCTTCTTAATGCGAAATCCAATCCCCATCCATGTACCAAATCATTCTACGGCCACATATTTCAGCATTCAGGTTGCCAAACATGGAAACATTTAGTTGAAGAGTCTCCAAATGAAGGAAACAAAATTATTTAAAAAAAAGAAAAGAAAAAAATGAAAAAAGCACTCAATGATACCTGAATCATATGCCACACACAACGCCAAGCATCCCGAGAAAAGACGGGGGCCATAATTTCCACAAATCTGAAACAGCCACCATAACAAAGCTAATAAGGACCTCATAGACCAGCCACCATAACAAAGCTAGTAAGGACTATATTGTGCCAGTTAAATGGTTTTCTATTCAGCGAAGGGTTTGTTTAAGACTACTCACAGCTCCCTCCTTCTTATGTGCAGGATCCAAATCATTCTTCAGTGGTAAGCAGGGGCGGAAGCACACTGTAGGCAGTGGGTGCGGTCGTCCCCGGTAAATTTATGAGTTCCCCTAAAGGGCCATGGGCCACATGAGCCACATACCAGTTGAGGCCCAATTCTGCACCACCCAATGACCTGAGTAGCCCCATTTCAATATTGAAAACTCCTGATTTCATTCAAACTCCATTTTCAAATCAGCAAACGTGTCCATGCCAAAACCTTACCTCGTCCTCTTGCCCGGCCTCATTGTTTCCTGTAGCACATATTTCGGTTGCCGATCGGGCTTCCTTTCCAGTAGTGGCAACAATAGCGTCAACTCTAATTCTCCGTTTGTCTGACCGTCTTTGTCTATCTATTTCTTTCTCCGCAGTAGAAACCCCCAAATTGCTACAACTAACAAAAAACCCCAAATCCCAATAGATTCGCCATCAACTCCCTCTCTCCGTCCGGTCATTTCTCTCGGGCACTCTCTCTCTCTCTCTCTATCAGAAAACTCCTAAGTTTCTCCATTCAGCCACCTCTCTCTAACTCTCTCCGACAAACAAGAGGTAGCTTTGTTCATATATTCCTTTGTTTTTAATCTTGTTTTTAAAGCAGTTGAAGGTTATGTTTGTTTTATAAGACGAGTGGGTTGGTTTTTTATTTAATTGGGTTTGCATTTGATGGAATGAATACTTTTATATATCATTCTACCCAATTGGGTTGATTCCTCATAACAATAGTCATTTCTTCTTAAAATTTGTTTCCATTTCAATTAAGAATAACTTGTTTCTCTTGTGAAATACTACAAGAAAAATTGTTCAAGAAGCTTTCATGTTTGTGGGTAGAGTTTATTTATTTTTATAAAGAAAATCAAGGATCAATACTAATAGATTATAAAATATCCACAAATAAGCACTTGATAAAATAGGAGCTTCTGTCAATACATATCTTGGCCACCATAGAGATTCTAAGCTAATGGTTCAATGAAGGGGCATGCACCTAGGACTAACTTCAACTTGGATGGTCAAACACAAAACAATAAGTGCAATTTTATTTGGGTTAGTCAGAATTTGGGAGGCTTGTTGCTGAATTTGGTTTGGCTAGTCAGAAGTAGTGCCTTAATTTTGTAACCTTTCAAAAAGTAAACCAGAAATTTAAATACCTAAAATGAGTACAGTTTTAACCCAAATTTCACTCAGGTAATGAATGTTGGTCAGGGCTGAAATTGATTGCGCTTGGTTTCTGCTGGTGTGGGTTTGGTTTTATCCACATACGGTGTGTGTCAAGCTTGGTTTGAGGCATTTATGACTGGAAATTGAATGAACTAACTGTATGAGATGAATTTACCTTACTCTAGTAAATAGTAAATCCGGTAATTATTTGTGGCATATTTGAATTTTTTTAAGAACAATGAGTATTAATGATAAGAATTTTAAAAGGTAAAATTTACAAGACAAAATATTTTATTGTACGTTTTTTTGTTATTAAGTTGTAGTAGAATATTTTGTTTTACTTTGGTGGTGGTTAGCACTTAGTAGAGATAATTCTTACAACCAATTGCTAGGCAGGTCATCGAACTCAAGGGGCAACTTGGTTTATTATTTTTTAAATCAATTAAATCAAATGTAATGTATTAGAGAATGTGATGATGAAAACATTCTTCAATTTTTCACCCCACTCAAACAAAAATCTTGGCTCCGCCACTAGTGGTAAGTGTAGATCAACGGAACAAGAAGTAGGCCCGTCCACTTGTCTAGTTGTTAGCGCATGTAAAACAAATAAAAGATGGTTACAAGGAAAGGCCTACGGCTCAAATTAAATGCAGATACCACTTGATACAATCATAACAGAATTGCTTAATTTTGGTACTGGGGAATCCAAAATGTGTGTCCCACTGTCCACTGATACCAAAATTTGGACCTGCATTTGTCAAACATTTACCTACAAGTAGGAGGCCAAGGGCGGTTACACAGACACACAGGAGGGGGAGAGAGAGAGAGAGAGAGAGAGAGAGCATACGCTGCACATGGCGGCAAAAGTGGGTCACTACACCGACCTGGTTTCTCCATTGTTTCCCTGAGCACAATGAAGAAATCAGCAATGACTTCTTGCCATGGAACGAAAAATTCAGAAAGATGGCATACCAAAATTTTTGAGAATATTAAAGAAGAATGACAATGGAGAAAAATATCTAAAAATCATACTTGTGAACTTCCCGGTCACCTCTCCTTTTTGTCATCTCCCATGTTAGTCCGTTATTCGGTTCAAGCCCCGGTTGTGAAATCTCCAACCCATGTTTCTTTACCAATTCAAGATACCTGGTGTGGAATGTGGCAGATGTGGGCTTAACTTTAAATGAAAACCTTGCCTACTGAGATTTTATATAAGAAAAAGGAAGGGAAAAGAACTTACTTTTCTGCATTGAAGTGTTCAACGCCCAGATCTTCATCCCAAATAAATATGTAATCATAAGATGCTACTACATCTGGGTGCAAAAATCGTTTTGCATACCACCTGGTGACGTGAGCAAATATATGGCAATTTAGCACCAATTACACAGGTTTCTTGGGGTCCTCATTTTCTTTTTTTCTTTTGTTTTTTTTTTTTTTTTAATCTATCAACGAAAAAGTTGAGCATTCATCTTGGAGAAAAACAGTTGCAAACAGATCACAAGATACCAACTATACACAGCACAACAGAATTTCTACTGGAGAAAGTATGAAATGGGTAAATCAATTACTAGTCCAGTTAGAAAGTTGAAAACACCTAGAAGATGCAAGAGAACATGATCAACAGGTATCTAAAATATGGGTGAACCTCACTAGAATCAGTACCATTTAGAAATATCTAGAATACAGAAGAGAACATGATCAACAGGTATCAAAGGCATTGAGGGAACCTGATTCAAATCGTTACCATTTAGTTTGCCTCCTTGCACTGACATGAATTGCTCGCTTTGACCACTCAAACTCATCCCATTCAGTTGTTCGACCATCATAATGAAAGAGCAATATCGTGAAGTCGTCAGAAAACTACCAGGAAATTAAATGAATACAATCAGTATTTCCAGAAAAAATAAAACAGCTAAAAATTAAAGGTAACAAAGTCATCTAGAAAACCTTTTGAACTGCAGCATTGATGTTATCTTTCTGAGCTAACCCAACAGTGAAAGTCACTAGGTACTTCGGACGAGTTTTCAGATCCTATCGGATTCACACCATTGAAAATAAAATAATAAGTAACATGCTACTGCACATTTAATATTGAAACACAATATATGGAAGGATCATAAAACAGTGCTTCATATGCACAACAAACGAAAACCTCAAAGCAACAATTTCTAACTTCTTCCTTAAACAATCAAAGACAGTTTTCAAGAAAACTAGAACCTCAATCAACACCCACACATGTAGACTCCCTCAAGCACTTAACACATCCCCACCCGCACACATGCATTAATACCTATGATGCCCGGATAAGGCATGGATACAGGAGGGACGCATAAAAAGTGCGGTATTGGATACGATACGACACGATACGTTGCCCATTTTGAAGAATCTATATATCATAGATTAACACATACTGATGACCAGAAAAGAGATATTCAGAAAATGAGTGCACAGAAGTTAGTGGTTTCAACTATCAAACACACCTCTTTGGGATCACCCCATAATCTGCGCAAATAGAAATCAGTTTCTGACACTA
Organism: Umbellularia californica; assembly: GCA_028538565.1. Taxonomy (NCBI): domain Eukaryota; kingdom Viridiplantae; phylum Streptophyta; class Magnoliopsida; order Laurales; family Lauraceae; genus Umbellularia; species Umbellularia californica. Next base: position 79,604,610 of record JAPQWN010000006.1, on the reverse strand, counting down.
CGATCCCAGGAGGCAATAACTCTGCACCACGAGGATTTGTTGCAACATATATCTGGATCAAATTAGCAGATCATGGACAAGCTAAGATTGCCGAGAAAATTACAAACATGCATGACATTAACTGAAAAATAATTATATTTATCTGTGGTACGCCTAAAAGTTAAGGAAATAGAGCAAACTGAGAATAATTATCATTTTCCCTTTATTATTCGCCACAGGCATGAAAACAGCATTGATCCAATTGAAGAAATATATATGTTTCAAATAAGCAAGATCCTTCCTGTTTAATGGTAAGAGAACAAAAGTTTCAGTGGTTTTATCTTTATGCTGAAATTTCCATTGATTTTCACTCATAATATTCATGCATAAAAATTTATGTATTTGACCTTTTTTTACATTAAAAGGCTTAAAGCAACTCAAAAAGAGGAAGAAGGGCCAACTTGAATTACAGTAGAGAAGTGAGTCCTAAAAACATAATAGATAATAATAAACAGCTTCTTCTGAATCCCCATTAGCTTCCACCAAGCCACACCTTTCTCGTCTTTTGCCAAATTACCCACATGTCCTATCTCAGAAAGTTATGTCATTCTCCTCCTTCCACAAGGACCAAATTCTCACTGCCAGATATAGCATTATAACCCCTCTAGAATACTAGCTCTAGGGGACCCAGCAGACCAATCTTCACCAACAAAAAAACGTCTGCCATGTGACAAAGGTATAAGCTATTAAGCTCATTGACACACAAAAGTGTTAAAAAGTGCATCAAACTTTATACCTCATCAAAATGTTCATATTCCAAGTCTCAAGACCCTATAATTCCTCAACATCATTAAATCATGCCCAAAGGAAAGATTCATTTCGAAGGCATGATTCAATCCAGTGGTGAATTGGTAATGACTAACATACCAGGTTTGATGATGGATATCATTTTGATCAAAGTGATATGTGGGCCCACAACTTAATAAGGAGGAAGGTTGAGAGCCAATGGCTTGCTGCCATGAAATGTATGCGCCATGGCCCAAATGTTTGAAAAGGCATAAGGGTATATTGTCACTAGATAATTTCAACGCTACAAGAATATAACAAAAAATTAGAGTATTGGACATGATAATCATTCGAATGATTTTGTATTCGCTGAGATTGTCACAAATTTGATATGGATATGAGTATTAGATAAGCATCCATTTTTGCAAAAAATGGGGTATCATTTGTTTCATAGAATAAACACATCAACACTATTAAGCTTCTCACAAAAGTGGAAATTAATGGAGGATTAACTAAAACAAATCAGCATTGTCAGTTGTCACCATTCGGCATCAACTTGAGTAAAACATGGAGGATGCTTCCATTGCAAAGGAGAGTTCCTAGACTAAAATCATATTCATATCTGCCTAAACTACTATTTTGAAGTATTCAGGGCCTAAACTACTATTCAGTCCAACTTAAAAATAATAATAATAATAAATAAATAAATAAAGAGGCTTATATCTTACACTTCTTCCAAAGGAAATAAAAAAGAACATTGGGAGTAAACCAATGATGAAACCATGGAAACCACTTCTATTTCCCATTTTCTATTGGACAAGTTCCTTTGTTTAGTATCTAACACAATTGGGGCTTTTGTTGAAGCTTGTTTAGCAAATAAATCAGGTAGGTCATTTTGGTTCATATTTCTAAGAGATCTTAGAAGGCTGACTTGTGACTTAAGCAGTTAAACATCGAGAAGAAGTTTGATTGCTATGATTTGTGACTGGGTATTATGAAATTGATGTGTAAGAACTAATAAGATCTAGATGATGGGATCACTATTATTTTTATTTATTTTTTTACAGTTTGGAAAACATAAAAGGAACTTGGGAAAGAGATTCTTATTGAATAATGGCCTTCTCCAAGTGAGCATGAGAAGCCAGAGATTACATCTTACTCTATCGGATTTCATAATGTGATTGTCCAACTGATGACAATGTGTTTTATAGATAATTCTTGTATTGATTATATTCAGCTTTCCATACTTAAAAAAAAAAAAAAAAAAACCATGTGGATTGCTTATGATGAATAGATATTGATAATTACTGATAATTAGGATCCAATGACATATATAAGGGCAAGTTTAACAGAAAGAAAGTTCTGAATTTATTCATAATATTTCAGAATTATGTGTTATCGTTGCTTTACCAGGTTAAGAACTCATTAATTTGGTGGTAGAGGAAGAATCAGACCTGACGAGGACCATTCAGGCATGCACTAGCCATTAGCCAGTCCACAGTGGGAGAAGGAATTAGTATAGCCTTTAATTTCAATAGATGTCACCATTCAAAAAAAAAAAAAAAAAGCAACAAATGCAAGGGGAAAAAAGAAGAAGAAAAAAAAAAGCGACAAAAAAATTAGCAAATTTCAGTTTACGGTCTTCTCCAAGTTGTATGATTTTACGTATGGAAATATGATGATATGAAGAAAAGTCATCCAATGATTGTTTATCGGTTAATATAATTCTTTGATATTAAAAAAAAAAAAAAAAAAAAAAAAAAAAAAAAAAAAAAAAAAAAAACCTATACAGTCAGTAATCAGTATATGAATCTAAAACTGTTCTTCAAAGAGTAGCTAAAAAGATTTAGTAGACCACTTACTGTATAAACAAGAAAAAACTCAGGCAAATGGGAATAATCAAACTTGATAAAGCTATCGAGAACAAAATATGGATGAATACCTTAGAATGATCGTCTGACCCATGGGTTTGAGAAGATTTGGTTTCATCTGAACCAACAGATGGCAAATAATTGCTAGACCTATCAGATCCATGTCTACCAATGATGGCCATATCGATGGAAGAAAAAAGGTTGGGACGCAAATTAAGCTGTGCAAATTTTCAAAAGTTTTCCATCAAATTAGCCAACAAAATAGAACCAGAAGCAAGATAACTGGGAGGTACTCTTAACACCCTTAAGCAACCATTTAAAGAAAAGGATCAATAGATGGGAAATATGCATACCCTGGTCATGAAAGCATTAGGAAATGAAATTCCAACAAGGAATCCAAAGGTAACTCCCACAATGGCAGAAAAGATAAGTCTTGTGCCGTCGTTTGATTTTTTTGCTCCACTGTAATGAAAAAAAAGAAAAAAGGACTGATCAAAACCTCCACATTTGGGAGCTTTAGCACTAGAATAACTGAAGGAAGCAAGGAGAAAATTAAATAGTGAGTGTATTTAAGAGTACAAGGAAAAAAAAAAAAAAAAAAGCCCAGAAAATATGTTCACTAAAGAATAACAAAAACTCAGATATTTAATGCAATTAATGATAGAACAGAAGCATCCAGGTTATACCTGCGATGTATGCTTGCCATCCCGGTGTTGGCTCTCAAACTCAGAAGTTTCACCACATCATTGGTCAAGCGATGGAATGATGTTTCAAAAACTTGAGCAATATTTATTCTGCAAAAGAAATCTCAAATAGTGATAATCTTTCCAAGCTAGAATAAATGTCTTCTTTATAATGTAAGCTCATTCCCTGTCATACTGAATGAAGTCGATGGACTAGGTATGAAAGTACCATCCTTCAAAATTCACATGCTACATAGAAATAATTACAAAAGCCGACAACGAAGTCATAATGTCAAACATAACAGCAAATATGCCTACAATGTTCAGCAAGTCAATACAGAGGAAATCCAAGAAGGATAAGATCAATCCTATATAAATAACAAATAATTTACTCTCTTTGAACAATCAGAAAATATGCATGGAAAGAAGTACTATCCTCTCTTTAAGAACAATCAATAAATATGCATGGAGAGAAGTCCCTCCCTCCCCTATCTGTGTACACATGGCATCAAATGGATGAAATCCATAATGTTCACCCCGCTCGACTTTAGATAAGAGGCTAGAAAAACTCAGAAATCCCAACCCCGCCATCTGGAGGCAGAAAAAAAAGGATGCTAAATGGAACTTTGCCTTTTTCCCCCTTAACCAAACATTTAGTTTCCTCAAAAACATACCTGAATGAATGGAAAGGGTTCCGCATTCAGTGTTTTTATGTTCTCTAACAAATCAAAGGTACCAAATACTGGGAAAACAACTCTGATATTGTACATACTTACTGCCACATTTCCAATAACCAATAAACAATTAGCACTTACAATATATATATGCATTCAACAGCTCACTTGTTTCCTAAAAGCCTAACATCAGCAATGAAAAAGAGAAAAAAAAAATCCCTTTGATAAATTAATACACATTAGTAAAGATTTAGAACCAGAAACTTAAAAGTCTTAGTCACTAGTCTTAAATTTCTTTTAACTAACCATTCCTACCAAAACCTCAAGGCGTTAGTAGAGGCAGTAGAAATACTTTTCAATATTCCCCCTCGAGTGGAGCCCACTCCTCAACACTCTCTCTCAAGTGAAATCCGGTCGGCGCACTTTTGGCGACACGTTTTTTTTTTAGCACTGAGACATTCCTCCTCGGATTCAAACTCGCAACCGGTTGGCTCTCACACCATATTAAATTTCTTTAACTAACCATTCATACCAAAACCTCGAGGTGTTAATAGAGGCAATGGAAATACTTGTCAATATTCCCCCTCAAGTGGAGCCCACTCCTCAACACTCTCCCTCAAGTGAAGCTTGGTGAGCGAACTTGCACTCGCACAAACACACAACGCGGCATGGCCTTGCGTGGTTTCGAACCCGGGATGTGTTGGCTCTGATACCATCTCAATTAAACAGGAGTTGCTAGGGTTTGGATAAGCAGCCTTGGTGGCTTTCGCCTCCTTTCTGGCTGCCTCTACCAGTTTTTAAATCAGCTGGAGAGAGTCCTGCTGCTCCTGTTGGGGTTGTGGTGGAGACTGAACCTCAGTTTCCACAACCCAACAAGAGCAGCAGGAGGATCCCAGCAACAGCAACAACAGGACTCTCTGCAGCAGATTCAAGAACTGGTAGAGGCAGCTGGTGGCAGAAGCCACCAAGGCTTTTGATTGAAATGGTATCAGAGCGAACGCAGGACAAAAATGCCCCATGCCACATTGCGTGTGCTTGTAGTGAGCAGGGCAGAAACACCTCATGCGGCATTGTAGTCTTGTGCGGGTGTGTATTTCGGGTACGGGGCGGTGTGGGGGTGCTAAGTAGTTGTTTGTGTAGTTTCGTATCACCAATTATTGGTTTTGAGATTACTAGTTAGCAACTTTGACAAAAGCCACTAATAAAATTGTCCAATTGCCAACATTAGGCCGGAGATATATATAATCACAAATCCATCAACAGAACCTCAAAAAGCTAAGAGCTTTCCATCAACGAATCTAAACAGACACCAAAATCAAAAGATATAAGCAAAAAAAAAAAAAGCAATAACCAACCAAAACGAAATGAAAGTAACATAAAACTAATTGCATCAGATCTCTGTTGCAGAAAAACCATCTACCACATAACAAGTCCCAATTTACATCAGTAAGAACATCACAACTCCAAAAAAAATCAGCAAAATCCAGAAACAAAAAAAATTCTAAAAATCTCGATTCTCACAAAACCTAGAAACTCCAGAAAGAACATTAAAGAATAGACCACCGATTTGAGATCTGAAAAATCAGACAAGAAAAAGAAATGACAGATCAAAGCAAAGATGTATGATATTACCAAGATCAAGAGAGAAGAGATTCGTACGAAATTGAAGAAGTCGAAGTCGACGAATATAGGTGAATGTTTGAGAACGAGAGAGAGAAATTAGGGTTTGATGCATACGACGTTGTTTTTCCAATCGATTTAGGGATTTGGAGAGTTTGGAAGGAAAGAAAGAGATTTGGTCATATGATATGATGAGAATCTGATCTAGTATGAAATGCAGTTCCGCCTTTACTATTATAGACGGGAATTTTTGAAACGTAACGGAAATGCCACTGGGAATTACCGAAATAACGGGATTGGCCCTTTCGTCTCCCACGGTGCATTTCGTTCCAACGCACCGTACACGTGGCGCGGAAGCAGTGGGAGTCGGGAGCGACTGAACATGCCTGCTGTGTGTTTTATGATGTTCGTTTTGCGTTTATAAAACGCAAATGGAGGAAGCACGAAACCGACGAACACTTTTTTTCTGCAAGGGTAGACGAGACACGTGGCGTTTAAAGAGATTACCGCATTGATCATGTGGCATTTTTTCTTCTTAAACTTGGAAATAGAGTTCCTATGAAAAACTAACCCCATTTTCTCACTCCCAACCCCACTCTGCCACACTCTTTCCTTCACCCACCCACTAGTTTTTACTAAAGAAATCCGAGCTGCACCAATCAACATTAGTATCAATTCATCGAAAAAAAACTTTCTACGCCAAACATTAATTTCCAATTTTCTCGGAAAATCTTTTTGAAGTATTTAAAAACCATAGAAATTGCTAATGTGGCGATTTTATCTTTTCATGGAAGTTTCCTCTACACAAACATGTCCCATAAGCATACTTATTCAATTTCTATGTATGTTAAAATAAATCAAAACAAGATGCTACTTGTGATGGTTATAAATTCAATTCCTATTTATCTTAAAATGCAAAGAGCCTAATAAGATCAACCATTCAAAATTTATATGACTTTCTTTAAATTTCATGTCAATTCTAGTCTCTTTAACATCGGATTCACGGATTGATATAATCCCAAGGGATAGCTCAGTTGGTCTAAGACAATGATTTGCACTCGGAGGTTGTAGGTTCGAAACTACACTACCACACTAAGGCTACAGAAGCGTTTACCCGGCTTTCCTCTGGCCGGGAGGGATTAGTCTAATCCCAAGGGTGAGAACCCTCCGATAGGAAGAACTAAAAAAGAGTTCCCGCGTGCTTTGACCCATCAAAAGAGTGGAGGATGGATGTTCAAAAGGCACCACTAATTCCACTGTATTTGCAGTCCAACACACCTAAATAGAGCCCGCAATCAATCACGCGTTTACATTGCAATTGGTTGACAATTAACCTTTGATGACTATCTCATCAGCAGCCTTAAAACCAAAAGCTAGAATCAACATTTGCATTTTTTTTTATCAACTGTTATGATCACCAAGTCAAAGCTGAAAATAATTTATTATAAACATCGACTCTTTCCTGTCCAACCTTTCACCAGTATTGGACTTAATCATCATCATTAATTTATCATTTGGCACAAGGTTAATTCATTCATCTGATGAACCCACTTCATATATACCATGTCTTCTTTGATAGAGATCCGTCTCATTCCAACAACTTTGTTACAAAACCTACAATCTAGAACAGACAAAAAGAGGCCAAAAAGAAGAAGAGGCAATCTAAGACCCATGACTACGGAAAGAAGACTTTCAACTCTGGAAAATTGAGCAGCCTAACGCAGACTTCTTCTTCATGTTCTGACTTGGCCATGTTACGTACATGACTCTTTCCTTGTTCAAAACTCCATATGAGAGAAATAGAAATGGGTGGAACGTCGCTTGTCTGGTGGGGTGGGTTAGGTTAAACTGACCACAGGCAGACCCAAGTGGACCACATAGAGGGAGCCCACAAAACCAAAAAGGGCAGAAGTGACGGTGACAGAAAACTGATTCATGATTCTCCCTACTACAAAAAAAATGTACCCATAATGTCATTGTCATCTTTGCTTCTTCTTTCTTATAGAAATCCTCCAATTAACTCTCACGCACGCATACTGAAACATCTTCAGTGCATCAATCAATGGCATCTAGATTGGTATTCAACATCCGTGGTTCATAAAACTTCTTTTAGGGCGTGTTTGGATGTGTGGTGAAGTGATGTGAGGTAAAGCCACCATTATCTAGACAAGAAAAGACAATGAGTCATATTAAAAGTACATAATTTTAAAATTCCCTATATCTTTTTAAAAAAAAGCCAAAAAAGCAACCTCTTTTCTCCACTAAAAGACAAAAAAGCTCAACTTTTCTATACAAAAAGTCAAAAAGATTCTATACCAAACAACTAAAAACAAAACACTATCATAACACCTTATATTTGATTCTTTCTTGATTTGATGCTTCACCTCACCATACTTCAATTCACCACAGATAAATAAAAATGGTCCAATACCATTTTCAAGAAAAAGACTGCTACAAATCGAAGTTTCACTCGAAATCTTTGCCATACATGAATCCAAGTCAAAAACAATGCCAAGAAAGATTTAAAGTAGTGGAAAATGATTTCTTGAAAATCATTTTTTTTTAAACGGTAACAAAAATATATATTAAAGAGGCAAAAGGAATACAAGACGAAGAAACTGAAATATTAAAAAAAGGTACAAAGGGAATGTACATTCAACCACCGAACCATTTAAAATCAATTATTTGTATGCATGCACTTGTAATGGTGCTTAAATATCAAGAGATGTCAAGAAAATTGCATGTGTTTGTAGTCTGAACTACACCACGTGCAATGACTTGAAAACCTTTCCTTATTTTCCCACTTTTGCAAATAAGAGTAAACAAAGAAAGACCATTCAGCAAAAACGAAGAAGAAGAAAAAAGACCATATTGTTGACTGTGGGTTAGACGAACCAACATGCAAGTAAGTTAGTGAAAGGAGTGGGCACACATATATGGTTGCCTTGGGCCCATTTCTTTATCAGAATTTCAAAAATTCATGTCCGGGAGAATTTTAAATTCTCCAAAAGTTGTCCCTTTAGGTGGAATTCCAAATTCCTCTTTTTTTATGGAGGAGTTAAAATTCCAATAAATGGTATAGAAAGTGGAATTTCAAGAATTCCAAAAGGACTTTTGAGTGGTTGGAATTTGAAACTCTAATGAAAGAAATACAATATTTCAAATGCCAAGGGACAATATGTCACATCATCTCCAAAAATCCCCAACCTCCCAGTTCCTTGTCATAAATTCCGGTAAAGAAACATGCCTTCATGTTGAAAAGGCCTACTTTCTTTCTTTTGATTTCATGGGATGCTAGAGGTGGTCCAATCAAAGAATTCTTGCGGTTGTGGATTTCTGCTAAATTAATGTAGGCAGCTGTACTTTCAACTTTTGGAATTCTCTATTTGGAACAATATCGATATAGTTTCTATCTTTCGCTTTTAAGGAATTCTTGCTGTTGGGAATTTCTGATATTATGTTTGTGGTATCTGTACTTTCAGCTTTAGGAATTCTTTGTTTGGTCTCATGCTTGTATATATCTGGGGTTTTTTCAGCTTACAAAAATTTTCAAATTCTTAAATATTTGATTTCCAAAACACTTAGGTCCCTTGATTATTTGCGTTTCCGACTAAAAGATGGCATTTGGAATTCTCAAAATTTCTAAGACAAGAATTCACAGATATCCTCTAACCAAACAGCCCTTTGTTGGTGTGAATGCCACTAGATGAGTTCCCAGGCCTAGTCAGATGTTTGGTTCTGCCTCTTGGCCATATTCAAAGGGTCTGCTCAACGTGGAAGAAGGAACCCCATACGCAAAGTTATCAACTTGGAGGGTCCACTTGCTATTAGTTTGACTTTCAATTAATAATCAGTTTTTAAGAGGGGAAATGCTTGTGTTTGTCTTTCTCAATGCAAAACTTTGTGGCCATGCACCAAGGACACACATAGTTTTAATAATCATAGTCATCCCAATTATAGGGCGTTGCTATCAGATTAATCACAGCCATTGGGAGTGGTGGACTTTTGTATTTTTACATATGGCCCATTAGGTTTTTTCCTTTTTATATAGTGGCCCCCTCGAGGAAAATCTTTGGGTCTGCCATTATGGGAGATAAAGATTTTGAGGTTTTACCAATTACCATACCAAGTCCTTCAAGGACGAGAATGAGGGGTTGCTCAATTTGCAAACCTGCCTCTCACCTGGATGACCAGGGATCAATCCCTGGTCTCTCCCAACTCCCCATATGTGCGAAATCTCACTCTCTGCATGTGCAAATTTTCTCTCCCATTGTGTACGGTGGTTCTCTCTCGTGGCTGAGTCTCTCCTTTTCACATTTTTAAGACTAAGATATTGTGAGAACGTTCCATAATTTTACTGCCCATGATAAACTATCATTTACTAAGTCAAACGTAGGAATTGGCTTGGAATTTAGACCTCCAAGTCTTAGTCCTAAACATATATTAAGATGTCATTTATCTTTGACCATTCAGTCCATGAAAAATCAAGTTAAGTAGCTGTCAGTATTATTTTACTTCCTCAAGTCAATTGCAAGTTAGAATAAAATAATCTTCAATAATATATTAACCACAATAGCCGTATTAGGAGGCGCTCAAAGTTTAATCTCTCTTATACAAGCATGCGTGTAATGTACACAAAAACTATAACTTATTGAATGTACATTTCATGGGCCATCTTCGATCGAGTCTTTTCCTTTCGCTTATCAGCTAAGGGTCTAAACCCATGAAAGACCCAACACAAGATGGCCAGCTCACGCTAAGGAGAACACCACTTCTGGTTGTAAGGGAGATGACCTAGGAATCAAACCCAGAGCAATTAGGTAAGAAACTAAATACCCTACTGACTGAGTGTTGTATGGGTAATTAGCTTTTGTGTGCCTCCCTGGTGTTCTTCTGTTATTTGTTTTGGATAAGTATAATAAGCAAGACCCAAAGTTTAATAAACCTTAATTATGTGAATTCAAATTTTGAAGGTCACAACAAAGCAAAAATTAATAGACCAAGTGACCATCTATTTTTCCGGGTAAAACCAAGTGACCACTTGTTGAAAAGCCTTTGGGACAAGGAGTCCCACAGTGGACTCTATTATTGGCCACTCCAATTTATGTGGGCTCCACAGGCTTTTAAGCCCCCAACTGTGTTACACCTTTTTCCATTTTTATAGTGGAAAAGTCATCTTCATTTCCACCAGTGGAGAACAAGTGAATTTCACTTGTTTATACATGTTATCAACAATAGACTTTAACAGTTAACTACTATTGGATTGATATTTGTCTCAGAGCCAACACATGGAGATTTTTATTTATTAATTCATTTCTTAACATTTTGGGTTTTGTAAGTAGGCCTCACTTATGGTTTTATACGAGTGGCCACATAATTTCTCAAATCCCTGGCATGGAGGATCCGGACTCTCTCATTCTCCACATCAAATCAAAACAAACATCCAATGGTCTTTATGATAAGGTACATGATCATGTGATATCCATATTGCAACAGAGACCAACCAATTGATGATCCAGTCAATCCAATTAATTAAAAATGTCCAGTTCTCTCTTGCATGCATAGACATAACAGAGTGCAAAGGATATGTATGTGGAGTTTGTAACAACCATATATATATTGGTAAAAATAGGATCTCATTGAAGAGTAAAAAAAAAAAAAAACACAACAAAAGACAGCATGTAAAAAACGCATACCCACCTCATCAACCACCCTGATAAATGATCAAACTAAACAAGGTCAACACAATACTTTTGAATCTATTTTAGCTAGATGATGGGCCAAACCATTTGAATTCCTAGAAACATATTTGAATTCAATAGAGACAAAGGAGCTAGAAAAAATCACAGCATCAATACCCCAAATACTATCACTATTGATAGCCATATTTTGTAGCCTCAATTGTTCACACGCACACCTGCATCTATTGCCTGTGGATGAATTGCCAAAACAAAGTAAATGAAAATAGTGGTTAATAAACTTAGAGATATGGCTGTCAATGGGCCATATTGGGTCTGCGAGCTCGATCCATATTGAATATAGAAAGGATGATTTTGTGTAATTTTAAAAACTTCTCCATCTCAAATTAGTTTGTTTTGGCTTTGGAGAGAGCAACAGATTCACCCCTTTATATATATATATATATATATATAGACACACACACAGATACTCTTAAGTCATTATATACTAGCATAAAAACCCGTGTTAATCATGGGTATGCATGAAGATGTAGGATTCTATGTATGTTAGAAATGGAGAGGATGGGAGTCCATGAGTAGGGGAAGTATATTACTGGAAAGTAGAGGGAGAGTATGTTAGCAGTTGTAAAAATTGAAAGTAACTTCCAGTCAAACTAATAGAAATTGCAGTCAAAATTGGATCAAAAACCTTCTAGCTTAATATATTACAATTAGCTCCTGTTTGGCATGTCTATTTTTTGCCTCTAAATATCTATTTCTCTAAAGCGAATAGAGATTTTGAAAAATAGAGGTGTTTGGCAGTGTTTTATAGCCTCTGCACATTCTAGAACAAAAGAGGCAAAGCCTCTAAAATGAAAATGCCACAAAAATGGGCACGTAGAAATCAGAGGCAATGCCTCTTGAAAATGCAGAGGCGGAACCCATTTTTTAGGACAAAAATGCCCCTGACGGAATTTTATTTCCAACGAAAGTCCTTTGCATAAAGCCCTCATTCCCGTTCTTTGTGCAACTCGAAACCCGTCTTCGTGAAAAAGGCTGGAAGGGAGAACGCTTGCAGCCTGCTATATTGGTCCCTTTCTCTCTCGACCATCCCTCTCTCTCAAACAAGATTTCATGTATCTTTCTCCATCTTCATCCCTCTCATTTCCTACATCTGTCTCCATCTTCATGTTCATCTCTCTCATTTCCTATATCATAACATCCATCTCCAACTTTCTTTTTCGCCGTCTCACAAAATCCCATCTCCATCTCCATCTCTGACCCTAATCCCCATTTGTGAATTTCCAAACCCTAACCCTAACCCTAATATAGCTCATCACATGGTGGCCCATCAGATCAATAGCTCGGATCATCAACTCAACACAGCACTTCTCATGTCAATTCTCCACCAGTATCAACGAATGCCATATGAAACAAAATGCAGTTACGAAGTAGGAAGATTGGAGGAAATGAATGAAGGTGGAAGAAGTATTGACTGTACCATTAGTAAATGATACCTTTTCATTATTGGTTTTTACTCGTATTTGATTTAAATGATATCTACTCAGGGAAGCACTTGACTTTGAAAGAGCTGTTATCTAAAATAGGAGGGATATGGAAGAGACCAATGATCACAAGATTGTACATTTCACTCTTCAACCTTATTTTTCTAGCACTGTACTTGGCTTTGATGATGCTCATGGTGAAAAACAGAGGATCCATTTCAGTGCTTGTGCTGATCATTGTGGTAACTCTGTTTTTTATCTTCTTCAATCAGTACCTGTTTATGTTCTGGATGATGGGTCAAGTGGTCTCAGTGCTAAAAGAAGTGTTTTCTGGGATCAGGGCATTTAAGAAAGCTAAACAGCTAATTGAAGGAAAGAAGCTACAAGGGTTTTTACTCTCCCTTGTTTGGGTGCTCATCGCCTTCCCCAGTTCACTGATCAGCATCTTCAATGCTAGAAATGGTCATGCAATGGGACCAATTGAAGTGGCAGTGGGACTTGTTCTAGTAAATATAGGATGCATATTTCAGCTTTACAGGCATATAGTGTATACAGTGTATTACTGCGAGTGTAAGAAGAACAATGGGGAGAAAGTTGAGAAGGAAGTGGGAAGTGGGTATAGTTTGGTTATCACTAGTCCTCTGCTTGTTGATACTTCTCTTCCTTGAATCAGTTGGGTATAGTTTGGTTATGACTAGTCCTCTGCTTGTTGATGCTTCTCTTCTTTGAATCAGTTTGGTATAGTTTGGTTATCACTAGTCCTTTGCTTGTTGATGCTTCTCTTCTTTGAATCAGTTTGGTATAGTTTTGTTATCACTAGTCCTCTGCTTGTTTAAGCTTCTCTTCCTTGAATCAATTGGTATGTGTGCAGATGGCATATTTTGATAAACATGTGCATAAGTTCATTTTTTTACATAATGACAGAAGATACCCCTCTAAAAAGAGACAAACCCCTCTAAAAAAGAGGTAAATAGAGGGCATACCAAACAGTCTATTTAAAGTAGACCCGTTCATTACCAAACACGTTTTTTTGTTCTAGCCTCTTTTTTTTATAGCTCTTTTCTTAATGTCTCTATTTTGAATGGTCTGTTAGAAAAATAGTAGAGATGCCAAACAAGGCCTTAGTAACTATTATAGCTAATAGTTACATAAATATGTTACATAATACATATTTGCAATCGAACCTACTAATGTTCAATTGGACAGAGGCCCAAAATCCAGGTCTGGCATGTTGGGCTCAAACTTAAGTCCCGATCAGCCTAAACGGATTCGGGTCTATGCCCATTGACAGCCCAATTTACAGAGAGTGAACGAATTTATACGTATGTATGAATTACCTCCTTATCCCAGTCGCACCGTATTGTTATGTAGAGCAGTATCAATGTTTGAATGACAGTCCCCCCAATCATGCCAGTCCAAATACCCTGTCAATGCATACAAATACATACATACATACATTTATTTTTCTATAGGTGAGGAGAAATCAATTTCATGTTATATATAATCATGGTTTTCGCACTCTTTGAGAGAATTCTGCACTCGAAGGATTTTTGTTTTCACGGGAGAGATGAATCTTGCATTCCTCCCCCTCCCATAAAAAATCAAAATCCTCCATGTTGTGGACAATCGATTTTATTTTCTTCTTTCTGGCAAAGAAATTTGTCAAACCAAACAATCAAATAATGGAGCTTCCTCTCTATCACAGAATCCTATCATCGCACAAATGGACAAGTTTCAAATGCAGGCAATGAAAAACTCATAAAACATACCTCAACTCCAAGATAGAAGAACCATCCCAAGAGAATTCCCAAGGGGAGGCCTATGAAATAGTAACATCCAATGTTCACATAGGCCACTAATGCTTGCCACCCTGAGCCGATGGCTACACCTGAACAAGTTTTATATAAGTATATGAGTACACATTTACATTTATACCATTGTAAATGGGTCTCAGGAAAGGGCCGAACTGAAGTTGGGCCGAGACCCATTATCATGGAGCTCAGAAATGGTCTGTATCCAAATTGATTGAATTGTATGTCTCTGTGTCATTTGAAACGAGTTGGATTTGGACTGAGCCCATGATGAACCCGAACCCAATTATTAATCAGGACATATAATGGACCTGGACCCAGATCATTTACCAAAACCCGATTTTCCGGTTAGATCCATCCGGTAACTGAGGACTTGTTTAAAGAAAGATGGAAAGCATATCTGACCAGAGAGAACTGGCTGGATGCTGTTGAGTAGGATGGTGAAGGCCAATAGGATTGCAAGTTTTTCAGTTGCATCCACTATGATTGGGCTTGTGGTGAAAAAGAGGGGGAACTTGTCATGAAAGACTAGGATAAGTAACCAAAACAGAAGCCCTATAATTGAAGATGTAGCTGCTGATACAATGGTTGCAAACTTAGCTCCTTTCCCATTTCCTGCTCCTAACTCATTAGAAACTCGTACCCTGCAATGTGCAAGTGACTATCCATTAATTGCATGTGGATATATATATATATAGCTATTGAGATTGAGTCTAATATAGAATTATAGTCTGACTTGAACTTGTAAACAATGTCATGTGCTTCTCACTTCCTCTCAGATAAGGCTTTCCTGACTGAAGATTTGTATGGATGAGGATATTATAGGTTACGTTAGGTAACAGTTGGGGCATCTATAGATTTGAGGGGTTAGTACTCTCTCTCTCTCTCTTTCAACTAAGGATTTTCAAATCCTACGGACAAGGGCAGACCCCAATGTTGCGTTTCGGGAGCCGCCCCCTCCCCGCCCCACCACAAAAAAAAGGGCCAAAAGAATGATTGACCTATTCAACTGACCATCATCTGCCCCCATCGAAGGAGAATCCTAGGTTTGCTACTGCTTGATGGGTCAAACCTAAGAACTTAAAAAAAAAAAAAAAAAAAAAAAGAATCTCATATGCCCAAATACTTGATAATTTATAAATGTCAACATGGATTTTCCATGACTAAGTGAAAAGCAAAAATCTTTTCTCCCAGGATTTGGTTGCCAAACATAAAATAGAAGGACCAATGACGAGTCCACATCTCATGCAATATGCAGCAGTTTTCTTAAGAAAGGAAAATGCATTAATAGATGGTGTTGATGAGTAGTCCATAAGCCTCACGTGTGTAGTTATTTGGGTGACCCTTAGGGTTGCAAAACGTGTATCCGATTTTCCGAAAGTTTTGACCTACAAAAAACAGGGTATGGAACCTATTTTAGGTTCTGATTCATAAACGTGTCTGGGTTTGGAACCCAATTTAGGTTCCGATTGATAAATGGCCAAGTTCTGGGTCCATATAGGTTTCGACCCGTGAACCCGGGACCCGGCATATGAGCCTTTGATATTGCAAATTGTACCTCAAAATTAACTCTTTTTTTTTGACATTTTTATGTATAATATTGGAGGTAGTAGACTTGATGCACTATTATAAGTTGAATGATATGCTTATTTTAAGAAAAATGAAAAATAAAGAGAAATTAAAATCGATTTTGGACTAAATTCTAGTCCTCTAGATGCATCCGGTTCTGGAATTGAATATGGATTTTCCTATTAGAATCGGATGTAGAAACAACAAAATAAGTTCCGAGTTAAAATCGGATTCGTAACTGGAACCGTTATCTAGAAACAAGTCCAGGTCCACTATGGTTCCGGATGTGTAACTGGAACTGTTATTTAGAAATGGGTTCGAGTCCGGGTCCACTATGGTTCTAGATCGGAACCATAGTGGATCCGAACCCGGTTTAAAATAACGGTTTTGATTCTTGATCCGGTTTTGAATTGGAACCTTTTTGTTGGTTTCAGACCTATTTTAAAATAACGGTTTCAGTTTCGGATCTGATTTTGAATCGGAACCTGTTTTGTTGGTTCTGAACCCGATTTTGATAAGAAAACTCGGATCCGGTTCCGAAATCAATTCTATTTTCTCTTTATTCTTCATTTTTTCTTAAAATAAGTATATCGTTCAACTTATAACAGTGTATCAAGTCTATAACATCCAGTATTATACATAAGAATGCCCAAAAAGAGTTGATTTTAAAGTACAAATTGCAATATCAAAAACTCATATGCCAGGTCTTGGCTTCACGAGTTGAAACCTATATAGACCCGGATCAGGACCCGTTTATCAATCGGAACTTAAATTAGGTTCTGAACTCGGACCTGTTTATGAATCAAAATCTAAAATAAATTCCAGACTCGATTTTTTGCTGGTCAGAACTTTCAAGTAATCGGATATCCATTTACAACCTTATTTGCAATTCTAAACTGACCCCACCATATTATAATCATTGCAAGTGAACCTTTTTTGGCCTAAATAAATGAAGACTCTTTAAACAGAATGATTTTTTCCTAAAAAAAACTTGACAGTACGAAGGAACTATGGATACTTCACGTTTAAAATGCAAACCCATGCTAGTTTTTGCTTGAAAGCATTATAAAATGTTTAAAAAACAAGAGGGGGAAAACTAGGGTGTCAATGAAAAGTTTGCCAATTTTTTATACACGAAAAGTCCCATAAACTTTTGCAATCCAAGAAGAATTCTGTGGAACTGCTTTTTCTGATTAAGAATAAATAGACAGGTTCCGTCTGTGAGCATCCAACAAGCGGTCGATGTGACCACCACAGGGACAGGAAGGTCAGGACGTCGCTTACGTATGTAATCTCAGTTGACATAGTGTGTTTTACATTTTGGTGTTACAATCCTTTTCGGTTTTGGTTGTTTGTGCTTGTCGTTTTAATATAAAACTGACCACTAGTTTTCAGAACAGTTTTTCCATATGGACAAACTAATGGATAGAAATTGAGACTCTCTACATGACGCAATTTGATAGAGACAATGCATTTCAACTTTTGAGAGAGTCCAATCACGTTGTTCCACATGGACAGTTTGTCCCAAATTATGTCCATAGAGTTTGTTCAAATAGACTTTTTGTTTTCAGAAAAGCTCAGTTATTTTGCTTTCATTCCTTCCCTTTTCCTCCACTGGACACCTCTCTCTTTTTCTCTCCAGCCATGCCAAAAAAAAATAAAATAAATGCAGGACATACTGATCGAAGATCTACCCTCTCCCTCTCAAAAAAAAAAAAAAAAAAAAATCATGAGGACATATTGAATACCTCTATCTCCCTAAAAAATATCTAGGACATATCCAACGTCTCTCTCTCCCTCATATTTCTTTCCAGCTATGAAAAAAAAAAAAATATATATATATATATATATCCAAGACATATTGAATAGAAGGTTTCACAAAAAAAGGAAAAAAAGTTCGCTGCACACTATATAAAAAAAGGCCTTTTAGTTGCAGTCGTACGAAAGTGTTTCCCTCAAAATTATTTTTTTCGCATGCAGAGGAAGATGACGGAAACTATTTTTTCACGCACGGAGGGTCGATATTGACTCTGACGATACAATATTAGGGTTGATATTGACCCTCAAACAAGTTGGTAAAAAAAAGATTAAAAAAAATCACTTTTGTTGGAGGAGACCTAAACGGGCCGTTTTGGTATTAAGCTAATTCTTTAGTAAAATCCTAAATTGAATATCTCATAATTACTGGCAACAAAATTACTGTTGGGGTACATAAGTATGAAAGGCTTCATTGGAGACTTTGTTTGGGTCCTATGTGTTTGTCCAAGTCTAGATCTTTAATGAGATTTGGGTAAAAGTACAACCCAAATACCCTAGATTCACGTTGGTTACAGTTTGAGGCCCTTCCGTGATTTGGGTTGTAGGGTGCGTTTGTACAATTAGAGAATTTTGTGACACGAAGGAAAATCATTATAATTTCTCATTTGTATTTATTGTTTGGTGAAACACATTTTCATTGTGAAAAGGAAAAGGATTAACTAAAATTTTATTCAATAGAGAGGAATCTTGATTTGCAGTGGGGAGGAGCAGGAGCACAAGATTCTTCTCTCCTATAATAAGAGAAATTGGCAAAGTATGAAAATCCTCTCATTGCTTGAACAAGTCCTAAGACTTTTGTACAACTTTATATGTGAACAAATGACAGAGAGACGAAGTGGGGAGACTTGTGCCAATGTGAGCTCCCCCTATTAACCAAACCATTATATCAGTTGGATTAAGTAACCCACTTGCTTACACTACATCCCATCAACAAGAACCCAACTTGTTAATTTAGAGGTTTCATATTGACCCTTTTACCGTTCAATTCATATCTGATTTTCAACTTTGAACCTTACAAACAATGAGGCCATATTGGACATATACATAAAAATAGTACTCAACCTGATCTGATCCTACCATTTGCCACTCCCAATGGAGATGTACAAGTGATGAACATTCTCTATGACCCTATTTTTTTAGTGGATTTTCTGCCAGGAATTCACCATATCCAGGAATTCTTGGACATTATATGAGAGATTGTCCCTTGAAAATTTTGAATTCCATGTTTTTTTTATTAGCATTTCTGAATTCCAGCCAAATGAAAAGTTTCTTTAACCTTCGGAAATTCAGGAATTCCACTCCCTATACATTTTGGTGGAATTCCAACATGTTCAAACCCAAAGGGGCATCCAAAATCCCCACTTTATTTGAAAATTCAAGAATTCTCCAAACAAAACTCCCTAAATTTCAGCTAAGAAACAGGCCCTACATCATGCCCATCTAAAGTAACGAGAGAAATCCACTCTAATTCGAAACTGCTCCAAGAAATCATAAAATTCTCTCTAAGAGGAGTTCAAGCAGCAAGTGATTCATATTTTTTGGCTTCTCAGTTCTTACTTCTTACAAACGTTCTATAGGCGAGCAATATGTAAGTGGGATAAATTTAATTTAAATGAGATTTTATCCTGTTGCAATGTTGGTAATTGTTGATCTTTAACTTTTGTGAGGGCCCCACTCATTGCTTTAGATGATGGCCAAATTTTAGGGACCCTACTTGTCACTTTACACCATCCCTTTGACCCTTGGTTTTAAAAAACAAAGTAATTGCATAGGAACTTCTGTTATTCACATGTCATATATAGGTGAAAAATCAGTACGTACCCTGTGGCAGCAAAAAATGCAAGAGGAATCATCATCTCCCACCCACTGATGCTCATGCTGTCAAATACAAACAGACAAGACCTGTGTCAGTTGGGACTCGTGGCATTGACTTTTGGGGTTTCCTGACCTGCAAATTTATTTTTCTTTCAAAAAAAAAAAAAAACAACTTTGATCCAAAGATAGATTTCCTCCAAAGCCAAATTTCTTGTTAGTGGTGCCATATAGCTTGAACCACTGATGATTTCAACAATAGGCTTAAACCATCAAGCTAGGCTACAGATTTATCTGTTCACACAATTAAAAGACCAAAATATCTATTATTTAAAACCCATAATCCTGTCCTAGCCAAATGAATTAGCCCTAAACCAATTTCTCTAAATGCTCGTCCTCTGTCATTTTGCATTTTAAGGCCAATTTCCTTTTATAAATGGGCCATCAGGATCACTAAGGTAAGAGGATTGAGTTAATACTATACAGTGGCGGATCCAGGATTCAAATTCATTTGGGACACGATTAAATAGTGGGGGTCCCCCGGATTTTTTTTTTTTGGTTATTTATATGTGACGAATATAATGTAATAGTTTCAAGCAATAAAACAAAGAAATCTTTATTTATCACAATTGTTCCCTACGAGTTTTCATATTCTGAAAAAGTTCTATTACAATATCACTAGTAATAGTTCCAAGTAACCCTCTTTCTATAAAACATACAAGACAATCATTCATAAACTGATTTGGAGAGGGCGGTATACTCTACAGTCTTTACCTTTGATGCCCTAATAGTTGAAGAATGGGCCTAGTAATATGTATAAAGAATGAGCCTAATATTTTTTACTGGGGGCCTGGTTACATGTCATTGGGGGCGTGGTTAGATTGGGTCTCACTTATTATATATAATTTTTTCCCAAAAATTCACTGGGGGCTGCATCCGCCTCTGGTACTATATGGTTATGGGTCATTGTAAGATAAATGAGTTCGTTTAAGTTACTTGGTTAGGACAGGATATTGAGTTTGAAGTGGGGTTCAGATAAGCCAATCAAGGGTGTTTTAGAATAGTTTAAAGTCAAAGGATTTTTAGTATGTTTTAAACGTCAGGGTGTTCTTAGAATTGGTAAAGGCTCTCAGTTGAGTTCAGAGCCACCCCAAATCAGCCACTAGAACTGTAAGGTCGCACGGCTTATGAGCTCAGTTGGACAAAGCCAAAGCGGACAATAGCATGCATATTATAGGGAAGTGCTCCTATAAGAGACACTCTCACCAACTTTGTGAGAGATTGGTAGGGGCCCTCACATTAAAATTGGTGAGAGTGGATATGAAAGTGAGGGCTCCTACTCATCTCTCATAAAGTTGATGAGAGTGTCTCTCATAAGAGCACTTCCTCACATTATAATAGCCAAAAGATTGCAACAATATATTAAAGAGTGGGCTCCACTCAAAGAGGAATATTAAAAAGTATTTCCGTTGCCTCTACTAAGATCTCGAGATTTTGGTAGGAATGGTTAGCTAAAGAAATTTAAAATGGTGTGAGAGCTAACCGGTCGTGAGTTCGATTCCGGTACAAACGACTAGATGTGAAATAAAAAATGCACGTCACACCGCAAGTTTGGTAGTAATGATTAGCTAAAGAAATAAAAACAATATCTTGGCCAAACAAAGGTGAGGAAAAGTTAAGGGAGACGCAAACCAGATCGAGAGTGCATCTATTGCAACCTGAGCATTCTTCAGATTCCCTGTCAGTAGGATGAGTATGCGATAGTACCAGTTCTCCAGACTGTAAGAAACAAAGCACATGTGACATTGCTATACTACCAGTACTTCTCCAGACTCTAAGGAAACAAAGCACATGTGACATTGACTAAGAATATAAAAACCACTATAAAGTGATGCATGATTCTTTATTAACAATGTTGAGCTAATTCTTACAGTTTTAAGAGTACAAATTGAAAATTTTGATATAACAGATGCCATGATAGATTCTCAAAAACATTAGTATGTTCAAAATTAAGAGAGCTTTCCAACTCCACTGTGTGGAATGGCATCTCCTCCCCAATGAAGGGGAGGCCAACCTATGTTAATAAAGCAAGGTGTGGCGTCTAATGGGAGAAATTTTCACTTCAAAATGATGTCCAATCCTACATCCTTCTCTGTACCATTGGCCAAAAAACTGGAATTGTCTTGAAAATTTTCCTCAATAATGCAGATGTCTTTTCACTACAATTTTTGGTAAGATGTCTTTTTCACTACTATAATCTTTATAGTGGATGCATTCGTCAAACAGAAAAATCCAACATTGTGCATTCATTTATTGGGTGGAGTAGTCATTTATGTGAGAGAGACATTAGACATTTATGGGGAGCGTGGCCCACAAGACCGCAAGCCCATTGTGGAGCCCACTTATGCAACCCAGCTCATTAAAGAATTTTCATATTGTTTAAGATCTGTGGATGAGATGTCCTTGGTTATTAACAAAAGAGCTATAATCTATTTGGGTGCTAATGTACAAGGTTTCTAAAACACAAGAAAAATTCCATAATTTGGGATTTGCTGAGATTAATTAAAGTGATCATCTGAAATCATGGTGGTGTTTGTGATTCAATATTATTTTCTGTTGTATTATGATTATGTTAATCAAATATCATCAAGAGAGAGAAAGAGAGATCAAACCATATCATGACACCAGAAGCTACAGACAGCTTTACAAACTCCCACAGCCCAAGCAAGGCCTCCATAGAGAAACCAGGCCATGTAAGAGGACACCTCCACAAAGTGTAAGCCAACAGCCACAAGGGTGAGATCCACCATGAGAAGTTGAGCACACAACTAGCCCCAGCAATGCCCAGGTCGAGCCAATATACAACCACCCAGCTCATCACCACATGAATCAGAAAAGAGGCAGCCGACACATAGGCAATGACAGGGGTCCTCAGCTGGCAAAGCAAGAACCTCTGCAGAGGGAATTGGATGGCATAGGAGAAATGAATGGGGAGCATCCACAAACACATCACCCCAGCTCTCTCTGCAATCTCCCGAGGCTGCCCCATTGCCTCCAGTATCGGTGTCGCAAAGACAAAAAACGGCGACATCAGAGCAGACACGATCAGGAGAACTATCCAAGACCGCTGCAAGTAGATGCCCAACATGCGATATCGCTTTGCTCCAAAGGCTTGCCCGCATAGCGTCTCCAAAGCACTCGCCATACCTAACTATTCACAGCATGAACACATGGGTGTTTATACATTTGAACAACCTAAAATTATACACAAACAACAGTACTCACAAAATAATAACATCCTCATCTTACATCAATCTGGTGTTTGTCTTGATGTGTTCTATTCCAACTGAAAAAACTATCTATCATACATTGGCAGCTTCAAATATAACCCAAAATTTATAAACACAATTGTAGATCCCCATCCATTTGTTTTTCAGCCATTTTTGGGTTGCTGCTTATGTATTAACATCTGGGTGGGATCTTCCAATCAGAGTTAATGGGGGCATTCCAGATACGTGGGGAGCACCAGATCAATGGCCTGGACCATATAATTATAGGCCCAAGGGATTAAGGAGTGAGCACCTTTTAAGTGGAGGAGTTTATGAGAAGAATGAGATGAAAGGTATTACAATGAGTCCATAGGAGAATCCAAGCACAACGGTGTTGGCAATGGAGAAGGAAGCGAGCTCTAGATCACCCAAGTGACCAGCAAAAGCTTGGGTTACAATGCTCATGCCATACAAGGTCACACGGCTGAAGGTTGCAGGACCGACGATGTGCCATAGCTTCTTTGACTCGATCCAGATCCTACCACACAAACTACCTTCTTGTTTACCTTCTACAGCTGTAGTTGGTAGCAATGGAGCCTTTTCATCTCTACCATCCATCTCTCTCTCTCTCTCTCACAAACACAAACACACACATACAGAGAGAGAGAGAGAGCCCCAATAACTAGATCTTTTTTATTCCTTTTTTTTTTCAAGGTGCCAATAACCGGATTGCAGACTTTGAAGAGGAGATCGATATTAAATATACAAACCTCTCTCTCTCTCTCTTCTTGAAAGATTCAAGAGAGGGTGTTCTTAATTCCAAGGGGTAGCTCATTTGGCCTAGAATTACAGTTTGCATCCGGAGGTTGTAGGTTCAAAATTGCACCACCACACTGGAGTTACTGGGGAGTTTACCCAATTTCTCTTTGGGCCCGAAGAGATTAGTCCAGTCCAAAGGATTAGGAACCTTCTCATAAAAAAAAAAAAAGAGGCAGTGTTCTTGAGAAAATAAATCAATGTGTGGTCCAAATCATTCTTGAAAGAGTCAGTGTTCTTGAGAAAAAAAATCAATGTGTGGTCCAAATCAACTTACAGTGGCAAAAACTACTGTGAAACAAAGCATGCTCAATCATCTCCCTGTAATGTCAGGCGAATGGTTTAGTTTAGACCACGTTTGTTTATTATATTATATCTCATGGAATCATACACGAGCGCATTTTAGATTGGTGGAAAAAAAAAGGATTTAAAAAAATAACATCATCTCAATCAAATTATCACAACAATTGACGATTTTTAACGTTGCAGTCTTTTATGAAATTTAATCCAACAGTGAGCATATTTCAGATTAGTGTTAAATTAGGATAAGGCACATTTTTTAACAGTAAGACTAGGTGTTTTTTTAGCAGAAACAAATCTTATAATGAGTGTTTATAAATAGCTGGGCCTTAATTTTGGGCTTGATTCCATGCCACATTTGGAAGTGATTTAGGTCTGCATCTTGACTAATAATTTTGGATTGTGCATGGCGCAGTATGGAACCCCATCCCAACTTGCATCAACTTCACCAAAATGGTCTGCGATCAAATCTATCCAACTTCTATTGGAATGCAATTTGACTTGTAGCTATATACAACTAGGCATCTATTCTGAACTATATAGTTTAGGGCCCGTTTGGACGTTTATAGATCATAAAATGTTTATAGATTTGAATAATAGAATAGTGTAATATCTAACTATTATAATATTTTTCTTATTTGGCGCGTTTTGAAGAATGAAATAGATTTTAAATTGCGTGGTTTAGCAAGTGCTACATATTATAATGTACGTTAAAGAAATTTTAAGATAACAATGAATTTGACACAAATATTTATTTTGCAATTGGTATAGTACAGGTAAAAGTAAAGTTGGCTCAAATATGATACATTTTTTAACCATGTCTAGATCAGAAAGTAATGTGATAATTGATCTACACATGAAATTATTTTTGGGATTTTGACCATACGGGATATATAAAAGACCATGAATCCCTCAAAATGGTGTTGACCAAAATTATACCCCAAAATAGGGGAGAATTTGTGTGAAATAAAATAAAATAAAATATGATGTCTTGCAGCCCCAAAGACCTTGGATAAATCAAAAACTTGATTGCCAACATGATCTCCCCTAATGAGAACCAGAACCTCATAGCTGTATACTCGAAAGAAGAGGTCATGAAAGTTGTGTTCCAACTTGTATCGCTCAGATCTTCGGGCCTAATTGATAGTTATCCCGCAAAATTTTATCAACACGTGTGGAACTCAATTGGATCAAACTTCAAAGCCCTACTGTAAAACTTTAAAAAAAAAAAAAATAAGAATACCATTAGAAAACTAAGTAAAACATTATTGTTTATATCCCCAAGAAATTTTACTTGCAGCTGTATGCAACTAGGCATCTATTTTGAACTATATAGTTTATTTAAGTGGTCACGTGCAAGTATGATCTTCTTATCCCAATGGTGTCGCCCATGGGTCCCTGCCCCTTGGTAGGTTATCAAAACCAATAAAGAATTTGTTCACACTAATGAATTTACAAGCAAAACCTATGGTGTCTCTCATGGGTCCTTCCTCTTGGTAGGTTACCAAAACCAATAAAAAATTTGGTCACACTACTGAATTTACAAGCAAAGCCTAGAATATCATTGCTCCCCTAACTTTGTTTTAAGAAATTGATTCTCCAACCTATTGGGTTCCAAGACCCTCTTAAAAAAATTGTGAGCGTGAGGTGACAATATGAAAAATGTGAATTGCTTGGATACACTTTATTTCCTACAAACGTATGGAGATGTGAGAATCTTATTTTATGCTGATGTTATGTTAAGGGATACCACTGATGCCTGTAAACCCACATAAAATTGTATCAGGAGCTAATAGCATGTTCCAGTTCCCTTGGGATATTCTGACCCCTCCGAATGGTCCTTTTGAGACCCCTTTCCTATTTACTCAGATTAAAAGTACCACCAATGAAATTTTGATTTTCTTCGATGCGGTTCTTTCGCAGGGGACAGTGGTACGTATGCATTTGGCTTTATTGTTCTAATGAACATTTCCTTTACGGGTGCGGTGCCTCAAGAGGACCCAAGACACGCACATCCAAAGAGGCTGAAACGAGGGCGGTTCTATATGGGCTGAGCAAGGCCAAATAGTGGGGCAACTCTAGGATCCATCTCTTCTCAGATGCTCTAGAGGTCAGAAGCGCCATTAATGGTACCAAGGATTGGGTTTGGGATTCTCGTGTTTTGTATATTAGGATCTTGATGAGTCATTTCGAAAGAAGTAAGTGCATTTATGTCCCCAGGATTTTGAATGGTGCAGCTTATTTAGTAGCTAATTATGCTAAATCTTGTAAGTTCAGTTATGTCCTTAGGATTTTGAATGGAGCAGCTCACTTAGTACCTAATTATGCTAACTCTTATGTAAGGGATGTAATTTGGTGAGACTTCTTGTTACACCTCATCTCGAGTTAATAAAGATTAACTCTAATTAATAGAGATTAATGTCGATTAAGTGTGATTAATTACGATAAATGTGAGTAAAGGATAAAATGAATCAAATTAGTCACACTTGACTGAATTAAGTATAATTGACTGTGATTGAAGGAGATTAGCTTAGTAGAATTGAAATTATAACCAAATTAGTGAAATTAAGGACTTTTTCGTAAAATTGGATTTATACGTATTTCATCGAATACGGTAAACTTTGATGTCAACATGTGTATTTCGATGAGTACAACAACTTTCATAATACATTCGTTTTCATTTGACTTCAAATGAAGCAAGTGAGTCTTAATTTGACTCAAACTTGAAATATGTATAGTATTTGGGGGCTGAATGTAAACTTTAGTTTATAAAGATGGTGAATCACCCATCTTAGTCGGTTGAAACTTTTCTTCAGCTAAAAAACAGAGAGAAGGAGTGATGTGAGTCTTTCTTCTTCTTGTATTCTCTATCAAGTGCTTGAAAAAGGATCGTTGCAAGTGATTGTGGAAGAAAACTTGTGAGAATCATCTTCCCCATCATCTTTTTCAAAGTTCTTTGGAGTTTAAGTTGTGGGAAACATCAATTCTTGCTGTGATACTCTTCAAGGTAAGGGTTAAGTGATTTTATAGACTTTTTGAGTTGTGATTAGTTGAGTTGTAAAGATTTTGTGCAAACAATTCAAAGGAGATTCGTTTTGGGTTTGTGCTTGATGTTAGGGTTTTGAAATTGGGAAATTTGTCTCAAGTTGAGCTAAAGACAAAGGGGTTTTGTGTTTAACTCATCTATAATGCAAGTATAACCATGATTTGTGTTTATATGCTACTAGAAATGATGTTTCTTGAGTTTTGTTGAGTTTGATTTCAATTTTAGATTTTGATTGAAATTGTAGAATGATTGAATGGATTGTTGAATGGGTTATGTGATAAATAAAAGTGTAATTTTGATGTTTATGGAGGTGGATATTGATGGGGGAACAGGAGGTTCCATGTGTTGTGCAAGTTGAGAATGAATGGGAGTGAAGATGGCTTCAAGAAGTAGCATAAGGCTGCTGTTTCGGAGACCAAACAGCAAGGGGTCTCGCTATAGCGAGATCTGGGCTCGCTATAGCGATCTGGCCCAGTGGGCCCAACAATGACAACTTTAAAATGCCATAACTTTTGAACCGTATGTCGGATTTTGGACTTCTACATATCATTGGAAAGCTCTTGGAACGTAGAATCTAATGGTCTATATATTATAGTGATCAGAGGACTCAATCGTGGTTCGAATGTTTAGTTAGCGATCACTAATAGATTATTAAATTAGTCTAATGACTAATTATAATATAAATGAGAGATTTAAAGCAATTAAGCTTTTTCTAAAGTGATATTCTTGGATTTAGATTCAAGATGAATTTAAGATGGAAGTTGTAATTCGATGATGAAAAGTAGCTTTTAAAACTAGCCGATCCAACGTTGATTAGTTAACTGAAACTAATCAGATTTTAGAATTTAATTCTTAGTTAAGGAGAAGAACCTATTGATTAACTCAAGGCTACTAATATTGTCTTACCTCCATGGGTGTTAACTAAGAGACTTTAATGTACAAATACACATAAATTGTGATGTCCATCGAAAATAACGAGTACATTAAATGTCTGTAAGTTACACCTAAATGGTTGATATTGTTTAATTGAATTGTTAATACTGGCACTACATAGTGATTTATATAAGCTCATTAGAGCTGATACTGCTGCAGCAAATTATTTGGGAGTGTTCCAGAACTCCGTGGTGATGTCAGATGTCCCTGGCCCGGGCACTGATAAATCCCACAATATATGATTCCTTCCGTGTGGAAGATGTGATTCCTTCCTTTTTAGGAAGATGTGATTTGAAAGGAAATGTTATTGTAGATTGCCAAATGTTAAAGACTCTTATTGATTTGAATTAAATGGTAATGGTATTAGTCTAACATTGAATTAGACAGATTAAATGTGTACTTATCATGTTAAATCATGTAACTGTTTATACATTGCTGAATTGTCAAATTCATAGTGTTATTGATGGCATTATATGCACAACTGCCCATGCCGGTCCTTCTAAGGCCACAGCGCCAGCGGAGACGACCGATCAGGTTCCTCTAGGAGGATTAGTTGAGTGGAAGTGAAACAATATCATATGAATGTGATATTGAATAGGAAACTTAAAAGGAAACTTTTGATAAGGGAAGTAGTCAATGAATGTTTCATACTTTTAATCCTTGCATTGTAATTAAATATGCAAGTGATTAGTTTTCTACATGATGTAAATAAGTTTTATTTTATACATGAGCAATGTATACGTTTATACGTTCTGCATAATGTATTAAATGATATCCCTTGTGAATTTTATGTGATTGAAGTTCACGGGAGTAAGTATGCGATGTGACCTGGGGTTATCTCGAATTAATCAGAGTCTCGGGCTCGGGTCGTGTCACTTCTCAGAGTGGATGTCTATTTCCCTCTCTTGATGGTTTTGTTTGTTTCTCCATGCTCATGAATCCATATCTTTCTTACAAAAAATTAAGGGATCACACATTCCCTTCCTCTTTTTTGGTTTTTTTCATATAGCTCATAGTTTCTAAGTTTTCTCAACAATCTCTTAAGACTTGTTTGTTTGTATTGTGGAGTAAAAAGAATTGAAATAGAGTTTCAAACCAAGAAAAAAAAAAGATAGTGGAGGTAGTTGGTTGTAAACAGGCCCCTCCAATTCAAGAGGCGTAGATTGAAATTAAACAACTCAAAAATAAGAGGATTTTACCAGAAAATTCACCTTAAATGCGGAGTACACAAAAAAGGCTCTCTAAGTTCCACTTGCAAGGAAGTGCTTTGGGACCACTTCCATTTTTCTTGTATGAAATGGGATCTGTGTTGATATCAACTCTCCCTAAACTCTCCCCTTGGAGAAGATTAGGTCACAAAAATTCATTTCAGGTTTTTATTGTTGGATAGTTTTATTGAGAGATGAGCATTTTAGTCTTCCTTGTTGGGTTTGGGAAAGAGAGGATGATGAGGATAACAGAAAACTTTTTTTTTTTTTTTGGTCACGTGTGGAGAGTCGATAGTGATTCAGATCTCATTTAAAAAAAAAAAATGAAAGTGGTCCCACTCCCAAGGGACCAGTTCCATGTGAGAGAAACTAAGATGAATTTTTGGTGTATTCCGCATTTAAGGTAGTTTTTTCCAGTGAAATCCTCTAAAAATAACTAAATAAATAATATCATACATATAAATAAATATATAAAATGAAAAGTGGGCTTATGAGACAATTACATGAATGAATAAATCACTGAGGGTTGGTGTACATGCACTTGATGGACCAATAAAATTACTATGGTGGGACCTACAAGAGAATGCATCTTTTTCTACTAAAATCAATTAGACACTGGGCAAGGTATGAAAATAGAATGGGTAGTTTTAAAAATATTATTTCTCAAATAATAAGAAACCTCTTCAAAATGGCTATCAATTTTAACACCCAAGGAGCGACGCGGAATACATGATAGGTGGGAGTTTGACACTTGACTATACTAGTTGAACTCCTTTTCACAACCCATACAGAAAGAGGTTAAAAGAGTTAAGATTAAGGGCATGTTTCTTTACTATAATTTTTTTATAGGAATTTTCTATGTTGGGATTTTTTAGATATGATGTGATATCTTGTCCGTGACATTTGCAAATGTCATGTTTCTTCATAAGCGTTTCAAAACTCTAGCCATCTTAAAAGGTATCAAATAACCTTTGAAAATTCAGAAATTCCAATGCTTTTGCTTTTTGGTGAAATTTATGATGTTTAAATACAAGGGAGCATTAAAAAAATCCACCGTGTACGTGAATTTCAAAGTTCTCCAGAATAGTAATTACACATGAATTTCATTAAAGAAACAACCCTGGGTGATTGAAAATAATATGCCTATGCTTATCTTATGAGATTATTTGGAAGGGAATTAGTGTTCTTAGACTTGTGGAGAGCTGTCATTGGGTACAGCAGGTCGCAGCACATAATAAGGTGCACCTGTAGTGCCTGTGCAATAATGGGGATTATTGGACCCTGGCTCGTCACTTCTTCACACCATTGTCTGGTCCCCTTGCTTTCTAGAATCATGATCTATGCAGAGAAACAGATGTTTTTATCTCTAAAACACATGCGAACGTCTCATTATAGTTAAAAGTATGTATCCAATGGCAGCAGAGAATTAATAATTAATACACCTCAATACTAACATGGGCAGAACTACCATGCAGCGTAGTATGATGCAGCACCCAGGTTAAAATCATAGGTGGGGGCCACATTTGAAAAATCCAAACCTCTTGTTAGTCCTAGTACCATTATGGTGATCGAATGTTAGATTATTATTCAAATTAGTGAGATGGCCACCGTTGGATCAACTAAACTTGAAATGTGTGATTAACTTTCTTTACTTTCCTCTTTTTAAAGGGAAAAATGGAAGGAGCCTCTTTGTGTGAAATCTAGTGGCCAATCCATTGGTAGGCCCACTGAAATAGATCTTAAATATTTAGATGCAGAGTACACAATGGGCCTTAATTTGGACAGTGAAGCTATTTGGATTTTCCAAATGTGCCCCCCACCCATGATTTTAACCTAGGTGCTGCATCATACTACACCCTACTAACATAAACTCCAGTGTAGTTCTGCCCTACTAACATAAACTCCAGTTCTTTAAATTAATTCCCTTGTTTCCGCTCTTTTCAGTTATTCTGTCCCACCTCTAATCAATCCAACCCACTCTCACTTGCAATCTCATCATGATCAAACACTCACCCAAATTTGAACCCAATCTGCTTCATAATAACCACTGGATTGAAAATTCATAAAAGAAATTTATGGTAATTTGACAGTTAAATCATGAGACTCATAAATCTTTCACTAAAAAATCATCTGATGGGTCCGATTTTAAAGTAAAATCATGATTTATCATTTTCATATCTTCAGCTCACATCAGTAGTTATGAGCTCTCTCCCTCTCTCTCTCTCTCTCTCTCTCATGATGAAGAACTTGGTCAAATCACATGTTTCAATATAATGTTTCAGCTGTGGCCACGATGAGTGGCGACTTTGGTTCTACTCTATTTTCTTATTTTTTCACATTAAAAATATTCTATACACAATTAGGGTATGTTTCTTTGCTGAAACTCATGCAATTTCTATCTTGAGAATTTTAAATTTTTTTGATAATGTGAAATTCGTGAATGCTTTCTTGTACTTAAGCATCCAGAAATTCCACCAAAAAGCAAATGGATTGGAATTCTTGAATTCTCAAAAGTCATTTGGGATCTTTTAGGTGGCTGAAATTTTGAAATGCTTGTAAAAAAGAAAAAAAAAAACATGTCATTTACAAATGTCATGAGACAAAAGATGTCACATTATGTCCAAAAAACCCCAACATGACAAATTCCTATCAGAAATTGTAGGAAAGAAACGTGCCCTTGTAGCTGAAGTTTCATAGTATTTTGAAGGTTTTTTTTAAAGGTACAAAAGTTTTCCATAGTTTTTTTAATCAAGTCCTCTATATGACATTCTTTGGAAATGACAAAAATACCCTTGTGTCAATTTTAAAAATTTCTCTTACTAAGTCATTTATGAGAAATGATCAAGTACAACTCAAATGACCTAATGAGACCCACTTTAACTATCATGGATGCTTAAAAAAGGGAGATTCTAAGGGCTTGTTTCTTTGAGATTCTAAGGGCTAGTTTCTTTACCGAAATCCTTAATAAGAATTGCTATGTTGGAGTTTTTTGGATATGAGGTGGCATTTTGTGCCCGAGCATTTGAAATTACATATTTTTTCATAGAAATCTAAATTCTAGCTACCTAAAAGATCTTAAATGATCTTTTGGAATTCAAAATTTTCATTCTCTATTCATTTAATTGGAATTTCAAACGCTCCACCAAGAGGAGCGAAATGGAATTTTACCTAACGGAAAAACTTTTGGAGAATTTGACATGAATTCTTGGAATTTTGGTAAAAAAATACTTGGAATTTTGGTAAAAAAATAGTCACTAAATGATTAAAAAACTGGCTTCATTAAATGGTTATGCTCATCAAATTGGTCGTTGTTAAAGAAAAAGATGTTAAGAAAGACAAAAAACGGGTCATAAGGAAATCATATTTTTGTTATTTCTCAAAAAAACTTATAGAGATGACTTGATTGAAAGAATTGTGAAAAACTTTAATACTTTGATGAAATATTCAAATCTTCATATACTTTTTTGAGAACGGGCAAAGACTATTATACTTTTTTGTACTTTTTTTTAGAATTGATCGTTGTATCAACTAACTGACTTCTATCTTTCCTAAATCGTATCCCTCATGGCCCAGCTACAAATTGACAGTTAACAATGAAGTGTTCCTACAAAGTAATATCACTTAATTAACTACTACTTTCCATTGAGCATATGCAGTAATTAAAAACCAATTGATTTTTTTACTGACATGGTAAATTATAGGCAGAATTCAGATCCATCTGTCCAGATTACACTGGTTAGAGTAAGATGGAGCCAATCTCAAACTGCAATGGGCATGTCCAGGGTATGAAATGCAAAAATGAGGAACTATTGCCATTTTAGAGTCCCTGTAAACACCTTAATTTGAACACAGTAAAGCTTACAATTTGAACAAGCTTCAAGTTCTCCCCTTCTCACTGTTTGTAGGCTTTCAATTAGTAACATCGAAATACACCAACTGGGGCCAATCATAGTGCATGGTATTGAAACTCTATTCATATTGTCATCATCGACTGTTGTTGAGTAATCGGCATGAGATACAAACTGCAGCATGAAAGTGGAAATACATATCCCATGCATTTTAGACTACAGGTATGGACTCATAGAATGTTTGAAATACATATCCCACTAAAATCAACTGCGATCGAAATGGAACTTGAGCAATCCAAACCTGAATGCGCTGATACCAATGGATGCAGATCAGATTGCCCCAAGGCAAATCTGTTGCAACAAAAATCCAACCTCTCAAGGTACGGAGTCTATCTTATTCTTTAGAATGTCAAAAGCTTCATTTTTCATCTTCTGCCCATTTCCTATATAGCCCCACTAAAAGCTATAAACCTGACAAGACATGAAATGTCTAAAATGCCCTCAACAAATGAACTATAAAAGATGAAAGAAATAAAATAGAGCCAATAATGGCCCAGGCCCATGCAATCAGCTGGCCCATTCAGATCAAATACACGGCACCATGGGGACAAGTTAAAGAGAAGCCAAGAAACAAAAGATACTCAGAGCAAGAAATTCTGTGAAGTTTCCAAGCCATATGAAGAGTATGGAGATCAACAAGCATATGGGATGTTCGTGTGTTGGATTATTTGACCCAGGAGGACACTTGCATAACTCAAGGTCGAGTTCTTCCCAGGAAGCGGAGACTGCTCCATATCTGAATGGGTCACCAGATTGCATAGGCTTGGGCCATTGTTGGGTCCATTTTATTTTCATATTTTGTAGCTTATTTGTTGATGGCATTGTAGACATTTCAAGTCTTTTTAGGTTTAGGGCTTTTTGTGGGAACTAATTAAGAAATGAGAAGATGAAGAAGAAGGAAGCTTTTGACATTTTGAAGAAGAAGATGGACTTCATACCTAGAGAGGTTGGATTGCTGTTGCAACATATTTGCCTTGGGCAATCTGATTTGCATCCATTGGTATCAGAGCCTGGCAGGTTGAGCTCAAATTTGAGTTCCAGACAGCCTAAACTGATTCAGACTAGGCCCACATGAAATGTGAAAGATGTGATTCAAGAATCTGCCTTACCAGACACTAGTAAGTTTTCAAGTAATAACACAGCCTCCATTCTTGAATTGAACTTTTTTCATCTACACATGAAGAATCCAAAAAAACTTGTTGAATCACTTCAGAAACCAGAAATATAATATGAGCTCCATTCCACATTGCCCCCAAAACAAAGGAAATTCACCCCACCATCAAAAGTTCCATTTAATTATAAGGAAAAGAAACCCAAGGTACCACATTGTCTTATCTCAATGGAGTACCACATTGCAACCTACACTAGACCTTGCCAATTGGTTCTTCTGAAAAAACTACACCAGATGACTGCACATTGGATACTCTTCTGTTCCTTGATGAACTACTACTCAGATGTTTCAACCCAATTGGAACCTCTTCAATGGATCCGAAAAATTCTGAACTTGCATCTATTTCCTTGTCTAACATTGCTGACTTCTTCATCCAATTTGGGAGATTGTTCCAAATTGGTGAGCAGGCTCTGTTGCTCACCATCCTAAGACAGTTCACAACCTCTAACATGGATGGTCTTCTCTCGGTGCTTGACCGGACACACCAAGCAGCCAGGGCAGCCAGCTGCCTCCTCACACAAGAATCCTTGGGCATTCCAATCCGGGGATCATACAGGCGATCAAATTCACCCTGTTTGATTAGTGGAATCGCCCATTCATCAATGGATGAAGGCCTGTAATTCACATCAATGGCATTGCGTCCGCTGATGATCTCCAACAAGAGAATTCCAAAGCTGAAGACATCACTTTTAGTACTCAGATTCTGTGGTGTGAGATAGCCAGGGTCGAGGTAGCCCATTGTTCCTGCAGGGGGTGTTGACCGCCTCCTAACATCCTCTACGTGCCCTCTCAGGGCTAGCCCAAAGTCCCCCAACCGCGCATTCCAATTTGCGTCGACGAGAACATTGGAGGACTTGATATCTCTGTGAATTACTGGTGGATTCGACGAATGCAGGGCCTCGACCGCCTTTGCGATCTGCAATGCAAACCTGATGCGTTTTCCCCACCCGGGTGACCTTGAATTGCAATGCAGATTGTCATAGAGTGTCCTGTTCGCCATGAATTCGACAACAATGAGCTTTCGCTCGTTCGATTCCAAGCAGAATCCTAGAAGATTAACAAGTCCTGGGTTTCGAATTCTAGAAAGTATTTCAATCTCATTCTCACCTGGGTTGTCTTCATCAGATGATAATGGGGTTGCTGTAATCTTTTTAACTGCCACAACGAGATTTCCGTCGTCTAGAACGGCCTTGTAGACGCTTCCATGGCTGCCCTTTCCAAGAAGGTTCTCAGAAGAGAATCCATTTGTTGCAGATTCCAGTTCTTCATAGCTAAACAAACGCAACCCAGAAGAATTCTCTCTACTACTTGGTTTCTCCTTCTCTGTTTTCTTCTTTGTCTGTGTTTTATTTCTCTTGCATGAATGGCAAATGGCTAATGCAGATTCTCTTCTACATGATGAGAAGTACCCCATTTCTTCCTTCTCTTAATAGAAATTGGATAGTTCAAAGAGAATAAGAATGGGATAACAGAAGCAGAAGATAGAAATAAAAGGAGAGTTCAGTTGAAGCCATTGAAAGAGAAATGAGTGTGAAAGGAATAGAATTAAGAGCAAGTTTTCCTCTCTCTCTCTAGTTTTCCTCTTTCTCTCTCTCTCTACATTTTTCTATTGCATTGTGCATGGAATTGAAATTTTCAAAGGAGGGAAGGAAGAAAAAGGAGAAGAAGTTGGATTTTGATATCAAAGAGTTGGGTGAGATGGAGATACAATGAGATCAAAAGGAGGCTACTTTATGTTACCACTTGCAAGGCTTCTCATTTGTAAATTTCACCGTTTTGGTTCAAGCTTTGACTTTAATATATTTTACTTTTGACAAAGGTCTTTAAATTTGAAATCGAGGATTCGGTAGTTACACTTACCTTTGAAGTAGAGAACTAGAGAAGAGGAAGAAAAGTTTTTAGGTGGTGCATGTGAGATGCCACTTAGTAGATTTTGCCGAGATTGGTGGACAGGAAAAAGGATCCAGGCCATTCAACTAGTGGAACCCACTTTTTGCTTTTTGGAAAGAAGTGGTTCTCACTCTTGAATCAGACACAATGTGAAAAAGAGAAGCCAATCATAAAAACATAATGATCCTATCCAATCAACCGTTTTGTTCAAAATGAGACTGGTTGATTGTTATACATGAGTTTGAAGTGCTGAGATTCAAAAAATATATAATGAAAAAGAAATTTGGTTATCATAAGTGAGCCCCACCCACATGCAAAGCACAACTTCTTTCTTATTTAAAAGGTTATTACATAAATGTGCACCGAACAAGAATCCATGGCAAAATTGAAGACATTCAAGTATTATTAGTTTTGGCAAGTCTTTGACATGACGACACACCTCTCTTTTGTGGAAACAGCCGAGATCAATTTCGGGTCAAAGTGCAGATGATGAGGGACTTGTGTGAGTGCGCGTGTGAAGTGTGTGTATTAGTTTTGGCAAGTCTTTGACATGAGAATATGTAATTAACTAGTCACGTCACCCACCCATCATCTTTGCTGTTTACAAGCTTCATGCGGACATGTAAATAACACTTTTATCATCACATGTCTACCAAGTGGGAAGAGCTGAACCGTCCAATAAGATAAGATGAGGTGGGGCCCATTATGGATAAGCTCTGTGGAAAAGAAATAGCCTCACTACCCTACCAATTCAGTCAATGAATAGAATTGAATGAAAAGCGTTACCAATTATATGATTAGTTAAAAACTCTACATTAATTTATTTATTTTTTAGATAATTAGCGAAAGGTCCCTCACATAGGATTTGTAAGGCCTCCAGTCCATCAACTTTTCCTCTAAGGCCTGTAGTTCATACAGCTTGGACATATTTCGATGAGAGGTCCCTATACACGTCAGCTCATGTAGAGAGGTCCCTAGACATGCTACCTCATACATTTTCATGACCGATTTGCACTTTCAACCGATTAAACATAAAATTTAAAATTTTGAAAATTTAAATCTTCCATTCTCCCTCTTCTTCTTCTTCAAACCGGACATGGACATTGACGGATTGGATCTCAACAGTTAAAATTGATCTTTTTTTTTTTTTTTCAAATAACGAGATTGGGGTCTTTCAGAGAAGCAGCATCGCCAAACGCTGCTGCTTCCTTAGCCCACACGCCTTTGCCAGAGAGGAAAAAGAAGACCCCTGCAACCTTGCCAAGGTTCTGTTGCATACTTGCAGAACACGAAACGAAGAAGATGACGATCTTCTGTGCCATCGCCCAATTTCCTGCGCCACCGTCGTTCTAGCATGTCGCCGGAGAAGGGGAATCGCCACCGGACGCAGTGCCATGCCATCGCTAAAATCGAGGAAGAAGGTGAACGAAAGATGGCTTTTGTGTTTTTTATTCTAAAACGAAGAAAAAGAAGAAAGTGGGCCTGGGCTCTGCAGCAGTTCCCGGTTGGTTCCAAGTCAGGTTCAACCTGACCCGTTCCAGAAGTCCATCTCCATTCCATTCAAAGTTAAATTTATCTGAGTTTTGTATTTTTTGTCAAATTTATTTGAGTTTTGGACAAAATCTATCTAATTTTTTTGCTATTTATTTGACTTCTGGAACAAATTTATCTGAGCTCTAGATAAATTTATCTGAGTTCTGGACAAATCTATCTGAGCTTCTTGCTATTTATCTGACTTATGGAACAAATTTATCTAAGTTCTGGACAAATTTATCTGAGTTATGGACAAATCTATCTGGCTATTTATTTAACTTCTGGAGCAAATTTATTTGAGTTTTGGAAAAATTTATCTGAGTTCTGAACAAATCTATCTGAGTTTTAGGCTATTTATTTGAATTCTGAAACAAATCTATCTAAGTTATAAATAAATCTATCAGAGAGTTTTTGGCAAATTTATTTGAGTTTTTGAAAAATATAGGTGGGTTTTTGACAAATTTATCGTCATTTTAAAAAAATTTAATTGAGTTTTTGAACAAATCTTTTTGTGTTTTTGGCAAATCTACTTGTATTTTCTTAGATCTATTTGTGTTTTTTTAATTTTATTTGTGTCTTTTGAAATTTATTTGTATTTTTTGAAATAAATTCAATTGATTTTTTGACAAAAAGACTTGAGTTTTTTGCCACATTGTTCGCTAATTTGGAAAATTGGGTTATCTTAGTTTTGGCAAATGTATTTGTATTTTTTTAAATTTATTTTCATTTTTTAATTTTATTTAGGTCTTTTGAAATTTATTTGAGTCTTTTGAAATTTATTTATATTTTTTTGAAATTTATTTGGATCTTTTATAATTTATTTGGATCTTTTGAAATTGATTTTCATCTTTTGAAATTTATTTATATTTTTTGAAATTTATTTGTGTCTTTTTAAATTTATCTGCGTTCTTTTGAAATTTATTACTTTTTTTAAATTTATTGCATTTTTTGAGATTTATTTGCATTTTTTGAAATTAATTTGTGTTATTTTGAAATTTATTTGTATGTTTTTAGAATTTATTTGAAAATCTCATTAATAAGATTCCATTAATCGTGACCTATTAAAGGGTAGTTGACTATTATTAATGGGACATCCCATGAATCCCACCAATTATGGGATATGATTTAAAGAAAGAGTAAATTAAACATATCAGGATGGAAATGTGTTAGAGGACCTTTGGCTGCATCACCTTTTTTTTTTTTTTGGACTGTTTGCAATAAAGTCATACTTTGAGAGACCTCTCGCCGAATGCACCCCCCCTGTTTTTCTTTGGCTATCAGAGGGTTCCAACCCTTTGAGCTGGACTAATCCCTTCGGGTCCAGAAAAAAGCCGGATAAACTCTCTTAATCTCAGCGCGGTAGCCGTGGACGTATATATATTGTACATGGCCTTTGCTTGGTGTGGTCCACTTCCTGCCGATTTGTCTGATCAATCATGATACCTTTGGGTGGGTGGCACATACTCAGCCGTGCAATGCTTATTGATAATCCAGCCGTTCAATACGTGGGCCAGGCCCATTTAGATATTTCCACCCCCCTCATGATCGTCGATTGGTGGGACCCACTGATCACAGCTCATTACATATATAAGTAAAGGTTTTAAATAAATGGTATGTGCATATATTTATCGAAATGATTGTAGCCCCCATTGCCTATTTTGGTTAGCTAAGATAGCTGATTAGCTAAGTGAAGTGCCAATTAACTTGTTTTGGTTAGACTTGAGAGCTGAGAATGAGCTCGGTTGGCAACATTTCCTCTCACGTGGCTGTCCAAAA
Source organism: Umbellularia californica (assembly GCA_028538565.1). Lineage (NCBI taxonomy): Eukaryota > Viridiplantae > Streptophyta > Magnoliopsida > Laurales > Lauraceae > Umbellularia > Umbellularia californica. Next base: position 79,564,954 of record JAPQWN010000006.1, on the reverse strand, counting down.
ATCCATCTTTGTATATGCTGCTTTTCTCACATGTGTGGATTCTCTTTTTCATGTATGTAGGCCCTCTTGGTTCTTAGGCTTCCAGCCCCATTGATTGGGGTGCCCAAAAAAGAAAAAAAAGTTGCCTTGGTTAGACTCAAGTGTTTTGGTTAGAAAGGTGAAGGGTGAAGGATTTAAAATCGCCATATAAGGGTGAAAGATATCAGGTAGCGCCCGAAAGATGATGGTTGGAGGGCCTTTTTTGATGGACATCGAATGGCACTGAATGTAACACAATGGGCCTTTTAATTTATAGAATGAACACTTGGCCTTTGAAGTGATCGGACCCCAAGTGTAGGGTACAATTGTAGTAATAAACTGGTCCACATGGAGCTATTGAATTAAGGTTTTCCAACTTGTACCTGCCGTAAATGAAATCTAAAACTAGCCTAATTAAAAACTAATTACAACCATTCCTATTTTAATTAAAAGAATTAAATACAATCCAATGAAAGAAAAAAAATCCTAAAACAAGATTCCTAAATCTAAAAAGATCAAGTTGCTGCAAAATAGACATTTTAATAATATAATTCTAACATATTGATGTGAAGATATAAAGATAAAGTGCAAAAAAAAAAAAAAATGCAGAAAATAAAAATGGTGTGCATAAATCAAAGGTGGTAAACAAAACTGAAATATAAAAGTGGTGAGTTGCTTCTTTAAAATCTCATTCTCAATCTTAGGCCCAAAAAAATTAGAAGTGCAAACCTAGGGTCCCATTCTTCAACTTGGGTTGTCAATCCAAGTTGAGAATAATAAATCCTCACTTTTTAATAAATAAATTTCAAACTTGAATTCTTAAAATTTTTTCTTAGTCAAACCTCTTCAACTTCACATTGTATTGCCTCCAAAAATATGTATCCGTAGAAAATAAAGTACATTGTGAGGATGCTAAGGTGAGTTATTAGTAATTATTCCAAGCCAATTAAAAATATTTAACTAAAAGTAAGAACTAACACTATTGCATAGATCACAAATCTAATATTAAGAGATATACAAATCAAGAACACAAATTAAAAGAAACAACTTTATTTACCAGCATGAAAATTCTTTACAAGGAATATAATATTGAAACACAAGAATACATACTCTGATATTGAGAATCCCTCTTTCTAGTTGAAACCACAAGGTTGGTGGTATGGCCTTTGGAAAGAACCCCCTTGGTGAATTAAGATGGAAGGGAAAGAAAGGGAGAGATGGTATGAAATTCTCTAGAGTGAGAGGTGAGCAATTCTCAAGCATGAGAGGAGAGGGGTGCTTATGCATTCAATTTATAGATTTTTTGCTCTCTTTCTTTCCTTCTTTACTCCAAGTTTATAGCATGCAATCTTCTTTGTATGGCAAGTCCCTTCCTTAGCCAACAAGTCTTCAAAGAAATAGCAAGGTGAGTGAAAGATTTTTGGTGATTTCATGTGCAAAATTGCAATTCCAAGTAGAAATTATAGCACCAACTTTTAGAGGCCATATCTTCCTCGTTTTAGCTCTGATTGACACAATCTTGGGTTCTAAAATCTCTACTCGAAAAGAGCTTTCCAACGGTGTGTGGATTGCACCAATCCGACGACTGGATTAAGAGTTATGGCCATTTTAATCTTGTTGCCTCTGAAAAATCCGAAAATAATTATGCACATATGGGATGTTAATTATGCAATGAGGTGTGTGGGACCTATGTGGACGTCCAAAGGGATCTTGGGATCTTTATTTCCTTGTTTTTTGACTCCCCTTCCCTCTTTGGTTTGCTTCCAAACTTCATTGATTAACTAGTCAACTCTTTTAGCACACTTTTCTTTCTTGAATTTCTTTCTTGATTTTTGAGTTTTCAAACTTAGTAAGAATTAGATCTTACCAAATCTGAAATTTCCTTTCTTCATCTTGAAATCACAAATCTAGCTTTCCATTGTTGACTTTTCAGACTTTCCAAAAATACCAAGATATGTGGGTCCACCTTGAAAGATGTCCTATCCTTAATCTCTCTTAAATTTCACAAATGTGGATCCCATTCTTGATTTCTCCTACACAAATTAAAATAAATAGATTCAAGAATAATTTTATGTAAGGAATTTAAATGGACCACGAGACCCTACTTGATGCACCCAAAATAATCGACTTTCCAAAAATAAATCTCCAAAAATAGCATGTTTCATGATTTTATGTAAAAGTGTGATTTTTGAGCAAATTATGCATGAATGCACTACAATGGACCCTAAATACATAAAAACATGATTTGACACTAAATAAAGCTCTTTAATTAATATCAATAAACCCTTAAAATGGTTCAAAATGTGTATGAAAATGTGCGCTTTTCGGGACTCATCATGAAGCCCTGATAAAACAGCTTACACCAGTGAACCAGTGTAACAACAATGGACCTTATCAATTACCAAGCTCGACCCCATAGCCTACCTCTCTATTCCTTGGCTGATTCAAGCCATAAGTATCTGAAACTAACATAAAAAATTAATGAACTTAATTTCATTAAGCTTAACCTCATGATGCTTCTCATCTGCCCAATCCATTTGGAATCTAGAAAATAGAAAAGGGAAATCATTGTGGGCCTCATCTTAAAAACTAGAAGTTCAAATGGGCCCGGCCTAACCCATTAAAAACCCAGGTGGAAACCTGATTTACGCTTAAACCGAATTGCCTGCATTCAGTTTAACAGGACCCAAACCAGCCCCCCACATTATATGTATACTTTTTATCATTAATCCAAGAACCCATATATTAAGAGGTGGAAATTGGGCCCTTGTTGCCTTGGCCTGTATCATAACTTTGCATGTAAGCATTCCTCCATGAAGGTTGTATAGTAGGATTGAATTTGAACATTTCCGTCGTTTGGATGGGTAGACATGACAGATATAAGAAAAGGGTCCAAGCATTTTTAGAATTAAGAGGTGCTGTGGTCATTGATGAAGTCCCTGTTTTCCACTGCATAACTTGCATCTATCAACCCTAGGTGGTCCATTAGATCTCACTTACATTGGTGGTCGGCACATATATCTCAATCTCCCTTACTTCAACTATCCATGAGGGACCCACCCAATGGACTGGGTGAGTTGAGCACTACAGGTAGGGTGGCGATGGGTTGGGTCAGGTAGGGTTCAGGTTGGTTGACCCGGATAGTGAACATGCATGCAACCTTACTTGATTTGATATGGAAATGTCAAATCTAAATCCAATCTTTGGAGTTTAAAGAGTCAACTAGTTCGGTTGAATTGGCGCGTAAAATGGCAAGTATAGACTTAACTTAAACCTGACCTGTTCATTGGTAAACTTGGAAAAAACCAATTAGACTTATCTGTTTCATGTTTCTTAGTACTGTATTTTGTAAGTGGTTAAAAATGAAAAATAGGAAAATATTAAAAAACGACAGCAAATAACCTCCCAAGGTACTAGGAAATGAGTAATATCCAGCTATCACCCTAGTAATCGGAATCTTAGGAAAGTCAAGATTCCGCTCTCAAATTATATCCTTTTACCTGCACGTTTTTCATAATTTGACCATAAATGTCTGTGTTGCAAATAAATTGGCCCATTGAAACCAACTATTTAAATAAAAGGGTTAACCTGAATCTTGAATTACAATGTCCAATTCGGGTCGGGCTGATTGATGTGGTTAACGAGAGGTATGCAAGGAACTCCATTAACATCTATTAAATTACAAGGCATTGATCATTAACCCTTATTACCCCAGTAACCCCACTACTTTATGATTAGACCTCCTTACATTTTATTCTCTCTTATCTTGGTCTGGCTCGGCAAGTTCTCCCGTCTCCATTTTTGAAAAAACTAGAAACATCAAAAGATAGGGCGGCCAACAGTTCTTTCAAGTCTACATCTATGATGTTAACAAGCTCGAAATCATGCACACATATACAAGAGGAATAAAATTAGAGCAAAAGATTAAAACTATGCAACCTCTAACCATGCTTGATTATCTTAATCAAAGGTTATAAATATTATGTTCTCTTTCGGACCATAGCATATCTTTTGTATATGATATAGCGGAAGCGTCTACGAAGAATATTCACACGAAAGATTGGAAAACAACCTTCTGTTAACCTGTTGATTCGACTAAGAATACCAGATAATAGGCATAAAAATTCATTGATTCAATTGAATACTGAAAATTGGAAGAAACAAAAGGGAAATTTCTCTGAAATCTTTTCAATATATGTTCTGACGGCCATCAGGCTTACAAAGAGTATATATAACCCTAAAACGAAAAAGTAACCCTAAAACGAAAAAAGTAACAAAATAACACGAAAATAATAAAAAATTCAATTTTTCCAAAAAAGGAAAAAGTTGAAATAAAGACACAACTGGAAACTACTAATCACAACCAATTCATCCCAAAAAACGGAAACTTATTTTGACTTTCCTACTAAAATTTATTGCCCAAAAAAATATTACCAAAAATAGAAAAAACGTGTTTTTGGAGGCTTAAACAATGGAATTTGCCCGAAAAAGGCTGTACATCAATGGCAAAGATCAATGGCAAAGCCATTGTGTTGCGATCATTGACCCGTTTCCACTCAAAAAACCATGTAATTTCTCTAAAAACGGACACTTTCGAAAGTTTTCCCAAGACAGAAAATTTACCTTATTTGACCCTATGACGATCCCACCTTTCCATGAAATCAAGACCTTTCTGCACTGCACTGCATCAGTATACATGTTCACATAGCTAATTACAAACCTCTTCCAAGAGCTTATATCGTCGAACCTTACCTCTAAACATTTGTTTCGATCTGTTAACAGTCAATCTCTCTGGTGATCTCTTCTTCTTGATGGGTTTGTTGACATGCAACTGAAAGGTGGTGCACCTTTGCAAGTTCAGGCCCACTATATTACTGTCACTGTTTCTTGTATTAACAATGTTCTTTTTGCTATTATTAATACTACCACTACATGTGGAAGAAAGAGGGCGATTCCCAATGGCTTCTTTCATGTAGTGCTTTTCTCTATCTTCTTTCAAACACCAATTGCATAGACTATTTGATTCCGATTTGGGGTAAAGATCGCTGCAATATCTTCAATACCCATGAGTGACATAGAACAAAAATATATTAATACTCATGATATTTGCATATATTTGTATGGGAAGATGGGAGAGGGGACATTGATGAAAACCCATCAAGAGAAGGAAGAGAAATGAGAGGATTTTGTTACCTGTGCTGAGATCTGAAGTGGCAACTTCTGCAACTGATGATCTCCTCAGGCAAACCATAGTCTCCACACATGCAACACTCCAGTATGGGTGCTTGTGCAACTCCATTTTTGCTTGCCATCACAAGTCAGGTAATGAGATAGATAGGAAAGTCGTGTTTGTTCCTTTCTTGTGAGAGTACAAAGAGAAGGTATGAGTGAAAAAGATGGAGGGGAGATGTTGGATTATATAGAGAAATTTATTTGACCATGCTACCTGCCTTTGTCTATTTTGACAGACTATCTTGGTCGAGAAATTCCAGGGACAGACGCCCCAGGACAAGCGGCGGATAGACACTGTGATTTTAGTGCCTTAAGAAGCGTGCGTGTGTCTCGAGAAGCGTGCATGCTTCTAACGTCTGTCCGCCGCTTATCCCGGGGCGTCTGTCCCTAGCATTGCTCATCTTGGTCATAAGAAAATCTTGCTCAACAACTTAGACCATCAGTCAGCGGCTGATTTTTATCAATTGACTGAATTTATATATTTGGTCCTAAAAGTATACAATGAATGGCTGATTTTCTTATTTGTTGATTGAATTTACTATATTTGGTCCTAGAAATATAAATTTACCCCAGTATAGTCTCATTCACATTAAATTGTTGTAACTAAATTTGGGACATTTAATTAGGTTCAGTGCTTCCATAAATAGGTTCAGTGCTTTCAATTTATTTATGATTGAGTGTTGAATCTACGAGTTTTTTTTTTTTTTTTTATCATTTTATAACAAAAATACTTCTGATTTCTTCAACTGGTCAAAAACTGGCCCATGGTTGCAATTTCAAGGTGGTTGAACAAGATTTTAGATTAATAACCGCAGTTATTCAGAAATAATTAAAAGAAAAGAAAAGAAAAGTGATTATTGTATCATCTTCAAAGCCGGTGCCACATTGTTTTCTTGATGTCTTTGTCACATGTTACTTTCGGCAGTCGCCCCACTTGTGCAATGAATTAAAATATATAGGAAAAGGTGGCCGGGAAGGAGTCCTTTTAAAAAAATAAAATTAAAACGTTTCCAATCTCCATTCTTATATGTGAAGAAATAGGACAAAGTGTACAGTATATATAATATGTTTCTATGTTGCACATTATTATCAAAACCTAGATATGAATTAGGTCCCAAATCAGTACCTAATGGCTATTAATTGTTTTAAACCTTGCTTCTGTTCTAAAATTATAATTACCGGTCTAGAGTTTTTTTTCCCCTTTTTTTCCTACCTTGACCCTCAAACTCGCTCTCTCATACTCATGTCTCTAACCAGCTCAGAGTAAGGGACATATAGCCGAAGCAGTTAACCAATTAAGTTACCTTGAGTGATGTGATTTTGTAACTGCCATTTGTGGAAAGCAAGGGGTGCCCAAGGGAACATGTGGGTGTCGGTCAAGAAAATTTGGTTAAAAAACTGAAGGGTACATTTGTGTAATCCACTTTCTGCCAAAAAAAAAAAAAGGAATGTAAAAGTCTTCCAATATTTTGTGGACTTCATTTTCCATTGTTTGGTACAAACATCCTTCCATGAAAAAAAATTGATTTTCTATGAATTTGTATAAATGCCTTTTCAATGGGGGTACAGGAAAGGTGCATCTCTCCACCAGAATTTTTTTTCAGACGTCACACAAAATTGCCCTAATGAAAATCTGCTGGGCTTTATTTACCAAATACAAAGTGTTTAAGCTTTTAATTTCTTAAAATAAAGGAATTTTAGAAGAGAACTGAAAGTGAAAAAAAAAAATGGTAAACTCTCCAATGGCCTTTGTGTAAACAAAAAAAAAAAAAATAGTGAAGCAGGGTCAATTGACATGAAGAGAACCGTGATACGGACTTGAATGATAATTAAAGGAATGTTAACAGGGTTTTTCTAGTGGTTTGCCTAGACAATTTTCACTCGGGTTACTCCCAGGGCTAGTATTCTAATAAAATTAGCTACTTTGTGCTTGGTGAGTTCTCGAAATGGAGCTTCAGAGTCATTTTGAGCCCTGTTGGTATGGTTGTTTATCAGGTGGAAAACACCCGCAAGATGTTTCAAAGGTCAGGAGATTGACATATCTGGCAAGGTCACCTCATGGGAAATATCATGGGGTGATTCTTGCATGACCATTCAATGGGGTAATGGTTAGGGTTTGTAAACGGGTCGGTTTTGGTTTGGGTCCATAGTGGATCCAAAATCGGAACCGCTAAAGGAGAAGGTGGAACTGGATCCGAACCCACAATTGTATGTTTCTTGGCTCTGGAGTCGGAACCAGATTCATATAGAGGATGGGTCTAGGTAGAGAATGATATTAAAAACTATGGGTTTTAGGAGAGATTTTTAAATATTGAGGTAATATGTTAGGTCTTGGGTCGACAGGTCTGAACTAAAGTGGAAGCGGATCCAGAACCATTTACTTAATCGAGGCCAAAATAAGGATCTAGACTCAATTTTAAGAGAATCAGAACCGTTTACATCCCAAGTAATGGTTGTCTCTTGGACTGCACTGTTGGAAAGAGGTGCATTAGGACTTAAAAGTGAAGAGCCAGTTCCTATCATTTTGAAGCGGTCTTCTCTGTTGGCCCTGGTTTATAAGCTTGATGGCTGCTAGTGCGATGGCCAATGTCATCCAATGCAAGATGCTTGATGTGTTCCTCTAAGAAGGCAATGCTTAGAGGAGTAGGTTTTTTTCTTTTCTTTTTAATACACATACCCACACGCATCTCACATTCTCTAGACTTGATTACATTGCGATCATGACATGATACAATAAAAGAAACACTGCCCAAGTTGTTCATGATCCATCTATATCAGCGAAATGTGCACAAAAAGTAGGCGAGTTCGATTTGCAGATGCTTTCAATCAAATGTGAGATGCTCGAACAGATTAGATTAGAACACTAAAAGGGAGATGAACAAACAAATCAATATTCTACAGAATCATCTCTCAAGAAATCAAAAAATATATTAAAACACCATGATTCAAGAATAGTCATGTATGAGAGAGAGAGAGAGAGAGAGAGAGAGAGAGAGCTGAAGAAAAATACGAGGCGGGAATCGATGTATCTGTTGTGGAGGAGATTCGTGATGTTTCCATCCGGGAAACTGAGAGCTGCCATTGAAGAGGGAGAAAGGAATAAGAAGAAAACTCTGCTATGGACGAGGAGTTTCAGCCAAACAGAAGAAGCATGCTTTTGTCTTCTCTGTTTGAGAGAAAGGATTCTTTGATGAGTAGGAATTGTTTTGATTTTCCTTGGAATCCACTTTCCATTGTTTGTTGAAAATGATTTTTGTTTCTTATAAAGAAATTTTTCCTTCGAATCCACATCCGCTCTTCAACTTCCTAGCTAGTTCTCATTAATGCAATTTTTAAATTTCAATACTATATTTTGATTTTTAAATATATATATATATATATATATATAAGTTTGTCACGTGACATCGACGGCACGGCCCATTATACATCTCTAAATGCAAGCTTCCGATGAACATCCCATCACCCAGGGCCGGCTCGACCATTGGGCAAGAAAAGCCCTTGCTTTAGGCCCCCCAAAAATAAGGCCCCATAAAAATCATCCTTTCAAATTCGAAAAAAGATTCAAGCAACTGTCATAATTTTTTTTCTCCCAAGGCCCCATAATAGTAATTAGTATCACATTTCATTAAAGCCATGTTTTCACATTTAAACAAAGCATTAAAGCAAGTGTCATCATTCTTTTTCTCTACATACTGTTTTTTTAAATCCCAACAAATCTCAACCCAACCTCCTTGCCACCTCACCAATGAAGTTTTTCAAATGAACGTTTCTCCACCAACCCTTTTCATCTCACGTGCTCTTTACTCTCTCACTCTCTGTCTCTCTCATACATCGCCTTTCTCTATAATTACTTTTTTTTTTATATTTCTAAAGCAATCTTCTTTAAAGATTTATTGATCTGGTTTTGTCTTCGTTTTAATAATATATGTGGACATATTCTGATAATATGTGTGAGTCTTTTTTAAAATATATGTTAATCATAACCCACTAACTCAAATACAATCCATTTTTCTTATAATAAAAAAATTGGATCAAATTTGAAATTCATCTACATCTACAATTTTTATGGCCAACAATGATAAATTACTAAATCAGATTTTATTGTTTTATGATTTTAAGATTTTTTTTTAATTCCATACTTGTATTGTATGTTTATTATAGTTAGTGATCGTTTTATTTATAAATATTATTAGTTATAATTTATAAATGATAAATGTATCTATTAGATAATACGAATCCAGATGCTCAAAACTTTAAAAAAAAAAAAAAGAATAGATAATTTGAGACCTCATTTAGGATTTTGTCGCTTTAGGCCTCAAATTGTCTTGAGCCGGCCCTGCCATCACCTTTGTGGGTTCCAATTTGATATGGAAAGGGAGTGCACTTACCCGGCTAACATAGCAATTATTTTAACAATGACTAATATGCATTCAACAATGTATCCCATTTCCATCTTAAACAGCATAGAATTTTCCTTGCTTTTCATTATCTTTTTTTTTTTTCCGGGCAAAGAGAGGAAATGCTGTGTTTATCAGACATTGTGGAAAACCCGAGTTGCTGAAAACATTTTTTGATTTCTATAGAAAATCGAATTCGACGACCCCTTCATTGAAAACAATTTTCCACACAAATGTAGAAAAGTCTACTCATTTTCCAGCTTTCCCTTGCAGAAAGACAGCCCCACCAGCATGGAAATTTTTTTCCACTTTCCACACTTTTTCCATATAAAGGCAATCGCACAAGCATGCCCAACATAACAAAATATATTATTAGAAAATATAACTGAAAATAGGCAGCTACCAATATTCACCACCAAGCAGGTGGGGTCCACTTAGACAGGTAGATGGGATGGTCTCCTTATGGATTATGTTAGCCAAATAATCAGCCTCGTCAAAATTATCCTAGCGAATGATCTAAAAACATCCTTAAATTTGTTTTCGTGTTTTAACAATGGATCCTTTTTCTTTATAAATTCAATCCAATAGTAAGTGATGGGGCACATAATAGAAATAAAGAGAGTCTAAGAGGGGCTACTCCAATCAAAGTGGGCCCCTTATAATAGGAGGACATTTTCCATTCAATCATTCCTTTCACTAATCAGATGGTGAGCCATTTGACACTCTAAAGATCATCCTAACATTAATGTGAAGGGCATTAGTGGAAGTGTAATGGACCTTCCATTTTGAATGTTCAGGGTACTATCAGATTAAAGTCTAAAGATCATCCTAACATTAATGTTCAGGGAACTATCACAAAACCATGGCCCAAAATCCATATATTCATTGAATTGCAAGTGGGACATGCAAATGCATTCATTGGGTTTGTTGATAAAAAGGAGAATCCTGTAGCAGCATCCTTTTTGGAAAAAACCTGCAAAACTCTGCCAAAAGGGCAGCAGCTACTGCAGCATCCTCTGTGGCCCACCCCCAGGCAATCAAAAGCAGCAGACGTCATGTGGGTTGCAAGTGAGTGGGGGGGCATGATTTGGACTCCAATCCAACTAGACAATGCTAGAAAATATTCAATATGATTAGGGTAGGCTTCCATGAAAATGTGATCATGCAATCATTAAGATCCACACAAAATTGAATGATCATGCAGTAACTATTAAGAATTTAAAGTACAAATCCCTAGCTAGAATTGGAACCCTCTACATTTCTGTAACAACTTTTCCACAAAAATAGAAAGGGAAAGTGGGACATTTTTACGTGAAAAACCTTTTATTAGTGTTCATTGTGAACAGTTTTCTGTGAGAAAAAAGCATAAAACAGTATAATTTTTTGCAAATCCACATAAAAGTGTTCTCAATAGAGGGGTAGGAAAAAAGATTCTTCCATAAAAAAGCGGAAGCCCACAAATTTATGTATTTGGAACTGCTACACAAACATGTCCTAAGTCTGTACAATAGTTTCATAGGTTTAGATAATAAACCTTACTCCATTGTGCCGGTTATATTTCAAGTCTACTGTATCAGCTCCTTTCCTATCAAACTTTGGCATTTAATACAGATTGGATAAAACTACCTTTCAATTTTTCAACCACCAGGCTGGAATTATTTGGCTCCCTTTCATTGTCACCATCATCGTCACTGTCTCTAAAGCCTTTTTTTTTTTTTTTTTTGTGTGTGTGTGTGTGTGAATATCTCATAATATATTTAGTGGTAGCTATTAGCCTACAATAAGAGAATCTATAAACACACATTTATAAGTATAAAATTGCTATGTATAAAGTTGTAGAACAACACTAAAGGCATGTTTGCATTAGATACATGGGAGTTCTAGTCAAATGAGCTCCTGTGAAAGATTATTAAAGAGGCGAAGTGTGAAAGATATAGGGTTAGATTGCTACATATAAAGTTGAATAACAACATTAAAGGCTTGTTTGCATTAGATACATGGGATTTCTAGTCAAATGAGCTCCCATGAAAGATTATTAAAGAGGTAAAGTGTGAATGATATGGGGTAAGAGGTAAAGGAGATGGAACTTTTAGGGCCTGTTTGTTTCCTAGCATTTCTGCCAGGAATTCAGGTTGCAGGGGGTTTTGGAATTCCTGTCTGTAAATGCTCTGTTTGATTGAGTTTTAAGTGTGGGTATATGAAAGCCTGGTATTCCGGAAGCAGCTATCAATGGGGTTTTGGAATGCTGGGATGGGGAGTAGCATTTGAGAAATCCGATTGTTCTCATTCATTCCGGCGAGAAGAGGATCCCCAACGGTCATCTCCAGATTCAAAACTTACCTTCTTTCTATTGATTTTTTTTCCCTGGTGAGCATCTCCCATTTCTCTTTCATTCTCTGTTCTATATTTTCTTCTCAACATTGACTGTTTGCAAGGCAAGATGATGGATCTCAGATTAAAAAAGAGATGATTTCTCAGTTATGTGATTTACTATTCCAATGGTTTCTTGCATGCTTGGGTTTGATGATGAACTTGAGCAAAAAACCCATTTCCTCTCATGTTAGGGTTTGGTGAGGAACCTAACAGAAATGGGGCTTTTTCTTCTTCTCATCTTTGATGGTAAGAAAAACCCACTTTCCCTCTGCAACTCCTTTCCACCCATCTTCTGTGTCTCTCCAACCTAGAGGAGAGAGTTTTGAAAAAGGGTTTTGAAAATGGGGACCCAGAGTTTTGTGCTTCCAAATGTCTGTGCTTTTGATGCTACCATTTTATCTTTCATATTGTTATCTTAAATCTTGCCTTTTCTCTCTTTGGTTTTTGTCTTTGATTGGTGGTGGTCCTTGAAAATTCAAGAACAAAAGATGAAACTAGAGAAAGAAGATAATGGGTTTGAGATGCTGTTGGGTGAGATTCCTAATGCAACATCTCTTCCTCAACATCTCCCTCAACAACAGGATAACCATGGTAATGGTTATAGTCCTGGAAAGGCGATTTCTGGGATGTTTGAAGATGACCATCATGTCATAGGCATGTATCTTTGTGGTCTGAGGACTCTACGTCGAGCTCTCTCTCCCAAGATGGCCAATCTCATCTTAGAGGCGGTTTTCCGGTATATAAAACCCATTACCCAAATGGGTTTCGCTTTTCAATGGATCCCGAAATGCCTGATTCTCCTATGAGAAATAAGATTGATGGAAGCTTGATAAATGCATTGGGTGTGTATAAGAAGTCTGGAGGAATTAGTATTAGAGATGAGGAAGATGATGCAGTCAAATTGAGTAGCAGTTGCCACTGGAACAATCTGGGAATCCATATGGGTTTTGGTTTGATGAACATCATTCAGTTGGGTCTAACTATGGCAATGTTGTAATGAAGAGTCCATTTGAAGATTGTAGGAATGGTTTTTCTAATGGTTATGGAGATTCTAGGAATGGTTTTTCTAATGGTTATGGAGAATGTTGGAATGGTTTTTCTCCATCGGGCTAACCCTATTGACTTCAGGAATGTTCAATGGAAACAAGCTATGGAACAACATCTAAGTGATGAAGCTTTGCATAATTTACAGCTTCACCCTGAAGCTTCTCTTGGTAGCAACTGTAATTATGGGGGGATTCAGGTTCCAAATACTGCCTCTAGGGTCATTTGGATGTGGAGAAACATTGAAGAACACAAATGATAACAATTTTGAACCAACTACCTTCAATTTTTTTAAGAAAGGTGGAGAAAACGGAGGTTGAGAAAACCATCATGTCCTTAATTTTTAGAACATTTTTCATCCACATGGATGGACTCCTCAAGGTAAGAGGCAACATTGTGGCCACTTTCTTTCATTAAAGGCTGTAGAAGCAATATTAGTGGGCTACTTATCTTCAAAATGCACAATTTCAAGTGAAGAAACTAGGTGGATAAAACTATTCATGGTACTAAATTTAAACTGGGGACAATTTTCTCCGCCTTGAAGAACCATAGGGTTCTTCCCTTGTAATGTCGATTAGGATTAAAGACAACATTTTGGCATTATGATATAAAGCAGCCATTCCAAATAGTGGAGCTCATGGTTCAGCACTGCATCCGTTTTGTTAATTGTTGTTCAAGTGCAAGTGGACATAAGCCAACCAAGCATGTGTTGTGGTGCTTCTTTTTTGTTTCAGATTATTGTCTACAATTAACCAAGCTAAGTATGTCCTGTCCTTTTTGGTTTAATTTTTTCCAGCTATACATACCTACGAGGGAGCTCTGTTTTGGTTTGCAAAATTAGATTGGGCTGTGATTTATGAGCTGAATTGCTTGTCTAAAACTATTGCTACTCCATGGTATTAATAGATTTTTTTTATCCTCTTTAGGTGCTGATATTTCTCAACCAAAGTTTGTTACTTTTTTATATCTGTGGAGATTATACACCATGGCAGGTATTATTTGTTCCCGACTTATATTGTGAATTTATACCTTTGTTCTTTTGATTTCAAGATGCGTAGAAGTGTTATTTTTTACACATAGAATCTTACTTATTAATTTCATCTCTTAATGTAATGCATCATTACATGATATTTATATAAAGAACAATTTGATTAATCAATGACAGAATTGGACACCGCTGTTATAGTATCCATCGTAGTCACTATGGTGGCTGTATGTTTTGAGTTAGCTGCATTATGGTTGAGCTTAGAAGATGAAAGACCAAGAAAAAAGCGCCGCATTTCATCATTGTCAGGCGACGTATGGATCAAAGAACTCTTGTCTAGCACGGGTCCCCAATGCCATGAGAACCTTCGAATGAATCCTGAATGCTTTCGTATTTTGCGTGACACATTCAGGCATCGTACGTAATCTCCTTCAATCAAGACGCCTTTTATCAGTTGATGAGCAAATAGCAATGTTTTTACATACATTAGCTCATAGTGTTACTAATCGAGTGATTGCAAATCGTTTTAACCATTCTGGAGAAACTGTTAGTCGTTATTTTCATGAAGTGCTAAATGCAATTTGCAAGGTCTATCCGAACTATATTTTCATTCCAGAAAATGCTCCCATTCCGCAACAAATTATGGCGAATAACAGATTCTATCCATATTTTAAGGTTAATTCCTTTTTTCAGTTTTCTAATACCAATAATTATTCTTTACATTAAAATGTTCTCACTTTGCTCAAAATCTTCATTGGCTCATTAGGATTGCATAGGAGCCATTGATGGAACTCATATACCTGCTCATGTCTCACTTTTAATGCAAGCCATGTATCGAAATAGGAAAGGGTTTCTTTCTCAAAATTGCCTCATGGCATGTGGATTTGACATGAAATTCCATTATGTGCTTGCGGGGTGGGAAGGTTCTGCGACGGATGCTACTGTGCTTTGGTCTGCGTTGAATAGAGGAGATAGGTTAAAAGTCCCAGATGGTAATTTAAATAAACATGTTCACTTACATCCTATTGAAAATCTAGCATATAATTAATCACCACTATTTGATTTGTAAATGTAGGTAAATTTTATCTAGTTGATGCTGGTTATAGCAATCAACCAGGGTTCTTGACACCATATAGAGGCGTCCGTTATCATCTTAAAGAGTTTAACATCAGTTGCCCTCCGATGAATGCACAAGAGCTTTTTAATTTGCGTCACTCCTCATTACGTACCACGTTAGAAAGGGTATTTGCGGTGTTAAAAAATCGATTTCCCATCTTGAGGATGCCACGTGGGTATTCATTAACTACCCAAAGAGATATTGTAATTGCATGTTGTGTCCTACACAACCATATTGCTTTGTATGGTGCTAGAGATGAATTACTTCAAAAAATAAGAATGGCCCCCTCAAATGCTCCGGAGATTGATCCTCAATTGAGAGCCCCAAGAGATGGGGTGACAGTTCCAAGGTGGACTAGAGATACATGGACTGCATTTCGAGACACCATAGATGAGCAAATGTGGGCAGATTATGAGTTACAACTAGAGGAGGGAATGACATAAAACCAAGCATACAATTTTTGGCATCTACAAATCATGGTGTTTTGCTTAATGATGCTATCTTTTTCAAGAGTAATTCTTGACATATGTTTTTTTTTTTTATCGAACATGAATTGGTTGTAGAGAAAACTGGTGTTATTTTGTACTTTCCATTTTTTGGCATATGGCGTTAATATATTAGATCTTACTACAGTTTCCTAATGTTGTGATTTTTTACATAACATTTCTTTATATATGAAGTAGTTGTGGTATAAGATTTATGCACTCAAATTTAAATAGGACAAGCAAGGAGAGAAAATTACCATTGGGACCCAAAAGAGGAAAGGGTCCTAATGGACATGCTTCTGCTGATGAAGCAAAGAGGAAGAAAGACTGAAAAGAACTTCACAAAAGCTTGCTGGGATGAGGTTCTTGCTAAGATCAAGGAAGAGACGGGACGAGAGCCAGACATAGTTAATGCAAAAAATAAACTGAAGAATTGGAGGGCTCGATACAAAGAAGTGAAGCAACTTTTAAACATGTCTGGATTCGGCTGGGATGATACTCGAAAGATGGTTACAGCCCCAAATGATGTGTGGAATGCTTTGGTACAGGTATGTCAAAATAGTGCATTGATTAACTCTTTTATAATAAAATGACTTATTTTCTAACAATGTTAGCTTTTTATAGGCAAAAAGCAAATTGAGCAAGTATAAGACTCTTCAAGTCTCATTCTTTGATGAAATTCATGAACTTGTTGCTGATGATGTTGCTGAATGTAATATTGCCAAGACTGGTGGCGAACGCAGCACCATAAATGTTGAGGCTATGATGATGGATGAAGAATTTATTAATGCTACCTATGGGACACCTTATACAGGGTTAAATGATATGGATGATGGTAGCTTGCCTGAAACAGATGTACAAACATGTAAGACCCCGCCCCGAGTTAATCAAGATTAACTCTAATTAATTGAAGTTAATGCTAATTAAATGCGTTTAATGAGGCTAATGATGGCTAATGACTAAGCTCGATGAGATTAGTCTCAAAGGATTGAATTAAGCTTAATGAAATGATAATGAAGGGGATCGAATGGATTGAATGAGATTTTAAACTCAAACTAAGAGAATAAGGCCTTTTCCGTAAATACGGATTTATACGTATTTTGTCGAATACGGAAACTCTTGATACCAACACGTGTATCTAGACGAGTACGTTAACTTTTATTATAGGCTCGAAGTCATTCGACGAGTACTGACTCAAGTGAGCTTTCATTTGACTTAAATGGAGAATAGGAAAGAAAGAGAGAGTCTAGTTGCAAAATAGCCTTATAAGGCATTGAAATGAAACCCTTGGGTTCCTTCATCTCAAATCCATTGCAAAGAAACCCTAGGCACATTTTTCCCTTCCCTTCTCCCATTCTTCTTCATCAAGAGAGATTGGAGTGTCTCAAGCAAGTGTTGAAGAAGCTTCATCCTCTTCATCATCTTCCTCATCTTATATTCCCCATTTGGAGTGCTTGGAACTTGAAAGGAAGGCTCAAGAGCTCCCTAGCCACATCACAAGTAAGTACTTAGGGCTTTCAAGGATTTTTCCAAGTTATAATGAGTGCTTAGATATGGTTTCTAGCCGATTAGCTCATAGGATAGTGTTTCTTGTGTTTTATGGAAATAGGGTTTGGATTTGGGGATTTCTCACCTCAAAGTCAAGCTATCAAGGGATTTCTTGCTAATAGGCTTTAAGAGGCAAGTATAAATGTTCATTTATGATTCAAATGCTAATCTATAAGTTTCCTTGAGTTATTAGAGATGGGTTCTCAAAACCCCTTTTCTTTCTTATGAAATGGAGATTAGGTTGAATGTGATTTGTATGGTTTTATGATGTGTTAATGATGGAATAGAAGTGCTAAATGTGTATTAAATGATGAATGAGGGGAGGATTGAAGATCCTTAAATGTGTATGCAAAGGGTGGTTGAAAGGAATGAATGAAGGAGTGAAGTTCGGAGTTCCAGAAATGGAGTTCTGGACAGTTCGCTCGAGCGAACTTGACAGTTCGCTCGAGCGAACCAGTTACTGTCTGACGCGAAAAAGTGTCCGCACGAGCGAACTTTAGGTGCGCTCGTGCGATGAATGTTCTGTTTGGGTCCGCTCGAGCGAACTTGGATCCGCTCGAGCGAACTTGGATCCGCTCGAGCGAACCTGATACTGGCCCAAACATGAAATTGTAAGCAAAAATTTGTCCAATCGATCGGACCTAACGGTCCGATCGATTGTGGGACTCAGTTTGAGTCCAGTGGATTTTGATATTGTGGGTGGAAAATTTTTGGGGACTAAATGCACATATTAAAGGAAAATGTGATGTCCATCGAAAATAACACGTGCATTTAGTAACTAATAATTACACCCAGAATTTGTCTAAATTGGGATAGAGACAAGTAGGACCGTGAGTAATTAATGATTCATCTAATCCCCTTGAGTCTATAATGACTGAATACACTGAACCACCGAACAATGAATGAATACACTGAACCACCGAACAATGAATGAATACACTGAACCACTGAACAATGAATAAATGCAATGAATAATGATTAATCCTGCTGCAGCAGATGATTGGGGTGTTCCGGAGCTCCGTGGTGATGCCAGTGATCTCTGATCAAGACACTGGTAGATCCCACATATAGACTGAAAAGTCAATGAATTGATAAGCCATGTAAGGAAACTGAAACAATATTGAAGCCTCGGCCATGAATGGTTCGCCCTTCCGCCTTGTGCTTAATTAAATTGATTAAACGAAAGTGAAGTAAAGCCAGGCCATGAACGGTTTGCCCTTCCGCCTTGTGCTTAAGTTTCTTCCGTTGGAAGACACGAAATGAGACGAAATGACACGGAATAAATGAAATGAATTGAATAATGCTTCTTTTGGAAAGACATTGAACTGAATGATAATAACCCTATTGTAATTGAAAATTTAGCCATTGAGTATCAATGGGCTACACTGTACATGATATTGCATTAATCTAGATGTAAGAGTCTAGAGTTGTTATATTGATAATGGACAAGTTTAGCATGTGTTATCATAAATGTGTTTATACATTGTTGAACCGTCGTGTTCATAGTGTTATTGATGGCATTACAGGCCCAGTTGCCCCTCCCGGTCTTGCAGAGGCCGCGCCGCGTGCGGAGGAGGCCCATCCGATACCTCCAGGAGGTTTAGCCGAGTGGGCGTAGCTCGGAGGGCGTTGATTTTAATGTTTTGAGATTATTTTGGGAATTCATGATAGATACTTTTGTATATCATTTTGAAATGTAATTAGATGTCCCCTGCATTGTATTGTGAATATGCAGTGGTGGACTTCATTGGATTATATTTTGTATATGGGAACTTTACTTGTAATGTAAAGTCAATTATTGTCAATGTACGTATATGTTTCCGCAAAAATGTACATTTGACAGGTATGTATGTTAGATCCCTGGTGAGTCTTCGTCTTAACTTCGGTTAATTCGAGATTTACGGGAGTAAGTATGTTGGATTCGCGACCCGGGGATTAGGCCCCGATTAGTCCGATCTCGGGCCCGGGTCGTGACAAAACACCTGAGCCAAGCAGGCCTACATCAACCCACAATAACAATAAGAATACAGGTAAAAAACGAAAGTCACAAGTAGGTGAAGAGATAAATAAGACGTTGGCCAATGTTGCAGTAGCGGTTAATAATCTTGCAGAGAGGATAAACACACCAGAGCCTGTTTACTTGTTGATGAACAAAGTGATAAATTGTGTGATTTCATGTCCGTTTATACCTCCACAAGCTTATGTTGCCGTGACTGAATATCTTGCTCAGGATGAGCGAAAGGCCAACTTATTTCTCACCTACAGTGATGAATTGAAACAACAATGGTTTGAGATGCATTTCACTAATCTTGGTTCATCTAGTGGTGGTCGTTAAATTTCTAAATGGGAAGTCATCATGGTAGAGGTGTAAATATGGGCGGGCGGCCCAGGCCCAGCACGGGCCCAGCACGAAAAAACCGTGCCTGGGCCGTGCCTGGGCCCGTTGACTTGGTCAACGGGCCGGCCCGGCCCGGCCCGGAAGCCCTGATGGGCCGTGCTGGGCCCAGGTCCCCCAGGCCCGAGGCACGGCCCGGCACGGCACGGCTAAAATCCGTGCCGTGCTGGGCCAGTGCCCAGAGCCCGCGGGCGGCCCGGCCCGGCCCGAGGCACGGCCAGGCCCACGGGCGGCCCGGCCCGGGCACGGCCCGCAGAGAGCCCAACGGCTCTTTTTTTCAAAAAATCCCCCCCACTTCCCAAAAAAAGGTCTTTTTACATTTTTAACCCCCTCCAACAGCTATAAACGGTCATATGGGAGGGTATTAGTGTCTTTTGATCATTTTTTACCATTATACCCCCCCAACTGCTATAAAACGGTCATATGAGGGGGTATTTTATGTCATTTTATCACTTAAGAATTCTATAAATAGCCCTTATTCCTCTCATTTCTCTACACTCATCTACTCTCTCATTTCTCACACTCCATCTAAAGTTCTAAGGCTCTAAGCTCTCTTAAGTCTCATTCTAAAGTCTAAGCTCTCTATACAAAGTTTTCTAAGAAGTGAAGAGTGAGGGTGACTTCTCTAAAGTGGAGGATTCAACTAAGAAGAACTTCTCCATTAGCTCTCCCTTTCAAGTTTCAGCCTCTCTCATAAAGGTATTTATTTTCTTTAATTTTGAGTTTTACTTAGTAATAATATACATAGTAATATTATATATTAAGTCACATCTTCTCCCCTTTCTTATATAAATTATCACAAAAAACACATTATACATAATTATTTATCAAAAAAAATTTTATCTTTTATTTAGAAAAATGGCTGGACCATCACAACCTTTCAACCTTGACTTCTCTCTAAATGAGGAAGATCCTGGATTTATTCATTTAGATTAAAATCAGGACATAGAAGTAGATAGCAATAATCCCCAAAATCCAGCATCGTCTTCGGTTGCTGCAACTAAAAAGAAGAGAAAATCAAGATTGACTTCTCATGTATGGAATTGTTTTACTAAAGTTACTGTCCCATGTCCCACGGGAGGAACAGAGGAAAAGGCACAATGTAAAATTTGCAAAGATCTCCTTAGTGCCAAATCATCAAGTGGCACTGGGCACCTTAATAGACACATGAAAAAGTGTCTAAGCGACCAAGCGAAAAACGCTAACGATGAGGGAAAAGGTGGGAGCCGTGGGATGGTTCAAACACAACTTTCTCAAACAGATTCATCTGGCGGTTTAGGAATTTTCAATTATGACCCTACTAATGCTAGATATCAACTTATTAAGTATATAGTTTCTTCCCATTATCCATTTGTACTTTCCGAAGATCGACGTTTTGAAAGATTTTTGAGGTCTGCCTTTGTTCCTTCATGGCAAAGAATATCTAGAATTACTGCTAGAAATGATGCAATAAAAACTTTTTTGAAAGAAAAAGAGAATTTAAAAAATGTTTTTGAAAATATACCTGGAAAAATAGCTTTAACTTCAGATTTATGGACCTCCAAACAAAATCTGGGGTACATTGCAATCACATCACATTTTATTGATAGTGATTGGGTGATGCAGAAAAGAATAATTTCGTTTTCTATGCTAGAATTTCCACACACTGGTGCTAGGATAGGGTCCACCATCCTTGAAAAACTTAGAGAATATAGAATTGAAAATAAAATAATTTCTATAACTTTAGATAATGCAAGCACTAACAATGTCGCAGTAGAGTTAATAAAACAATCAATTCAACTTGATTTAAATGAAGATCTATTTCACAATAGATGTGCATGCCACATCATAAATCTTATTGTACAAGTAGGGGTGAAATTAATTAGAGATGATTTAGAGACTATTAAATGGATTGTAGGATACATTTTTTGTTCTCCCTCGCGAAAACAATGGTGGAGGGACATATGTGTAAATTTGAATCTAAGACCAAAGAAAATATCATATGATGTAAAGCATAGATGGAATTTTACCTATAAAATGTTAAAAGAATCATGTGCCTATAAAATGGCACTAAATCAATATTGTCAACTTTATTTGGAGCATGAAAATATTTTTATAAGTGATGATAAATGGACCCTTCTTGAGATAATAAGAGATTTTTTAGAAGTTTTTCATGATGCAACATTGTTTTTTTCTGGGGTATATTATACCACATTAAATCAAGCTTTATCCCATTTTTTTGAAATAAGTATTACTTTTAAAAAGTATAGAGATTTTCCAATTTTTCAACTCATGTGTATACAAATGGAGGCAAAGTTTTCATCATATTGGAGAATAGCTCCTTTAACATTTTGTATAGCTGCTATATTTGACCCTAGATTGAAATTACAGGGTGTAGAAACCCTTCTTGATGAAATAAACTCTAATATGAATACAACTAATATAAATGACATTACAACAATTAAGACAAAATTAGAAACACTTTATTTGGATTATGCCACCCGATTAGGTAGATCGATAGCACCCACGGTCCCAACAGGCCCTCCCCAAGTACATAAAGGAAAAAAGAAGGCTATTTGGAGTATTTTGAAGAAATCTCATGGAAGTAACTCCTCTTCTTCCGGAGGATCTTACAACCTTAATGAATTAACAATGTACTTGGGGAGCGATCCTATTGTGGTCGAGGATGAAGATGAAGATGATTTTGATCTTTTGGCATGGTGGAAATCATTCGAAACTAAGTTTCCCGTGCTTTCCGCCATAGCCCGTGATATTCTAACAATACCAGCGTCTACAGTTGCATCAGAGCAAGCATTTAGTGCAAGTGGGCGCCTTATTGACCCTAGGAGGACTATGCTCTCAGAAGAAACCGTTGAGACCTGCATGTGCTTACGGGATTGGTATCAAGCACATGATAGGGAACAACACCTCGATGATGATGAGATCGAGATAGAAGACGAGCTAGCAGGGTTACATATATCATAGTATAATTTTTTTAGAATGTATAATAGGCTTTCAACTTGTAATTTATTTTTTAGAATGTATCATAGGTTTGTAAAATTGTAATTTATTTTTTAGAATGTATCATAAGTTTCTAAAGTTGTAATTTATTTTTTAGAATGTATCATAGGTTTATAAAGTTGTAATTTATTTTTTAGAATGTATCATAGGTTTTTAAAGTTGTAATTCTTTTTCATTTATTAGAAGGTTTGAATTTCATTATATATATTGATCCAAGTTCAAACTTGTAATTTTTTTGAACTTTTGTAACTTAAATTTCAAGGAAATACAATTTATTTGATGTATTTTTTCAAAACATCATTAGTGTTATTCTACTTGTTATTTCTCTTAATTTCTTTATTTTAGTGAAATTGGTCCAAGACATATTTTTTAAAGAACCTAAAAAAAAGACATAAAGAACCTAAAAAAAAAAAATTTTAAAAAAAAATATTGTGGGCCGCCCACGGGCTGCACGGCCCAGGCCCGACGGCCCGGCCCAGCACGGCACGACCAGAGTCGTGCCCTGGGCCGGGCTGGGCTGGCCCCTGAGCCCTTGGGCCAGGCACGGCACGGCCCGTGTAATTACGTGGGCCGTGCCGGCCCGGCCCGGGCCCGGGCTGGGCCCTCCTTCAGTGCCGGCACGGCCCAGATTTACACCCCTACATCATGGTGGTAAACCTTTGTTTTTGTGCGGTATTGAACTTTTGAACTTTTAGTTTAGACCTATGGATTGATGAACTATAATGATGGACAAAATCTATTTGAATGCAGTAGTTTGGATGGATGAGTATTGAGGTGCTCATCTAAATAGTAGTTTGATATGGTGGATGCTTTTTTCTCCAATTATAGGATATGGTTGTGAATGAAGACTGCATTGAATGGATAGATAAATAATAGATAGATATATGGTTCTGGGTGAAGAATGGATGAATGAAAAACACATTTTATGGATTGATGAATATCTACTTGTGTAGACATATGGTTGTGGATGTCATTCCAACAATATCATTTGTATGTCATTTATTATTATTTGAACATTTTATATAGATAACTTGATGAATGAAATTTTTTTATTTAGGCATTGATAAAGTATGTTTTTGTATGATAGTTTGAAATGGAGCCCTTTTAAAGGCTTGTCATGGACTTGGATTAGTTTATAAGTACTAATTGCATGGCTAAGATTAGTTCATAAAACAAAGAATCTTTGGCTAGTTACCAAACAGTGCATTCAGAGAATTCAGGGTGAATTGAATTCTCAGGCATAAAACTACAGGACGAATCAAACAAGGAATCAGAATTCAGGTGAAGTTTAGCAGCATTCCAAATTCCAGGATTTCCAATTCTCCAAATTCTAGCAGACATGAATTCTCCAAATACTTGCAACCAAACGGACTTTTAACTTTGCTAGGATTTGAATTATTGGAGTGATGGCCAGGTATTCATTTCCCTATCTACGCTTGATTCAATTTCCATTGAAAGGAAGGTTATTTGATGGTCATTTTTATATATTTGTCTTGGATCTTGATTTTCAACTACTTTTGACATGAGTTCCTACGTATTTAATTCCCATATGTTCTATGCAAGCAGTAAGGGCACGAGGAAAACACCAAATTTTAGAGAACAACTATTACTAATTTCTAATGAGGTAGGTTTTGTGTAGGTATCCTTTCACCTTGGGTCCTTACCATTGCATCAATGGTCATGATCTCTGCTGCACCATGCGTAAATTGGGAGGTAGATATGGTGGCCCAATGACCCTAACAACTAGCTAATACAGCTAAGGTTATCTTGCTGTGTTTGAACTGTTCAAGTTGGCCTATTTGCTGTCTTAACACCAGCAATATGTGAGGAGGAGCCTCCAGACTTTTCAATTCTAAACTTGCCAAAGAGTGGATCCCAACCCAACCAGATCTCAAGACCCAAATTACTTTTGTGGCCCAAACCAGGACCCTGATCTTCTTTCTGGGGTACCTTCAGAAACATTATCCTGTGGTTCCCACAAGGGTAGGTAAAGTTTGAATGAAATTGCCCCCATTGGACAGTCCTAGCTGGGGTGTGTCCCACAAATAAATCAAAAATTCATTAGTTAGTACTGAGGAGAGATGATGTGGGCATCTTTGTGAGACAGGATTCTGGCGCCTCTCTAAAGTATAAAAGATCACCATCTGCCATGTGTACGGTGATGATGAAAGTGACAAAACATTCATCAACCCATGAGAAACTTCTCAGTTCTCACAGTTCACTCTCTCTTGTCCCTTGAGAGAGGAAAAAAAAAAAAACATGCCTATGAGAGAGAAAGCCAATCATCCACCTTATCATTTAATCTTGTTGATCATTCATGTGGTTTGTCAATGAGTTTTGATTCTCGATTCTTTGATCATTGCAGTAAATCCATCAGTGGGACCTACCTTTGAAATCCAAACTTTTAGAAACTTTCTTCTCACCTCTTAAACCTCTAAGCAAAAAATTGTTTGCCAATCAAAGTTATGCCTGCTGTCTCATGATCAATCTGAGAATGGGGCCTATCATGGATTTGATGGGAATTCCAATAGGACTGAGGTTTAGCAGTTTAGATTGCACTGGTGGGTCCCACTGGTGTATTTACAATGGCCTCTGAGAATCTTTTGTGTCCCACCCACACAGAATCTGGACTTCTGTTCCTCTGTAAATTCTCATGTTCTAAATAAAAGTAGAGGAATGAATGTTAACTGCAATGAAATCACTAGAATATACACAGCAGACAACAGGGGATGAACAACAAAATGGCTGTGAAAAACCATCTTTACATGGAAATGATAATATCCATATATGGGAAAAAACCCAAGTGTTGAAAAGATCAGATAGAGAAAAAAAGGTAGGCAAAGGAGGTTGAGTCAAGATTCAGAACAGTAGTTAGTATGTACGGTATGGAAAGCCCGACAACCCCACGAAATTCCAAGCATTCCATGTGGTCCTTTTTTATCTTCTTCTTCATTTGAACCAGCTCTGCTTCTGGGGTGCTCTGTTTTTTTTTCTCTGTTCTATGCTCTTCCCTCTCATTTTCAGGCTTATCTTTGAGAATTATCAGTAGAATTCTCTAGTTTTAGCATCCTTCCATGTGGGACTCTGAAAGCGATTCGACCGTCGGGAGGGAGTATGAAAATGGGGTGCTTAATTCGAGCAAGCAAGAAGTCAAGAACGATGGATTCGAGCGAAGAGATCAATCATGGTGATTTTCACACATGTTTTCTGTTTCACATTTCTCTGTTCTATTCTGAGATTTTGCTATTAGTTTTCTGATCTGTTATGGGATATTTACTAAGATTGTAGCCCATAATTTTTTCTACTTTATAATTGTTTGTGGTGTGAATAGGCATGTCACAACAGATATTCCAAGTGACCTTCTTGTTCAAGTAGGAGAAGTCAGTTTCTATCTACATAAGGTAGTTTTTTTTTTTTTTTTTTAATCACTTTGGGAATGAAGTTTCATTGACTAATTATAATTCTCAAAGATATGACTTGTTTTGCTAGGAAACTAAGTTCTTGAATAAGTAAAAAGACATGGAGATAGTTACTTTACTTAAAAAAATATCAAAGATCTCATAAATTTATTGATGCACTTTTGCGAATTTTCTTTTCTTTATTGATTTTTCTGTTTGGCAAAGTATCCCCTGCTTTCAAGGAGTGGAAGGATAAACAGAATGATATATGAGTCGAAAGAGATTGAATTAAAGAGAGTGAAGTTGGATGATCTCCCTGGCGGTGCAGACGCTTTTGAGCTTGCAGCGAAGTTTTGCTATGGAGTACCCGTAGATCTGACACCTGCCAACATCTCCAGCCTCAGATGTGCCGCGGAGTATCTAGAAATGACAGAGGATTTGGAGGAAGGGAACCTCATATTTAAGACTGAAGCATTTCTCAGTTATGTGGTCTTATCATCATGGAGAGATTCAATTCTAGTATTGAAAAACTGTGAGCAGCTCTCTCCATGGGCAGAAAACCTTCAGATTGTCCGTCGCTGCAGTGAATCCATTGCTTGGAAGGCCTGTGCCAATCCAAGAGGAATCAAGTGGGCATATACTGGAAAACCCACTAACGTCTCTAGCCCGAAATGGAGTGAGAATAAGGAAACAAGCCCAAGTCGAAACCAACCAGTCCCACCAGATTGGTGGTTCGAAGATGTATCAATACTCAGAATAGACCACTTTGTAAGAGTAGTTACTGCAATCAAAGTAAAGGGAATGAGATTTGAGCTAATTGGAGCAGCAATTATGCAGTACGCCACAAAATGGCTACCGGGCCTAGTCAAGGAGGGCGCCGGAGAGGACAGTAACAACAAAGATAGTAGTTGGAAAGGAGGGACCCTTCACATGATAGTCGCGGGAAGTAAAGAGGATTTACCAAGCATTCAGATGAAAGAACAGAGGATGATTGTGGAGAGCCTAATCAGCATAATTCCGCCTCAGAAAGACAGTGTCTCTTGTAGCTTTCTTCTGCGGCTTCTAAGGATGGCATGCATGTTAAAGGTAGCCCCTGCTCTGGTCACTGAATTGGAGAAGAGGGTGGGAATGCAATTCGAACAGGCAAATTTGGCAGACCTTCTCATTCTAGCCTACAACAAGAGCGAGACCCTTTACGATGTGGATCTTGTTCAGAGGATTTTGGAGCATTTTCTAGTTCAAGAACAGACAGAGCCTTCCAGCCCTAGCAGGCAATCTTTCTCAGACAAACATGGATATGAAGGTTCTCCAAGGCATAGCAGTCACAACGCAAAAATGAGAGTGGCGAGGCTCGTTGACAGTTATCTTACAGAGGTGTCCAGGGACAGAAACCTCTCACTCACCAAGTTCCAAGTGTTGGCAGAAACATTGCCAGAAACAGCAAGAACTTGCGATGATGGCCTCTATCGAGCAATCGATTCGTATTTGAAGGTAACTTGAATCTCATTCACTTAAGACACGCAAATTGATTAGTCCAGTGTGTCATACATGTTGCAAATAAAAACTCTAGGCCTGTTTGATTGCAAGGTTTTTCAAATTCATGTTGAGAAAATCATGTTTACTTATCTTTTCTTCGCCAATTATAGAGCTCCAGTTCCTCAAATGCTCGGCCCTTCCTAGTCATGCTTTCCAACAGTAATGTGCACATGTCTGCACTCTGCAGTAGTAAATACTACTTGCATTTAGGAATTCTACCAATCAAACAAGATTTCTAGCAGACAATCAATGATATAAATTTTGAATTCCCAACAACCTTAATTCCTATCAGGAATTGTAGCAATCAACAACCACTCAACATTTCCCCGATCCCAAAATTTTCTTGTTTCTTTCATGCATCATGTTACAAGTTTTTAACATAGGTTTTGAGTTGGGGTTTAGATTGGAGTTACATGACCTAAGATTTAAAAGATATGCTAAAAGAAGTTGGACTCTCTTTTTCTTTTTAATTTTATAATGGAATTCAGTTTAGATATGCATTGGGCTTATCTCAGTGCCCCTTCTCTTTATTTATTGAAAAAAAAAAATACCACTATTTCATTGACTGAGTAGTTAGTTAGAGCAGAGTAGAGATCATATGTTCATTACCTCTCCCTTTTTTTTATGCAAACAACCCTTTTTGTTTTAATCATTTACTTGGGGTACTAGAAACTCCAATAGCCAAGGTGGAAAGGGATTCGTTGTTTGCACAAGAAGGTGTTGGGGTCACAAAGAGTGACCATTTTATTGACATTTAATCATCTCTTCATCTTTAATTTAGGCTCATCCAATGCTTTCCGAGCACGAAAGGAAGAGGCTATGCAGGGTGATGGACTGCCAGAAGCTCTCCATTGATGCCTGCATGCATGCAGCACAAAATGAGCGCCTCCCTCTGAGAGTAGTAGTCCAAGTCCTCTTCTCAGAACAAGTGAAAATAAACAATGCCATTGCCAATAATGCACTGAAAGACAGAGGGGAATCGCATTACCATCCTGTGATACCAACCCGCAAGACACTGCTTGAGGGGACCCCACAGTCCTTCCAAGAGGGATGGGCCATGGCCAAGAAGGACATCAACACACTCAAGTTTGAGCTGGAGAGCGTCAAGGCGACATACCTCCAGCTCCAAACTGACATGGAAAACTTACAGAGGCAGATGGAGAAGATGACCAAGCACAAGCAGACGTCGGCGTGGACTAGTGGGTGGAAGAAATTGAGCAAGTTAACAAAGATGTCGAGTATGGAGAGTCATGAAAGTGGACTACAGGAGCCAGTGTTGGTGCAAGAAGAACAGGTGAGGAAGCCTAGGAGGTGGAGAAACTCCATTTCATGAACTCTGTGTGTGTGTGTGTGTGTGAGAGAGAGAGGTTTGTTATAATCATTGAATAAATACTTGATTAAATGGGGTTGTTTAATGTGAATTTTTTTTTTTTTTGGTCATTATCTTTGTGGGTGAAGTCAAGAGTTCTCCTGTGTAGTATCAAGTGATTGGATTGTAAACCAGCAATTGGGTTAGTAAAATTACATTAAGTTAATCACGATTCTTAAGGATCATTCCCTTTTTATAGACCACTTAAGATCCCTTTGGATGTGAACTCAACTTGGGATCTACCAGACAACCATGACCAAGACAGAATTGAATTTCCTTAATCTTGAGACCACAAAGATTAGAAACAAACATTATATCTGAATCCTATCTACTTCATAAAACATCTATGACATTGATGGAATCTGTTGAAAAAACAGACACACCCCACATTATTGATCTCTCACACACATCGGGTATCGTACCATGGAATGAAACCTGTAGAGAAAATTGACATAACAGCACACACTGTGGTATCTGATATTGTAGTATCATGGAATGGAACCTGTAGAGAAAATTGACATAACACACACTGTGGTATCTGATATTGTAGTATCATGGAATGGAACCTGTAGAGAAAATTGACATAACACACACACTGTGGTATCTGATCTTGCAGTATCAAGGAATGGAACCTGTAGAGAACATTGACATGGCACTACATCAAACTGAACTATCTCTTTTTATCTGAAACAGAAGTCACTAGGACAAGGTCCATGCATCATGATTTATTAATGTCGGCCACTTGATTGGCTTGTTTGTGGACAGAGGAAGACATATCCCATGTGATTGGAAAATTGATAAATGAAGTATTAATGAGCGACTCTCTCTGAGAGTAGTAGTCCAAATCATAGTCATATAAATGAAGTATTAACCTCTAAGGAGTCTTTCTATTGGAATTTTTTATTACATTAGCTGAATGTCAATTGCCTATAGCTAGATCTGAAGTGAGACATGTACTTGTACAACATGGGTTCGATGTGGGGCAAGATATAATATCCAGATCAAGCAGTTTAGGGTGATCTGGGCTATGATGCCTAGATACGGCCCGGATAAGGCAGGGACACGCCATAGGCATGGCAGGGACACGGATTTTACATGTAAAAAGTGAAGTATCGGATACGATACAACACGATGCGTTACCTATTTTAAAGTATCCGTGCATTATAGGATCTGGGAGACTAGGACAAAGTACATGCAAGCCCATGACATGAAATATCGATCGGGGCTAAAATTCAAGCCCAGATAAGGCCAGAAGAGTAAAGGTTAAGCCCAGGACAAGCCATTCGCAATATGTTATTTCTGCGTGCTAAACATGTCCAATTGGGCTGAGCAAGGTTGGTGACCCCACGATAAGCATGCATAAGCCCAGACACTCCCTATTTTTCTATGGGGGTCAAAATATCAAGCCCACACATATACATCTGACCTAAAGCCACCTCAGGTCTGGTTGGGAGTGGAGCCTGGAAACCTATCTTAGATGCAACTAATGTCAAGATTGATTGAGACTGATGACCCAACAGCCCAAGAAAATGGACTACAGACATCTAGTGGACCTATATTCTAAATGTTCTCTTATGGTCCAAAGGACATGCATCAAGTTTTCTGAGAACGGGCCATCTGCTATTATGGTCCGAAGTACATGCATCAAGTTTTCTGAGAACGGGCCATCTGTTAGGTACTTAGGTGTCCCACTAATTGAACGGTCAGGATCCATCGTCCATATGCACAGGCTATATTGTTTTCAGGACTAGCACTTCTGTATGGATTTTGGCCACATTTTGCTAGGGTTTTTTTTTTAGTTTGGACAAGTGGACCAAAGGATTCTTGAAAGGTCACGTGACCCGTAACTCATGCGAGTGTGGATGATAACTAGGCCCTAGGCCAAATTTGGCTAAACTCATTAAGGGCCTATTTGGCATCATTCTCGTGTTGTAAACTTGTAATCAATTCTGTGCTCTGATCAGATTGTGTTGATATCATTTCTTGCCAAGACTATGTTGTGCATAGCTTGTTTGGCAACATTACGGTTACTCTCCTGATAATATGTTGTACTGAAATTGTTTGATAACTTCATAAGAATAGGATTTACAATATAGGATACATCTTTTATTATTCACGGCAATCTATTATTGTCTTACATGGGACCCATCTTTTGAAATTATAAAGTGTAATCTACCTTTAGAAATTAGAACACGAGGCCCACACTCATAGTAATTACAATGTGGACCCATCTTTTTTTATTGTAACCAAGTGACTCACCTTTAAAAATTACAAAGTGGGGCCACCTTTTTTGTATCTCTAGAAATTAGAACATGGAACCCAGGTTCATAGGATTTACGATGTGGGCCCATATTTTGCGATTGTGATCATGTGACCCGCCCTTAGAAATTACAAAATCGGGCTACTTTGTGAACACATAACACACCTTTAGAAATTTCAATGTCATGCAAATGCTTACCTTTAGAACATAGAACATGAGGCCTACTTTCATAAGATTTACAATGTAGGTCCACCTTTATATGAGGTATAATGTGGGCTGCCTTTTGTGATTGTGACCATATAGCCCACTTTAGGAATTACAACATGAGCCCCATTTTTAGAAATTAGAACACAGGGGGCCATATTCATATGATTTATAATGTGGGCTCACATTTATAGAATTTACAATGCGGGTCCACCTTTCGTGATTGTACTTATGTGACCCTCCTTTTTAAAATTACAAAGTGGAGCCAACTTTTCTGTAATCGTAAACATGGGACCCACCATTAAAAATTACAACATGATGTCCACCTTTAAAAATTAGTACATAAGGCCACATTCATAGGATTTATAATGCAGTCCCACCTTTACAAGAATTATATTGTGGGCTCACCTTTTGTGATTGTGACCATATAATCCATTTTAGGAATTACAAAGTGGGGACAACTTCTTTTATATTGTAAACATGGGATCTAAATTTAGGATACATGGCATGCTTCTTTACAAGGAAGGAGATAAGTAGGAAAATTGGGCCAGTAGTAAGTTGTTTCTTAAAAAATTCAAAGTTTTTCATCCAGCTTTTCATATGCAAGCGGGTTAAGATTCCTGAATTCCTTCTGGCGAGATCAATATTTGGAATAGTGATTTAGATTTACAAAACAGATTTTCTGCAGTGTGTCTTAAAACATGGAAACATCCAAATAGCACAATGCCAAACACACCCTAAGGCCTAAGTTTTCCCAACAAGTAACTCAATGAAAGTTTGAATGAGTTGGGAATGAGTTCTTGAACTTGATGTAAACTATTAATAGGTTTCGTATTACCGAACATTCCAATTTTTTTAGAGAACGGGAGTTATTCAACAACCAAACCTATTCTTAAAATAGCTCTCTTATCGTAATAACTTATCAATATTTCATAATACCAGCAATGTCCCAAGGGGTTGCAACAATAAGGATTCATATTTATATAAAGGAATTTACCAAAACAAACTTTATATAAAGAAGGACTCGGACCTTAAAAGAGAAACCACTAGTCCAATGTGGGCCAAACTGGGTTGGGCTTGTGCTGGACTAGTCCATGAGCTGGTTTACCATCTTACATCCAATGGGATGAAACCTGGGTATATCATAGGAATGCATGTGATAATATACTGTCATATAAATAGATATGACCAAACAAAGGTGGGTCCCCGAAATTGGTCAACACGAGTCTTCACAACACTAGAAGAGGAACCAGAAAAGGCATTGAACTGCTTTAGAAATAGGTTTAGATCTTAGTAACCGGAACCTCCCCTCCCTGATCCCGAGCGGATAGGTCCTCGGAGCGCGGTTCGAAGATGTTCGGAGCACATATCAACCGAATATGAAACAAACCGTGTAGAATCTTTAGTTTATGTGCATTTTCTTTTCTGTAAGTGTTAATTAGTATGGCTCATTAGAAATTAGTAAGTCTTGATTAACCGGGCCCCTGGATTGCCTAAGTTGTACTCTGATTAGAAGTAGGTCTATTATAGTAGGTCTACTGTGTTTAGAAGTTGAGTTTGAGTGTAACAGGGTTTAGGGCTGATATTATAAATAGAGACCCATAGTCTCTAGGATGTATACCTCTTCTGATTGTATAGTGATTTCTCTCGTCTTCCCATGGACGTAGGCCAAAAGCCGAACCACATAGAGGGATTTGGCGTGATTGGGAGAAATTCGACGGATCGGATTTCAGAGGGTTTAATCGGAGAAGGGTGGACGTCAAATCAGAAACGATTGCAGAGAAAATGTAAGATCGATCAGAGAAAAAGATCCAACCGCTACTGCTGTGCCAGAGAAGGAGGGTCGTTGGGGCTATTGATCTATTTGGCATGTTATTGTGCTATGCTACCGTCGCCGGAGAAGAGAAATCTGAAGAAGAGAAATCCCAGATCTTTGACGATTTGGCTTTCTGTTTTCGGATGGGCCCCCACTCGTAGTGAAAAAACTGCCGAAGTCTTCGCCGCTGCTACTGCTAAGTGTCGCCGGAGAAGAGCCACAGCCCCCTGCCGTAGCCGAAGCGAGGAAGGAAGAAGAAGGGAAGTGCTCTCGGTTCTGGTTTCTGAACCAGAACAGAACTTGGGGAAGAAGACGACCTATTAGGTCGGTTCCAGTTCCAGGTCAGTCCAAGTCAACCTGACCTGCGAAGCAGAGAGTCGGTCCAGGCCCAGTAACAGAGAAAAGGCGCTGACGTCAGCCCGACACGTCTGATCCGTACAATCAAGCCTGATTTGACCAGATCGACAACTGAAGTTTATTTTCACGATATCTTGACGATCCAAAGTTCAAATTAAGATCCGTTTGAACCTGCGAACTCGTATCAAGGAGATCTACACAGGTGTAGTGAAAGATTCGTGGAATGGCTGCTAAATTTGAGATTGAGAAATTCGACGGAAACAATGACTTTGGTCTATGGCGTTTGAATATGCACACTTTGCTAGTTCAAAACGGGTTTCATAAAGCTTTGAAAGGAAAGAATGCTTTCTCTGACACACTGTCAGATGATGAGAATGAAGAGTTACTGGAGAAGGTGTACGGTTAGATTATGCTATTTTTTAGTGATGGTGTACTGCGAAAGGTTGCTTAGGAAAAAACTGCTGCTGGCATATGGCAGAAATTGGAGAACATGTACATCACAAAGTCACTCACGAATCGCTTGTATCTGAAGAAGCGATTGTTCACCTTACAAATGCAGGAAGGTACGTCTGTTTCAACTCACCTTGATTCTTTTACAAAAGCTGTTATGGATCTTGAAAACATAGATATTCACATTGATGATGAGGACCAAGCCATCATGTTGTTATGCTCTTTACCACCATCGTATGAGAACTTTGTTGATACCATGATATATGGTAGAGAAACTTTTTTTAAGGAAGATGTTGAATCAGCCTTGAACTCTAATGAGTTGAAGAAAAAGGTTACAACTGAAAACACTGACAGTTCTGGTGAGGGTTTGGTAACGCGTGGCAGAACAGAGAAGAAAGGGCAGAATAGAAGAGGCCGATCTAGGTTCAAATCAAAAACTAAAAAATTAAAGTTCTTCAAATGTCACAAGGAATGGCACTTTAGAAAAAAAACGTCTAGAGCATAAAGGGAAGGAGAAATCTGATTCAGGAGAAATTGCCGGACTTACAAACGAAGTTGCAGAGAGTAATTCTAATGGTGCAAAAGTTCTTTCGGTTACTGTTGGTAACTTATCTACTGAGTAGATTCTTTATTCGGGTGTTCGTATCATATGTGTCCTTACAAAGATTGGTTTACCAGTAATCAATCTATTGATGGTGGTAAAGTGCTTATGGGAAATAATGCAGCCTGTAAGGTTTTTGGGATAGGTGCAATCAAAATTAAAATATATGACAGTATTGTGAGAACTTTGTCAGATGTTAGGCATGTTCCAGAGTTGAAGAAAAATCTGATTTCCTTAGGTACGCTTGACTCCAACGGTTGTACCTACAAAGCTGGAAATGGAGTTATGAGAATCTCGAAGGGTGCTCTTGTGGTGATGAAGAGGCTATAGCAGATTGGCCTTTACTTTCTTCAAGGTAGTACAATTACAGGTGCTGCAGCTGTGTCGTCCTCAGATTCAGATTTAGAAACTATCAAGTTATAGCATATGCAGCTTGGGCATATGAGTGATAGGGGTATGGATGAATTGACTAAACAGGGTTTACTGTGTGGTCAAAAAACATGAAAGTTGTAATGTTGTGAGCATTATGTCTTCGGAAAGCAATATAGGGCCAAGTTCAGGACAACTGTGCATCAGACCAAAGGTACTTTGGATTACATCCACTCTAATCTTTGGGGTCCATCTCATGTTCCATCTCTTGGTTGTGGTTTATACATGTTGACCTTTATTGATGACTATTCTTGAAAGGTCTAACTATATATTTTAAAGCACAACACATGAAGCTTTTGCGCAGTTCAAGCAATAGAAGGCTATGATTGAAAAGCAGACAAGTAAACAAATCAAGCGCTTGAGAATTGACAATGGCTTGGAATTCTGTAATAGTGCTTTTAATGAGTTCTGCAAGAATGAAGGAATTGTGAGACATCGCACAGTCAGAAATACACCGTAAAAGAACGGAGTTGCAGAATGGATGAACAAGACTATTCTAGAGAAGACCTGGTGCATTCTCTCTAATGCAAGGTTACCTAAGAAGTTCTGGGTGGAAGCTATTAACACATCTTGTTATCTATTTAACCGGTCTACATCAATAGCTATAGAATGTAAAACTACTATAGAGGTATAGTCTGGATCTCCTGCTGATTATACCAACTTACGGATATTTGGTTGTCCTGCTTGTGCTCATGTGAAAGATGGAAAGCTTAAACCAAGGGCAAAAAAGTTCATATTTCTAGGATATGCAGATGGTGTGAAAGGATATAGCTGTGGTGCGTAGATGGGAAATCTCCCAAATGAATTATAAGCAGAGATATGACCTTTGATGAGTCTACTATGTTCAAACCAAAGGAGTGACATGATGTTAGAAAAGAAAATAATTTCAGTAAAAATGTGGAGGATAAAAACGGTGTCAGTAAACAGGTGGAGCTTGAGAAGGAAGCTTCAGAAAACTTGCAAGATAAGGTGCAAGCAGATGTCCCAATTCGACATGATGTAGAGGAGATACAAAGCTCAAATGAGGAAACTGCAGTTTCAAATGATTATATACTTACCAGGGACAGATGGTGGATGCAGATTAAGCAACCTCAGAGATATGGGTATAAAGATATTGTTGCCTACGCTCTTAATACAGCTGAGAGTATTGAGTCAGAGCCGGTTACATATCGAGATGCCGTCACTAGTAAAGAATCAGCAAGATGGGCTATAGCCATGGGTGAGGAGATTGAATCTCTTCACAATAATCAAACTTGGGAGCTGGTGAAACCTCCGAAAGGCCAGAAGATTGTTGGTTGCAAATGGGTCTTCAAGAAAAATGAACTCCAGAGGTGGAAGATGCTAGGTTTAAAGCACAATTGGTTACAAAAGGCTATACTCATAGGGAGGGTGTTGACTTTAATGAAGTGTTCTCTCCTGTGGTGAAACATAGTTCTATCCAGGTGCTACTTGCTATGGTTTCTAAATTGAATTTAGAGCTTGAACAGCTTGATGTCAGGACAACGTTTTTACATGGCGAGTTAGATGAATATATTTATATACATCAACCAGAGGGGTTTGAAATTCATGGAAAGGAAGACCACGTATGTTTGCTAAAGAAATCGTTGTATAGCCTGAAACAGTCTCCTAGGCAGTGGTACAAGCGTTTCGATACCTATATGGTTGGAAACGGTTATTGCAGGAGTACATACGACAGTTGTGTCTATTACAAGAAGCACTCAAATGGCTTGTATGTCTATTTGCTATTATATGTTGATGACATGTTGATTGCTGCAAAGGACATGTTTGAGATCAACAGGTTAAAGGCTCAGTTAAATGGTGAATTTGAGATGAAGGACTTAGGTGCTGCAAAAAAAATTCTTAAAATGGAAATTTGAAAGGACAGGAAAGTGAGCAAATTGTCTTTGTCACAAAAGGAGTACCTTGAGAAGGTTCTGGAGCGCTTTGGTATGCAAAGTTCGAAACCTATGAACACTCCATTAGCAGCTCATTTCAAACTTTCCGCTGCTTTGTCAACACAAACTGAGGAAGAGATGGAGCACATGTCTCATGTTCCTTATGCTAGTGCGGTTGGGAGTATCATGTATGCCATGGTTTGTACGATGCCAGATATTTCTCATGCGGTTAGTATAGTTAGCAGATACATGGATAACCCGGGGAAGGCCTATTGACAGGCAGTAAAATGGATACTCCGTTACTTGAAAGGTACTACTGATGTTGGGATAGTATATGACAGAAGCAACAACACTTCTGGAAGTGTTATTGGATATGTTGATTCAGATTTTGCCGGAAATTTAGACAGAAGAAGGTCCTTGACAGGTTATGTCTTCACTTTTGCTAGCGGTGCCATTAGTTGGAAGGCAGCATTGCAATCCAAAGCTGTCTTGTCTACCACTGAAGCCGAATATATGACAGCTACAAAGGCAGTGAAAGAAGCTATTTGACTGACAGGCTTAGTTGGAGATTTGGAATTGGAATAAAAGCTGACTACTGTTTTATGTGACAATCAGAGTGCGATCGATCTGACACAGAATCCTAATTATCATAAAAAAACCGAACACATTAATGTTAGGGCGCACTTCATTCGAGATGTCATCGCCGAGGGTGCTATTGCAATGATTAAGATTGCTACGACAGAGAATCCAGCGGACATGATGACTAAAACTATTTCAGCAGTCAAGTTCAAGCATTGTTTGGACTTGATCAATGTGATCAGTACCTGAGTGTCCTCAAGGGCAGGTGGAGACAGTGAGACGTTTTCTGTGCATGAAGATTAGCTTCAATGTTCGTTAAAGTGGAGATTTGTTAATTAGTATGGCTCACTAGAAATTAGTAAGTCTTGGTTAACCGGGCCCCTGGTTGCCCAAGTTGTACTTTGATTAGAATTAGGTCTATTATAGTAGGTCTACTGTGATTAGAAGTTGGGTTTGGGTGTAACAAGGTTTGAGGCTGATATTATAAATAGAAACTCAGAGTCTCTAGGATATATACATCTTCTGATTGCATAGTGATTTCTCCAGTCTTCCAGTAGACGTAGGCCAAAAGCCGAACCACGTGAATCTTTGTGTTCTCTTTATGCGTGATTGGTCTCTTCTGGTAGGCCCTAGATCACAATAGTAAGCTTGACATTTATCTTTTAAATGAATAAACTTCTTTTGACTTATTAGTTATTATCTATTTTATGTGATTAAATTACAAATTTATTTTTTTTCTCCATTTTTTAAATTTGAATATATGGATAAGATATATTTGTACACATTAGTTAGTTATTTATAAATCCATAAACAATAAGTAATATAGGCTCTTCCAACATATAATTATTTTAAAATTTAGCATTTCCACGCACCACTCCCACTCCGCGCCCCAGCACTTAGGTTTAGAAATAGGAGAGTACAATTCCTCTGTTTCCTTTCGTCTTCGGGAAGAGAGAAGGGATTCTGCCAGACTCAAGGGTCACCCCTCCCAACCCACAAGGGTAGCTGAAACTTCCAAAGGGTCCCCACCCTCTGTCTCTCAAGC